>JAPDVU010000005.1:176679954-177279954 GCA_026230045.1 Corynorhinus townsendii
GGGAGGAGGGAGGAGAGACAAATGTACACAAACGCACTGGCTTCAGGAAGAGCAGCTCTCGGGGTTAGCGCTGTTTCCAACAAGCTCGGTTACCCTGAGAAAAACTTCTTCCACAGTTTGGGGAGCATGTGTCCCCACTGTCCCCAGGCCCCCCTTGGGTCACCCACAGACAGTTCCTCTCCTTGGGGGGGCTCCAAGTCCCTGGAAGTGGGGGGTTGCCAGGGACCGGCAGGGTCCACGGGCATGGGTTGCGGGAGCCCAAGGAAGCGGGCCGAGCGCCTCCCGGGAGGGGCCCGCGCCCCAGGAAATAGCTGGAGGCTGAAGAGGCCTCGCCCCGCCCGTGCCACCTGTGCCGCCCGCAGCATTCCTGGGCGCTGGCTGGCAGCGGCCACCTCTCACCCAATGGCTGTCCCTGGGGCCTGAGGGGAAGGGGGCAGGACACAGGCGAAACCGTCCTCGCTGCTCCGCCCCTGGCAGGGTGGTCTGTGGGGGCTGTGTCCTGGCCTGTGTGACCAAGATCCCCGGCCCCCCCTGTGCCCCCAGGCCTGGCAGGCTGCACCAGTGTGAGTCCTAGAGAGGCACAGAGACAGAGAGGGGGGGGAGAGAGACCGAGAGGGGGGTAGGGACAGAGAGGGGGGAGGGACAGAGAGGGGGGAGGGATGGGGGGAGACAGAGAGGGGGGAGGGGACAGAGAGGGGGGGAGGGACAGAGGGGGGGAGGGATGGGGGGAGACAGAGAGGGGGGAGGGACAGAGAGGGGGGAGGGACCGAGAGGGGGGAGGGACAGAGAGGGGGGGAGGGACAGAGGGGGGAGGGACAGAGAGGGGGGGAGGGACAGAGAGGGGGAGACAGAGAGGGGGGAGACAGAGAGGGGGGAGGGACAGGAGGGGGGAGGGGTGGGGGAGACAGAGAGGGGGGAGGGACAGAGAGGGGGGAGGGACAGAGGGGGGAGAGACCGAGAGGGGGTAGGGGACAGAGAGGGGGAGACAGAGAGGGGGGAGGGACAGAGGGGGGAGGGGTGGGGGAGACAGAGAGGGGGGAGGGACAGAGAGGGGGGAGGGACAGAGGGGGGAGGGATGGGGGGAGACAGAGAGGGGGGAGGCGGAAAGGCAGAGAGAGACAGGGAGGACAGGTGAGAGCAAGAGAAAGGTGAAGAGAAAAAGAGAGACAAGCCCGACGGAGAGACAGACGGAGAGACAGACGGAGAGACAGACGGAGAGAGACAGGGAGCTCAGCTGCTACACAAGCTGGGCCCCCGGCCCGGCCCGTCTCTGGGCTGCTCCCCCCCCACCCCCCCCCCACCCCCCCCCCCCGTTGGAGGCCTGTGGAGTGAGGCCCTGGGAGGCCCCAGCCTGGGCCTGGAGCCGAGCAGACGCCCCGCAGGGGGCGCTGTGGCTGAGACACCCACACCCGCACCAGCACCGACCTGCCGGCGCCGGGGGTGACCCCTGCCTGGCCCGGCTCCAGGCAGGTGCCGGCGCCTAAGTCCAGTTTCTAAGTGGGGCTCCTGGGCCGTCCCCCGCAGCCAACGCCTCTGGCTCCGGCCTCTCTGAGCCTTCCACGTTCAGCAGGGCAGAGAAGGGCCTTCCGGCTCTTACCAAGACTCAGAGATCAAACGAGAAAGTTCCCGGGTCCAGACCCCGAGGCCCTGTTGGGCCAAGAAACAGTAAGACTGACATTGGGTCCCCACCAGCTGGCGGGACCGCTCAGGAAAACGGCAGAAGAGCTGATAAAAGAGGCTCCGAGGTCCCTACATAAAGGTAAGGCAGGCAGAAACCGACGGCTAACGTGATGCTCGCCACAGCAGAACGAGTGGCCCCGGGAAGGGCTGGCCCGGGGCCCGGAGCAGAGGCCACAGCGGCGTCGCCCACACCTTAGCAGGTTATGGCTTAGGAGACGCGGCAGCCTTGAACCCAAGCAGCTGGAGGCCTGGGAACGGGCGGTGGGGCCTGCTCCCTCCTCCCGCCCTTTCCTCCGGCCGCCTACCTAGGCCTACACATGACTTCCCAAAGTCTTTGGTAACTTACAGGCTCTGGAGCCTTGCTGGGTCAAATAATAAACATCTAAATATTTTGAAATAACAAGATACGGAAACATTCGTTAGCGTTTGCCTCTCAGGGAACATAGAGAGGACGGATTTGAATCTATTCATGAATAAGGTTTGCGTTTTACTTGAAACAGCTTTTAAAATGTGGATGTATTGCTAATCTGAGGAATGTTCATTACATGCCACCTAAACATTAAGGCTTCTAAGGGTTAAAAAATTCACAAATTATCGTTTTGGTATAACAGAGAAAGCATGAGGCATGAAAATGCATGTTGGAGAGGAAAGAAAATGGTTTCTGAAGCTGGCTATTTCTGAAAGTTATAAGGTTTCTAAAGGGAAATTTGTGAAAGATACAGGATGTTGGTAAAGAAAAAAGTTGAAAAGAGAATTGAATAAATGCCACAGGCCAGTAAGCCAGGGTGAGTAGAACAGGGAAACGGACACAGTTAAACAGCGACGTGGAGCCATCTGGTAAACCGTCTTCCCTAAGCCACGGGCACTTGGAACAAAGGATTTGCCAGAGGGAAGGTGGCTTACGTCAACGTACTCAGGGAGACTGACCGCGGAAATCCAGTTAGTGCCGTTTGCTGACCGCGCCCAAGGACAAAGGAAGTTAGAAAAGGAACCTTGTTTTGGTCAGTCTTTTCTTAAAGCAGAAGTTCTGTCAATCATGATGTGTCATATTGACCAGGTCCGAAGAAGAAACTCAGTTACGGGAGCGGAAGCTTCACCAGCGTATGGCTGTGGTTAATACCCTCTCGTCGCTTTGCCATACAATCTTTTTTTCTTTTTTTAATATATATTTTTTATTTTATTTTATTTTATTGATTTTTTTTTACAGAGAGGAAGGGAGAGGGATAGAGAGTTAGAAACATCGATCAGCCGCCTCCTGCACACCTCCTACCGGGGATGTGCCCGCAACCCAGGTCCATGCCCTTGCCCGGGATCGAACCCGGGACCCTTCCGTCCGCAGGCCGACGCTCTGTCCACTGAGCCACACCGGCCAGGGCGCCATACAATCTTCTGGTCGAATGGGTTTGACAGCCTTCCTAGGGTTTACATTTTAAGAAAAGATTTCTGTGTTGTCGCTGTGTTTTATTTCTATTTATCTTTTCATTTTAAACCAGAAGTTCATTTAAAGAAGACACGTGACTCGAAGGGAACACTCCCTGGGGCTCATTTTTTCCCCGAGAACTTTGTCCCTACTCGAAGACCGATGGGCGTCCATGCCACAGCTATGAACGGCAGCCAGTCACACAGCTGGCCTTGCTTTTACCCTGGTGAGCGAAAACCATTCAACCTCCCGCATCAAACACGGGGCGCGAGACGGCGCAGGCGGCTCTTTCTTGGCCGCGGAGCTGCCCGAGCCGGCCCCTGGCGGAGCGAGGGCGCTGTGTCCACAGCACCGGCATTTCCCCGCCCATCTCCGTGGGACGCCGGTCACCTCGCACCCCGGCCACTGCGTGGGCAAAGCGGCCCGACGCCCGCGCGCACCGCTCCGTTACTTTGCGCGCAATGGCGGGGCGGGCGAAGGGCAGGATGGAGCGAACTGGCGCCCCGGGGCGTCGCCGCTCCTGGCCGGGGGCGCCTCTCGGTCGGAGGAGCGGAGTCTGGGGTCCACAGCGGCCCCCGTTCCCGGGCGCGCCCCCCCCCGCCCCGCCCCGCCCGCGGCGGGAACGCCTCCATGGCGCCCGCACCCCCATCGCCCACCGGGCAGGGGCGTCCGCTTCCGGGATGGGCTGCCCGTCGCGGCGGAGTGGGACCTGCTCCTCGACACACCGTGTGGGTCACGGCCGGCGCGGCGCCGTCTCCGGCGGGGTGTGCGCCTCCGAGTCGGCCTCCCTGCCCGCCGCCTTCACGGCAACGTGGTCGCTGTTCTCGGTGCCGCCTCCTTCCGCGCGCTTTCCGGCGCCGTGGCCCCTCCGCCGCCGCTTCACCAAAGGGGTGCCCGGCCCGCACCGAACCGGCCCCGGGAGCGGCAGGAGGCGGCCCGCACCGAACCGGCCCCGGGAGCGGCAGGAGGCGGTCCGCACCGAACCGGCCCCGGGAGCAGCAGGAGGCGGCGGCGGCGGCGGCGGCGGCGGGAGAGGGCGCGCCAGGAAGTTTTTTGTTTTGTTTTTACCTCGACTTGGCTGCAGGGAAGCCGAAGGCTGTCAGCCGAGTTTGAGAAGAAGCGTTTAAATAAGAGAAGGGGCACGTGAGAGAACAAACAGGCCGTCTTTTCCGTCCCAGAACAGCTTAGGCAGCCGCCATGTTGGCTGCGTGACTGGCAGCGCGCCCGGGGGGCCGCCATCTTGGACCGGCGAAGGCCAGCCCCGCCCTTTGGGTCAGCCAATCGCGAAAGACTGTGCGCCTGCGCGCCAATCAGGAGGGACCGGTCACGTGGGACGGGGCTGCTAAAGCCGGCAGTCCGCCGGCTCCGGGTGACCCGAGCGCCCAGACCGCGCGCCAGCAAAGGTGCCGCCTGCTGCCTGGCTCCCAAGTAGGTTTTAAGGGTTTTTAAGTCTTTTCCCACCGACCCCCGCACGGCCCCTGGGCTTGGGGGCTCGCCGTGAAGCCCCGCTGAGCAGCACCCTTCCCAGGGCGGGCGGAGGAGGCGGGCGGGCGCCGGGAGAGGCCATGGCTGGGCAGGCGAGCCTGAGGGATGCGCGTAGAAACGGCTTGCGGGGCTCGGCGGGACCCAGCAGCGGAGGGGTCCCCAGCAGTCAGTGCAGGCCTGTGGAGCCCAGACGCCCTGTGGGCCGGGAGGAGGGCTGGGGCTCTCCTCGCACCTCCCTGGCCAGGGGCCCAGCACGGGCCCGCGGCTGGGGTGCGCCCTGGAGGCGGACGCCCCAGGGGCCCGGCCCCGGCGGCGGCGGGAGCACGGATCGCCTGCGGGCGCTCTAGGCTTTTCCTGCAAAATTCCAGCCGCGCCGCCTCCTTCCCCACCGACCCCGTGGGGTCCGGCATTGCCCGGCATTGCCCAAGCTGTGACCCCGCCCTCCTCCCAGAGTTCAAGCCGGACCTTGTCCCCTACGGAAGTCTCCCGAGGGGATGGCGCCCCGTGCGGTGTTCCCGGGCCCTTTGAAATGACCCTTTTCGCCTTCCCGATCCCTAGGGTCCGCGGACATGAACCCCGTGGTGGTGGTCCACGGGGGCGCGGGCAGCCGGGTCTCCCAGGACCGCGAAGAGCGGGTGCGCCAGGGCGTGGCCCGAGCCGCCGTCGCGGGGTACCGGGTCCTGATGGAGGGGGGCAGCGCGCTGGACGCCGTGGAGAGTGCGGTGGCCGCCCTGGAGGACGATCCCGAGTTCAACGCCGGTGCGTTTGCCCCGCGACGGGTCAGGTTGAGCCCGGCCTGGAGCGGCCAGACCTCCCTGGGTGTGGGGGACCCAGTGCGCCTGGGGTAGAGCTGCATGGTCCTCATTACCTGCTGACCAAGTTGCTTTAAGGGTTTTGAAATCTTTCCCGCCTTCCTAGAATTCCCGTCCCAAGAGGCTTTTTAAATCTGTGAGTGAGTAGCACTTAAAAACATGGTTATTGATCTCAGAGAGGAAGCGGGGAGAGAGAACCCTCAGTGATGAGAGAGGCATGGATCGGCTGCCTCCTGCACGCTCCCCACTGGGGATGGAGCCTGCAACCCCGGCACGTGCCCTTGGCCGGAATGGAACCCGGGACCCTTGGGTCGGCAGGTGGATCTATCGGCTGAGCCAAACCGGCTGGGGCCCAAGAGGCTATTTATGACATCTTTTTAGGATTTAAAACAGTCCCGTCACCCCCAAGGGGTTAATCTCCCCCTTTAGTCCGCAGCTCCCGCCATCTGCTGACCTGGGCGCTGTCAGGAGGGAGTCACGTCGTGCAGAAGGGATTTCTGTGTGTTTGCCTTTCACTGAGCCCGTAGGGTAATGAGCATAGCTCCCCTGAGTGCCAGCCGTGCCACACAGCGGTCCAAGAAACCTGCGTGGTGAACTCGGTCTGTGCTGTGGGCTTCGGACTTAGGTTAAATTATTATGCTCATTTTTTTGTCTTAAATATGCTTACTGATTTTTTAGGGAGAAAGTGAGTAGGAAGAGAGAGAAGCTTTGATGAGAGAAACATGGATAGGTTGACTCTGCACGCCCCCTAATGGGGACCCAGCAGCACAGGCCCGGGTTGTGGGATCCTCCGCAGTGCGGGGCGTGCAGGGGGCAGCTGATCCATGATTCTCATCATGGATGTCCCTCTCCCCCTCCCCCTCCCCTCCCTCTCCCTCTCCCTTCCTCTCCCTCCCTCTCCCCCTCCCTCTCCCTCCTCTCCCCCTCCCCCTCCCCTCCCCTCTCCCCCTCCCCCTTCCCTCTCCCTCCCTCTCCCTCCTCTCCCCCTCCCCCTCCCCTCTCCCCCTCCCCTCTCCCCCTCCCTCTCCCCTCTTCTCCCTCCCCCTCCCCCCTCCCCTCTGAAGTCAATGAAACAAATGCTCCTGGGCTCTGGAGCGCAGGTGAATTGCAGTAGGCGGCTCAGAGGACCCCAGAAGCCATGTCCACATTCATGTGCTTGCTTTCACCTCCCCTTGGGCCTAGGCTGTGGATCCGTGTTGAACGTCAATGGGGAAGTGGAAATGGACGCCAGCATCATGAACGGGAAAGACCTGTCTTCGGGCGCCGTGTCTGCCGTCCGCTGCGTCGCAAACCCCGTCAGGCTCGCGCGCCTGGTCATGGAGAAGGTGTGTGCGAGCAGCGCCTTTCCCCACGGCGCCCTCGCCGCTGCCCCGTGGTGACCACGGGCTCTGACTGCGGGGACACCCCTGAGGTCACTTCTTAGCTACACGTGAGACGGGAGTGAGCCCGCGTCGCTCCCGTGAGCCCGGGTTCTGACCGGACGATGTGATTGGCAAGCTCAAAGGAGGGCGTTGTTCTCATGTCCTCGGCCCGCTTGGCTCTCGCTCCACGCGGAGGCCATAGCGCGCACCGGGCCGAGCAGCGGGCGCACAGCGTGCGTGAAATAAAACCCCGCTACGTTCAAAAACCCTGCTTTTCCTCCCCCGCCTTTTTAAATGTTCTTTCTGGGTTAAGGTGTTCCATACTAGTATGTGTCCACATCCCCCCACTAGCCCCCCATCCCCCCACGCCCGCCCTCACCCCCTGGTGTCTGTCCACCCGTTAGGCGTACGTGCCTGCACACAAGTCCTTGGGTTGAGGTCTCCCCCTCCCCCACCCGCCCCTGCCCTCCCTCCGAGGTTGGACGGCCTGGTCGATGCTTCTCTGTCTCTGGATCTCTTTGTGTTCGTCCGTTTAGGTTGCTCATTATGTTCCACAAACGAGTGACCGCGCCCTTTAACTTTTACTGTATCTTTTGGTTAACCGTCACCGAGGGTATTTTTCCATGGATTTTTAGAGAGAACGGAAGGGAGGGGGCGACGGGGAGGAAACACACATCGACGTGAGGGGCAAATCGGCTGGTTGCCTCCCGCATGTGCCCCCACCGAGGCCGGGGATGGAGCCCTGGACTCCTCAGCCCCCGGGCCAACGCTCTGTCCACCGCGCCGCACCGGCGGGGCACATTCTCCAGATTCACGGTCACCGGTAGCCCGGCCAGCGGCTCAGCTGGGCAGCGTTGTCCTGGTCAGGGCGTGAAGGGGGCAGCTGGCCGCTGTGTCTCAGATCGGTGTCTCTCTCAAATCCGGAAACCTCCTCGGGTGAGGAGGAGGGAACAGGTCACGGGTCAGTCACGCTCCCACCGATGTGCCTCCATTCTGGTTTGTGGTTTTTAATGGGAAGCCAGGCGCTCTTCCCGTCAGAAGCGTGGACCCCTGACGTTGCGTTCCGCGGCCTGGTGCCCGGAGGGAGGAGGGCTGAGCTGCACCCCCAGGCGCCGCCAACAAGATCCCAGCGTCTGAGCAAACCCACCCGTGTCCCCTTCTCTCTGGCCCAGACGCCTCACTGCCTCCTGACGGGCCAGGGCGCTGCCGAATTTGCTGCCGCCATGGGGGTCCCAGCGGTTCCTGGGGAGCAGCTGGTAACCGAGGGAAGCAGGAAACTCCTCGAGAGAGAGAAGCAGAAGGAGGCCCAGAAGCCAGACCAACAGAAGTAAGTGCCGCTTGGCCCAGCTGCTGGCGGCTCGGCGGTTGAGCACTGACCTAGGAACCAGGAGGTCAGGGTTCGATTCCCGGTCGGGGCGCAGGCCTGGGTTGTGGGCTCCATCCCAGTGCGGGGTGTGCGGGAGGCAGCCGACCCGTGATTCTCTCTCATTGGTATCTCTCTTTCCCTCTTCTCTCTGAAATCAATAACAATATATTAAAACGTAAAAAAGTAAGTGTCACTGAGGCTCACGTCTGGGAAGTCGGTTAAGCGTGAATGTCTGGCGAATGTTTGATAACTTGATTTTTAAAAAAATTATTCTTAACTGATTTCAGAGAGGGAGGGAGTTGGCGAGAGAGAAACATCCACGATGAGAGAGAATCGTGGACCGGCTGCCTCCCGCACGCCCCCCACTGGGGATCGAGCCCACAACCCGGGCCTGTGCCCCGGCCGGAATCGAACCTGGGACCCTTCAGTCTGCAGGCCGGCGCTCTATCCACTGAGCCACCCCAGCCAGGGCCTTGCAATCCTTACGTGAGTCAAGCGCCCCTGGGTATCCCGGCTTTGAACGAAACGGTGCTGAGTTACCTGCTCTTCTGGGTGTTCAGTGTGGCCTCCTCGGCTGCCACGGGGCCCTCACTCAGGGCTCCAGGGTCCCTCCCCCGAGCCTGGCCCGGCGGGGCGGCCTCAGCACCGTGGTAAGTCCCTGACCGGCTTGTTAGCTTTTCTTACTAGTCCTCATGCGAGGGTGTTTTTACTGACTTCCTTTTGGAGCAAATGGGAGGGAAACCGGTGTGCCTGCCGCCCAGGCCCCAACCAGGCCCAGGGCTCAGACCGCGGAGGGTCACGGGTCACATGCCCTTAGCCAGGGCTCAGACCGCGGTGAGTCAGCTCTAACCACCGAGCACGCCGGCCAGGGCCGGGCTTGTTACTGTAGACGATGCCGGGTCTCTGTCCTCCGAGCCCCAAGGACTGCTCCCTCTCCGGGCGCCGAGGACCCCAGCTCGGAGGAGCGTGAACTCCCCGTGCGTCCTGAGCTGCGGCGTCTGTTAGATTCACGATCCCAGATGCAACCCCATGGTGCGGGAGATGAGACGGGAATGCGCCGGGAGCCCGCCGTGTAACGTGACCGCTGACTGCGCGGGACCTGCTAGCTGCGTGACCGCTGACTGCGTGCCACTTCTGTTTGCTTTCCCAGAGACTTGGGCACCGTGGGCGCAGTTGCCTTGGACTGCAACGGAGACGTGGCTTACGCCACCTCGACCGGGGGCACCACGAATAAAATGGTCGGCCGGGTCGGGGACACGCCCTGTGTAGGTAAGCCTGCTGGGTGACTCCTGTCCCCTCTCCAGTACCCAATCTCGGGGGGGGGGGTAGGGGGGCGGGCGGCGGGCGGGTCTGTTCCTCGGGGGCGTGGCTGCTGGGCTGACGTGGGGGGAGAGACAGAGATCAGGCCGCTGAGGTCGCCCCCAAGCTACCCGCCACCCCTTCTCTCTGGTTCCGGTTTCAGGGCCCACAGGCTGAGTCCCCGGGTAACTACATGGTCCCGGGCCTGGACGCTCACGAGCCGAGGAGCTCGGTGGGCCGTTCCTAGGTCTGAGTGGCAGGCAAGCGGCACCTGCTGCTGCAGGAAGGTCACGGGAACATGCTCTCCGCTCAGGATTGGAGCAGGTGCCTCTCGTTCCGGGGAGGGCGGGGGGGCATGTGCCAGCCATGCTGACTGTCCTGGCGTAGCTGCCCAGGAAAGGTCAGGAGGTCAGGTGCCCCCGCCCCACCCCCAGGTTCCCTTCATCCTGATTTCGGGGCGGTCATGCTGCGCTGCGAGGCCACCGTTGCATCCCAAGGTCATGGATGCTCCTCTGACCTTGATCTGTACGTGGGGACTTAGCACACGTGTTCAGACTTTTAAAAATACATGTTTTTTATTGATCTCAGAGAGGAAGGGGGAGGGAGAGAGAGAAACATAATGAGGGAGAATCATGATCGGCTGCCTCCTGCAGGCCCCGCACAGGGGATGGAGCCCACCGCCGGGGCCTGTGCCCGGGCGGAATCGAACCCATGTCTTCTGGTTCGTAGCTGGCGCTCAGCCACGAGGCCCCGCCAGCCGGGCTGAACCCCGCCCTCGCTCAGGTAGACCTGTCCTCTGCGCAGGGTCCGGGGGCTATGCCAACAACGCCAGCGGAGCGGTGTCCACCACAGGCCACGGGGAGAGCATCCTGAAGGTGAACCTGGCCAGGCTCGCGCTCTGGCACGTGGAGCAGGGTACGTGGGGCAGGGCACGTGGATGAGGGCGCACCGCCTGGGACGAGGAAGCAGAGCTGTTAGTGAGCAGGGAGGCGGGTCCCACCCTCTCCCCTGCGCTGCAGGTGTGGCTTTCAGGTTGACCTGTCGACTCCTGCCCACCTCCGTCGGGGTCTGGACTCGCGTTTGTGCTGCCGGTCCCTGTGGGGCAGCGGCGCCGCTGAGCCGGCCGGGGAGAGCAGTGTCTCCCGGCAGGTGCCAGGCGCCGCTCAGTGAGCACGGCCTGTGCGCGCCCGTCCTTGCAGCTGTCGCACGGACCGCTCGCTGTCCACCGGCTGCGGCTCCTCGCGCCGCACACCAGCTCCACGGGTTCCGTGGCAGTGACGTGTCGTTTCTCACCCTGTCCTCGTTTCCAGGAAAGACAGTGGACGAGGCGGCGGCGGCGGCGCTGGGTTACATGAAGTCCAAGCTCCAGGGTCTGGGTGGTGTCATCCTGCTCAGCAAGGCGGGAGACTGGACGGCCCAGTGGACCTCGGAGTCCATGGCCTGGGCGGCCGCCAAGGATGGCCAGCTGCACGTCGGCGTCAACCTTGGCGACACCAGGGTCACTGACCTGCCCTAAGCCCCGGAGGCCGAGCCCCAGGGCTGGCCTGCAGGTGACGCCGGTTCCTGGGTGGGAGGCTCAGCTTGGCCAATTAGCTAGAACCAGCAGCGCTCCCCGGTCTGCCCGCGTCCTGCCCCCGGAGCAGTGCCCACCGAATGTCTGGCGAGGGGCGGAGTCTGAAGCGATGAGAGACGTGCCCACAGTGAGATCCAAATACGACGAGCGAGGATGACAGAGGCCGGAGCCGGCTCCGGAGCCGCCCCTGGCCTCGGGTTGGAAAGAAGAACCGACTTGATCTTAACCAGCCCCCACCGAGACGGCCTCAGCGCAGGGAGCTGGAACCGGAGGGCACCCCCCCGTGGCAGAGCCGCCCCATCCCGGCTGTCCTGGTGGCGCTTTCTGACGGGCCCGGGACGCAGGTGGGAAGAGAGCCCGCGGACATGTCTGACAGGCGGGAGCCGCGGAGCTAATGGGCACGTCCGGCTGAGCGCAGTGTCGCGGCGTCCGCTGGGCTCAGCAGGCCGTCGGGTAAAAGACACGGGGAGGCAGACGGGTGTTTCTAAGGAAGGTCAGGCGCTCGCTGACTAACATCGATGCTTCCAGACGCTAAAAGGACCCTCAAGCTCCCTGAGCGGAGGGTGAAGGCTGATCGTGCAGACTGGTCCTCACGGCGAGGAATGGGGCTCCCATCCTCTCTGCTCTCCCGCCACAGGGAGGGCCCGTCGGTGCAGCTGGGGCGCAGTGCGTGCGTGTGCTATCCAGGGCTGTGGGCCCCGCCCCTGAGCCGGGTGTGGGTTGTGTGGCCGGCACGGTGAAGGGAGGCCTTGGGTGGAGAGGATCCCCGTTAACCTCTCTGCCCACCGGAGCGCTGTTTCTGCTGTGACGCATCTGCAGGGCTTATCTCTCTGGAAGGAGACTGCTTAACTTGCAATCGCACGAGCCACTAATAAAATGCTTTTGGAAGAACAGCAGTGTGGTTCGGAGTCCTGTGGACGGGCCAGACCGCGCGGGCTCCCTGCTCTGGTGTCCAGTGACGGGCCTGCAGGCAAGCCCACTGGGTGTCACTCCTAAAGTGCACACCAGAGGGCACCAGGAGCGTTTCCTGGGTCTCCACTCCACGCCTTTCTCTGGGCACACACTACCAGCGGGCTGGCATTTCCTGGGGACTTCCCCTGGGGGTTTCCCCCAAATGTGCACCAAATGAAGGGGGGCGACGGACCCTTCCTGGGACCTCCACTCGGGTGTTGTCCATCAAGGTGCACACAAGATGGCAGCAGAGGAGGGCTTGCCTGGGTGGCCGCCACACGGCTGTTCTTCCCAACTTGAACACTAGGTGGCATCGGAAGTGAGTGTCGGGGGAACCTCCACTGGGGTGTTGTCTCCCACTCCCCGGCCAGAGGAACTCTCCTGGTGTCATTCACTGGTTGTGCACCAGATGGCAGCAGAGGTGCGTCTCCCCACCTTTACTTAGGTGTGGTTCCGAGGATGCACGCTGACGGCAGCAGCAGAGAAGGGCTGTTCCTGGTGGTGTTCGCCAGGTGGTGTGCTCAGGTGCACACTCTGCCTCGCCAGTGTGGCTCAGTGGATAGAGCGTCGGCCTGCAGACTGAAGGGTCCCAGGTTCAGTTCCGGGCAAGGGCACATGCCCAGTTGAGGGCTCAGTCCCCAGCGGGGCGTGCAGGAGGCAGCCGATCCATGCTGCTCTCCTCGCTGATGTTTCCCTCTCCCTCTCTGAAATCGATAAAAATATCTTTAAGAAAGGCGATGCAGACTAGGGGCCTCAGAGAGTGCCCTTGTTGGTCACGTTCGCGAAGCTGTAACCGTTTTGTTAAGCCTCATTAAGGGTGTCTCCCCATGGGTTTTTAGTGCGAGTGGAAGGGGTGGAGGGGTAGACAGAGAGGAAGCTTGCTGTGAGACACATCAATCAGGTGCCTCCTGCATATGCCCCGGCCTGGCCTGGCTCAGGCCTGCGGCCCGGGTACGTGCCCTGACGGGAAGGAACCTGGACCTTTGGTCCGTGGGCCTGTGCTCTGACCACCGGGCAAACCGGCCAAGGAAAAACGTTCTTAGATTTTTAGAAAGATGGGAAGGGGGTGGGGAGAGAAACACTGATCAGCTGCCTCCTGCGTGGTCCCCACTGGGGATCGGGCCTGCGGCCTGGCCACGCGCCCTGACGGGATCAGCTGGCGACCTCCTGGTACGCGGGCCTGCGCTCAGCCTCGAGCCACGCCGCCCACAGAGCTGTTACTTCCTGTTTCCAAGAGAAACCTCCAAAGTGCTTTATTCCAAGCAACGCCCCTCGCTAGCAAAGCTGTTGTTTATTTCCACCCTGGATGGCCACAGGAGCGCTTGCTTTGTTTGTTTACGACCTGCCCTCAGGCGTCCGTCCAGGGTGCGCATGAGGCGGCCTCAGAGAGCCTCCTGGGGACGGGCTGGTGTTCCTTCCTGTTTTGATGGCGTTCTTTATCCCAAACGTTTCCTCCCCGTGGGAAGCTTGTCTTCATCCTCCTAATACCGAGAGGTTTTCCTCGGTAACCCTCAAGGCAGCAATTCTTCCCTTCCACGGACTGTTTCTGGAATTTATGTAAAACAGGCCCATTAACCCTTGAGCCACGAGGAGTCTCAGCTCTGAACACATTGGGGGAAAGGTCAGAAGAGCCTTGAGCTGGGGGGGGGGGGGGGGGGCAGACGCCTCCCTCCGGGGAGAAGAAGCGAGAATGTGAGTGATTCGGGGTGCACCTTCCCCAGCACGTGCATTTTGAGAAATGACCCAAGCCAATCGATCGATGGATCGATCGATAAAAATGACCCCGCCCCACAGGCCCAGGGGCTGCGGCTTGACCCCAGCGTCCCCGGGTCGGACACAGCACTGCCGCGTGGGGGCGGCGCACTCGGCACCGTCCAGTCGGAGGAGCGCCTGCTCCATGCTGACGCAGCACAGCTGTCCCCCAGCCCGCCGCCCACGGTGACCCCTGTGTCCCCCTGTGTCTCCCACGTGGAGGCGTGTCCTCAGGGTCAGACACACGGCCTGCCTTCCACGCGCCACGGCGGTGACTACGGCTGACGGGAGCCTGGGGCCTGAGCGGCTTCCCCGAGGCCCCACGGTGGGGGGACAGGCTGCCTGTTGGGGGCCCAGGTGGCATTAAAGGGCCAGCCGCTCTCCTCCGGCTGGTCAGTCCTCTCAGGGGAAGTCCTGGAGCCCTGCGTGAGGCTCCAGGGGCGGGCGGGCTGGGGTCTGGCCCCCTCGGCCTTGCCATCTCCGCCCGACGAGGGCCCCCAGACCACAGCCCTCTGGTCCGTCCTGTACTTTACGGGGATGAGGAAGGGGGCCTGGGGCCCAGCAGTCCACCCACACCCACTGGTGTCAGGTTCACACCCTCACAACGGTCTCTGGGGCCTCGCCGCACACCCCTTGCCGCCGTGGGCTCCCCGGCCGCCGCCCGCAGGCTCGGTTTCCCAGGTCTGTGGGCCCTGGCGCCCTGGGTGTCCCGGTTCGTCCTTGGCTTCGGGCCCCCCTCCTACCGGGTCCTCCTTGGCTGGTGCCGGCTTATTCCTCCCACGGCTGTTCCCGGGGCTGCGCGGGAGTGCGTGCGGGTAGGGACCCCGCGTGCCGTCTGCGGTGAACAGCGAACAGCGAGGACACGGCTCTCTCTCTAAGGCGGCAGCGCGGCCCAGGTGTGTGTCACCTGTGTGACGCTGCGAAGAAGACGATGGCGTCGCTGCGGGGAGAGTTCTGTGTGTAGGAGGGGGGCGGTGGCGGCGGGGGGAGGCAGGGGGGGCGCGCTCTGTGCCGGAGGCGGGTGGGGGGCCTGGCGAGTGGCTGGGTGGCGTCTCCGGGCTCGGCCACAGGAGGGTGAGGGAGCCCCTTGCCAGCTCCCCCGGCGACATGGTCCACCGGGACCAGGAAGCGAGCTGACATTTGGGCCGGTGAAGCCACAGCCGCGGGGCCAGAGGGCTCAATGGGCCTTTGTCCCCAGAGGGCAGTGGGGACGCCGGATGTGGGGTTGGGCGCGACCGAAGGCCACGTCAGCGGCGCCACCTCTCGGCGCCTGCCAGGACCCAGCGCCTCGGGCCGGGCCCGGTGGCGGGCATTTTGCTGTTAAGCTGGAACCCGAGTAGCTTGCAGCACCGACAGGTGTTGGCCACTTCGGTCTGGCACTGGCTATCGCCGATCCAGAGGAGACCAGTCTTTGTGGATGGGCCTTAAATCCAGCCGTGTCACCGACTGCTGTACTGGGGGGTCATTTCTCTAGAATCTAGCAGACCTGCCCCAGAGTGTCTAGGTCACAAACATAGCGACAACTGTTGACGACTGAATCATTCATGGTTCTTCTTTTAGTACAATAGCTAGTTTTTTTAAATTAAGAAAAAAATTGGTTTCAGCTCTAGCCGGTGTGGCCGTGGATGGAGCATCAGCCTGTGGACTGAAGGGTCCCGGGTTGGATTCCGGTCACGGGCACACGCCCGGGATGGGGGCTCGATCCCCGGTGTGGGGTGTGCAGGAGGCAGCCGGTCCATGATTCTCATCACCCTATCTAATAACGAGGGAATATGCTAAGTGACCCTCAGGCCATCGCAAAGATGGCAGCGCCCATAGCCAATAAGGAGGGACTATGCTAATTGACTGCCACGCCCTCAAGGATGGCGGCGCCCAGTTCCCTCAGCCCCTCTGGGGCAGTAGGTGCGCGGCAAGGCCGGGGCTCTGCGCACCTCCCTCTGGAATCCCCCAGTCTCCTCTGCCCCCCAGCCAGCCAGGGCCGGCCGAGGCACAGGTAACCGGGGCCGCCCGAGGCTTGCGCTGCCGGCAGTGGCAGCAGCAGAGAGAGGTGTGATGGGGCATCGCCTTCCCCTAATCGCCGGGTCACCTCCTGCCCCTGAGGGCTCCTGGACTGTGAGGGGGGGCAGGCCGGGCTGAGGGACCCCCTCCAGTGCATGAATTTTCATCACCGGGCCTCTAGTCCTATATACTAAAAGGCTAATACGCAAATCAACCGAACGGTGGAACAACCGGTCGCTATGATGCCCACTGACCACCAGGGGGCAGACGCTCAATGCAGGAGCTCCCACAGGGGGATCGCCGCTCAGCCAGAAGCCGGGCTCAGGCTGGCAAGGGCAGCAGCGGTGGCAGGAGCCTCTCCCGCCTCCGTGGCAGCGCCAGGGATGTCCGACTGCCGGCCTAGGCCCGCTCCCCGTGGGCTCCTGCAGTGCGAGAGGGCACAGGCCGGGCCGAGGGATCCCCCCTCCCAGCGCACAAATGCCGTGCACTGGGCCTCTAGTATGTAATAAAATATTAAAATTTATTTCAGAGAGGAAGAGAGAGGGGGAGAGAGAGAAACATCAATGAGAGAGAATCATGGACCGGCTGCCTCCTGCACGCCCCACCCTGGAGATCGAGCCCCCAACCTGGGCAGGTGCCCCGACCGGGAATTGGACCCTGACCCCCTGGTTCCTAGGTTGATGCTCAACCGCTGTGCCCCGCCGGCCGGGCTGATGGCTAAATTTCTTATCAGTGCTGAGCAATGGTGAAAGCCTCCAGCCTGGCTTATCTTCACAGAAACTCCATCGGCATTCCCAGTCCGTGGTGGTCCCGGGTCTGTAAGAGACGGCGTGTGCTGGCGTGTGCAGGGGACCTGTCCGCCGGGGCGCTCCGCCCTGCCCCGGGAGCCTGTGAGGAAGCGTGAGCATGGTTGGAGGAAACACGCGGAGCCCCTCACCCTCGCCGTGTTGTCACCAGTGGGGGTTCGAGGGCTCCTGTCCTGGTCGCCGTCACGGAAACGTCGCTGCCAGAACACACAGGGCCCGTGCCAGCGTCCCTGTCGCCTCGCGGGCGGCGCTGGGGCCGCGGGACCTGAGCGGGCGGGGCTGGGACAGCTCCCTGACCTTGAGTCACTTCCCCCGAATCCCATGACAGCTGGGCCACGGGGGGTCCCACACCCCACGCGGCGGCTGCCCACGCCCGCTGTCCCTGCAGTTGGGAAACGCTTCCTGCCCCGGGCACCCCCTGTGGCAACGCCAGTGCCATGTGCCCTGTGGTTGTCCCGGAGGCGGGAGTTGCTCAAGGAGGGCCTGGTGTCCCGTTTGCACAAGCCGCACGCCCACCGCGCCCGGCCCCTCTCCCTCCGCCCTCCTGTGGGGCCTGGGCGAGACGGCGGCCGATAAAAGGAGGAGGGCACGGAGCTGTCACCAGCTGCCTGTTGCCAAGCCGACACCATGGCGGGTTCCGTGGCCTGGACGGGTGAGTGGGCCCCATCAGAGCTGGGAGGTGTGTGGGGGCAGCGCACTGGGGGCACCCTGCGAGTGGGGCCACCCCTCCTACTGCCCCTTGGCCTGCGGGTCCCCATCCCGGCCGTGCGGCCCCCGATCCAGGTCCTGGGGGGTCCCCGGGGCTATCGGCCCAAGACTGTCTGTCACAGGACAGTTTCCTCAGCCGGCTGAGACGAGCCTTTCCTCTCCGGTCCCCAAAGCCGCTCAGAGCACCCCAGCCCCTGCCCCTGTCCCAGCCCCTGCCCCAGCCCCAGCCCCTGCCCCAGCCCCTGCCCCAGCCCCCTGCCCCTGCCCTGCCCCTGCCCTGCCCCTACCCCAGCCTTTACCCCAGCCCCTGCCCCTACCCCAGCCTTTACCCCAGCCCCAGCCCCTGTCCCTGCCCCTACCCCAGCCTTTACCCAAGCCCCAGCCCCTGTCCCTGCCCCAGCCCCTACCCCAGCCTTTACCCCAGCCCCTGCCCCTGTCCCAGCCCCTGCCCCAGCCCCTGCCCCAGCCCCTGCCCTGTCCCAGCCCCTGCCCCTGCCCCAGCCCCTGCCCCAGCCCCTGTCCCAGCCCCTACCCCAGCCTTTACCCCAGCCCCAGCCCCTGTCCCTGTCCCTGCCCCAGCCCCTACCCCAGCCTTTACCCCAGCCCCTGCCCCTGTCCCAGCCCCTGCCCCTGCCCCAGCCCCAGCCCCTGCCCTGTCCCAGCCCCTACCCCAGCCTTTACCCCAGCCCCTGCCCCTGTCCCAGCCCCTACCCCAGCCTTTACCCCTGCCCCTGCCCTGCCCCTGCCCCTGCCCCTGCCCCAGCCCCTACCCCTGTCCCAGCCCCTTACCCCCGCCCCTGCCCCGCCCCGCCCGGCCCTGGCTTTGTCCCAGAGGCAGCCCTGCCAAGGGCTCTAGCCGACCCCACGCAGTGTGCCCCCGAGAGGACACCGGGGCCACGGCACTGAGTCTCCTTGTGAATTAGTTGAGGGGAACCCGAGGCACTAGAGGTGGCCCAGACCTCGCCCAGTCGCCCCGGGTGCCCTCAGCCCCCCTGTGGGGCGCAGCCTCAGCTGGGGGCAGGCTCTGCCCGGCCTCCCCGAACGCCTCGCCGGCCCAGGTCTTCTTCCCAAAGAAAAACGGCCCAGTCAGTGTCCCCGTCTCCCTGCTCGGAGGCCGCGGCTCAGGAACACTGCCTCGGTCTGGGGGACCAGGGGGGCGGGGGGCCTGGGGGGAGCCTGGACCCCGGGCCCTCCTGGTCCCTCTGGGCAGAGGAAGCTGGTGTGCGGGAGGCTGTCCTGAGCCCACCCTGGGCGGCGTCGGCCTCGGGCCAGGATGGGGGCGATGCTGACCCTCGGCATCTCTCTCTGCAGGATTGCTGGCCCTGCTGCTCCTCCCGTTCGGTGCGTGCTGTCCGGAGGCTCCGCCCCTCCCCGACTACCCCCACTTCCCCGCCCTCCCCCCTTCCCCAGCTCAGCTGTGCCTCCTCCCCCCTCCCCCTCCCCCTCCCCTTTCCTCAGCTCATCTGTGGCCCCCTCCCCCCTGCCCTTCCCCCTCCCTGCCCTCCCCGCCCTCCCCGCCCTCCCCCAATGCCAGGCCCCAGTGCCCCTGCTGACTGGCGTTTCTCTTCATGCCCGCCCCCCCCAGGCTCCCCCGAGAAGCTGGTCTGCTACTTCACCAACTGGGCCCAGTACAGACAGGGGGCCGCACGCTTCCTGCCCCAGGACGTGGACCCCAACCTGTGCACCCACCTCGTGTACGCCTTCGCGGGCATGAAGGGGCACCAGCTCAGTCCCTTGGAGTGGAATGACGAGCAGCTGTACCGGGACTTCAACGGCCTGAAGCAGAGGCGAGCTGCGGGGGGGAGGGGGGAGGGGGGAGGGGGGAGGGGGGCTCCCAGAGCCAGGCCCAGCTCTGCAGCCTGGGCGGCCCCACCGTGTGGCTCTGGGCCCCGCCGTGGGTCTGTGGGCCAGTCCCTCTCCCTCTCTGGGCTTCTTGGGCTCCGTGGGGGCGGTGAGGTGGACAGGGACCCCCGGGCCCTTGGTTTAGGTCCAGGTGGGATTCTTCCTCCTAAAATCTGTCCGTCCGTCCGTCCGTCCATCATCTCTGGAGTCTGCCACCTTGGCCACACCCCTCGGAGGGTCTGTCCTCAGCCGGCTGAGCCCTCCTGGCCGTCCCAGCCTAGAGCCCCGGCCTGTGCCCCCGGCTCACACGTCCCCACCCCACCCCCACCCGCCAGGGCGCCCACAGCCGGGCTCAGCCTGGACCGCCGCCCTCTGTTCCCTCCAGGAACCCCCAGCTGAAGACGCTGCTGGCCGTGGGGGGCTGGAACTTCGGCACCCAGAAGTGAGCTGGCCGTGAGCCCTGTGCGGGGAGGGCTTGCTGGCGGGCGGACAGGGCAGGAGGTGGGGGTTAGAGGGGACACGCCTGCGTTCTGGGGGTGACCGCCCCTCTGGGCTGCGGGTGCCCCATCGGGCGGGCAGTGCTGTGGCTCAGCTCCGAGGTCTGACCCCCTTTCAGCCTCAGTGTCTTCCTCTGTAAAACGGGCGGAAGGAGGCTCCCGGGCAGCGCCAGTCCCCCCACACCCTCCCCCCCCCCCCCCGTGCCCGAGCCCGAGAGCGTCTGTTCCGCCAACGCGTGTGCCCGGCGCCTGCGGCCTCGAGCTCGAGGGCCCCACACGGGCGTGCCCAGGGCGGGTGATGTGCGGGGTGATGAGTGGGGTCTGGGCACTAGAACCTGGGGAGCCCAGGCACGCGCTCCCCGCGTCTCGAGGCCGCGGGAGAGGCACCTCCCCACAGCCGTGCCCGCGCTCAGCCCGGTGCCAACCGGCACTTTGAGAACCGCCGCGCCTCCTGACTTCGGCTCCTCAGAAGTGAGGCCGCACCGGCCAGTGTGGGCAACACCCGCGCAGCTCAGGGACTCCCCCAGGGCGCTGCGGGGGCCGGGGCTGCGTCCCCAACCGTGAGAACGAAGCCAGGGCCCCGCCTGGCCCCCAGCGCCTCGCCCCTTCATCCAGAGTGCACCCCTTCATGCGGGAGGGCACCCTTCATCCGGGAGGGCGGGCACTATGGCTTGTGACCCCCGAAGGCTGGGCCGGGCCTCCAGCCTCTTGTGCCTGGGGTGTCGTGTTTGGGGGCGGACAGGTGGCTGGGTTGTCGCTGCCCCTCGGCCTGGCCCGTCACTCCCGCAAACACCCGGCGCCCTCCCGCGAGCCGGCCGCCCATCGCCCGGGGTTTGGGGGGGCCGCCGGGAGCGAGCGGCCCACACTCCGGGCACCGCCCGCAGGTTCACGGACATGGTGGCCACAGCCCAGAGCCGCCAGACCTTTGTCACCTCGGCCATCGCGTTCCTGCGCAAACACGACTTCGATGGCCTCGACCTGGACTGGGAGTACCCGGGCAGCCGGGGCAGCCCCCCCGCCGACAGGCAGCGCTTCACCCTCCTGGTGCAGGTGAGGCCGGTGCGGCGGCAGCGCGGCGGGTGCGGCTCTGCCCCAGGATGCTGTCTCGCGCTGGCACAGCCCGTGGCGGTTTCCAGACTCGGGGGGACCCTGCTTGGGGCCCCCTTGCCTGCGCTCACTGCGCTGCCCCTGCAGGAGCTGGCGGCCGCCTTCCAGCGGGAGGCCGGGGCCACGGGGAAGGAGCGCCTCCTGCTGAGCGCCGCCGTCCCCGCCGGGGCGCAGGCCGTGGCTGCCGGGTACGAGGTGGACAGAATCGCCCGGTGAGTCTCGGGCGGGAGCCTGTGTGCTCTGGGGCGCGGGGGGCAGGGCAGGCTGAGCTTGAGGCCGGGGGCAGCTCTCACCCTGTCCCTTGGGAACCCGGTCTGAAGTGAACACCCCGAGGAAGAGGGCAGCACCCCCCGAGGGCGAGGGCACTTGGGGGACAGCCAGGGAGCGGATGCTGAGGTCAGCTGCCAACCTCACCGTGGGACCCACACTCTCACACACACACACTCACACTCACACTCACACACACTCACACTCACACACACACACACACACACTGACACTCACTCACACACACACACTCACACACACTAACACTCACACTCACACACACACTCACACACACACACACTCACACTCACACACTCACACACACACACTCACACACACACACACACTCACACTCACACACACTCACACTCACACTCACACACACATACACACTCACACACACTCACACACACTCACACTCACACACTCACACACACACTCACACTCACACACACTCACACACACACACACATACACACTCACACACACACTCACACTCACACACACACTCACACACACACTCACACACACACTCACACTCACACACTCACACACACACTCACACACACACTCACACTCACACACACTCACACACACACACTCACACACACACTCACACACACTCACACATGCACATACCCGCCTCTCACCCTGGGGGCCCTCCTGGGCTGCCCTGTGCAGGGAGGGGGTGAGGAGGGCCTCTCCCTGCTCACTGCCCCGCCCCCCGCGCCCCCACAGGAGCCTGGACTTCCTCAGCCTCATGGCCTACGACCTGCACGGGTCCTGGGAGCAGGCCACGGGCCATCACAGCGCCCTCTACCCGAGGCGGGGGGGAGCGCGGGGCGGCGGCCGGACTCAACGTGGTGAGTGGCCCTGGGGGGCGGCCCCGCCCCGTCCGGCTGCCTCTCTGAGCCCTGAGGCGCCGAGGAGAGGCTCGCAGGGCGGGAGCCGGGCGCTCGGGTTGGGGCGCCTGCCGCTGCCCAGGGAGGCCTGCCTCCCGAGTGGCACCCTGGCGGGAATCAGACGCAGGGAGCGAAGGCGGAGCCGGCCCAGGAGGAGGCACCCATTCCTCCCACACGGGCTGAGCTGCCGTCACGGACGGCCTGCCCTCCGGAAAGTGCTCAGAGGGGCGTCTCCCAGGGCACAGCCCCACCCGGCCCCAGGCTTGGCGGGCAGGTGGGGCTTCTGGGCAGGGGCGCAGGCCACCTTCACTTTGTTCCGTTTGTTTCCGGGAGGAGGGGGGGCAGCATCGATGAGAGGGCGCCGGGGTCGGCCGCCTCGCGCTGTACTGAGCACAGCCGCCCTCGTCGCCCTGCACCCCCCACCCTCAGGTGCCGGGAGGGGACGTGTGTATTGTGTCCGTTTCTCAGACCGGAAGCCTGAGGCTCGGGCGGTTAGGAAGGTGCTGGAAGGCAGGGACTGGCTGCGTCGCTCACTGCGGTGTCCCCAGCACCTGGGACGGGCCTGGCACACGGGCGTCCGTCCCCGTCGGCTCAGGGAGCGGCTGTCGAGCCCCAAAGCCCAGGCTCCCATGTCTCACTGAGCCGAGTCCGTGGACAGGCGGGCAGGCGGACAGAGAGACAGGCGGACAGGCGGGCAGACGGACAGGCAGACAGGCGGACAGGCGGACAGATGGGCAGGCGGACAGGCGGGCAGGCGGACAGGCGGGCAGTCGGACAGGCAGACAGGCGGGCAGGCGGGCAGGCGGACAGGCGTACAGGCGGACAGGTGTACAGGCGGACAGGCGGGCAGGCGGACAGAGAGACAGGCGGGCAGACGGACAGGCAGACAGGCGGGCAGACGGACAGGCGGACAGGCAGACAGGCGGGCAGAAGGGCAGGTGTACAGGCGGACAGGCGGGCAGAGGGACAGGCGGGCAGAGGGAGAGGCAGACAGGCGGGCAGGCGGGCAGGTGGACAGGTGTACAGGCGGACAGGCGGGCAGACGGACAGGCAGACAGGCGGGCAGGCGGACAGGCAGACAGGCGGGCAGGCGGACAGGCGTACAGGCGGACAGGTGTACAGGCGGACAGGCGGGCAGGCGGACAGAGAGACAGGCAGGCAGACGGACAGGCAGACAGGCGGGCAGGCGGGCAGGCGGACAGGCAGACAGGCGGGCAGAAGGGCAGGTGTACAGGCGGACAGGCGGGCAGAGGGACAGGCGGGCAGAGGGAGAGGCAGACAGGCGGGCAGGTGGACAGGTGTACAGGCGGACAGGCGGGCAGAGGGACAGGCGGGCAGAGGGAGAGGCAGACAGGCGGGCAGGCGGGCAGGTGGACAGGTGTACAGGCGGACAGGCGGGCAGACGGACAGACAGACAGGCGGGTGGCAGCCTCGGACGACGAGGCTCAGGCCGCACACAGAGAACCACCCCCCCGCCCCCCAGGACCACGCGGTGCAGCAGTGGCTGCAGAAGGGGACCCCGGCCGGCAAGCTGGTCCTCGGCGTGCCCACCTACGGACGGACCTTCACCCTGGCCTCCGCGGCAGACCGCGGGGTGGGGGCCCCGGCCACAGGGCCCGGCACCCCAGGCCCCTTCACCAAGGAGGCAGGGCTGCTGGCGTACTATGAGGTAGGACCCCGCGGCCCCGACCCAGTGTCTGAGCCAGGACGCCGGGCACGTGCCCCCCTCCCACACCTGTCATCTCGGGTCGGTCCCCAGTCCAGGGGCCTCGCCGACACCAGGGTCGGGGGTCACTGGGTCTGTCACCCCCCTCCCCCCCAACGGGTTCTCGGGCTCTTGGGAAGGAGCTGTCTGTCTGTGGGCTCTCGGAGGAAGGCCTGGGCCGGGCTGCCCACCTCCCGCGCCGCCCTCTCCCCACAGGTGTGCGCCTGGAAGGGGGCTGCCCGGCACCGGGTCCCGGACCAGGAGGTGCCCTACGCCTCCCGGGGCAACCAGTGGGTGGGCTTCGACGATGCCGAGAGCCTCAAAGCCAAGGTGAGGCCCCGCCCTGCTGGGGGGTCCTGGGTGGGAGTGGGGGGCTTGTAACACCGAGTGACCGAGGGACCGGACCGAGCTCCCGGGAGGAGCCCTGCAGAGCGTCCGGCCCACGGCTCTGCCCGCGGCGGCACTTGGTCCCCGTGGCTCCGAGCGACCAGGAGAGACACAGCGAGAGCCACCGCCCACCTCCGGCAGCCTGGAGAGACTGGGTTTGGTTAAATGCAAACAAGTTCTCAGACACGCGGGGAGGTGCCCGGGGAGACGGACCCCCTGGTGCACGCGCACCTGCCCGACATAGACTGACTCGTGCGCCCGCGGCTCAGCGTGGGCGGCGGGGACGCTGGTTTCGCTGTTCTCAGGCCCCGCTCCCCCGCCGTGAGGTCATCGGCTCCTGCAGAGGGTTAGGTTAGGGCTAAGGTAAAGGTCAGGGTCAGGGTCAGGGTCAGGGCTGGGGCTAGGTTTGGGGTTAGGGAGGGTTAGGGTTAGGGTTATGGTTAGTGTCGGGGTCAGGGTCAGGGTCAGGGTCAGGGCCAGGGCTGGGGCTAGGTTTGGGGTTAGGGAGGGTTAGGGTTAGGGTTATGGTTATGGTTAGTGTCGGGGTCAGGGTCAGGGTCAGAGTCAGGGTCGGCCCACCTGCGTGTCCCCATGTTACCACGCAGGCAGCAGGCTCCGGCTGGCAGGTCCTGGCAGCGGTGCAGACAGAGCCCTGGGGCTGGAGGAGGGAAGGGGGACCCAGGCTGGGGGAGGGGAGCCCTGCTGAAGCCAAGACGGGGAGGGCGGGGGCAGGTCTAGTGGGGAGGCAGCTGGAGAGGGAGATTGGGGCCAGCAAGGGGCCAGCCCAGCTCACCTCCACCCCAGCCTGACTCTGGGTGAGCCCTGGCCCTGGCGGGGTTAGGGGAAGGGAAGCCGCCCCGAGGGAACGGCCCTGCCCCGAGGAAGCTGGGGTGCAGCAGAGAGGCCCCTGGGGAGGGCAGAGACAGGGAGCCATGCAGACCTTGGGGAGCGTGTCGTTCCCATGGCAACAGCTCAGCCAGACCAGCAGACAGCGCCTGTACACAGCGCCTCGGCAGGGGAGGCCCCGAGGTCAGCCTCCACCTGAGGGGCCCACCCCGTCCACCCCTCACCCCACCCCCAGGGTCCTGCTGGGGACGGACATCCCCGCGTGACTGACGTGCCGGCCGATGGGCTCAGCTGTCTAGGCTCCCAGGCCAGGAGCCTCGACCCCTCTGGTCTGGGGGTGCTGGCGGGAAACGGCTGGTCTGGGGGGGAGCTGGGCTGGCACTGACCGGGACCTCCGGCCTCCTCCCCCCCCCCCCCCCCGCAGGTGAGCTACCTGAAGCAGAAGGGCCTGGGCGGGGCCATGGTCTGGGCGCTGGACATGGACGACTTCGCGGGCTCCTTCTGCAACCAGGGCCGGTACCCCCTCATCAGGACCCTGCAGGCGGAGCTGCGTTAGTCGGGGTCGGGGACCAGGGTGGGCCCAGGGGCAGGTGGGACCCCTCCCTGGACGCGGGTCCTGGCTCCTCCTGAGGAAGTGGCTCCCGAATCCCAGGCCCCGGGGCTGAGGCTGAGGTGCCTCTTTCCGACGCCCGGGCGGCGGCTCTCCGGAGGGCCCTGCACCGTCACGCCGCGGCAGGCGGCACTGACCCGCAGACACCCAGAGCCCAGGTCTCCCGCGGGCCGTGCCCTGGCGTGGCTGCTGTCGGCTGTGGGTGGGACGTGGGTGCGGAGCTCTGTGCACCCGTGGTGGCTGGCTGCCTGGCCTGTGGGCTCGGGACCTGGGGGGGGGGGGCCTTGGCTGAACCCTGCCTGCCTTCCAGGTCTCCCGCACTCGCCTTCGGAGCGCCCCCAGCCTGGGACTCCCGCACCCGCCCCGCCCTCTGAACCCGAGCGTGGGCCCGGCCCCGGACACGGCACCTCCTGCCAGGGCCGGGCCGACGGGCTCTACCCGCACCCGCAGGACCCGTCCAGCTTCCTCAGCTGCGCGGGCGGCCGGCTCTTCCCGCAGCGCTGCCCGCAGGGCCTGGTGTTCGGCGCCGCCTGCCAGTGCTGCACCTGGGGTTGAGCCCCACCCCGCCGGGCCTGCCCCCCACCCCGCGGGGCCTGCCCCCACCCCGCCGGGCCTGCCCCCCACCCCGCCGGGCCTGCCCCCACCCCGCCGGGCCTGCCCCCCACCCCGCCGGGCCTGCCCCCACCCCGCCGGGCCTGCCCCCCACCCCAGCCCCCGGCGAAGTCTGGCCCCTCAGCCCCTCCGTGGTCTTCGGAGCCGCCTTCCTGCTCGGCCCGTGCTCGGCTGCGCTCCGCTGCCTCTTTCACTGCAGAATAAACCGCGTGGCTCTCTCCAAGCGCACGCTCTTTCCAACCGTCCCGGGACGGGAGGCGCCGAGGGCTGGCATCCGGCAGGCGCAGGGACGGGTTGGGCACGAGGTGGTTGACTCGGGCTGTGCCAAGCCCTGTGCCAGGGACACGGGCGGGTTGCACACCCGCCAGCAGCCTCCGGGCACAGGCGGCCGCCCCGGCCCGGCCCCCAAGGCCCGCGGCTCAGGCCGTTCCCAGGGCGCACACGAGGGGGCAGCAGGGAGCGCCTTCGGGTCACCGCCACGGGCGTTGTCATGGCCCGACTGCCCGCCAGAGGGCGGCGGAGAGCGCTCCCGCCTTGGGAGCCCCGCCCACTGGGCGTTACAGCCGGAGGCCCCGGGAGCAAGGGCTGTTTTAAGGCCCGTTTCGGCGCTGGCAGCGGCGCGGGAGGCCCTTTCTGTGCAGGCGGGTTGGCGTCTGCGGGTTTGGCTCCGACCCACGCGCTGCGTCCGGTGGCAGGGCCGTCGCCACGACCTCATTTCAGTTCTTTCGCCTCGAAACCGCGGCGCCGGCCCCTCCCGGGTGGGCTGCTCAGTCCGCCGCGGACGGCGGGACCGTGTTCCCTCGCGGTGAAGCTCAGCGGAAGGGTCATCCCCCACGTGGCCCGGAGGGCAGCGCCCAGTGCGCGGGGCTCGGGAGCGGGGACACGGGGTGCCAGCGCGGGGAGGGCCAGCGCCTGACCTCCGGGGGCGCGGCCCGGTGACAGCGACGTCACTCCGTCACCCGTTGCCCGGACCTGCGTGACCCCGGGACGCACCCTGGCGAGGGCGGAGCGGCCGGGCCGGAAGCGTCCTCCCGCAGCGCCTGCACTGGGGTGTCAGGGAACCGCACGATCCACGGGCTGCCCTGTGGACGCCTGTCAGGAAAGGTGGCTGACAGCGGCCACTGCTTTCCTCTCCCCCTTCCGGCCAAAGTGTGATTGCTGCCTCACGGATCGCATTCCCTCCGCATCTGACTTTGCAAACGGCCAGTGGGTCGGGCGGCCTGTCCCTTCAGCAGACACAGGGCTGAGCCCAGTGTGAGCGTGTGTCCCGGTCCGGGGGCCGGTGCCCCACCCAAGTCTGCTCCGCCAGCGCTGTGGGAACAGGGACCAGGGTGACCCGGGGAGGCCGGGGGAGCGGGTACGGGGTACGGGGTACAGGCCGGAGGGCGGCCTCCGGGACAGACGTCTCAGCCCCGCGGTGTCCATCTCCCCAGGACGAGGGCAGCTCTGGGCAGGGAGGCACCGCCTTCCGCAGCTCCCAGCCCGCTGAGAGGGGCCTCCCGGCCCGGGCCCGGTGCCAGGCCTGCTCCCCGCAGTTCCCGCCGCCCGTCCGTCCGGGGCCAGCCTGCGTGGGCCGTTTGCGGAGCCGCTCACGCCCGCGTCTCGGGCACAGCCTCCCTCCCGCGCCCGGGCCTGGGGGGCTCTCCTCCAGCCCAGGGCTGGACGTCTGGGCTCCTGGCTTCCCGCTCCGCTTTGCGTCTGATGTCAGCACGCCCCACTTCCCCTGTCCTTAGGTGGTTCCTGACCCTCCCGCACTTCACGGGCCGCTGGCTTCTCACCGCGTCCGGGTACCCCCGCCGGCCCGGTGCCTTCCCCTTTGACCCCGGCCCGCAGAGGCAGAGGCAGAGGCAGAGGCAGAGGCAGAGGCAGAGGCGGTGCGTGCGGGCCTGTGCCTGCGTGCGGCCGTGCGCTGCTCTGTCCGAGAGCTGGTCACTGCAGAGCGTCCTTTGGCAGCGAGACGCTTTGCGGCCTAGACTGCCATGGCGTTGGGACCAGGCCCAGCTTCCCCACGCCAGCCCATGCTGTTTCCGTGCCGGACGCCGGGAGGGAGCAGAGCTGGCCCAGGGAACCCTGACCTGAGCGCCAAGCCCCCGGCCCCCCACTCCCCGCCTCCCCCCACCCGGTCTCAGAGACTCGCTTCTTAAGTAGCACCGTCACTCGGAGCCTTTTCCACGGAAAAGCCCAGGCCCTTCCCAAGTCCTCGGGGCTCATTCTGCACGTGAGGGCTCTGGGTCGTCCCCCAGGTGCCGAGGCCCCGGAGAACCTCAGCGTGTGCTCTGAGACCCCAGAGAACCCCGGAGGGCGGGCTGGCGGGACCTGGGCTTACTAGGACTGCAGGGCGCGGGGCCACAGGGGAGGGTCCCCGCCACCCGGACTTCCCGCAGGTCTTACAGACCCGAAAGCCAGGCCTGCAGGGCGGGGCCCGCGAAAGCTGTGCGGGAGCAAGCCCAGCTCCTGCCCTCACTGGAGCCCAGTGGACGGAGCCGGCCTGCGGACCGACAGACGGAAGGGACCCCATTCCCTCCCGGTCGGGCACGTGCTGGGGTTGTGGGCACGATCCCCAGTGGGGGGTGTGCAGGAGGCAGCTGATCAATGATTCTCGTCATGGATGTTTCTCTCCCTTCCTCTCTGAAATCAATAAAAAATACATTTTTAAAACAAAACACAAAAACCCCTGAGCTGTTTTCTGACTGAGGAGCTGCTGGCTTCCATCATCTCCACAGGGCGGGAGAGGGTTAGTGATGGGTTAGGGTTAGTGATGGGTTAGGGTTAGGGATAGGTTAGGGTTAGTGATGGGTTAGGGTTAGTGATAGGTTAGGGTTAGTGATGGGTTAGGGTTAGTGATAGGTTATGGTTAGGGTTAATGTTAGGGATAGGATTAGAATTACAGTTAGGGTTAGGGTTAGGGATAGGGTTAGGGTTAAAGTTAGGGTTAGGGTTAGGGTTAGTGATGGGTTAGGGTTAGTGATGGGTTAGGGTTAGGGATGGGTTAGGGTTAGGGATGGGTTAGGGTTAGTGATGGGTTAGGGTTAGTGATGGGTTAGGGTTAGGGTTAGTGATGGGTTAGGGTTAGTGATGGGTTAGGGTTAGTGATAGGTTAGGGTTAGTGATGGGTTAGGGTTAGGGATAGGTTAGGGTTAGTGATGGGTTAGGGTTAGTGATAGGTTAGGGTTAGGGTTAATGTTAGGGATAGGATTAGAATTACAGTTAGTGTTAGGGTTAGGGATAGGGTTAGGGTTAAAGTTTGGGTTAGGGTTACGGTTAGGGTTAGGGTTAGGTATAGGATTAGGGTTAGGGTTAGGGTTACAGTTAGGGCTAGTGATAGCGTTAGGGTTAGGGTTAGTGATAGGGTTAGGGTTACGATTAGGTTTACAGCTAGGGTTAGGGTTATGGTTAGGTTAGGGGTAGGGTTAGTGATAGGGTTAGGATTACGGTTAGGGTTACGGTTAGGGATAGGGTTAGTGTTATGGTTAGTGTTAGGGTTTCGGGTAGGGTTAGGGTTAGTATTACGGGTAGGGTTAGGGTTATGCTTACTGTTTCTCTTAGAGTTAGGGTTAGGGTTATTGTGTTACAGTTAGGGTTAGCATTATGGTTAGGGTTACTGATAAGGCTTCCAGGATCACTGGGATCCCAAGTGAGAGGGGATGGAACCATGCTGACCTCTGAGGCCATCATGACCCTAGGCTGAGGTGCAGACACATAAGAGGGCCTGGAGCAGACATTGACTTCTATTGTAACAGGCCAGGACCTTAGTGGTAGGGATGGGGGAAGAAATTATTTCCCAGATGAGCCCCAGACACATCAGTGGTCCTGGACTATTGCTATTCCAAAACCTAAGCCTAACCATATCCTTATCCGTAACCCTAACCCTATTTTTATCCATAACCCTAACCCTAACCCTAACTTTATCCATAACCCTATCCCTAACCCAAATCCTAACTTTATCCATAACCCAACCCTAACCCTAACCCTAACCCTAACTTTATCAATAACACTAACCCTAACCCTAGCCCTAACTTTATCAATAACACTAACCCTAACCCTAGCCCTAACTTTATTCATAATCTTAACGCTAACCCTAAACCTAACTTTATCCATAATCCTAACCCTATCCCTAACCTTAACCCTAACCCTACCCTAACTTTATCCCTAACCTAACCTTATCCCTACCCTAATTTTATCAATAACCCTAACCCTAACCCTAACCCTAACTTTATCCATAACCCTATCCCTAACCCAAATCCTAACTTTATCCATAACCCTAACCTTAACCCATTTTTTATCCATAATACTAACTCTATCCATAACCCAAACCCTAACTGTATCCATAACCCTAACCCTAACCCCTAACCTTAACCCTAATCATAACTTTATCCATAACCCTAATCCTAAACCTAATCCTGTTTTTATACATAACCCTAACTCTATCCTAACCCTAACTCTATCCATAACCCTAACCCAAATCCTAATTTTATCCATAACCCTAATCTGAACCCTAACCTTAACTGTGTCCATAAAACTAACCCTATCCCTAACCCTAACTTTATCCATAACCCTAACCCTGTCCATAACCCTAACCCTGTCCATAACCCTAACCCTAACCCTAACCCTAACTTTATCAATAACACTAACCCTAACCCTAACCTTATCCCTTTTATCCATAACCCTAACCCTGTCCCTAACCCTAACTTTATCAATAACACTAACCCTAACCCTACCCTAACTTTATCCCTAACCCTAACCTTATCCATAACCTGTCCTAACCCTGTTTTTATCCATAACCCTAACTCTGTCCATAACCGTAACCCTGTCCATAACCCTAACCCTATCCATAACCCTAACTCTGTCCATAACCCTAACTTTATCCATAACCCTAACTCTGTCCATAACCCTAACTCTGTCCCTAACCCTAACTCTGTCCCTAACCCTAACTCTGTCCCTAACCCTAACCCTGTCCATAACCCTAACCCTGTCCCTGTTTTTATCCATAACCCTAACCCTGTCCATAACCCTAACTTTATCCATAACCCTAACCCTGTCCATAACCCTAACTTTATCCATAACCTGTCCTAACCCTGTTTTTATCCATAACCCTAACTCTGTCCATAACCCTAACCCTGTCCATAACCCTAACCCTATCCATAACCCTAACTCTGTCCATAACCCTAACTTTATCCATAACCCTAACTCTGTCCATAACCCTAACTCTGTCCCTAACCCTAACTCTGTCCCTAACCCTAACTCTGTCCCTAACCCTAACCCTGTCCATAACCCTAACCCTGTCCCTGTTTTTATCCATAACCCTAACCCTGTCCATAACCCTAACTTTATCCATAACCCTAACCCTGTCCATAACCCTAACTTTATCCATAACCCTAACCCTGTCCATAACCCTATCTCTGTCCCTAACCCTAACCCTGTCCATAACCCTAACCCTGTCTATAACCCTAACTCTGTCCATAACCCTAACCCTGTTTTTATCCATAACCCTAACCCTGTCCCTAACCCTAACCCTGTCCATAACCCTAACCCTGTCCCTGTTTTTATCCATAACCCTAACCCTGTCCATAACCCTAACTTTATCCATAACCCTAACCCTGTCCATAACCCTAACTTTATCCATAACCTGTCCTAACCCTGTTTTTATCCATAACCCTAACTCTGTCCATAACCCTAACCCTGTCCATAACCCTAACCCTATCCATAACCCTAACTCTGTCCATAACCCTAACTTTATCCATAACCCTAACTCTGTCCATAACCCTAACTCTGTCCCTAACCCTAACTCTGTCCCTAACCCTAACTCTGTCCCTAACCCTAACCCTGTCCATAACCCTAACCCTGTCCCTGTTTTTATCCATAACCCTAACCCTGTCCATAACCCTAACTTTATCCATAACCCTAACCCTGTCCATAACCCTAACTTTATCCATAACCCTAACCCTGTCCATAACCCTATCTCTGTCCCTAACCCTAACCCTGTCCATAACCCTAACCCTGTCTATAACCCTAACTCTGTCCATAACCCTAACCCTGTTTTTATCCATAACCCTAACCCTGTCCATAACCCTAACCCTGTCCATAACCCTAACCCTGTCTCCCTCCTTGACCTCCAGGAACGAATTACCCCAGCGCAGCTGAGCGGCCTCACCGCCTGCCCCCCCCCCCCCCCCCCCCCGCCACCCTGCCTCCCTCGGCCCGAGGTCACCCCTCGTTGGAGTTCCCGTTGCCCCACGCCCTCGTGCGCTCGGACCCCCCCCCCCGCCCCCGCCAGCAGCTTGGTGGGATTTTTTGCAAGTTTTATTTTAATCCAAGGACTTTGCTTCATACAAAATGTCGATGTAGAAACACAGCAGAATCCAAAGTTGGGCAGACAAATGTCACACAAGCCGCAGACGAGGAACCGCAGCGTTCTTGAAGCGCGCCCGCTGCTGCGCGGCCGGGGCGCCTCGCTTCGTCTGTCTGTGAACACTGCTCTTAGATAGAAAGTTTGCAACAAACCTTTGATTTATATCAAATATAATTAAAAATTAACAAAGGATTATATTGTATCAAAAAGTACGAAGATATACCTTGTCATGCATACGCTTGCATATGGTACGTATGTATATATCCTACATGCACACGCGACGTGTTCGGACACAGCCTCGCTCACTGGCCCCGGGCGGACAGCCGGGGGTGCATCTCACGTTTGGCAACTCACTGAGGTTTGGGGTGCGCGGGCCGAGACCAACCCCGCGGTGGGGGCGGAGACACGCGGCGCCGGGGCCCTGCCATCGCCCACTCCAGCGTCCGTCCGCAGAATCCAGGCGGCGGCCGGGAGGCGGCGGGGCGCTGGGCAGCGGAGACCCGAGCGCCCAGGACCCAGCAGCGCCGCGGGGCTCAGGGTCGCGGGAGTGACGCTGCCCCGAGGGCCCGGCGCGCGCGGAAGGACACTAGAGGGCGGTCTCCGTCCGGAAACCCTGCAGCCGGGCGGGGCCGGTCGTGCCGATGGCTGGGAGACGCGTGTCTGGTTGCATAGCCCTATGGGAACGGCACCCACTCACCGTGACACGCCCACGCAGCCCCGCACGCACACCACATGCCGCGTTTCTTCGCGGAGAACCGGGGCCAGGCCCACGGCGCGCGCGGCCCGGCAAAGGCCGCATTTCAGACACGGACGGGCATCTCGTGCCCCTTCCCCCAGGCTGAGGCTGGGGCCGCGGCCGCCTGTGTGGGTCGGGGTGGGCTCCGCGCCTCCCGCCCGCCCGCGTGGAAAGCCACCTTCACGGCCACAGCCTTGCGGGCAGGCCGTCCCTGAGGATGAGCGTGGACCGACTGGGGCGCCCCAGGCCCCACTCCGTGCGCCTGCTTCCCGGGAACCGCCCTGCGGGGCGACGGGCAGGGCAAGCCTGCCTCCTGCCTGGCCACACGGCCCCGCGGGGCGCGGGCTGCGTGTTCTCGGCCCAGGCAGCTCTCTAGCTCGGTTGCCCGGTTGCCCGTGGAGCAGCCTCCACAGACCCCGCCCGCCCGGCTCACCACCGGAGCGCGGGCCCAGAGCTGGGGGTCAGGCACTTGGTCGTGGCGCCAGGGGCCGCGGGGCCGCCTGTGCGACCGGAGAGCAGGGCGTCCGCATGGCCAGGCCTCCCGGTGCGTGGCAGTGACGCTCGCTCCGCTGCTCACCGGGCAGCGGCTCCTGGACCGGGCGGGCGGACGACAGGGGCCGGCGCTGCGCTGAGCCCGAGTTGGCAGCAGGACGCCCGGGCCTGTCCCTCAGGCGCCGGGCCGGAGGGCAGCGCGTCTGTGACATGAAGCCCCTACTGGCCTCGGTGCCCAGGGTCCTGGCTGATGCGACCTGCAGGCCCACAGGCCGGCTCTGCCCCCCCGCCCCTCCGCGGGTCCGAGGGCTGCACCTCGCTGGGGTGAAGGCTGCTCCCCAAGACCAGACCTGACCGGCCCCGCAGCACCGCGGCGGGTCCCTCACGCGGGATGTGGACACACGGGCTCCTGCTCACGCACAGCCATCCCTGCGGGGCCCGCGGTGGCGCCCAGGAGGCCGCGCGTGGGGGCAGCCACGAGCAGAAGAAAGGGCGTGGAGTCCATCCAGCGGAGAAGGGGAGCGGGCAGCAGCCCACCCGCTGGTCCCGGCGGCCAGGCCCCTCTCCCCGGCTGCCGCTGCCTTGGTTCCCGCGCGTCCCGGGAGCCCGGCGTGGATGATAAAACTCATCGGGCCGGCACGTGGCCTGGGCGCAGACTAGCACCAGTGGTCTTGGTCCGGGTGGTGGTAGCTGTGGCGCGCGCGGCTGCCCGCGCCGAGGCCCAGGGAGCAGTGGTAGCCGTTGGGCACACGGCGCAGCGGGTGCGACTGGGAGGTCAGGGAGGACACGTAGGAGGTCCGGGAGGAACGGCCCGAGTTGGTGGCCACGGCCTCCTCGAAGGTGAGCACGTCCTCGGGCTGCGGGGGGGCGGCCTCGGCCTCTAGGCGCTGCCCCAGGTACGGGTCGGAGCCGATCCGCGAGCTGGGAGCCAGGGGCTGGCCCAGGGGGTCTCTCTGGAGCAGGGCGTTGTGTTCCGAAAGGCCGCGGCTGAGCCGGCCCGGGGAGAAGGGGGGGAGGCTGCCCGGGGCCCCAGCGAAGTGCACGGGCGAGGAGTTGGCCGTCTTGTAGGTGACGCTGGGCCGGGGTGTCAGTGGAGTCTGGGGGAGCTGCCTCCGCCCTCCGCGCCCGGGGGTGCTAGCACCAGATGTGGACAGCAGGGGGCTCCCGTCCACAGAACCGCTGCCCTGCAGGAGCGCAGCCCATCAGAGCAAGGCCAAGGGCGGGGGGGGGGGGGGGGCAGGGGAGGATGGGAGGGGGAGACAGAGGGGCCAGCTGGGTCCTGGACGGTCCGGGGAGGCGGTGACAGGAGGGGGGTAAGGGGTACCAGAGGGCTGAGGCCGCGAGCAGAGACCTGGACTGGGACCCGGAACCGGGACGGGGCCCCCAGGGCTGAGCATCCCATGTACCTGTCTCGGGGGTCCTGGCTCCTGCCCGGCCGTGGGCGACGTGGGGTGGCTGCTGAGGGCGGGCCTGGGCAGCGGGGGCTCCCGGCCTCCAAAGCGGTCACAGGAGTAGAAGCGCTGCTTCTCGGAGGAGGAGGAGGAGGGCTGCCTGCGCTCCTGGGACCGGCCCCGCTCCTGCCTGCGCTCCCGCCGGCCCGGGGGCCCCTCTCCTGGGGGCGGGCCTGGCCCCGCGGCGCTGCTGGGGGCTGGCCCAGGAACAGAAGTCACCCGCTGAGCCAGCGCCCGCACCCAGACCCCGTACCAGGGCGGCAGAGGGTCCCGGGGAAGGGCTGGTTGTGGGGTCACAGGTACAGGAACTTGAGGGCCCCCACGGGCTCTCAGACCCCCAGGTCGGGCCACCGCCCAGCCAGGAGCCCCGTACGCACCGCCATTGGTGTCTGCGGACAGGCTGGGCCCCTTCTCCAGGGGCTTCTGCTTCCTGTCCCTGCGCCGGTGGCAGCGGTGGTGGTGGTGGGGGGCGGCCTGGCTGGCGGGGGCGCGCTCCAGGGCAGCAGTGCAGAGGTGGGCCACGTGGGGGCGCTGGGGCGCCAGCGTGGAGATGGAGCGCTTCATGGGGCTGTCGGAGGCTGGCTGTGCGGGGGCGGGGCACCGGCAGGGCAGCCTGAGGGAGGCCCTGGGGGGCTCCCGGCGGCGGGGCCCACAGCAGAACCAGCCCCTCAGGAGGGTCCCAGCCCCTCCCAGAAAGGGCAGGGGCTCCTTGCTGAGCCCGCCACTGAGACCCCTCTTCACGGGCATCCGCACGGCGGGCGTGCGTGTCCTCCCCGCAGGCGGGCGCTGCCAGGTGCCGGACGGGCGAGCCCAGAGCCACTGCCGACGGCAGGGAGTGACCGTCACCAGAACAACGTCCCAACGGAGCGCCCAGACAGAGCCCACGACAGGAGGGAGGACATGGGCTCAGGCCGTGGCAGCGCCCGCCTCGCCTGCCTGGCACGTGGCAGCAGTGTCCCTGGCCCGGCCTCGGGCCGCATCCCCTCCGTGTCCGGTGAGGGCTCAGCCCAGGGCACACAGCCTGGGCTTCCTGCTCCGTCCCCAACGTCCCCGCAGCCAGTGTCCAGAGAAAGGCCAGGCCAGGCCCCGCCTCCAGGGCTCAGGACATGGGGGAGCGGGACGGAGCGGGGAGGACCCATGCATTTTCTGGGGGAGGGGGGGTGGGGGCCCCAGAGGGGGGAGAGCTGGGCAGGACGCTGTGCCTGCAGCTGGGGGTGTGGACTCTGGCTCCTCGCCGCAGCCCCGGAGGCAGCAGGGCACGTGGGGCGCCCAGTGGGCCTGACTGTGTCCAGGCTGCAGCACAGGGCAGGGCTGCACCCAACTGAGCGGGCAGTAGGACCCGGCCCCTCCGCCAGGTGCCTCACCTCCCGCCCCTCCCACCCGCGGAACCCCCAGGCCACCCACCTGTGTCTCCGCTGCCAGGCGAGGCATGGAGGCTGCCCGACCCTGGCTCTCCAGCCCGGGCTGGGGCTCCCCGTCAGGGCCTCTCAGGGCCATGCTCTGCATCTGGACATCCACAGCCTGGGGTATAGCAGCCCCCGTCACACCTACCATCACCCATCTCCCTCCTCCTGCCCTACCTCCCCCATCCCCATCCCATCCCATCTCCCCTCCCCCTCCCCATCCCGTCTCCCCTCCCCCATCCCATCCCATCTCCCCTCCCCCTCCCATCTCCCCTCCCCCATCCCCATCCCATCTCCCCTCCCCCTCCCCATCCCGTCTCCCCTCCCCCATCCCCATCCCGTCTCCCCTCCCCATCCCATCCCATCTCCCCTCCCCCCATCCCCATCCCATATCCCCTCCCCCATCCCCATCCCATCTCCCCTCCCCACAGTCCCCATCGCTCCCGTCCCCTCCTCACCGGCTTTCCCGGCTGCACCACTGGGATCTCTGTCGAGTGGCCTCGTTCCAGGGGGGCCCTGGCCTCGCGTGGCACCTCCTGGGTCCTCTGGGTGCCCCAGGAAACAGACTCCCTGAGGCCGCCCTCTTGGGTTTGTCTGTGGAGGAGAGGCTGTCCATCAGCTCCACAGCAGCTGGGCCCATGGCCAGGCAGCTCCCCCATCGGGAGGGAGGGAGCCTGAGGGCGTGGCCTGGTGTGCGCGCACTTCAAGCCGGAGGGAGGGGAGGGGGGAGGGGGAGGGCCCAGCGGGAGACAGGGACCAAGACTGGGCTCAGGTGGATGGCAGACAGGAACCCAGTCACACACCCAAGGGAAGCCTGGGCCCCCGCCCCAAGGAGCGAGCGGGGCCTCGGTCCCAAAAGCCGCCAGGCTGGCCCTGAACCCCACCAAGTCCGGCAGACTGTCCCTCAGCACAAGTTTCCTGACAACAGCCACAACCCGAAGCCGACCGCAAAGAAGGAGGTGGGGAAGGTGGGAGGAGAGGAAGAGCCGCAGCCCCGCCTGCCGGGGGAAGAGCCTGGGCCCTGCCTGGAGCCGTCGGGGACCCCAGCTGGCCCGGGGTGCACAGGGCTGGCTGAGCGGCCCCTGCCCTCGCGTGAAGCCTCGCCTGGCCACCAGCTGGGTGTGGGCGGCTGTGGCGAGTCACGTGATACACAAGGACCTTGCCAATGTGTCTGCCAAGCGCAGCGGGTTCGGAAACCACCACCAGCATGGAGACCTGGGAGGAGACGGTCTCAGAGCCGCTGACTGGAGGGCTGAGCCCCGGCGGAGACAAGTCACTTCCAACACCTGCCGGCCCAGAGCTCATGGCCTCGCCCGGGAGAGAAGCGGGCACACAGGAGGGCAGCTGGACCGTGAGCCCCGCAGCCAGTCTCAGGCCCTGGGAGGCATCACGGTAGAGCTCAGCACGGAAACCACCTGGACCAGCACATCCGTGTGCAGGTGAGCACAGGGCCACCTGCAGAGCTGGGAAGGGACCTGAGCACCCTTGTCCTGGGTGCTGCTGGGGGCCCCTCAGAGCAGGGGGTCAAGGAACTAGAGTCCTGCTTTCTCCTCACCATCAACGAAGCCCCCCAGGACCCACAGGCCCCGCCCAGGACCCACAGGCCCCGCCCAGGACTCACACGGCCCCGCCGTTGCTGAGGGAGGCTGAGCTCTTCTGCTGAAGAAACACGCGGGCCCCTCGGAGCACCGCCGGCTGTGTCTGCTCCAGCGTGGCCTTCAGGGGGTGGAACAGGGACCCGGGGCCCATCTGCAGAAGGACGAGGGAGGGAGCGCTCGGAGGGCGGGGCCCGAGCCCGAGGGGCAGGCTCCTCCTGTGGGTGCGGCCTGCCCGCCCGCACGCCCATCCCGACACCGGCTGGCAGGGGCCTGCTCCCCGTGGGTCTGTGCGGGACTGCAGGACAGTAACTTCCTGGAACCACGCCCACACGTTTGGGCGGGACCCGATTCCAAATGGCAGGAGTCCCCCTCATCATCCCCTCTGGCAGAGCAGCTGGAGCCGCAGAGATCTCAGGGTGGGGGCGGGCGGTGTCTGCAGACAGGGAGGGGGCTGTGGCAGGGCGGCAGCGTTCCAGACCGAGCGCCTACGTGTGCCCAGGGTGGGCATGGGGAAGTCGCACCCACGAAGGATGCCATCGGAAGACGGGCCAGTTCAGCCCGCACTGTCCCCAGTGGAGCGAACGGGGACCCTGGGGTCACCGGCCAGGAGTCTCTCTGGTCCCTGCCTCTGTCCAGGGAGAGCGAGTCCTTGCACCTCAAGGTCCATCACGACGTTTCTGCCACTTAAAACCGCTCTGGCCCCGCACTGTGCCCTGAACGCGAGCACCCAGGGCAGGGGCTCCGCGAAGCCAGCGGGCACCCCCTACAGGAGCGCGTGGAGGCCGCACCAGCTCTCCCCAGGGCCCTCCCCGGCCGGGCCAGGCTGCTCCCAGGAGCGCCGGTACCTGGGACAGGCCAGGCGCGGGGTGGGTCTGGTCCCTGCTGGTCTTGCTCTGCTTGTAGAAGTCGAAGATCATCAGGGCGGCGTACACCTTCCCCACGGTCATCTCGTCGGCTGGGGACATGCGGGAGACAGGCTGGGCTCCCGGGGCAGGACGGAGAGGCCACAGGACAGGAGGGCCGAGTGGGGGAGGAGCGGGCCCCACCCGCAGTGCCAGCGGACACCACCCTCTGCCCCACCGAGGCCCTTCTGCTTCTGGCGGGGCCCCCGTGAAGGGGAGCAGAGTCTGTCAGCGCCTCGTCGCTCTCGGGCATCTCCAAGGGAGGAGCCCGGCGCCTGCTCTCGGCTTTGGAAGTGAATTCCCACACCAGGCGGGCGCCTGTCCCCTCCTCCCACAATCCCCGCGCACACACTTAGAAGCAGGGGTCCCTGCGCAGCAGAGCCCAGACTACGGAGAAGGGGCACCCACTCCCCGCGGTCCCTGCTGCCTCTGGTGGGACTCGGGAGGTCTCGCCCTCACTTACGTCTGTGGGGCGGCACCAGCAAGTCCAAGGTCTTCTGGGGCAGATTGGCCCACACCGAGGCGATCTCCTTCCGCAGCGCCGCGTCACACTGGTGCTGCTTCGTGCCAGCTGGGCAGCGGGGGGAGGGGAGGGGTTAGGAGCCGCCCTGCAGCCCCGTGGGGAACAGGCAGAGCTGGGCAGCAGGAGAGGCACAGTGAGGGGGCCGGGCAGGGAGGGAGGCTGGTCAGAGCTGCCCCTGCAGGAACTCCTGTGTGTGTGTGTGGGGGGGGAGCGGCCCTGGGAAGGGAGGGGCACGGTCTCCCAGACACTCACCGCCCACTCAGTAACATGCACTGACCCCCAAGTGTCAGGGGCTGTCACCAGCAATGGAACAAAACCAAGAGCTGCCTTGGAGGGACAGACTTTGGCCCACAGTGAAGGGTGACCAGTTAGGGCCCGGCCTGGTGGGCAGAGGTGAAGCCATGCGGAGGGGTGAGAAGGGCCGGGAGGCTGCCAGTCTGAGCGGGTGGCAGGGAGAGGCCTCAGAAGGCGGCATGTGCTCTGAGACCCGGAAGCAGGCGGCCCCCTGGGGTGCTGCACAGGAGCCTGGAGGGTACCGCTGAGCGGAGGGAGGGCGCCGAGGCCAAGGTGAGGGCAGGGGATGAAATAGGCCGTCTGCCTGTGACAGCTGGTTTGCTTTATTGTAAATACATTTTTATTGGTTTCAGAGAGGAGGGGAGAGGGAGAGAGAGAGAAACATCAATGATGAGAGAGAAGCATGGATCGGCTGCCTCCTGCATGACTTGGGATGGAGCCCACAGCCGGGCCTGTGTCCTGACCGGGAATCGAACTGTGATCTCCAGGTTCATAGGTCGACGCTCAAGCACTGAGCCACTGCAGCCAGGCACGTCCGGTTTATTAACGTGTGACTTACAGGGAGTAAAACCCACCCGCTTTAGTTATCCCGCCGGTGAACAGGGTAAAGGCACATGGTCACGTACCCACCACGACGTGGGACAGGGCACGGCTGCCACAGTCCCCTGCACCCTCTGCAGTCAGCACCCCCGGCGTCCCCCGGTCCCCCTGCCCGGGGCCATCACTCTCGGTTTCCCGGCTCCACCATGACCTTCTCCAGAACGTCGTCCACACGGCACCACACGTGTTGGATGCAGGGTCTGACCCCGTCACTCCGCAGGGCGCGTGCGAGCCCTCCCCGCGGAGGGTCAGTGCCTGCCTGGCCGCCGCTGAGCACGCTCCCGTGGGCAGGCCCCGCCCGGTTGGCCCCCTCACTTGACGGGCGCTGGGCCTGTTCCCGGTTTGGGGCAGTGATGGAAAAGCACGGACATCTGTCAGGGCCTTGGTGCCCCTTTTCCTGTCACCTGCTTCTTCTCTCTCTGCGACCGGGAGTCTTCACGTGTGTCCTCTGGCAACGTCTGCTCAAAGCGCCTGCCAGTCTTTGTTTTTGGAGGCTGCGTGCTTTCTTACCGCTGAGTTGTGAGGGGCCCTTACATAAGCTGGGCCCCGTCCCGGACAGTGTGTCACACACAGTCCCTCCGAGTCGCCCGCTGTTCCGTTGTATCTCCTGAGAAGCGGTTTCTGAGGAGTGTTCTCTTTCCTGGCTCCTGCTTCCTGCACTTTAAGACGCTCTTTGCCTGATGAGAGTGGCCAGGGTTTTCCTCCTGTTGCTTCCCGAGGCTTTGCTTTGACATTCACGTCGGTGGTCCATGTCCAGTTACCTTCCGTCGAAGGAGAAAGGCTGGTGCTACCGGCTGGATTGTGCTCCCCTTTCCTATTGAGACCTTGACCTCCAAGGTGACTGGGACAGGGCCTAGGAGGAGGTCAGGAGGTGCGCTGAGGTCCTCAGGGTGGGGCCCTGGTCCCCAGGATGCGTGTCCTCACAAGGGCAGTCACGCACTGGAGGAAAGGCCCTGTGGGGACCTGGAAGGCGCCCTGCACCGGCCAGGACAGCCCGCAGAGGAGGCCGACCTTCCTGGGACCTTGGACGTGGACTCCCAGCCTCCGGACCGTGAGCAGCAGGTTTCGGTGGAGAAGCCCCTCAGTGACAGGCGGCCCAAGCCGACGACAACGTCAAGGTCAGGCTTTAAAGGACTGGCACGTGGTTGCCGGCACTTCCCAAGCACCACCTGTGCGGCCGTGACCGCTGTGCACTAGCTGCCTCTGCAGTGCCAGTGAGCGAGCACCTGCAGAGGGGAGTCCCCCCCGCCTCCCCCCGCCCCCCGCCTCCCACCTCCACGGCCGCACCCGCAGCTCACAGCAACCCTCTGGTTCAGGAAGGCGATCGCTCCAGCTCTGCTCTGCTCTGCAAAGTTGTTCTTGTGACTCGAGCTGTTTTGCTTTTCTACATACGTTTTAGAATCGGTTTGTGGATTTCTACCCAGAAGCCCATCGTGGCGTTGACGGGGTCGCATTAAGTCTGTTGATGTCAGAGGCATTGACGCCGTCATGCGTGAGCGTGACGTGGTGGTGACTGGTGCAGGTCTTCGAGTCCTCTCGCCAACGGTCTGGGACTTGCAGCATACAAGCATCACACACGTGTTTTCTGGAGTTTCCAGTCATACGGGAATATTCCATGTTCTCAGCGATTTGAGGGAATTTTTCCAATTCCAACCATTGACTGCTAATTAAACTCTGGCTTTGTATTCTGTGATCCTGCTACATTCACGTTCATTTTAGTAACCTTTCTATGGCTTGAAACAGCAGAAATTGATTGTCTTAGTTCTGGTGGCCAGAAGCTCAGACTTAAGGTGCCAGGGAAGCCAGGCGTCCTCGGGGAGGGTGAGCAGCCCTGCGGGTCTCCCCTTGCTGTGGTTCCCCGGAACTGCTGGCATTCTCCGGCTTGTAGCTGCCTCGGGGCCATGAACATTTCCCTAGACGTTGGGGGTTCTGCGTAGATGGGCACATCACTGTCAGTTTCCGATTGCTCCACCGCCTGTTTGTCTTGAGCTATTACAATGGGTAGGAAGGACAGAGACAGCAGACGCCCTGCTTTGTCCTTGACCTTGGAGGAACAGGAGTCAGTCTTCCTCTGCCGAGCATGTCCCCTGCGGCTGGTTTTTCATGGGCACCCTTCATCCGACGAGGACGGTTCCCTGAATTTCTATTTTATGCAGAATTTTAAAACCGTAAATGTCCAATGGAGGTGGTCATATGGTTGTCTTGTTTGACATACTAAGTTGTATGCAGTGACTTTTGGCAGCCAGACTGGCATTCCTGGCAGAAACCCTGCTTTTGTCCTCACGCGTTATTTCAGTGCGTGTGTGTGCGTGTGCGCGCGCGCGGCCAGATTCAGTCCGCTACGATCACACAGAAGGGTTCCATGTTTATATCCATGAGGAACGCTGGTCAGTAATTTTCCCTTCAATGTCTTTGCTGGGTTTGGGCATCAGAGTGAGGCTGGCCTTGTAAAACAGAAATCTCCTTTTCTGTTTTCTGGAAGAGTCTATGGAATTGGCATCATTCCCTCCTTCCAGGTGCCGAGCCTGGCGTTTCCTTTGCTGGAAGGTTTTAACTACGAATTTAACTCCTTTAATGAAACACTGCCACTCAGCTTATCGGCTTCGCTAGGGCTTCTGCTCTTGAAGGGGCTTGGCAGTTGTGCCGAAGCATTTCCCATCTCACCGACGTCGCTAATGCTCTGACGTAAAGCGGTCCGTGGCCTCTGTTCCCAGATGATGTCGCAGGGTCTGCAGTGGTGCTCCGCTTTCATCCCTAAGGATGGCCACGTCACCTTCCTTCTGTCTTGATCTGTCTAGCTCGATGTTCACTCACGTTGCTGATTTGCTTTTCAACGTGCTCGTTCTGGCTGCTGTGTTGAAGGAAGATTGAGAGGGCGAGGCAGAGAGCAGCTGGGGCCAGGAAGGCGGGGGGAGGGCAGCACGGTCCTCAGGCGGGTGTACGGTAAAGGCAAAGTCAGAAGCTATGATAAGAGATCGGACACTGATGGGAAACGGGTAAGAAAGAGATGAGCAGTGGGAAGAACAGTCTGCACCCACGGACCGGAAAGTGGGTGTGAGCCAGGGCTCTGGAAGCTCACTGGCCTCCAGGTGCAGACGGTAAGCAACCGTGGGAGGCACAGGAGGGACGCAGGGGAGGCCTGGGCTACCTAGCAAAGCGACGGAGACGGGAGGGAAGGTAGGCCAGACGGAGAGAGAGAGGTTTCAGAGAGAAGGGCAGGAGGAGGGAGGAGAGGCGGCAGCGAGGCCAGGAGGCCGGGCTCAGACTGCGGAGAGCAGCTGCAGGGCTGTGCCGCGGGACCGCCCACAGGAGACGGGGGATGAGAAATGAGGGGCGGTATATGCCAGTCTCTTGAGCTGTTTGCTTTGAGGGAAGAAGAGAAACCGGGAAGCTGGTAGAGGGGAAATAACAGCGTGTTTACGTATCGATACAAATAATCCAGCAGAGACTGACGGAGCGGAGCGGGGAGAGAGCAAGGTAGATAAAGAGCGCAGGCCGTGTGCGGGAGGCGGGGCCTGGCCTGGCCCATCATCTGAGCCAAGGGTGCCATGTGGGGGTGGGGGTGGGGGTGGACAGGATACCGCAGGTGCGCCCTGTGATGAGGGCGCATTGGAGAGGGGCAGGCGTGGTGCCGTGACTGGACGGGGCAGTTAATGTCACTGTGGCTCAGTTTCCTCATGTAAAAAGGGGACACGGTCAGTGCCCAGCACAGGCGCCATGGCAGCCGACCTCAATGTCCCCGCAGGCCCACGGCCCCTGCACCCCTGCCAGGGTGGCTCCCGGGTGACCCCACTCACCTGGGGCCAGCTTGATCTCCAGCGCCGTGCGGATGAGGGCCATCAGCGTGGACGTGAAGTGGACAGTCATGTCCTCGCTGGAGATGGGCATATTCATGCGGACCAGGCGCTGGGAAGAGGGGGCAGGTCAGGGCCAGGCTTGCCGGGGCCCCCCCAGAGCCACTCAGTGCTGGCCCCTGGAGGAGACGCCTGCAGTGCCCGGGACAGATGAGGCTGGGACGCGGGAGCTTTGCCAGCGTCCCCGCCCCCGCCCCACGTGAGCTGAGGGTTCTCCCGCTGCAGAGAAGTGGACAGACGGCCAGGCGAAGAGGCCCGAGCTGGCCAGGGCCCGGCTCATCCTGCCAACGGGCCCCTCCTCAGCCGCAGGTCCCCCTGCCCCCATCCCTGCCCGAGGGGGAGGGGTGTGGGGTGCAGGACCAAGGCTGCGTCCTGGGCAACTCAGGGACAGGAGGCAGATCCCCGCCTTCTCCTGCCCCATCTCCCACACAGCCTGGAGACCGAGCAGGGCTGGGTGGCCGGGGTCTGGGCTCCAGGGAGGCGCCCCTCGTCCCGGGAAGGCTCTGCCTCTGCCCTGGAGGAGACCCAGTGCCACTCGCCCGGAGCCGGAGCCTCAGACCTGCTCCAGTGGGAAGACCCCGAGGAGCTGGGCTGCAGGGAGAGGTGCTGGCCACGCCGCAGGGGGACGGGGCTCCAGGCAGATGGGCAGGTGCCCACCAGGTGCCGAGTCCCTTTCCTCCCTCAGTTTCCGTGGACAGAGCAGCCCTGCCTCGCACTCTCCACACGTTAGGCCAGAGGCTCCGAGGACGCACAGGCCTCCTGGAGGAAGGGTCTCAGGGGTCTGCAGCGTCCTGAGGACGGAGGGCACGTGCCCACCTGTCCCCTCCCAGCGGCCTGCCGTCCCTCCACAGCATGGGAGCTGGAGGGGGGCAGGGCTGCCGGGGGCTGGGGGCCTCTGCCCAGCCTGCAGCCTCCGCTGGGGAGGCCGTTCTGCCCCCACCACTGCCCAGCATCCTGGCCCCAAATGGAACCCTCAGCCTGACAGAGGGCGGGAGGCCAAGACACAAACCCGCCCCCATCCCCATTCCCTCTCCCCCCAATGCTGGCAAAGCCCCCGGGCACTCCACTCCCGCCCCTGGAAGTCACACGCCACCTGTGATGCAGGCTCCCTGCTGACCAGCACCGGTGGCGGGCGAGGCAGGGGGGGCTCCTCTCCAGGGACTCGGGAGGAGCAGAGCAGGGGTCCCGAGAGGAGGGCTCTGTCCAGGGCACCCACCCCTGGAGACTGGAGTCACAGGAGCAGCAGAGGAGCGGGGCCAGGAGGGAAAGGCAGCCGGCCTCCCTGCCCTGGCCTCGCCCCTGTGCGCCTCCTGCCTCCTCCCCAGCTCGCTAAGCCCCAACCTCGCCCGCCTGGTGCCCTGGCCCCTCCATGCCATCAGCCTCGGTGTTGGCCAGCCCAGGGGAAGGCTCCAAGGCTCCCGTCAGGCCTGTGGCCGCCAGGCCCTGGTGTCAATGTGGACAGAGCTCTCCTCTCGGTAACAAAGCCAGGGTCTTGCATGCAGGGCCAGGAGGGGGGCTGGGGGGGGGGGGAGCCGCTGAGCCAGGGGACAGACAGGCCCAGAACCAGAGCACAGAGACAGACAGTGTGACTGACAGACCAGACAGACAGAAGGAAGCTCTGGTGGGAACTTGCTCAGAGAAAGGGAGTGGTCGTGCAGGGTGGGGCTGGGCTCTGGGCAGGGCTGGAGGAGCAGGAGGGGGATGGGTGCCGGGCAGTGGGAGCAGGCTCTGAGCGGGGTGAGGAGGTGAGGAGGGGAGCCTGGAGGGGTCCCTCAGCTCCCCCTCCTGCAGCTCAGCATCCTCAGCAATGGGGGTGGGGGTCACAGTACCCCATGCCCCGAGGCTGTGCTCCCCCTGAAATCACTCCACAGGATGCCTGGCGCCCTCGAGGCCCTGTACATGCCTCCTTCCAGGCCCTGCAGCGGGGCCTGGGCATCCCGTGGGCGTGGGGAGGGCTTTCTCCCAGGAGCCTGAGTTCCCCCAGCCCCTCTCCCGCACACAAGAGCCTCTGTCCCAGAGCCGGTGCCCCTCACTCTAGGGGCGGGCGGAGGGCAGGGGGGGCCAGGGACAGCTCTGTGCATAAGGGGCGGTGTCCCTGTCTGGGAAGGAGGGGAGATGGCTGGGGAAAGGAAGAGACAGTGAGACAGCAGAGTGGCAGGCAGACAGAAGGACAAGCCCGGCGGGGAGCAGCCGCGCGGCCTGAGCAGGCGGGTACCTTGTACGCCACGCGAGCGGGGCACCGCTTGCCCAGCCCCAGGGGCGGGGGCATATGTTTCAGCATCTCAAACATGTCGCTGTACGTGATGCGCCCGCTGGGCCGGCCCCGAGGGTCCGCAGAGGGTCCGCAGGAGGGTGGGGGGCAGGGAGGAGGAGAGGAAGCAGAGAGAACGGGTCCGTTAACCAGGTCGGAGCAGGTGTCAGCTGAGTCCAGGGAGGGTCTCCTCCGCCGAGCCCGCGTGCCCCAGCCTCATCCACGCTCCGCCCCACGCAGGGCGCGGGGTGACGTCTGAGCTCATGAACATGGAGGGTGAGGAAGGGCTGCATCAGGGCGGCTTTGGGTGGTCAGTGTCCGCTCTTACACTTTTAGGAACTAGGGACCACGCCAGGTCAGAAAGCGGTTTCACCGCGCGGATGACACCGCGCCAGCGTCCCTTAACGCGTGGTTTGCTGCCAAGTCAGTCGAGAGGCCAAGATGTGGGAAAACCTAGAGCACTTGGCCGACCAGCGGGCCACCCGTTCTGCAGGACAAACAGCCAGGTGAGCCCCGCTCCAGGCCCAGAGACGCCCGAGGCCGCCCAGGGCGGGGCTGCTGGGGCAGGGGACAGAGCGGGGGCAGGTGGGGGCCAGCTCTCGGGGCGGCGGGCTGTGGCCGGGCCCTGTACCCTCCTGACACTGGACCAGAGGCAGGGCGGGACCAGTGTCTGGAGGCCATGACCATCCTCCCCAGGTCGGCCGGACCACCTGCCACAGGGCCTGGCTGGGTCCCGGGCACAGGCAGGCTCAGGCCACAGGCGAGGGGGTGGCCTTCCTGAGCCGGTCCTCCCGGGGGCTGCGCGCCGCTCCCCGGGGTGGAGCCCCTGGGTGGTTGGGCTCTTCCCACCAGAGGAGCAGTGGGCCTGGTCTGCGGAGCCTCTGACGTCAGCCCACTCTGCCCCCGGCCCTCCCGCAGCGGCTGCCCAGCCCCCAGCCCAGCAGAAAGCTGTCCATCTCACAGGCTCTGTCCCAGCGGCCGGAGGGGGCAGGACACTGGACGGATGGAAGCACTGGGAGCTCGGGGGGCGGGGCAGGGCAGCGGGGAGAAGGGAGGTGTCTCATTCCCAAACCAGGCAGGAGCGTGGCTACGACGGCGTTGTGGGGAGGATGTCGGATGGAGGCTTGGAAGGTGCAAACCTGTGGGCCACCCTACGAGGGCACCTCTTCCCTAAGCCCGCGGCGGGGCCCTGAGGCGCAACACCCTGTGCGTGTCCTTACAGTGGATGCGGCGGCTGGGAAGGAAGCGCACAGGTTACGGCACCGTCTGCCGCCGAGCCTGGTGCGCAGAGCTCCAGGGGGAGGGGCGGCAGGAAGCAGCTCCCTGTGGGTCTGAGGCCAGGAGCCCCCGGAGCAGCCAGCAGCCCCTCTGCCGGCCCCTCTCACACACACAACCTCCGCTGAGTCCCTCCAGGTGCTCCCCGCCCTCTGGCAGCCCCTCTCAGGAGGCAAAGGACCCCCTGCCCTGGGCCGGGCCTGGGTCGGCTCTTCCTCCCCGCACTAAGCCCTTAGTCCATCAGCTCCGAGCTGCAAGGCCTCACTTCTGGAAAAAGGGGGACAAAGGAGGAGCCCCACCCTGGCATCCCCCAAAGTGCATGCCAACCTCACGGACCCAAGAGACCATCCACAAAGGCTGGAGTGAGGGGAGCCCCACCCAACCCGCCTGGCCTCGGTCCACAGCCTACTCCCAGCTCCTCTCCCTCTGCCATCAACCCCTGAGATGCCACCAGTTACAGGTGTGCTCGCCTCTGTCTCCTGCCCTGCCTGCCCCTGCCTCTGCCCTACACCTGCCCTGCATCTGCCCCTGCCCTACCCTGCCCCCGCCCCTGCCCTGCACCTGCCCCGCACCTGCCCCTGCCCTACCCTGCCCCTGCCCTGGACCTGCCCTGCACCTGCCCCTGCCCTACCCTGCCCCTGCCCTGCCCTGCCCCTACACCTGCCCTGCCCTGCCCTCCCACTGCACCTGCACCTGCCCCACGTGCCCCTGCCCAGAGCTCCGTCTACCCGTCCAGCCAGACTGCATCTCCCTCAGACACACCCTGGCCCCCTGATTCTGGTTCCTGTTTCCCCCACAACCCAGCACAGAGACCTCGGGGGCCCCGGCCCCAGCACAGAGATGCTCAGCACGCGGCCTGGACGGCGATGGGCGGAGACGAGCCGACGGTGCTCACAGTGCCCGACCGCAACGCCCGTCAGTCCACACTCACCACCAGGTGCTGAGGCAGCCTCGGACAGCGGGAGGGCCCTGCACACAGGCACTCACGCATGCACACATGTACATGGCGGTGCATACGTTCTCATACCCACGCAGGAGCACCCAAGCCTGGGAAACGCCACGAAGTCCTGCTGTCTCCCAGTTCCCCCAAGAAGGACACGGCAGTGTCCCTGGGAGTCACTGCCCCGTCAGAGCCAGTGGCCGCTCAGCATCGGCTGCCCGCCCGGCACGGGGTCAGACCCCACGGGCTCGGGGCCTGCGCTGGGCCTCGCCCTCCGGCGTCTGCAGGGGCCTGTGTCTTCAGCCCAGGCCTGGCAGGGCAGCGGGCGCCCGTGTCCCGTGATCCCATCTCGGGGCCGTGGCCTGGGGTCGGTGTAGCCTGCTGGGGCGCCCCCTCTGGGGGTGGTTCCCATGTGGTCCAGCTCCTCCACACACTTCCTCCTGTGTCCCCCAGGGCAGCCTCCCGAGGCCCAGCTGGGCCCTGTCCCCTGGGTCCTGCCGCTGCCCCACCTGCGCAGACGGGGCCTGGGCCTGCACTGACCGTGGGCCCAAGCCCCGTCCCAAACGTCTGGCTGCAACGTAATCCCAGCACCAAGAGCCGGAAACACCGCGCCACCCAGACCCGGAGGGGCCCAGCGTGCGCCTCCATCCTGCCGTCTGCGCCTGCCTCAGGCGACAGCCCTCACGTGGCCACTGTGCCCGCCGACCCGGCGGCCCCCTGACCAGAGGACCCGGGACCTAACTAACGCCCTCAGTGAGGAGAGGGCAGCTCCCAGGGCCACACACACCGGAAGCGGGTGAGCTCCCTGCTCGGCTCCCAGGACCTGCCCTGACAGGAAGGGCCTCACAGCACCTCCGGGTCCTCACTGTGCCCAGGCGGGGCTCGGGGCTCGTGGGGGGGGGGGTTTGCTGGGGGCCTGTGGGGAGAGCTCCCCGGGGCAGGGTCTATGCTGAGCTTCCAGCTAGATACAGGCGGGCGGAGCCTGTGCCCGTGAGGACAAGGGCCTCGGCCACGGGGACAGAGAGGGACAGCAAGGGGGACGGGGAGGGGCAGTGAGGAGGACGGAGAGGGACAGCAAGGGGGATGGAGAGGGACAGCGAGGGGGACGGGGAGGGGCAGCGAGGGGGACGGGGAGGGGCAGTGAGGAGGATGGGAGGAGCACAGGAGGGCATGCACGGTTCTGCTAGCCTGTGGGAGGTCACACCATGGGGGAGGTCACACCATGGGGGAGGTCACGCTGTGGGGGGGTCACGCTGTGGGGGAGGTCACACCATGGGGGAGGTCACGCTGTGGGGGGGTCACGCCATGGGGGAGGTCACGCCGTGGGGGAGGTCACACTGTGGGGGGGTCACACCATGGGGGAGGTCACACCATGGGGGAGGTCACGCTGTGGGGGGGTCACGCTGTGGGGGAGGTCACGCCGTGGGGGAGGTCACACTGTGGGGGGGTCACGCCGTGGGGGAGGGCGCGCGTGGGCAGGCAGGGCTCTCCCAGAAAACGGATTCAGACCACCTCTGACCCAGGCCAGGCCCTTCCTGAGAGCCTGGCTCTGCCTGGAAAGGCATCCCCGCAGCCGCTCCCCGGACGTCACAGACGCCCCCGCGCCCATCCCTACAGCAGCCCCGCTGCCAGTCCTGAGGGCAGAGCCCCGCTGCGGGAGGGGCCCTGGGGCCGGCATTCCGCCCACCGAGCCTGAGTCCCAGGAGGACCAGGCAGCCTGAGTGACGCCCTGCTGTCCCAGCACCTCCCGGGCCTGCAACCCCCCTCCCCGCAATGCAGCACGCCATTCAGGGCTGGGCTCAGGGCTCAGGGCTCAGGGCTGGGCTCAGCGGGTCCCTGAGCCTGGGGAGCTGCCTCGGCACAGGGAGGCCAGAGGGAGCCCGCCCGGGAGGGGGAGCAGCGCATCCACGTGGGCAGGAGCCCTGGGCCCCACAGCCGAGGGGACGTTCCCTCAAAACATGCCTGGAGTCACCCCACCCCCATCCTGGTATCCAGGGCCCGGGCCGCCTGCGGACGGGGCGCGGCTCACTCACCAGGCCGCGGGGTCGTACTCAGCCCAGACCCTGATGAACTCGTCCAGGTGGTGAGGCCCTAGGATGGAAGAGTCCCGCGTGAGGTACTCAAAATTGTCCATGATCACAGCCACGAAGAGGTTCAACATCTGCAGGGCGAAGGAGAGAGGCGGCATGGAGACCTCAGCCCGCCCCACCCCGCTCTGCCCCTCCAGCCACCCGGCCCTCTCCCCGCAGCCTGGCACCTCCCTGCACCGCCACCCCCGGGGCCCCCACACCACCCCCCCTGGGATCCCTGCCCCCCTCCTGGAGGTTACCGGCACCGCCACCCCCGGGGCCCCCACACCACCCCCCCTGGGATCCCTGCCCCCCTCCTGGAGGCCCCCACATCCCACCAGCAGCAGCAACAGCCTCAGCCTCAGAGGTCTAACACTAACCATATTTAGTCCTGATTTCCAGCCCCGTCCTCACTCAGGCCCCATCACCTCAATCCCACCATCCGTCCTGCCGTCCATCCCGCCCCGCCTCCCCCCCACGCCTCGGAGCTGGCCTTCAGGAGGCCAGGAGCTCAGGGTCTTTTTAAAAAATATGTTTTTATTGATATCAGAGAGGAAGTGAGAGAGAGAGAAACATTAATGAAGAGAGAGAATCACGGACCGGCTGCCTCCTGCACGCCCCCCACTGGGGATGGAGCCCACAACCCGGGCCTGTGCCCTGACCTGGAGTCAAACCCTGACCTCCTGGTTCACAGGTCGACGTTCAGCCACTGAGGCCCGCCGACCGGCTCTGCCCGTTTCACGTGGTTCCCTCGTTGTTGAGCTGTAAGTTCTTTCCAGGTTTTGAACTAACCCCGGGAAGTGTGTGAGCTGTCAGTACTCTCCCACCCCGAACACTGTTCCCACCACAGATGTCTTTTGACGCAGAGAGGTTTTCTTTAGCTCTAGGACAAATCCACCAGATCGCTAGAGTGCGGCCTGCAGCTCTGGGCCCTCCAGCCCCACCCCCACCGAGATCGGAAAGACCCAATTCTGGTGGCTTCCAGCCCCTCCCCCCCATGTGCCAGCATGCTTAACAACGGGCAGCCGTCAGCGTGCCCGAGCCAAGTCGGGGAGGTGTGCTGACCGCAAAGGCCCGCCCGAGCAGACTGGCGCCTCGGAGCCACTGCCCAGCCGCCTTTGCCTCGTCTGTGCTTCTTCTGCAAATCCATCTTGGGGAGCCCAGAACCCGGGCGTGGCTGTCATCAGGGGAGGGAGGGGGAGGCCACGGACCGCTAGGCCCTCACAGGGTCCCAGGGAAGAGCGGCCGGCCGCTTCCAACCCTTCGTTCCGGTGGTGGTGGGTGTGTAGGCCCCGCTGAGCTGCATGCAGCCTGGAGGCGCCTTTAATTCCCCCATTCGAGGCCACGCTGTGTCCCCCTTATTACCATTGCCTACAGGGAACGCCCGGGAATGCCCCTTGTGACGTACTCCTGACCCGGTGGCTGCCTCTCCACATGTCCCCGGCCAGGTAGCTGCCACTCCTGACTGCCCAGTCACCTGTGTCCCTGCTCGCTCACGGCTGCCCTGAGTGGGTCCCGACCTGCCAGGCAGGGTCCTCCCTGCTCCTGTCCCGAGGGTTCTCAGGACTGGGAACGAAAGCCACAGGCCCGGGACCTGCCTCCGGCCACCCGACGCCTCCCACGGCCCCAGCTCCTCTGCGCGCTGGCAGGAGGCTGCTCCTCTGTGTCCGTCGCCACCGTGGGCGTCCTCCAGCGGCTGAGACCGAAGGGACAGCTGCCCCGGGGACCCCGCCCTCTCCACAGCGGCCCGGGGTGGGGGGGGTCGCTCCTGTTAGGTGAATGGGCGTGGTCTTGGAGGAAGCAGGTTGCAGCAGGGATCACGAACACAGGGGCCCCGAGATGGGCCGAGACGAAGGCGGCACCGCGGGCGCGGCGCCCGGACTCACCAGGAAGGAGCAGAGGAAGATGAAGGAGACGAAGTAGAAGTAGGCAAAGTCGCTGCCGCACTCGCTGGCATTGGCCTGCTCGTCGCAGTCCTGGTTGCTGAGGCAGGACAGCATGATCTCGTGCCAGGCCTCCCCGGTGGCGCTCCTGGGGGGAGGGAGCGTGAGGCCAGAAGGCGGCCCGGCGGCCTGGGTCCCCTCCCGGAGAGCCCACGTGGCTGTCAGGTCTGGGGACAGGCAGCTGCTGCTAGGAAAGGACCCTCAGGCACCAGACTCCCCAACTACTCATGGCAAGTGACCGACAGAACCCAGAGCACCAGGTTGGTGTCCTCTGTGGCCCCCGAGCCCCCGCAGCCCTGGGCCCCCTACTTCCCAGCCCGGCGGCCTGTCCTTCCACCCGCTCACGCGTCCCGCCTCTGTCTCCCTCACCCCGTCCTGCCCGTCAGCTGGCCCATCTCCCAGAGGCAGCCTCTCACTGCGTCCCAGCACCGAGTCATTGCAACGGCTTCCGACACCGTCCTGCTTCCCTGCCCAGCGCCCAGCAGGGCTGCTCGAGAAGGTCAGATTTTGTCCGTCACAGCCACAGTCCAAATCCACACGACCGCCCCCAACGCCACGCGACCCGCTGCCCACCTTCCCCCGCCCTCGACCTGCTCTGGCCACACCAGCCTCCACTGCTTCCTGGACACACCAGGACCCCCACTCGAGAAGCCACCAGAAGCGCCCTCGGGCACTGCTTTCTGCTCCTGGGACCCCTGTGCACCTGTGGGTTCCCTGGGTGAAGCTGGCTGCACCCCACTGATGGTAGCCAGGGGCGCACATGGCCACAAGGACCAGGGGGAAAAGAGACCAAGGCTTAGAGCCCAGGCGACCTCCTAGGGCGGCTGCTTCTGTGGCCTAGGAGGGATTCGAGTGACTACAGAGCGTCCCAGCCAAAGGCCAGAGAGACGGCGACCTCAGGGTCTTGCTTGTGGGAAGCAGAGAGCGAGTGAGAAACTTCCCCACGCGGCGCAGCGAGGCCCCCTGGCCTGAGAGCTCCCCCCAAGGAGCACCCTGCGCCTGTCCCAGGGCGGCCCTCCGGCAAACCCTGCACAGAGCAACCCTCCTCCTCCTTGGCACGGGGCAGGGGTTGGGGGGGGCGCTAATGAGGGCCTCTCTGGAGGCAGCAAGACACATCTCCTCTCACCGTGGCCCCTGCATCTGCCCTCACACTGGGTGCCTCACCTAAGAACAGCGGCAGGTGCCCAGCACACCTTCTCGGGAGGCCTGAGCCCGAAACAAGCCCTGTGCCGCTCGAGGCTCCGCGGGGGCTCACTGCACCGAGCCCAGGCCTGGCAGCCCGTAGTGACGGCAGCAGGAGCAGGTGCACTCAGACCAGCATGCACGGGGGCAGGGGGACGCCAGAGGCTGCAGCGGGGCAGGAAGTGGACCGGCAGGTGGGCCGACAGGAAGCGGCACAGCCCAGGTGCAGGTGCAGGTGGAGGGGCCGGGCCGGTCGCAGCCTCTGCGCCTGGGAAGGAGCCGTGGGGGGGGGGCCGCGCGCACCTGAACAGCAGCATCAGGGCCTGCAGGAACGTCCGGAAGTTGTTGTGCCGGTTGATGCTGGAGTCGTCGTCCAGGGCGATGTTCCCGAACACCTGGAGGAAGAGCAGGCTGCAGGCCACAGGCGGCTCCGGAGCCGGGCGGGCGGCGGCTGCGCGTGGGCCGGGCCTGATGCGGGGCCGCTCGGTCAGAGCACGGCCAGAGCGCAGGGCCCCAGAGCGCAGGGCCCCGGAGCTGGGCGGGCGGGCACGCACCTGCATGCCGATGATGGCGTAGATGAAGAACAGCATGGCGATCAGGAGGCACACGTAGGGCAAGGCCTGCGGGACACGGAGGAGGGTCAGGGGGCAGTGGCAGAGCCGCCCTCCCCGACCCCACGGCCCACACGCCGTCCGCAGCTGAGCGCGGGTAGTCTGCGGGCAGGGGCGCACGGACACTGGGCGGTCTCCCGCAGGCCGCTCACCTTGAAGGACTGCACGAAGGTCCAGAGCAGGATGCGGATGGTGTAGCCCTGGCGCAGCAACTTGATGAGCCGCGCGGCGCGGAACAGGCGCAGGAAGCTGAGGTTGATGAAGTTGTTCTGGGGGAACAGGGCAGTTCTCTGACCCGCGGAACCCGCCTCCTCACGGAGCTGCCCCCCCACCTCTCCCCACAGCTGTGGCCGGGGCGAGGCAGGGCGGGGTAGGGAGAGAACCACAAGGTCACCGCGCAGTGAGCAGCCCCTTCGGGAAGGAAAGCCTGTCATCGCCTTCAGTTCATGCAGCGGGTCACCGCCCCCGGCAGGGACAGCGAGGCGGCGGGTCCCCTGCCCTGCGGGCCTCCCCTCCCCTCCCCTCCCCTCCCCACAGCACTGAGCCAGCTGGGGCCGCAGAGGCAGCCACTCCTCCTGCAGATGGCCCCTGGGGGTGGGGGGTGGTCTTGCCGCTCACAGAGGCCTCCCCGTGCACAGACAGGTCTGAACCAGCGCTCCAGCAGCCACGGGTGGCCTGGGGTGTGGCTTCCCCTGGCCGGGCACCTGAGCTATGGCCCATCCCTCTCGGGGGCACAGCTGGGCAGTTGGAGGAGATGGTGCTGTGGCCCAGGCGGCTCCCGCCACCCCACGGTCTGAGGCGCGGGCAGGCTGGTGGTCCGAGCCCGTGGTGAGGGGGGAGGGGACTCGGACCGAGGGCAGCAGCATGCAGGCGGGCCACACTCCAGGGCTGCCTGTCTGGGCCCGGGCCATCGGTGGTGGTGTCACGGGCTCCCAGGGACAGGGCCCCACCCCCCTTGCCTGCGCTTCCTCAATCCTCTCCCCTCAGGGCCTGACCCCTAGCTCCCAGAGGGGCGGAGACTCTGCCTCTGCTGGGGAGGGACCCACAGCTCCCAGGCCCGGCTTGTGGGAGGGACAGGTGGGGATGGGGCCCTGGTGGGAGGGCCATCAGCCGCACGAGGAGGAGCCGGCTGTGGTCCAGAACAGCAGGGGGCAGAGTGGAGTCCGGGTGGGACTCTGGGGTGCAGGCTGCCTACAGCCCCCTCGCTGGCTTGTGCGGGGGACCCCAGTGGGACACAGTGGTCAGGGACCCCTCAGGGGCCTGGGGACTCTCAGGGGGGCCAGTCTCCTCCAGAGGTGGACACTGGACGCAGGACTTTGTGCACAGGCCAGGGCGACTCAGCTGACACGAAGGGGGGGGGGAAAGACCTGCCTCCTGGGGTCTCCCTCTGAAGCCCCTGCTCTGGGGGGTTGGGAGCGGCCAGGGCGGCGGTGACAGGTGCACCTGCCCGGCTCGGAGCGACCTGCTTGGCAGCTGGAGCCCAGACTTCCTGGAACACGGGGAGCCCCAGCTCCGGGGGAGAGGAGCGCACAAGAGGCTGGGCTGGTCGCCAAGCTGCTTTGGGGAGAGTCCCTTACCCGGGACTCCAGCTCCCACCCCGCCTCCCAGGCTTCTTTCTCGGGGCTCCGGGGCCCTCAGGGCAGGCGGGTGGCAACAGACAGACAGCCCAAGAGCCATGAGGACAGATGGTGACAGCGGCCACAGACGCTCAAGCACGTGACGGGGACGGTGCGCTGTGGCTGCACCCGCTGGAGCCGCCAGGCACCGCCACCCAGTCGCATGCAGGGCGGGGCAGCCCACGGCACCTCCCCACGGCCGTGCACGGTCACCTCTGGCCTCGGACACCCCTTGGAGGTGGGCACCCCTCCCAGCCTCCGAGTCCATGGCTTCCGTGGCACCCGGGAGCAGCTACACCAACCTGAGCCAGGCCCCGCGCCCTCTGGGGGGAGACCGTCACCAGAGGCGCACTGTCCTGGCCCCTCTGAGCCCCGGCTCCCCCTCAGAGACCTCCGGAGCCCCTCCCCTGTGGGGGTCGTGAGACTGCACAGCACTGGGCTGGTCACACCCACCCAGGTGGTGGGCTGACCCAGGCCAGGGCCAGCGTCCCGGCGTCAGCACTTCAGTGCCTCTGGTCAAGGTCACAGCGAAGCCAAGGCTGCCGCCCCGAGACCCGTGCACACCCGCTGGCCCCACGCTCGGCTGATGATGGTGGACACTCTGCCTAGAGCAGTGGTTGGCAAACTCATTAGTCAACAGAGCGGCAAACCGCGGCTCGCGGGAGACGCTGCTGGGAGCACGGGCTCAGCAACACGAGCCCGAGCCTCTCAGGAGTCTCCACTTGGACCGTGGGCCTCGTCACGAATGCCCCTCCGTTACAGCCAGCGCACCATCTGCCGCCTCGCACGACTGGCCAGTCACAGCCTTGGCTTGGCCTGCCCCAAGTCTCTGCTCTCCTCTCCGACGGTCCCGGAGACCTGGACGGAGGCCTGTCAGCCATCCAGGTGCCCACAGCCTGCCGGCCCAGGGCACGCACACCCAGACCAGGGGCGCCTGGGTGACGAGCCCGGAGCAGGCTGTCTCCTGGGGCCGTCCCCCCACTTGCGCCCCAGGCTGGCCTGGCAGGCTCTGCAGGAAGGACCCCGGGGCAGACTGCGAAGGCCACTGGGCAGAGCAACCTCCTGCATCTGCTGCTGATGTGCCACAGAAACCATGGACTCAACCAGGCTCAGCCCAAACCCACGGCCGGCAAAACCTCCCCGCCCCCTCGGAGCCCCTGCTGGCCCAGACCGTGCAGCGCCGGAGAGGAGGGGCGCCTGGCTGCGACCACACCCGGGGAGGGCAGGGCAGGGCAGGGCAGGGCTGGGCTAGCAGGACGGACAGCACGGCAAGCCAGGCGAGGGGCTGTAAGAACCATGAAAGTCATGAAACCAACCCTTTCCTACATGTGATGTTTTCATGGATGAACATTTGCGGATTATTTACAGATTGGGGTGGTTGAGCAGCAGGTGGGACAGACAGACGCAGGCATGGTTCGCAGTGTGTTGGTTGGATGGCGTGAGTCACAGGCAGGTGAAGGTGAGTCAAGGACAGACAGAAAACAAAGGAGAAAAGGATCAACAGGAGCACTGGGCGTAGCTTTGGGTAAACGGGCATTTTGCTGAAAATGCATCAAAACGCTGTTTTGAACTTGGTGGGTGATGCAGACAGTGGCGTTCATTTGCATTCCTATTTGCAATGCAAATTCAAAATGACACACTTTTTTTTGTTTCCAGGCAAAGAAACCAATGTCAGTTCCACGCCGGCGCCGGCCCCACGGCCTGGGCAGGGCGCGCTCTGATTTGTCTTTCAGGCGGGGTGGAACTGACACAAATGATTTTGCCTGAGGAAAACCAGTGCGTTCCCCAAGATGAAGTGACTGCAGATGGAAAGGAAGGCCACGCGGGCAGGCGGGCCGCGGGCAGCGCAGAGCGGAGCCCACGCAGCTGGGCAGGGAGCTCTCCACCACCCTCAGCCTCCGGCCTGCAGGTGACGCTGCGCCTCGGGCTTGTCGGAAGCGGGGTCCGCCAGCCACAAGCCGCCCTCCTGCGCGCCCAGCTGCTCGGGGCAGGCTCCCGCACCGTCTGCCCCCTGCGGCCTGGGAGCGGAGGCCTCCTGTTTGTCTGTGCCGCACGCGCAGGCACCCTGCCTGACCCTCCTCGCAGCCGCTCGGCACCGCCCCGTGAGGACGCAGGAGCCCCACGGAGCGCCGTCCCTTTATCGGGATTAGATGCCTGAGTCCAAGGAGGGATCAGCGAGGCCACGGTGCGGTCGGTGGGGGCCAGCCTGGATTGTTTGTTTTGTCAAAAGGGCAGCTTTCATCTTTTTGCCTGGATCATTCAGACCACTGGATTTTAGAAGCCATGGAACGTGTCACATGGAGAAAACTACACACAGATACATGTATGCACACACGTCCCGAAGAAAAGCAACGACACGCCGGGCGCCGCGGCACCGGTTTCCCACGCGGGAACGGAGCACAAGGGGTCCTGTGTGCCCCGACGGCCTTCCTTCCCCCGACCAACGGAAACTCTGTGGCACGCAATGCTTTCTTCAGGTGCGCTGGTGCTTTTTATATTTTGCTGAGCAAAGCAGTCCCCACCCCAAGGCCTAAAAGCTGTTCTCCTGCAGTTTCTTCTCAGAGGTGTAAAGTTCTGCCTCTTGCCGGGCGGCATGGCTCAGGGGTTGAGCATCGACCTATGAAAATGGGGGTCAGGGTTCGATTCCCGGTCAGGGCTCAGGCCCGGGTTGCAGGCTCCACCCCCAGTGCGGGGTGTGCAGGAGGCAGCCAATGGACAATTTTCTCTCATCACTGATGTTTCTCTCTCTCTCACTCTCCCTTCCTATCTGAAGTCAATACAAGGATGTTTGTAAGTTCTGCCTCTTATATTTAAGTCTTTCTGTCATTTTGAAATAGGTTTTTGTGAATGGTGTGAGCCAAGATTCACGTCGGCTTCCCCATGTTGCCCGTGATCGCAGCGCCGGCTACGGGAGGCTGGCTCCCCACCGAGCTGCAGCCCAGCCCTCGCACATGGAGGTCCCCCCACGGCGGGGCCGACAGGAGCCAGTGCTTCCCTCCCACACCTCCAGCGGCACCTCCTCCTTCGCGTAAATTGTAGAAGCAGCTTGTCAAGTTCCCAAACAAAAGCAAGGTCACGGCCATTTTAACGGTCACGGCCTTGAGCTGCAGTCAGCGGGGGCTGTCCCACTCGCTAAAGAGCATGAGCAGCTCCACCTCCGGGCCTCCCTGCCCCTTCAGTGAGGCTGGGAAGCGTGTGAGCTAAGGCACGTCTCGGCTTCCTGGAGGGACCGCACACTCAGACCCAGGCCCCGAGTGGGCGCTCCCAGATTCATCCGTGATGCCGTGACGTGGCGGCACTGCCCACCTGCTCCAGGCTTTTCTCGTCGACGAGGCTTCTGCAGGCATCGCCGGCAGCCTGCGCGGAGGGACCGCCCTCGCTGGGCACAGGGGGCCGCCCCGCGCCACGGGACGGCTGCTCAGGCCTCTTCTGGCTTCGAGGCTGTTCCCCCCAAACGCTGCCGGCGCCACGGCGTCCGCGTGGAGCTTGCGGCAAGTGCCGTGGTCAGGGCAGGAGCTCCCGGGTTGCTAATGGCTGGGATCGCGCATGAAACCTGGGCGCACTGGGCGTCTTCCCCGCAGCCCTGACGGGACCTCATGAACTTCCAACACGGACTGGGGGAAGCAGACCTGCCCGAGGCCGCCGGCTTCCTCCCGGACGCTAGGCTCGGCGTGTGGCGCTCAGAGCTGTGTCTCCGCCACGGCAGGCGTGGCTGCAGCCGTCCTTTCTCACGCTGTCCTTCCGTTGACCTTTACGGCACGTTTTATGTTCTCTCTCCCGCTGCCCTTTTAAAAGCGGGTGTGGAGACTGTAGGGCCTCGCACAAACAGGGGGCGTCCGCTCATGTCCGCACCCCAGGAGAAGGTGTCCAGGGCGAGATGACCTTTCCTTGAACTCTAGGTGGACAACACGTGAGACGACATAGTCCGGTGGTGTGAGCCGTCTGGACGCGGCCCAGAGCACATGCAAGGCAGCCGCTGACCGTGCTCCCCACCATGGCTGCGGGCTTGGAGGCCGCATGACCACCGAGCACGTCCTGGTAGGTCCACCCTCAGTGTGAGAGGCTCGGCGGGCTGGCAGGGGGATGGGGACACTGGGTGGGGTCCCCACACCCATGGAGAAGTCCGCACAGACACCTGGATTCCGGAGCAAGGCCATGTCCTGGCTGCTGGGCCCGGGCGGGCTGTCTGACCGTGAGACCTCATGCCCGGGACACGAAAGCTCGTCCTCACGTGGGCAGGTGCAGCCCCTAAAGCCCCCACAGTGGAGGCCACACCTAGGACCAGAGCTCAGCATGTCCACAGGGCACGGTCACAACTGGGGCTGGCGCTCAGCCACGGACCACAGCGCCAGGCCGTGACCTGTCTGAACCCGACGAAGCTGCTGGGGCGGGGCTGCCCTCCGTTTGGCACGCAGCGGGAGGGGCCAGGCCGCAGCAGCGGAAGGCGTGTGCGAAGGGGTGATGGCCGTGGGGGCTCTGGCTCCCCCAGCCCTCTCCCCTGCAGGGTGCCCCCCGCCCGAATCGATGAGGTGCACACGTGAGGTGGGCAGAGCTGCGCGGCCTCATGGTGAGACCCCCGCTGTCCCTCCGTCCTGGCCCTGGGGCTGGGAGCCCGCCTCTCCTGGGGTCTGCGACCTGCCCTGTCTTGGGTTCTAGACCTGGCCCTTCCACTCCTCCCTCCCCTCGCCACCAGCGCTCTCTACGCTGGGCTGGGTCGGGAGCACCTCCCGCGCAGTCACGCTTACAAGAGCCCCACCTCATGTCAGCTCCTGGAGAACCTGCCGTCCCCCAACGCCAAGCGCTGTGCTCAGAAATGCTTCAAGGCCCAGCCCTCAGCGGGTCCGCCCAGCACAGGCCAGCGCTGGGCACCTGCCACGTTTGGGAAGAGCTGCTGTCTCGTTTCCCACGGAAAGCACACCTGGGCTTTCCACAGCCTGAGCCCCTCCTGGTTCTGAGTTTGGGGGCCGCGCGTCAGACACACACAGTCAGGGCCCTCGTCCTGGTGTGGCCTGAGCCGCCACCGGAAGACGTTCCGGGGATGGTTTCTCAGCCAAGAGCGAGCATTCGCTGGGCGACACCTGCTCCCAGCCCCGCCCATGGAGAGCGTCCTGCGGACAGGAGGTGCACTCACCGCGATCTCCGTGACTAAGATGTCAGTGATGCTTCCCAGCACGGTGACGAAGTCGAAGACGTTCCAGGCGTCTCGGAAGTAGTTCTGGAGAGAGAAGGGCAGTCAGTGCCCAGTCAGTGCTCTGCCAGGGGGCGCCAAGGGGGCCTAGTCAGGGCGGGCCGGGGACGAGGGGCCACCTGGGGACCGCGCAGGCCTGGCATGCACACACCAGGCTGGGCAGGGGCAGAGCGAGAGCCACAGGCCCCGAGGGGAACGGCCCCCTGCTCTGGAGCTGGCCTGGGCACAGACTCGGGCAGTGGGGCCCCCGCAGGGTTGTCGCGCTCTGGGGCTCGGGAAGTTCCAGCTCCAGACGAGGAGCCCTGGGGCCCCTCTCGGGACAGCGCGGCCCGGCAGGAGCGGCGCCTACCAGCACGCCGAAGGCGACGATCTTGAGCGCACACTCCATGGAGAACATGGACGTGAACACAACGTTCAGGCACTTGAGCATCAGCTCGTACTCGTAGGGCGCGTCGTAGAACTGCCGGGACGGGAGGAGAGCGTTGGCCACGGCGCGCTGTCCCGTCGCCGTGGCTCTGGCTCCCGGCAGTGTGCTGGCGGACAGCAGCTGCCCGGCCCGCGGCCACGCCTCCTCGCTGCCCGTGTCCTCCCAGACCTTCTCCGGTCTCAGCCTGCAGCCAGTGCTAACGGGCAGAGCCTGCAGCTCCCGCTCCCGCTCCCGCCCCCGCGTGGGGAGGGGGGCCCGCCCGGCGGACGCACCTTCATCATCAGCACCACGGTGTTGAGGGCGATCATGGCCATGATGAAGTACTCGAAGGGCGGCGACACCACGAACGTCCACGTCTTGTACTGGAAAGACTGCTTGTTCTGAGGCATGTACCGCGTCAGGGGCTTGGCGCTGATGGCGAAGTCAATGCAAGCTCTCTGCTCGGGACAAAGCCGTGCCGCAGCTCAGCGGGGGCCCACGCAGCACCACGGCACACGCACTTGGCGCCTCCCCTCACAGGCAGCCTGTGCGTGGAGGCAGCAGTCGACCTCCCAGCCTCCCTGCCCGGAGCCGGCAGGAGCCAGAGGGCCGCCCCCCCCGGCCCCCCCTCCCGCCACGCGCAGGCTGCAGGAGGCACGCCCACCTCGTTCTTCTCCAGGCTGCACGCGGACATCGCCCTGTCGCCCTGCTCCTGGAAGGTGATGATGATCAAGGCCACAAAGATGTTGACGAAGAAGAAAGGGAAGACCACGAAGTAGACCACGTAGAAGATGGACAGCTCCATGCGGTAGCCGGGGCTCGGGCCCTGCTCCTCGTAGGTGGCGTCCACTGAGTGCTTCAGCACCCTGGCCAGGGCAGCGACCATGTCAGGGCCGCCGCCAGGAAGTGCATCCTCTCAGGCAGGCCCCTCAGGAAGCCCAGAGATGGCGCTGCCCCCTGTGGGCCAAGCCACCACCCACGGTGCCATCTGGCTGGAGGTGGGCGGCCCTCCCAGCAGGCTGTGTGTGCAGGGCTGCAGGAGGGCCTCCCAGGGCAGGCTCCACGTGCCTGAGCTCCTGTCCCAGGAAGGGGAGAGGCCTGGCAGTTCTGCCTGCGCTCCTCCATGCTCACCACTCATGCCTGCGCACACCTGCTCACACCCACCTACCCTCTCCCAGCCCACACCCGCTCACACACAGCCCACCTGCTCACACCCAGCCCACACCTGCTCACACCCACCTGCCCTCTCCCAGCCCACACCCACTCACACACAGCACACCTGCTCACACCCAGCCCATCTGCCCTCTTCCAGCCCACACCTGCTCACACACACCTTGCCCTCTCCCAACCCACACCCGCTCACACACAGCCCACCCGCTCACACCCAGCCCACACCTGCTCACACCCAGTCCACCTGCTCACACCCACCTGCCCTCTCCCAACCCACACCCGCTCACACACAGCCCACCCGCTCACACCCAGCCCACACCTGCTCACACACAGCCCACCTGCTCACACCCGGTGCACCCACTAGCCCAGCTCAGCAGGGTGTATGTTCTAAGGGGTTCCTGCCAGTGCCAGAGGAAGCCCTATTCCTCGTGATGGGGACGCAAAGGCCCCTCTGGCAGCCTGAGGGGAGCACAGGGAGACACGAGCCCCGCCCTCTGCCCCCGCCACTGACGGGCTCTCAGGAGATCACTCGCCGCATCGGCTCCTCTGGGAGAGCGGCCACCCCCACTAGCAGGAGCAGGGAGCAGCCTACGGGCACCTGCCGAGCGACCGCGACCCACACGGAGAACCAGAGGCCCCGCCCTCGCGCTGCCTGCACGGCTGCCAGCCACGGCACTCACATGGGCCAGCCTTCCCCCGTGGACACGGTGAACAGCGTGAGCAGGGCCCAGAGCACGTTGTCGTAGTGGAAGTCGTACTTCTTCCACTGCCGCGGCTGGGCCTCCACCTCCTCCCGCTCGTAATCCAGGTACTGGCCCCTGGGGCGGACACAGAGGGCAGAGGTCAAACCAGGCAGGGGCAGGCAGCGGCTCCTGAAATGCTGTCACTGCGCGGAGCAAGAGCAGGCTCTGCGACGCGTGGCCCAGGATCGTGCGTGTCCACACGCAGAAGCATGACGCGGGGCCCGGGCACACACCTCACTCAGACCAACTCCAAGTGGACAAAGGCCTGACCCCGGAGCCCTGTCGGAAACGGTCCTGGGAGAAACACGGGGCCTCTGATTTGCAAATGGGCCCTTAGCTACGGCGCCAGCATCGCGAGCAGCAGCAAACCCAGACACGTAGGCCTTCACCGAAGTGAAGGAAAGGAAAAGCGCGCGGCGGGACCTGGAGACCCTCCACCCTGGCAGGCAACTGCCTGGCACCTCCCGACGCTGCCACGGGGCCGCCACGCGGCCCGCCGCCACTCCCCGCGCCGGTGCCTGCTCGGGCCGTGAGAACTTCTGGCCACACACCCCTCGCGCATGCTCCCAGCAGAGCACAGTGACCGAAGGTGGACAGCCGGCGGCCACCCCAGGCGAGCAAAGAGGTAAACGTGGCCCGGCCAGAAGAACGGCCTCGGAAACACAGGCGAGCACCCGGGAGCCTGCATGTCCACGGCGTGTCCTGAACGCGCACCTACACACACAGCACGCAGGTCAGGGAGGCAGGAGGCCCCCACGCGGCCAGGGCTCTGCGGGTTTCAGCGGAGGAAACGCTCTCCGGTGGTGAGCGAGGGTGCCCCCGCCGCGCCACCCTGACCCACGGACTCGTGAGCAGCAGGGTGGGCTCCACGGCATGAATTCTGCCCCGACAGCCGTTCAGTGGGAAACAGACTCCCGCGTGGCAGGGAGAGGCCGCCTTCTCCAGGGAACGGGGCTGCGCAGATGGGAAAACCCACGCTCGCCCCTCCCCCGCAACAGCGTCAGCCCAAACCGCGGCCATGCAGAGGCAGACCCGGCTTTCGGGGGAGCCCAGGCCGCCTGACCCGGCCACTGAGCGCTGAACGCCGGGAACGCACGCTGGATGGCATGGCCCGTGTGGCATACGCCACCCGCACGCTCAGCGTGCCAAAAGCTGGAGCTGGCAGGGGAGTCCCACCCGGGGTGGGTGGGGGGGGGGGTTACAGAGCTCCCACAAACCAACCAGGAAAAGGCAGACAACCCTACAGGGAAACGGGCACAGGCTGGCACAGGCGCAGCCCTAGGAGGGACGTGCCAGCTAACCCAGAGTGGCTCCGCGCCCGCGCCAGGAAGGCCCACGCGAGACGCCCGCCATGCCACGTCACTGGGGGGTGCGAGTTTACACAGCACCTGTGTGGGCGAGCACACCCACAGCCCACCACATGCCCCGCGCCACAGCGGTGAGCAAGGGTGGAGTCACGCAGACAAGCGGACCGTGGCCGTGGCGAGGAGGGAGCTGGTGCGGCCCTGCTCGGCGCCTGCCCAGGAGCGACCCCGCTTCCCCTACTTCTGGTGTGGCAGTGGCTGCAGCCTCAGGCAGCCCCGCTGACCTGGGGCCTGGGGCCTGGGGCCTGGCCTGGTCTGGGGTTTGCAGAACCTCCAGCCGTCCCCGTGCCCGGGAGCTCCCTGCATGTCTGCGGGGGAAGAGCCTGGCACCCCATGTGCTGGTCCCCACCCTGGAGCCCCGTGTGGCCCAGGGACAGTGCACGCCCCCCCCCCCCCCGCGGTGCGCCCCGCCCATGGCCCCTCCCGAGCCCTCACAGGGCCCCCCGCCCCCCATCACCTGCAGTCCCGCTCCAGCTCCTTGGACTCATCGGTGCAGTAGAAGAACTTGCCCTTGAACAGCTGCACGGCGATGACGGCGAAGATGAACATGAAGAGCATGTAGACGATGAGGATGTTGAGCACGTTCTTCAGCGAGTTCACCACGCAGTCGAACACGGCCTGGGGGCGGGGGGCAGGCTCAGCACCCGGCCCGGGGGCGGCGGGACCTCGGCCAGCTGCCTGCCCTGAGCCCCGCCTCGGGAGGGAGGGGTCATCTCGGACGTGCCAAGTGGGCATGTGGGGCCAGGAGAGGTGTCACGAGGCGGGTGCCTCAGAGCAGGTGCCTGACCTCTCACGTCAGGTCCGGCCAGGGGGAAGGGAGGGACCCGGGCCTCCAGCGTCGGCAGGACACGCAGGCAGGGAAGCAGCCGCACTGTGGCATCCTGGCCCGGGCGTACGTGGGCATGCTCCGTGGCCCAGGCACTGTCCTGTTCCCACACCTGAAGCTCAGCGCTCCCTGCCCGCTGGCCTGGCCCCAGTCCCCCTCTCAGAGTCAGGCCGACAGCCTGCCCTGCCCTAGTGCACAGGGGCCGGTCCACAGCGTCCCCGGGCACCTCCTGACACAGCCCCTCTGGCTGCCTCCGGCACCTCCAGCCCACCCTTCCCACAGGCTCTCGGCAAGCTGCCCCATAATCCATGCTGCCTGTCTCCCCAAGGCTCGCACCCCCAAGCTGCTCACACCTTACGCACAGGTTCGGATGAGAGGACTGTAAGCACAGGGCACCCTCCTTCACCCAGCCCCTCAGCCGCACCACCTCGGGGTCCCGCCCCACCCCGCCAACACCCTCCTTCACCTGCCTGTCTCCCCGGCAGCCCTGCCAAGGGCCCTGCAGCGGGGCAACGCCAGCCCCTGCCTGCCCCGCAGGTACAGGACGGGAGCCCACGGCACTGCCGGAATGGCTCTCAAGGCGTCAGAGTGGAGAGGGCCATCCCCCCACATGGCATGGTCCGAGCAAATCTCACATGGGCTCCCCTCAGCTCTGCTCACCCCCACCTCACACAGGACGTGGCCAGTGCGCACATACATGCACGTGCACGCACCGTGTGCACACGTATACACACACAGGACACATGTGCCCTGGCACGCCCAGCCCACATGCGTGCCCACGCGTGTGCAGGCGCCCGCACGCTCCTCACGCCCCGGCGCTCACCTTGAGCTTCGGCAGCCGCTTGATGGTCTTGAGGGGCCGCAGGACGCGCAGGACCCGCAGGGACTTGATGGTGTTGATGTCCTTCCCTTTGGACCCTCTGGGAGGAGAACCGCACATGCAGACGGCAGGCTGCACCCGGCGCCGGCCCCACGAAGCCCCCGGGCCGGCCCCGCCCCCCACCCCGCGTCTGTCCTGGGCCTCAGGGCAGAGGCCTCCCCTCGAGTGGACGAGGGCCAGGTCAGCAGCACCCGGGGGCCAGGAAGCACCTGCTCTCCCGGCACTGTCGTCACCCGCATGCCCGGCCCACACCAGCTGCCGCCGTCCCCTGCGAGGCGGCCCCGGGAGCGAGGGGAGAGGGCAGCGCAGGGACCAGTGGGCACGTGCCACCCCAGCTCCCGAAGGCTGCTTCCTCCCCGAGAGGAGGCCCCAGGACAGCCTGGATCTCCCTGCCTGTCCTCTGTCCCCGTCGAACACCCCTCCACATGGCAGTGGCAGACGACTGGCAGGAAGGGAGAGGAGGGGCGTGAGGGAGGGAGGAGAGAAAGAGATAAACCAAGGAGAAGGGAAAGAAAGAGGGGAGGCCGGGCCGGCGTGGCTCAGGCCGGGCCAGCATCGACCGGCTCAATGCCCGGCCAGGGCACAGGCCCGGGTTGCGGGCTCGATCCCCAGTGTGAGGTGTGCAGGAGGCAGCTGATCCACGATTCTCTCTCATCACGGATGTCTCTCTCTCTGAAGTCAGTAAAAATGTATGTTAAAAAGAGAAAGGGGGAGAAGGGCAGGAGGGAGAGGGAGAGGGGAGGCGAGGTGCCACAGGAGGCAGTGAGGACAGCCACAGATGCAGAAAGCAGGCAGGAGGGCGGCAGGAGGAGTGAAGAGCAGGCCAGGCGCCAGGGACTCTGAGACCAGGTCCGGCCCCTCAGAGGGAACCCGGGGCTCCCTCAGGCAGGCATGGCCCAGGAGCTGTCACTCTGGGCCGCCCTCCTGCCACCCTGAAGCCAGGCAGGGGCCTCGGGAGGCCATGCTCAGGGCCAAGCCACACCCACTGGCGCCACGTGGGGCAGTGGCTAAGGCTCAGGGGCCAATTCTCCCCACGTTCAGGGGACCTGCGTGTCGGGGGAGCAGGGCCCCCAGTCTCCTTAGGCTCCAGCCAAGCTAGAGCCTCCCAGCCCCTCCCCCAGGACCCCGCTGGGGCCTGCGTTCCGGAAGCAGATCAACACCCCTGAACCCAAGCTGTCCCAGCCTCCACATGCTGCCAGCTACTCCCCTCACCAACGCCCTGACCCTCCCCAAACCAGCCTGGCGCTCCGCTGAGCCGGCTGGGGAGGGGCCTCTGGGCGGGGGGAGGGGGTGGTGGTGGTGTGAGGGCCCTGCCCTTGTTTCCTAGGCAACGCGCTCTCTCTGGAGGCTCTGAGGCAGAGGCTGCCTGCTCTCCCTCTGGGGCGCCTGGCTGGGTCTCCCTGCCCCACCCTCTCACTCCAAGTCTCCAGACTGGCGACACTGGCCAAGCTGGGCCCTCCTCCACAGAGAGGCAGGTAAGGCCCCAGGAGGGAGTGCCGGGTGTTGGGGGGCGGGCCTGCAGGGCAAGAAGAGGCCGAGCCTCTGAGAACAGACGGGCATCGGGCCCCCCTGGGGTCTCATTCCCAGCCTCCTACACTCGCCTGGGACACATGCCACCCCGTGGAGGACCGTCCCCACCCAGCCCCCAGGCTCCGCCCAGGCCATGTGGGCACCGCCTGGGGACGTGGCTCCGGCAGCATGCAGCCCGGGGAGGAGGTGGAGTTGATGAGAGGTGAGCGTATGGCGCGGGTGAGCCCGGTGAGCGTATGACGCGGCCCGAGGGCAGCTGAGATGTGGGTGGTGTGAGGGGACAGGGGGAGGCATTACCCCATGAAGCTCCTACAACAGGGAGTCCAGCACCAAGGAGACAAAGAGAAGACAGTCAGTGAGGAGGCCTGGCCGGCCAGCGGAGGACCTGCCCCTGGCGCCTGCGGGCGTCCTGTCTCCGCATCTCCTGCCACCACGCCCCTGGGACCCCGGCTCCAGCAGCCCACACCTGCCTCAGCCCCAGGCCCAGCCGCACTCGCTGGGAACCAGAGAAAACGGCCGTGACCCCAGGGGACGGCGCCCACCAGCACCCAGCTCCGCCCACGGGAGCCGCCGAGGGTGGGGAGGCTGCTGAGGAGCTGAGAGCAGAGCAGCCGGGGGCGGCCCCCAACTTCAGAACCAGGGCTGCGTCGGGGACACCTGGCTAGAGGTCTCCCCCCCACTCCCCCCGCCCAGGCCGAGCAGCAGGACGGAGCTACGGGCAGCCCGGAGGCCAGCGCTCCCCCTACACCCCACCACGACCCTGGGGGCTGCAGACGCGGGTACTTACGAGAAGGCAAACGCCACCAGGGCCCCACTGACCACAATGAAGTCCAGAATGTTCCACAGGTCCCGGAAGTAGGCCCCCGGGTGCAGCAGCAGTCCCAGGTCAATCATCTTCAGGGGGCAAGTGCAGGTCAGGGCGGTTACTTCAGGGCAAGGGCAGGGCAGACCCGGAGCCTCGGGGTAGGGGGACGGGGCCCAGGTCACGTCCCCCAGCCCGACGCCCGGAAAGCAGGGACCCTGGTCAGGAGTGCAGGGCACCCTCCCGGCTGACAGACGCTGCGCGGAGTCTGTACTGAGCGACACCCCGAGTCCCCACGTGTGTGGGGGGGCACGTGAGATCCCCAAGGGGAGGCTGGGTGCCTCACCTTGATCACCATCTCGAAGGTGAAGACGCCCGTGAAGATGTAGTCCATGTACTTCAGCACCTGCCAGCAGAGGAGCACTCTCAGGAGGCCAGCCGCTCAGCGGGGCGTCCTGGGGCTCCAGCGCCCCACCTCGACCTCGGGGCAGACAGTCCGCGAGCCAGGGGAGCCAGGGGAGCCAGGGGCCGTGGCTGAGGTCCCGGGGAGACGCTAGCACAGCCCCCGCGCCCGCTCCGTCCTGGCCCAGCTGCCCTCTTCCTGCCGCCCCTGCACCCCCGCAGCACTCACGTTGTTCCGGGGCGAGTCTGCGCGCACGGGGTCCTCGGCGGCCAGGGCGATGCTGCTCAGCGCGATGACCACCAGGATGACCATCTCGAAGTACCGCATGGTCACGATGGAGTGGCAGAGGCGCCGGAGCCTGGGGGCAAAGTGGGGCTCAGCCCGGGTCCTCCCTGCCGCCCGCTTGTTCTCTCCGGCAGGCAGCGGGGCTAGGAGGGCGGGTGCCGGGCCCAGAGGGCGGGTGCCGGGGCCCAGAGGGCGGGTGCCAGGCCCAGAGGGCGGGTGCCGGGCCCAGAGGGCACCCCAGGAAGGGGCGGCTGCACGCAGTGGGCTGAGCGCTGCTGTTCCGATGGGGGAGGGGGCACTGAACACAGGGCACAGGTTGAGCAGGACGATGGGAGGCTCTCGGAAGCTGATGACGCCACAGCACAGCCGGACAGTCCCCCGGAGGTGGGGAGGCCCCTCTGCAGGTACAGTGAGGCCGACCCAGGTGACCAGAAGGAGCCCCCAGGCTGTCACGTCACCCGCCGGGCACACCTGGCACCTAGCGGTCATGTGCGTGTGGATCACGGACTGTGGGCGAGCGGCAGGGCACAGGTGGCGGGGGACTCACAGGTTGGTGGGGCTGAGACAGAACATGGAGCTGTAGGGGACGATGGGCCGGGGGCCGCTCCGCATCACGCCATCGGCCTCCACCTCCTTCCCCTCCGCCTGGCTCTCCAGGTCCACGTTGCCACCTGCAAGGAAGGGGCCGCCAGGTGAGGGGTGTGGCGCACCGCCCACACCACACAGGTCTCACCGGGGCGGCCGGTGCTGTCCTGGCTCCATCGCCGGGGAAAGGTGTGTGGCTGAGAGCCCAGCTCCCTGCAGCCCCGGGCTGACCACGGGCAGGAGGACGGCCAGGCCGAGCCGGCACGGGGCCCCTGCGGGACCTCGGTGGTCCCGGACCACAGACCCCCCTCCTGAACCTGCTGGTCGTCTCACTGCCTGGGGCTCTCTCAGGCCCCTCCCCGCCAGCCTGACTCAGCGCCGCCTCCTCGGGCCGGCGCCCACCCAGCAGGCTTCTCAGGGGTAAATGGCCATGCCTCGTGCCATCCCCACCTCCGTGCGCACCACCCTCATGTACACTCCGCCCGTGGGCACACTCTTCCCCAGCTCGGCGATGCCCGTGGCTGGACGCAGGTCGCCAACGAAGGAAAAGGGACTTGACACAACTAACACGTCACAGAGCAGGAAACCGAGAGCCAGCAGCCCGGGCGTGGGTGGATGAGGCTTCCTGTTGGCTGCCCCTCGGCGGGGCTGCGGGGAGCCCAGACCCGGCGCCCTGAGCTTCTGTGGAGCAAACGCAGATGGGCCCCCCGCCCCCCGCCCCGGGCGAGGCCCCTCACACGGTGCAGACGGGTGGCCTGTGGGCCCGTGTTCGGGGCTCCGTCAGCCCAGCCCGGCTGAGGGACTGAGTGAACCCCCCAACACAGAGCAGCAAGGTCCCCCACGGCAGCAGCAGAGCCACAGCACAGCGGCTCTGAGGGTTCGGAGACAAGGAACGGAATGACTACATACGAACGTGCAGGACAGATCGAAAGCCCGTCTTAAAAACAAGCCACAGAGTCCCGTGCAACTGACCCGGCGTGCCAACGGCTTGGGGCGAGCTTAGGGCACCTGGCCTGCCCCGGTGAACCGCTGCCAAGCGGCGCGAGCACACAGCAAGGTTTCCAGGCGCTGGACCCGTCCACGCGACATTACTGCAAGCGCCACCCCTCGGGGGGAGCCAGGGGGCCACCCCGCCTTTCCCCAGGCACAGAGCAGCGCTGCAGGAGGAGGAGGCGGCGGGTGATGGTGTGGGGACGCAGGGCAAGACCAGAGGGACGTGCAGAGGAGCAAGGCCTGCTCACTGGGGGGGGGAGCGGGGGGGAGTGGGGGGAGCTGGGGGGGAGGGAGGGCTCCCGCGGCCACAGGAGCCCAGAGGTGCGCGCTGCTCTTCTGTCAGGCCTGCTCTGGGCTCTGTGTCTGCTGGTTCTGCCCACAAAGTGCCAGAGCTCTCGCATCACCGGCTCTTCACCCGGTTCCTCCTACGAGGCCTGGGCCAGTCTGAGCGCGTGCCGCCCCGGGAGGACCCAGCGGCACCAGAGGACGGTCTGAGAGCCGCGCCAGAGGGGAGCGGGGAAACGGTGTCGGGCGCTGGTCTGGGAAGGGAAGAGAACCAGTCCACGGAGAGCTGGGGGCCGGCCGCGCGGGAGCCAGGCCCCGGGAGGGGAGCGGAGCTGCTGCGGGGGGGCGGGGGGGCACAAACCCCCTCAGCCGCCACCCAGGCCGGGGGCGGAGGGCGCCCACCGACCGCCGGACAGAAGTCCTCGCTTCTGAACTGCAGGAGAGGAACAACGTGGTGACGGAGCAAATGAACAAGAAGGAGAGAAGGAAAGGGCGCAGGGAATGGAGCCACGCAAACCTACGGGCATGGAGCAAACGCAAGGAGGTGAGTCATCACAGGGCATCTGAGCAGACGGACGCGCCGTGGCCGGCGGGGCCGGGCCTCTGAGGCTCAGCTCCGGCCCGGCCCAGAGACAAGCCGGGCGCACACGGCATCCCCAGGCGGAACGTGACCCGGAGCCAGGCTCACGTGCAGAGCGAGAAGCTCGGGGAACGCTCACGGCGGAGCAGCAGCTCCGAGAGCGCGAGCGGCTCCCCACGAGGACAGGCCGGTTCCTGAGACTCCGTGTCACACGCAGGGAAGACGCTCACAGTTCAGGAGGGAGCGCGTGTCCTAGTCCGTTTCAGAGAGGACGGAAAGAAAAGCCCGCGGAAGGCACCCCAAATGCCATGACGACCACCGATCAGCAGCCTGTCTGCTACAGGCTTTCGGTTCGGGGCTGCGTGTTCCAGACTGTTCGCAGGAGCTGCCGCCGATCAGCAAACGTGCGGCCGAGGGCGAGCGGACAGCCCCCGGGAGGCTTCCAATGGCCTCGCTCACGTACCCGGCCAGCCAGGCACACATTAGCGCGTGCCCGGGCTATTCGGCAGTGCGGCTGGGAAATGGTGTGGAAGACAAGTATAAAAAGCCGTGTCTCCAGGATGAAAGAAAACACTTTTAAGCTCCTGGACTGTTTACACATGCTGACCATACGCTAAGCCATAAGCAACCGTCAGTACGTCTCCAAAAAGCCCCGTGGAGGCGGGACAGTCTCCCTCCACGCCTCCAGGCTGCTCCGGCCGGCCCAACACCCGTTCCCGTGAGCCAGACCGACAGGAGAAAACGAGCAAGTTCCCTGCAGACCGCGCCGCGTGAAGAGCCGGAGGGCAGCCACCACAGCCACGCTAACGAGCCACTGAACCCCCGGCCGAGTCCGGAGGGACAGCACGCTCACGCCAACCAGCCCAGGACTAGACCCTAAGCTTCTGGACTTCCGGCGCCTGGTGCGGTGCCTGGTACAGCGCCTGGTGCGTACGGGAACCCACCGCGCGCCCTCTGCAGAACGGGGAAAGCAGGTCCGTGTGCCTGACGGCCTGATGTCACCCAGAGGCCAAGGATGCAGGACCAGCTCTGCCCCTAAGACGCTCAGCACTTCCTCTTCTTCAAAACACCCTGGTGTGACCTGGGAGTGGATCCCGATTTGCAATCTTAAGACCCTTGAGTAAATGTTTGGCATGAATTCTGGAGAAGCAGCCTGATTCATCAGCACTCAGTGGACAGCACACATGGGGTCCTAAGACCACGGGATTCTGGGGGACACACTGGGCAGCCATTCTAGACTGCAGGCCGGGGCCTGGGACTTCAAAGGGACAGAAGGCAGCTCACGAGCAGACAGGGGGCGTGGACATGTAAGCAGAACGCGCCGGGACCCCGCAGTCCACTGGACAGAGAAGGAGCTGGTCACTATCGCAGGCGGCGTGTTCTGGGCAAACGTGCCCTCACCATCACACAGCTCATGTGCTCTAATCACAGCGCAGTCAAGTTAGAAACCAGGGCAGTTACCAGAAACAAAAAAGAGGAATTAAGGTTCACATTTTACAACTGGAAATTGAAAAACAAACTTTAAAGCTCATGAGTCAAAAATTATATTCAGAGGCGGTGTAACTGTATCTACCTAGAAAACAAAATAATCTACAGGAATTTATTTAGAGTAACAAGAGAGACTGGGAACTGGCTGGATAAAAACCTGCTCATATTTCTACACAATAGGAGCAAATAACTAGAAACATAATTAAAAAAGAAATCATTTAAAAACAATCCACAGAGCAGAAAGACAAAGGGATTGAGGGCCGTGAACCTACTCCGTCCAGTTATAACGGCAGATACACATCACGACACATCGGTCCAAACCCACAGCACCGACAGCCAGGAGCGGCCTCATGCGAGCTGTGGGCTCCGGTGGCGGTGGCGTGGCGGTGTGGGCGCACTGCCTCTAACGAGCGCACCGCCTGTGGGTGCTGATGGGGAAGGAGGCGGCCCACAGGTGCAGCCTGGCAGGGCCTAGGGCAAAGCTCTCACAGGCCCTGCTCACTGTGACCACAAACCTAGGACTTTCCTACAAAAGTAAAAAGACACAACTTCCAGGATAAGACCAAAGAGATACAAACACAAACTCAAATAATTAAATTAAAACCTTGCGATCTGGCTAATTTCCAAAATACAGAAAGAACGCATACAACTCAACAGAAGGAAGACAAACAATTCAATTGAGAAATGGGCAAAGGACCTGAACAGACACTTCTCGAGGAGGACACACAGACGCCAGGAGAAAGAGGCAGGGAGGTTCACCATCACTCGCCGGCAGAGAGGCACGCTAAGCCACAGTGAGACCTCCCCTCCACGCCTGCCAGAATGGCCGCCACCAAGAAGCCAACAAACCGCAGTGCTGGTGGGGGTGGAGCAAGGGAACCCCGCAGCCCGGGCACGTCAGGATGGCCCTCCAACCAACCGAGCACCCGGCCAGGGCGCAAGGAGTTTTCAAAAGGGTCAGAAAGTCAAATAAAAACAGGCAAAGGAACCCAAGATTTATATACTGCAGTGCCTGGAAGATAAAAATAAAGCTATGTAACAGAACTAACGCTTAAGTGCATAACCCAGGCATCTTTTCTGAAGCGAAATAACACCCACCAGTGGGTTTTAACAGAAGTGCCCAAGTAACTCGACAGGAAAAGGACAGCCTTTTCCACAAGTGGTAAGGGAGAGGTGGCCACCCTGAGGGCTCTCGGCCCTGGCCTAATGCCGTATGCGAAAGCTAACGCCCAATGTCCATTTCCAGGGAGGTGACATTCAAGTGCTTCCCCACTGCACCCCACTGAGCAGTGCCACAGGAGACCAGCTAAGACAAAGACTTAACTCGGATTCACAGGCTAATAACAGAATATCAACATGTCTAGGTCTCAATAGAAAAATCACTTGTCGCATCAAGAATCAGGAAAATACCCATTTCAATGAGAAAAGACATTCAACAAACACCAAATAATACAGAAGTTAGAATTATCTGACCATAATGCAAAGTTCATAAATCTGCTTCAACAGACTATTAAGAACACACTTGAAAAAATATCAAAAAGAAACAGAAAACCTTAGCAAAGAATTAGAAGATAGAAATAAGAACTACATATAAATTTCATAACTGAAAAAATATTATAACTGAAATTAAAATTTAATAGGTGGGCTAAACAGCAGAATGGAGCATACAGAGGAGAGAATCAGTGAACTGAGAGACAGAACAAAAGTAATTGCCCATCTGAACAACAGAGAAAAGTTAACAGAGTCTCAGAGACCTTTGTGACTACAACAAAAGATCCACCATTCATGTCAACAGGGTCCTGAAAGGAAAAGAGAAAGAGGGCAGAGCTGAAGACGTATTCAAAGACATAATGGATGAAATGCTCCAAATTTGGCAAAAAGACATAAACCTACAAAGTCAAGAGTCTGAGCAAACCCCGAACAGGATAAGCCTAAAGCCACTCGTGCCAACACACATCGTGACGAAACTTCTGAAACATAAAGACAGAAACAAATCTTGAAAGCAGCGAGAGAGACAGCTTACCTAGAGGAAGGAAACAATTCGAGTGACAGCAGATTTCTCATCAGAGACCATGGAGGCCACAAGGAAGAGGCACACGTTTTTCAAGTGCTGAAAAAAAAAGAACTGTCAACCCAGAATTCCATACCCGGTAAAAATATCCTCCAGGAACGGAGGGAAAATCAAGACATTCAGATGAAGGAAAACTAAGAGAATCTGTCACCCACAGGCCTACACTAACAGAATGGCCACGAAAGGTCCTCTACACAGAATACAAATTATGAAAGAAGAAATACTGGAGTATCAGGAAGAAAGCAAGAAAAACAGAAGGAGTAAAAATGAGCAAATACAATATATTTTCTTCTTAAGTTTTCTAAATTTCTAGGGTGAAGCAAAAGTTATAACACATACTGATGTGGTTCTAAATATATGCACAAAATATTCACGAGAATCTATACAATAAAAGCCTAAGCGACCATTACGGTGGAATGACCAGAACGACCAGTTGCTATGATGTGCACTGACCACCAGGAGGCAGACGCTCAACGCAGGATCTGCCCCCGGTGGTCAGTGAGTTCCCACAGGAGGAGCGCTGCTCAGCCAGAAGCCGGGCTCACGGTTGGCAAGTGCAGCCAAGGTGGCGGAGCCTCTCCCGCCTCCGCGGCAGCACTAAGGAGCAGTGAGCCGAGCAGTAAGGAGCCGAGCGGTAAGGAGTGAGGGATCCCGGATTGCAGAGGGATGTCTGACTGCCTGCGTAGGCCCGATCCCCAGGGGGACCGTGTCTAAGCCGGCAGGCGGACATCCCCCGAGGGGTCCCGGACTGTGAGAGGGCGCAGGCCGAGCCGAGGGACCCCCTCTGCCCCCAGTGCACGAATTTCGTGTACCGGGCCTCTAGTTATACTATATATGGCGAGGGGAAAGGGCTGAAGTTCTCATGCTTCACTCGGACTGTACCGTGGTAACTTTGGTGTACTGGAGTAAATTACTGTATAATGGAATACCCAGAGCAAACATTAAAAAAAATAGAGTGATACACCAAAAAACGCTACAGTTAAAGAAAATGGACTCTTAAATATATACAAGTTACCTAAGGAGGGCAGGGAAAGAAGCCGGGGGAACAAAAAACAGGAAAAACCACAAAAAACAGGAAAAACCACAAAAAACAAGAAGAAACCACAACAGCAGTCTGAAGCCGGAACACATATAATTACATTCAATGTAAACAGTCTAAATGTGCCCAAAAGGCAGAGCTGACCGAGTGAATTAAAACCACGAACCAACTATATGCTGTCTACAGCAAACTCGCCTGAAGATGTACCGATGCAGCTAGTGTGGCGTAAATAACACGGTGAAAAGGACAGCAGGAGACGAGAGCAAGAGCGGCACGTTCACGGCGGTGCAGGGAGACGCAGAGCGAAGGGACCGGCGGTGCAGGGAGACGCAGAGCGAAGGGACCGGCGGTGCAGGGAGACCTCAGAGCGAAGGGACCGGCGGCGCAGGGAGACCGCAGAGCGAAGGGACCGGCGGCGCAGGGAGACCGCAGAGCGAAGGGACCGGCGGCGCAGGGAGACCTCAGAGCGAAGGGACCGGCGGCGCAGGGAGACCGCAGAGCGAAGGGACCGGCGGCGCAGGGAGACCGCAGAGCGAAGGGACCGGCGGTGCAGGGAGACGCAGAGCGAAGGGACCGGCGGTGCAGGGAGACGCAGCAACAGCCTCCTCAGGAGCCAGAGCCAACAAGCAGGGCTGCGCGGAGCGTTAGAGCGAGGCTGAGGGCAGGGCACATGGAAGGAGCCGCGGGGCGCAGACACACGGAGAGGCAACGCGCCCCCAAGTGGGGGCGTCAGGAGAGGACGCGACTCCAGTCCGTCACCCAGGCTCCGCGCGGGACCCAGAGCCGCACGCCCCGAAGCACACGAGCGGGAGACCGAGGGCAAGTGCCCGGGGACGGGAACGGGAGGAACCAGCCACACGGTCCGTGGGGCTAACGGCTTCCAGCAAGACCGGCACACGGCCCCACCAGGACCCGGGCAGGGCTGGCCCGCGCCCGAGCACGCAGAGACTGGGCACCGTCACCTCACCCCACACACACACCACACATATCACACACACATACACATCACACACATCACACATCACACACACACACACACACACAGCACACACACACACACAGCACACACATCACACACACACACACACCACACACACATACACAGCACACACATCACACATCACACACACACACAGCACACACATCACACACACATACACAGCACACACATCACACACATCACACACACATACACAGCACACACATCACACATCACACACACACATCACACACATCACACACACATACACAGCACACACATCACACATCACACACACACACATCACACACATCACACACACATACACAGCACACACATCACACACACACATACACAGCACACACATCACACACATCACACACACATACACAGCACACACATCACACATCACACACACACATACACAGCACACACATCACACACACATACACAGCACACACATCACACACACACACACACACCACACATCACACACACATACACAGCACACACATCACACACATCACACACACATACACAGCACACACATCACACACACCACACACCACACACATCACACACACATACACAGCACACACATCACACACATCACACACACATACACAGCACACACATCACACACATACACATCACACACATCACACACACATACACAGCACACACACCACACACATCACACACACATACACAGCACACACATCACACACATCACACACACATACACAGCGCACACATCACACACATCACACACACATACACAGCACACACATCACACATCACACACACATACACAGCACACACATCACACACATCACACACACATACACAGCACACACATCACACACATCATACACATCACACACATACACAGCACACACAGCACACATCACACACACATACACAGCACACACATCACACACATCACACACACATACACAGCACACACAGCACACATCACACACACATACACACACACCATACACACACACACACATACACACACACCACACACACACACACACACCATACACACACATCACACACACCACCAACCCGCCCCCTCCCCTCCCCGTGGCCCGCCCCCCCGCGGCCCAGCTCTGCACCCGCTGCCGCGAGCAGACAGCCTCTGCTAGTGGTAACCAGCTGACATCCAAGGAGAAACGCGTCACTGGCAAATTCTCCCAAACATTTAAAAAAGAATCAACGCCAATTCTACACAGGCTCCTCCCAAAACAGAGGCAACGCTTTCCAATTCCTTCTATGAATCCAGCCCTCGGACCCCCGTAGACGGCAGCGCAAAGGGGAGCTACAGACCGGCTCCCGCACCAATGCGGAGCCCACGCCTCACGGACAGTGCGGGCGGACTCAGGAATACACCGCGGTCGTTACGGACGGACGACGGGCAGACTTTGTCCCGGGACCACGGCCGGCGGAGGGTTGGAAAGTCACTATAAGCCAGCATACGGGGTGGGGCGAGAGTAGGCTTGCAGTGTCGGTGTGCAAAATAATGCACAATTAATACGTGACAGTACAAGAATACACTCCGTCTCACAGGCACAGTGTAACCTACTCTTGCCCACCGTTTGCAGGAGAAAAAATCATGATCCTATCCATTGTTACAGAACGTCCCTTGACAAAATTCAACACTCATTCGATATCAAACTCTCCCAAAAGGGGAAACACAGCGGAATCTGACGAAGCACATCAACAGAGGAGCCCACACACGAAAACAGAACTACTGCCGCAGCCGCCCACGTGCGGGTGACGGGCAGACGGACAGAGGGCAGAGAAGGGGTCCGCCCGCAGCTGCCACCGGCCGGGCCCTGAAGGCGCCGCAGGGCCAGCGGGAGCCAGGGAAGGAAAGGCCGCCGCTCAGAGTCAGAGAGCGAAGCCCACGGCGGAGCCCCAGGGGCCCACAGGCACCAGGGAGACACGGCCCGAAGGGCACGACTTCTTTTTAAATGTGTTTTATTGGTTTCTACAGAGAGGAAGGGAGAGGGAGTCAGAAACACCTATGAGGGAGAAACACCGATCAGCTGCCTCCTGCACGCCCCCCACCGGGGATGTGCCCGCAACCCAGGTCCATGCCCATGACCGGAACCGAACCCGGGACCCTTCAGTCCGCAGGCTGACGCTCCATCCACTGAGCCACACCGGCCAGGGCAGGGCTTCGTTAAAATTTGATGAAGCAGAGAATCCAAGATGGTGGTGTAGGTAAACACCTATACTGCTGCCTCCGGCAACAATTTCAAAAATACAACTGAAAGACAAAACGTCTATCACCCAGAACCACGGGAAAGCTGGCTGAGTGGAAGTTCTACAACTAGAAGGAAAGAGAAAAGAGCATTGAGACGTGCACGAGCGCTGAAAAGCTGAGGTACGGAGGCGCGTGATCTGGGCTGGCTGCGGGTGACTGGGTGCATTGCTTTTTTCAACCCAAAGGGAGACAAGCCCCCGATTACTCTGAAATACAGTTTCTGGGGAGACGCGGGGGACCCAAACTCCTACAGGGAGAAGCTGGACTGTCTGCCAGTGAGGGTGGCTTGCTTGCAGAGCTGCGCGCAGGAATAATTGTTTACGGCACTGGGGCACGGGAATGCCAACAGGGGCTCAGAGCCAGCTAACTAGCAGCCATTGCTGTTTGCCACGCCCTAGCCTAGTGACACCCTGAGACCCCGCCCTGCACAACCTACAAACCCACCCAAGCTCTAAGCAGCGGCTTTTGCATAAGAAAGCCCTGCCCTATCGCAGCTTAACTTAGCAAACTTGCAGCCCAGGTCAGACAGCTCCAAAACCTCCAAACCACAAGCAAAGAGGAGAAAACTGTAGCTCTCACAGTAGCTCCTGCTGGGTGGCCTCAGACAGTAGCTGACCTGCACCCCATTGGAGATCCAGAAGCCAGTGTACCTAGTGGTCAGTGTGAGACACCAGATTTCAACTCCTCACATCCATAAGTGACACATTCAAGAGGCAGACTCAGCGAGCACCAAAGCCCCACTGAAACAAGTCCTGCCCCATAAGCGTGTCTTCAGCGCAGCAGTTCTTCCATCATAGACACAGCGAGTGCTCACAGCTGATTGGCCTGGAGGTCAGTTCCTCCCAGCATACCAACAGCAATTCAGGCTTAACTACACCAAGACTTTGCACTCAGCCCACAAAGGGGTGTACCAAGAGCATCCACCTCATGTGATTGAGGAGGCTGAGCTACTGCCCCCTATAGGTCACCTACCACACAAAGCTACTCCATCAACACAGGGAAGCAGCCAAAATGCAGAAACAAAGAAACATGTCATGAATGAAAGAAACAGAGGAAAGCAAACTACTGGATGACATAGAGTTCAGAACCACATTTATAAGGTTACTCAAGAATCTTCTTAAAACCGCTGAGAAACTTGATGAGACCTTCAAGGAGCTTAATGAGAATGCCAAAAAAATGGAAAAGGATCAGTCAGAAATGAAGCATACACTGTCTGAAATAAAGAATATACAGAAACTCAACTGTAGATCAACGTATCCCAAGAATCAAACCAAAGATCTGAAATATGTGGAAACAAAAAACATCCAACCAGAAAAACAAAAAGAAAAAAGAATCCAAAAGTATGAAGATAGTGTAAGGAGCCTCTGGGACAACTTCAAGCGAACCAACATCCGAATTTTTGGGGTGCCAGAAGAAGGGAGAGAGCAAAATATTGAAAACCTATTAGAAGAAATAATGACAGAAAACTTTCCCTACCTGGTGAAAGAAATAGACTTACAAGTTCAGGAAGCGCACAGAACCCCATAGAAGAGTAATCCAAAGAGGACCACACCAAGACACATCATAATTAAAATGCCAAGGGCAAAAGACAAAGAGAGAATATTAAAAGCAGCAAGAGAAAAACAGTTAATTACCTACAAGGGAGTACCCATACGACTGTCAGCTGATTTCTCAACAGAAACTATGCAGGCCAGAAGGGAGTGGCAAGAAATATTCAAAGTGATGAACAGGAAGAACCTACAACCAAGATTACTCTACCCAGCAAAGCTATCATTCAGAGTTGAAGGTCAGATAAAGAGCTTCACAGACAAGAAAAAGCTAAAGGAGTTCATCGCCACCAAACCAGGATTACACAAAATGCTGAAGGGTATCCTTTAAGAAGAAGAAGAAGAAGAAGAAGAAGGTAAAGATAAAAATTATGAACAACAAAATGACATCAAATACATACCTACCAACAAGTGAATCTAAAAATCAAGTGAATGAAAAATCTGAAGAACAGAATGGACTGGTGAATATAATAGAATCAGGGACATAGAAAGGGAGTGGACTGACGATTCTCAGGGGAAGCAGGTGTGAGGGGTGCGGGAAGAGATTGGACAAAAATCTTACTCCTATGGATGAAGACAGTGGCGGGGGGTAAGGGCATGGGGTGGGGTGGGGAATCAGGTGGAGGGGAGTTATGGGGAAAAATAAAAGAGGAACACCTGTAATAATCTGAACAATAAAGATTTATTTAAAAAAAAATTGATGAAGCAAAGACACCAGAGGCACCGTCTATAGGCCACAATGAATTAGTGAGCAGAGGGAAATTCACAGCCCTAAGTAACCATAATAAAAATTAAAGGATAAAGTAAACCAGGTCTCCAGAGACGAGCAAAGGAACAGAGTGACCCAAAGGCACAGGAGAGACAGCCCTGCCCAGAACGGCAGCTCCGCCCCGGCCTCCGGCACTGGAGAGCGGAGGAAAGAGAGAAAGAAAGACAGACAAAGCGGCGGCAGGGAAATAATAAAGTTGGAACGGGTTGCTTAAAAACACACATAGAACTAATAAGTAAGTTAAAATGCTGCCTTTTTAAGCAAAAGTCTCCAAAAACATGACCACTAGGGCTAATCAAGAAAAAGGGGAGGACTCAATATGCAGGATGGAATGACAAGGGAGAAAAGGTCTGAACGAGAACACTTTTCTGTTTGTTAATCCTCACGTGAGGGTTTTTCCCCTTGGTTTTTAGAGAGCGTGGAAAGGGGCGGGCGAGGGGGGGAGAAAAAGGGAGGGAGGGGGGGAGGAGGTGGAGGAGGAGGAGAAAGAGGAGGGAGGGAGGACGGGGAGGAGGAGGGAGGGGGGAGGAGGAGGGGGGAGGAGGAGGGGGAGGAGAGGGGAGGAAGGGGGAGCGGGAGGGGGAGGGAGGGGAGGGGGAGGGGAAGGGGAGGGGGAGGAGGGGGGAGGAAGGGGGAGGGGGAGGGGAGGGGAGGGGGAGGGAGGGGAGGGGGGAAGAGGGGGGAGGAAGGGGGAGGGAGGAGGGGGAGGGGAGGGGGAGGGGAGGAGGAGGGGAGGGGGGAGGAGGGGGGAGGAAGGGGGAGGGGGAGGGGAGGGGAGGGGGAGGAGGAAGAAGCGGGGGGGGGGAAGGAGGAGGAGGAGGCGGGAGGAAAGAGACACAGCGATGGCTGCCTCGCGCACAACCCCCCCCATCAGGACGGGGTTCGGGGACTGAACCTGCAGCCCAGGCACGTGCCCTTGTTTGCCCCAGCCTGGCCAGGCGTGTGCCAGAGGCAGACAGCCGACGTCTCTCTGTCATCGGTGTTTCTCTCTCCCTCTTTCCCACTCTCACTCCCTCCACTCTCTCTAAAAACCAGCGGGAAAAATACCCTCGGGTGAGATTTAGCGAATATAATAATAATAATAATTAGTAACAGGCGGCAGAAGTTGCATCACAACATTTGATTTTCAGAAGTGGATGTGTGGCAACACCAGGTAGCCACCGAGCACTAGCACCCACACATACATTCTCACACGTCCTCCGAGGGAGCTCCAGAACTCATCTCCCTGTAAAGGCTCAGCCCTCAAACCCTGCGTGACACATCAGCAAGCAGCCCAGCACCGCATGGGAACAGACGTGGTGACCATGGGGTTAAGATGGCAGAGAAAGCTCGAGACCAGGAAACTCCCTACTAGGAACCCCCAGGTTTGTGGGTGACCTCTAGGGACGGTGGAAGGCCTTCAGGAAATTTAACACCTGCAGATGAATACACTTAAGGGAAAAGGAACTGATGGACACTGTGACATGATTTCACACACGCACACGCATCTGCACACGCACACGCATCCGCACCCGCACACACATCTCCCAGCCCAGAACCCATATGTGACCGGGTGTGGGCAAACACCAGGCAGGTGCCCACGAGCGCCGGTGCTCTGTGACGGTGCGGGCCACGCCATCCGGCAAGGCAGTGACGAGAGGCCCGGCCGGGAGCGGGGCCGTCAGAAGGCTGCACTGGCAGAGGCTCGGGCGCTGCCCAGAGGAAACCAGAGAACCAATGCCAGGCCGACCAGCAGCTCGAGAGCCCGGGAGGTAACAGGACACGAAGTGAACGGAAACCATCAGCCCGGACTCCGGCTCCCGGCAGAAGCGACAGCAGGGACCAGAACCCTCCCTCCCGTCAGCACAAACGAAAACGCCAGAAATTGAGAGAACGAAAAAACCAGCCACCAACTGGGAGGTAGTATCTGCAAACCACACACCTAATAGAGGACTTGTATCCAAACATACAAATAAGTCTGAAAACTCACACCACTGGAAAACAAACCAATTAAAAAAGCAGGCAAAGGTGTTGACTCCTAAAACTAGAAACCAGTGACAGCAAGATAACTGGGAAAGGCCCAAAACCTGCAGAGACTAAAGCACACGTTTCTAAGGAACACGTGGGCCCGAGGAGAGATCTCAAGAGACACTTTTAAGTATTTTAACGAAGTAAAACCGGAAATATGACTTGCCCGACTGGGTCAGGCAATGCTACGAGGGCAATGCATAGCTCTGAACGCACGCACTGGAGAGAAGAAAGCTAACATCAACACTCCACACTCACCGTAGGGAATCAGAGGAAGCAAAGCAAAGCAAATCCAGAGTGAGCAACAGGAGAAATAAGAACTCGAGCAGAAAGTAATAAAAGGTAAGAGAGGGAATCAACAGAGATCACTGACAAAACCAAAAGCCGGTTCTTTAAGCGGATCAGGGAGTCGCCACGCCTCGGGTCGGCCGGCTCGGAAACAAGAGGCCAACACGGCTGTGAGGGAAGCGGCAGCGCTCTCGGCGGCTCCGCGGCAGCGTGTCGGACACAGGGCACCTGCATTCGCACCCCGAGTGGAATATTTAGATCTGCAGCCAAGAAAACGTGTCAGAGATCTCTGGGGGAAGCGCCACGTCCTGACGGACAGATGCCGGAGAGCAGATGGATGCAGAGATGATCGGTGACGGGCAGCCGCAGTGTTGTCAGGGTGACAGTTCCTCCCAACTTGGTCCTGGAGTCGATGCAGCCACCGTCCACCCCAGGAAGTCACTTCGTGGGTCCTGACAAACGGACTGCACAGCTTAGAGGGAGGCGGCAGACAGGACAGCCAACAGTTCAACACGGAGGACCAAGTGAGGAGACCGGTGCTGCCCCACCCGGAGACGTACCACGAGACCACACGCCCGCGCCGGCGTGGCACTGCCAGGGGACACGCACCCAGCGCCACGCACAGCGCGGAAACAGACCGCGGCTGCAGTCCACGGGTCTCCGGCAAAGGAGCCACGGCCACACAACGGGCCCCAGAGTCCCTTGGGCAAATGGCGCCGAGCCGCTGACACCGTGCTCAGGCCTGACTCCAGGCACAGGCCGCGCTCTTCACCGACGAAAGGCAAAGGGCTCGCAGGCCCGCCTGGGAGACGCACAGCCCTCAGCTCCGAGGAGAGACCCAATGACCCGGGCCGGTGGCCTTCATGGACAGGACCTGCAACGTGACCCGCGAGAGAAACCGCGAACCAGCGGGCTTCTTTTCCACGGACAACCTCCGTTGCGAGAGGCAAGTCCGAGAGCGAGGAGACCAGCCCGGCGGCGGGGAACGCTCCCAAAGGCACTTCCGGTAACAGCGCGTCATCCAAAACGCACAAAGCATCTCCAAACTCAGCAACAGGGAAGCAGACAACCTGATTAAAACAGAGGCCCAAACCTAACGGCACCCGCACAGAGGGCACAGCACCCACCACAGAGGGCACAGCACCCGCCACAGAGGGCACGGCGCCTGCCACAGAGGGCACGGCGCCTGCCACAGAGGGCACGGCGCCCGCACAGAGGGCACGGCACCCGCCACCGAGGGCATGGCACCCGCACAGAGGGCACGGCACCCGCCACCGAGGGCACGGCACCCGCACAGAGGGCATGGCGCCCGCACAGAGGGCACGGCACCCGCCACAGAGGGCACACCGATGGCAAAGAGGCCCGGCCTCGGACGCCACCCGAGGTGCAATTCCCAGCCATGCGGCCCCCGAGGCTGGAATCGGCACGCTGACCACACCCGACTCTGGCGCCGCGCGCCCTGCCGGGGCCGTGCCAAGTGTGTAGCTGGTTCGGCCTTTTCTTACAAAAGGAAACGTTCTCGCCACCTGACCCGGCCATCGCTCTGCTGGGTACTGACCCAAAGGAGTTCAAAACGTATGTCCACACACACATCTGTACACACGCGGCGGCAGCTCCATTCAGAATCGTCAAAATCTGAAGCAACAGAGATGCTCTCCGCTAGGCAGGCGGAAGGATAGAAACTGTGGTCCCTCCAGACAGTGGAGTGTCACTCAGGGCTCAGAGAGACGACCCCGAGACACGGAGACACCTTCCACGCATGGGACTGAGCGAGAGAAGCCAGACTGACGAGGCTGCACACGTGTGACTCCAACTGTGTCACATCCTGGCAAAGGTCAAGCTGGGACAGTGAAGTGACCAGGCTGCCAGGGCGGGGAGGAGGGGCCACACCTGGACACGCGGGACAAAAGCCAGGGGGGCCGCGGGGCTCGCCCTCGGCTGATCCAGGGAGCAGAGCAGGGCCGGCCGCCGGGAGTGTGGGAAGGCGAGTCACCGGCACCCATGGCGGTGAAACAGGAAGAGGAAGAGGAGGCCAGGCAGCCAGAGCCAGGCACCTCCCTTGTTCTCCCTGGGCGGGCACCCTGGCCCACAGGCCCAGGTGAGGGCACCTGAGCGGGAGTGGGTGCCGGCACGTGTTTGTGCGTGGACACGTGCAAACACAGGCAGGCGCGTGCAGCACCTGGTCTGCTCCATGGGCATCACGTCCGCTCTGCCCCTGCGGCCTCCCCTTCAGCTGGGAACGTGCTCTCTACCCTCGGTGCTCACACACAGCCGTGCACCTTGCACGGGGGGACGGCCTGTCCTCGTCACCTCGGTCCCTCCCTGCTCCAGGGAGTGACATGTGCACCGGAGCCTCAGCGCCTGCACACAGTGGGTGACGCTGCTCAGTGAGCGCCTCGTGGACAGGAGCGAGGGGGGAGGGGGCGGCAGCTCACAGGGGCAGCGGGGCATGGGGGACCGCCTCAGCACCGCCCCTCCACACCCTCGAGTTCCTGGCCCGGGCATCTGTGGCTGGTCCTCAGCTGCTTCCGTGTGGTCTGTCCTCCTGGGACGCCAGCCCCACAGGGCAGCCCTGCCGCCCCCTGCTGTGTCCCCAGCACCCTAGCGACTTGGCTGGGAACTGGCAATGTTTTGCAGGCAGGACAGAGCCTCGGTGACAGACGACAGGAGCAGTGCTCGCCTGCGGCACTGGGAGCAAAGGGCGTCGAGGCACTGGTGTGTCCAGCAATGACCCTCTCTCCTGGGGTGCCACACAGAGGCAGCTCTGTCCCCAGGCTGCTGGGGAGCAGAGAGTGAGGGACGCCATGGGCCTGGACGGTGGGCCTGCCCTGCTGGTTCGGGAGATACTCACTGGGCACAGCCGTGGTCTCCCCAGGCGGGCCGGTCGGCGCCACTGGGATGTGCACAGCGGCACTTGGCTCTGAGGGTTGACTGCCCATCCGAGTGACGTTCCGCTGGTTATCCGCATCCTCCGGCTGTTCCTCCGCCTTCTGCACGCAGGTGCTGGGCAGTGCACGCACCGGGCCCACACCCGTCGTCCCGCCGGCCTCCAGGTCACACTGTGGCTCCCTGCAACCGAAGGCCCAGCAGAGGTTGGAAAGGAGAAAGGAAGCAGTCAAAAAGACCGAGGCAGCAGGTCCTACACTGCACAGCGCTCCCCAGTCCTCTCCTCCCTGGAAACGGGGAGTCGTACCCCAAAGCAGCCCAACAGCTTCCCCCTAAGCCGCTCTTCCTCCCGGACCTTAAAACGACGCCTGCCATTCTGCCATTCGCAGGGGTGCCCTCCCGCTCCCTCCCAGGTCAGCCTTTTACAGTCAGCTCCACGGGCAGGGTCAGCAGCGCCAGAGGGGCGGGGGCGTGGCCCGGGGCGTGGCGTGGCCGGGCAGGGGCGTGGCCAGGGCGGGAGTGGCCCCGGTGCGCGCTCACTCACTGGGGCTGGAGGTCCCGCGGCTCCTTGTCCTTGTCCTCGGCCTCGCCCTCCTTCTCCACAGCCTCCTCGTGTGCGGGCGGTGCCCTGTGCCGCGCCCGGTGCCTCCGCGCTGGTTCCTCGCTGCTCTCCGCCTCCCGGAGGCCGACCCGGGGGCCACGGTGCCGGGCTCGCCGCTCGCCCCTGGCGCCGTGCGTGGCGCCGTCCTTGCCCTGGTCTGCGTGGCGGTGCCCGCGGTGGCGCCGGGGTTCCCGCTCAGCCGCCTCTTCCGGGGAGCCGCGCCGGTGGTGGCGACGGCCGCCTTCGGGTCCCGGGCCCCGGCCGCGCTCGCTCCGGGCCTCCCGGGTCCCCGCGGTCTCTTTGCTGCGGCTGCGGTGCGGCCGTGCCCGCTCCTCCGGGGCAGCGGGCTCCCCGCTCTCGGCCTTCGGGGCTTCCGCCCGGTCCTGCTCCCCAGCCTGGCCCGGGGCCTTGTCCTTATCGCGGTGCCGGTGGTGCCTGCGCGGCGGGTCCGCGGCCTCGGCCGCCTCACCGCCCTCGGCAGCCTCCACGCCCTCGGGCCGCGCCTTGCTCCCCGCTGGCCCCCGCGTGCCCTCGCGGCCGGGCTCCACCACGAGCGGCCGGTCCAGGTGCGTCTTCATGTCGGGGCGCAGGTGGCGCGCGGTGGCGAAGCGCAGCCGCTCCTCGGGACCCAGCTCGCTGTACAGCGCCTCGCAGCTGGCGCGCAGGTTCTGCAGGCGCAGCTGGCTGGTCCGCTGCTCCCACACCGAGCGCGCCTTGGCGTTCTGCTGCCTGCGGGGAGAGGGGTGAACACCCTTGCACCCCCCTTCCCCGCCGGCAGGGGAAGCCACAGATGACACAGCGATGGAGGGATGGCAGAGTGGGTGCGGGGAGCAGGAGGGGGAGGCCGCAGGAGCCCTGGCAGTCGGTGAAGGAGGGCAGGTGGGGGGGCCCCAGGGTGACAGAATTCACCCGGTGGCTCTGACCCATAGACCGTGGGCGCACCAGCCTGGGAGGAGGGCTGAGGCCATTCCTGAGCAGGTGGCCAGTGGCCTGGGCCCAAGAGGTGAGGGCAGTGGGAATGATGGGCACCAGCATGAGGCGGCGGAGAGGTGTCCCGGACAGGTGGGCCGCTGGCCAGGAGGCTGCATCCGGGTGGGCAGCGGGGGCACAGGAGGCGGCTCTGCCACACAGCAGAGCTGCCCGGGCGGCACCTCCCCTCCATCCCAGGAGATGCCGGGTGGGGACCAGGACGCGACAGCTCAGCGCAGGGAGCCTGGGCCTGGGGCAGGTGGCTGCTCAGGGGCAGACGGAGCCACACGTCCCTGAGGCAGTGGCTCCAGCAGGGCGCCCACCGCTCAGCTCAAGACCGGCTGCTCCCAGGAGGCACCACCTGCGTGGCCCCCAATACCCTGCCCCCTCCTGGCTCCAAGAGAGCACCCCTCCCGGGACGGCCAGAGCCCTCGCTGGACGGGCTGCCCAAGGCCTGACCCCCACGGCCTCTGCCACGCCCGGGGCTCCGCAGCCCCGGCACAGGAGGCCTCTGCAGGCCGCTCTGTGCCCAGCAGACCCCACGAGGCGGCCCCGCCCACCAGCCAAGCAGGCCTCTGAGCTCCGTTTCGCTCCTCCTGCCCTGAGGTGGCCCGGCCACCCTGGTGGTGGCACCAGCAGCCCGAGACCGATGGGGACTGGACGTGTATGTCGATCAGCAGCCACACTGTGCTCTGGCTCCGGTGTGCCCCTCAGCCCCCCCGCAACTGCCTGGGGCCAGGCTATCCCACTCCACCAGTGAGGACCCAGCCAGCGGGCACAACCCACAGGTCCCACAGCAGGTCGCGGACGGAGCCAGAATCAGACACACGCGAGGACCCAGAGAACATGGGGCTCAGCCCAACCCCAACCGCACTGGCGTCCGGACGGAGGCGGCGCCCACCCCGTGCGGGGCCGTTTCCGGGGCACAGAGCACAGGCCTGCCCCTCACCTGGTCCTGACCGGGGAGGTGGAGCAAGGGGGGCAAGTGTTGCCCTCTGTGGCCACCTGTGGATGCACCCTTCACCTGCCGCCCCAGCCCTGCCCTCTGACCCGGGACCCAGGCTGCCTGCCCCTGCCCACCTTCTCTTTCTTTGGCTCCGACCTTGAGCCACACGGGCCCTGCCCCCCACCCCCCACCCGCTACACAGGGCTCGGGGGATTCTGAGCAACGCAGACCCGTGGTGGAGGGCCGCCATGCGGGGCGTGCCGGCACAGCAGCACTGCCTCAGGCCCCCGGGTGGTCCCGCACCCCGAGATGGGCCTTGAGTCTAAGCCATTGGTCGCAGGGTGGCGCCGCCCAGACGCAGCCCCAGTCCTGAGGCCCAGTTCTCCGCGCAGAAACAATGAGACGGGGCCGTGCCTCCTGGCAGGCGGGACTGGCTGTGCCCCACTTCTGCGGCCTGTCCCCCAGGATCCAGCTCGAGGTGGACTGTGGGGCACCATGGGCCGCAGGCCTCCTCATAGCTGCCTGGGGAGCAAGGCCCTGCTCTGCTGGCCCTGTGCCTGCTGGTCTCTGCCTCCAGCTCCAGGCCACCCACCGTCTGCGGTGCCCACCCTGCAACCACACCAGCCGCCTCCTCTCGGGCGAGTCTGTGTGCGACCTCCCCTCCCTCTAGTGCCTGCCAGCAGCTGCACGCGCACTCTGCACCCACCTGCACCCACCCGCACCCATGCTGCCCCTCTCTGCATCCTGCCCGAGTTCACAGGCCATGTGTGAAGGGTAAAGCAAGGCCAGCTGCCCTCTGACCTGCAGGCCTGCGTGGCTGGACTCCAGCCCGGGCTAAGTCCTGCCTAGAAAGGGCTCTTTAGGGGTCACACAGAGGAGCGGCTTCCCAACGTCCTGGTGGGCTTGCAGGCACAGCCCGCCCCAGACACTATGGGGACCCCGCTGTGCGGTTTCTGGGCTGAGCGCGCGCGGCGGTCTCGGTGTGCCACCTGCACCCATGTCCCCACCTCACTGCTCTCCACTGCGAACCAGCCAGTGGGACCCGCTCTCCCACCCGCGGGACATCAGCCCGCAGCTCGCGAGCTCGTGGGCAGGGGGCGGAGCTCGGCCCGCAGCAGTTCCCACCGCCGGAGTTGGAGGAGGCACCTGGCCGCCTCCGTGCAGGTGGCGTGACTGTCCTGGCAACTCCAGAGACCCCTCACTGCAGGGCCTGAGCCCACCCTAAGGAGGAGGCCCCGGGGTGACCCCCAGCCCACCGCTCGGCTCTCCATGGCTCTCCCTCGGCTCAAGCTGGTCCCAGGTGAGCCTCCCAGCTGGAGGCAGCCCCGCTCCTGCTACAAGAACGTCATGAGGAGCGAAGATCCAGCCCCTCCCAGGTGAGGAGGGAGGGGCAGGAGGACCCACGAGTGTCCCCGTGAGCACTGACGGAACTCGACCTCGTGGGACAAGGAGACCCGAGTGACGGCACACAGACAGACAGTAGACAAGAGGACAGACACCAGGAGGGGCGGAGGAGGGGCGGGAAGGGGCATCAGGAAGCGTGCCCACTGTCCCGCCAGGCTGCAGGCGGCTGCAGAGCTGCCCCAAAGCGGATGACCAAGGGGAGCAGAGTTAGGGACAGGCGTTTGCGTGTGGTTATCATGAAGCCGGGCAGGGATCGTGGCAGAGCGACTCACGAGTTCACGCTGGAGACAGATGAGCTGCGAGACACAGCACCCCGCGTGTGCCTTACAAAACTGCACATGCAAAAGACAGAACAGAACCAAGGTGAGGCGACCAGAGCCCACGACACGGACACGCGTGAGCGCAGCGGTCAGCGCAGGCTGCGGTGCGCATCCAGGCAGGACCAGGCACGCTTCCGTCAGAGCGGTCCCCGCGACCTTGGGTAGAAGAGAAGTTGAGAGAGAAAGAGCATCCGGCAGATGCGTGAGGCTCGAGTGCACACCGTGGTGGCGGGAAGAGGAGAAGCCTCACCCGGGGCCGCCTGGCACCCCTGCCCCTGGCAGTCCTGCCCCGTAAGGGCAGAGCAGCCGCCCCTCCAGCTGTGGCCGTGGCAGGGCTGGTGCACCTGCCTTCAGAGGGAGGGGGCGGGCGCCCCACCCCAGGCCCTCAGCCCAGCTCTAAGTCACCTGACCCTTCCCTTCCAGGGCAAACAGCTCCGCCCCAGCCCTGCCTTCGGGGTGACTCCAACCACTCCAGGGCCTTTCTGGAGGCTTTTCCAAAGCCAGCGTCTCCTCCCACCCGGGTCCCTTCAGGGCCGCTCCCCAGGAGGCCGGGCTCCCTCTTCCTGGAGGCCGTGTCCACAAACGTGTGTGTGTGTGAGGAGCTCAGAGCAACTCACCTGCCGCCAGGCCCTGGTGCACACAGGTGTGTGTGCAAGAGTGTGCGCATCCGTGTGACCACGCGTGTAAGTTTGTGAATGAGTGAGTGGGTTGAGAGCATGAGAGCGTGAAAGAGTGGTGTGTGTGGGGGGGTATAAATGTGAACATGTGTGTGTGTGAATGAGTCGTGTGTGGAAATAAATGTGAATGTGTGAGCGTGGGGGTGGGAATAAGTGGTGTGGGGGTAAATGTGAGCGTGTGTGAGTGTGTGAGCGTGGGGGTGGGAATGAGTGGTGAGTGTGGGTAAATGTGTGTAAGCATGTATGTTGAGTGTGGGAGTAAATGTGAGCGTGTGTGTGAGCGTGGGGGTGGGAATGAGTGGTGAGTGTGGGTAAATGTGAGTGTGTGAGTGTGTGAGTGTGGGGGTGGGAATGAGTGGTGAGCGTGGGTAAATGTGAGTGTGTGAGCGTGTGTGTGAGCGTGGGGGTGGGAATGAGTGGTGAGTGTGGGTAAATGTGAGTGTGTGAGTGTGGGGGTGGGAATAAGTGGTGAGTGTGGGTAAATGTGAGTGTGTGAGCGTGTGTGTGAGCGTGGGGGTGGGAATGAGTGGTGAGCGTGGGTAAATGTGAGTGTGTGAGCGTGGGGGTGGGAATGAGTGGTGAGCGTGGGTAAATGTGAGTGTGTGAGCGTGGGGGTGGGAATGAGTGGTGAGTGTGGGTAAATGTGAGTATGTGTGTGAGTGTGGGTGTGAGTGTGTGAGCGTGGGGGTGGGAATGAGTGGTGAGCGTGGGTAAATGTGAGTGTGTGAGTGTGTGAGCGTGGGGGTGGGAATGAGTGGTGAGTGTGGGTAAATGTGAGTGTGTGAGTGTGGGGGTGGGAATGAGTGGTGAGCGTGGGTAAATGTGAGTGTGTGAGCGTGTGTGTGAGCGTGGGGGTGGGAATGAGTGGTGAGTGTGGGTAAATGTGAGTGTGTGAGTGTGTGAGTGTGGGGGTGGGAATGAGTGGTGAGTGTGGGTAAATGTGAGTGTGTGAGCGTGTGTGTGAGCGTGGGGGTGGGAATGAGTGGTGAGTGTGGGTAAATGTGAGTGTGTGAGTGTGTGAGTGTGGGGGTGGGAATGAGTGGTGAGCGTGGGTAAATGTGAGTGTGTGTGTGAGTGTGGGTGTGAGTGTGTGAGCGTGGGGGTGGGAATGAGTGGTGAGCGTGGGTAAATGTGAGTGTGTGAGTGTGTGAGCGTGGGAGTGGGAATGAGTGGTGAGTGTGGGTAAATGTGTGTAAGCATGTATGTTGAGTGTGGGAGTAAATGTGAGCGTGTGTGTGAGCGTGGGGGTGGGAATGAGTGGTGAGTGTGGGTAAATGTGAGTGTGTGAGTGTGTGAGTGTGGGGGTGGGAATGAGTGGTGAGCGTGGGTAAATGTGAGTGTGTGAGCGTGTGTGTGAGCGTGGGGGTGGGAATGAGTGGTGAGTGTGGGTAAATGTGAGTGTGTGAGTGTGTGAGTGTGGGGGTGGGAATGAGTGGTGAGCGTGGGTAAATGTGAGTGTGTGTGTGAGTGTGGGTGTGAGTGTGTGAGCGTGGGGGTGGGAATGAGTGGTGAGCGTGGGTAAATGTGAGTGTGTGAGTGTGTGAGCGTGGGAGTGGGAATGAGTGGTGAGTGTGGGTAAATGTGTGTAAGCATGTATGTTGAGTGTGGGAGTAAATGTGAGCGTGTGTGTGAGCGTGGGGGTGGGAATGAGTGGTGAGTGTGGGTAAATGTGAGTGTGTGAGTGTGTGAGTGTGGGGGTGGGAATGAGTGGTGAGCGTGGGTAAATGTGAGTGTGTGAGCGTGTGTGTGAGCGTGGGGGTGGGAATGAGTGGTGAGTGTGGGTAAATGTGAGTGTGGGTGTGAGTGTGAGCATGGGGGTGGGAATGAGTGGTGAGTGTGGGTAAATGTGAGTATGTGTGTGAGTGTGAGCGTGGGGGTGGGAATGAGTGGTGAGTGTGGGTAAATGTGAGTGTGTGAGCGTGTGTGTGAGCGTGGGGGTGGGAATGAGTGGTGAGTGTGGGTAAATGTGAGTGTGGGTGTGAGTGTGAGCATGGGGGTGGGAATGAGTGGTGAGTGTGGGTAAATGTGAGTATGTGTGTGAGTGTGAGCGTGGGGGTGGGAATGAGTGGTGAGCGTGGGTAAATGTGAGTGTGTGAGCGTGTGTGTGAGCGTGGGGGTGGGAATGAGTGGTGAGTGTGGGTAAATGTGAGCGAGTGGGAGTGGAGCGTGGGGGTGGGAATGAGTGAGTAAATGTGAGTATGTGTGTGAGTGTGAGCGTGGGGGTGGGAATGAGTGGGTAAATGTGAGCGAGTGGGAGTGTGGGTAAATGTGAGTGTGTGAGCGTGTGTGTGAGCGTGGGGGTGGGAATGAGTGGTGAGCGTGGGTAAATGTGAGTGTGTGAGTGTGAGCGTGGGGGTGGGAATGAGTGGTGAGTGTGGGTAAATGTGAGTGTGTGAGTGTGTGAGTGTGGGGGGTGGGAATGAGTGGTGAGTGTGGGTAAATGTGAGTGTGTGAGTGTGAGCGTGGGGGTGGGAATGAGTGGTGAGTGTGGGTAAATGTGAGTGTGTGAGTGTGTGAGTGTGGGGGGTGGGAATGAGTGGTGAGTGTGGGTAAATGTGAGTGTGTGAGTGTGTGAGTGTGGGGGGTGGGAATGAGTGGTGAGTGTGGGTAAATGTGAGTGTGTGAGTGTGTGAGTGTGGGGGGTGGGAATGGGTAAATGTGAGCGAGTGGGAGTGGAGCGTGGGGGTGGGAATGAGTGGGTAAATGTGAGCGAGTGGGAGTGGAGCGTGGGGGTGGGAATGAGTGGGTAAATGTGAGCGAGTGGGAGTGTGGGTAAATGTGAGTGTGTGAGCGTGTGTGTGAGCGTGGGGGTGGGAATGAGTGGTGAGCGTGGGTAAATGTGAGTGTGTGAGCGTGTGTGTGAGCGTGGGGGTGGGAATGAGTGGGTAAATGTGAGCGAGTGTGTGAGTGTGTGAGTGTGGGGGTGGGAATGAGTGGGTAAATGTGAGCGTGTGTGTGAGCGTGGGGGTGGGAATGAGTGGTGAGTGTGGGTAAATGTGAGCGAGTGGGAGTGGAGCGTGGGAGTGGGAATGAGTGGGTAAATGTGAGCGAGTGGGAGTGGAGCGTGGGGGTGGGAATGAGTGGGTAAATGTGAGCGAGTGGGAGTGGAGCGTGGGCCAGGGCGTGTGGCAGCGGCACTCAGAGCCCGGGACGATGAGGCGGCAGCACATTGAGCCAGGTCACCTCGACCTTCACATCTCCTCCCTCCCAGGAGCCTGAAGTGACCGTCACGCGAGGCCAGACCCTCACAGCCCAGCCGACCTCTGGGGACACGGGTCCTTCCGAGGGATCCAGCAGAGCCCGTCCCCTTGGCACCGTCCGTGCCCGGCTGCACACGCCCTGAGGGAGCCTCGGGGACACCGACACTGACAGTCCCTCAGCAGCAAGTGCCCAGAAAGCACCTCGCCAGTCCTCCCAGTCAGACCCCACAGCACGGCTGCAGACGGGGTCCGGGGAGGGCCCTCTGTGCCCGCTCTCACCCACCCAGCAGCTGGCCATGGACAGGGCCCTGGGGAGAGCAGGCGCTGCCCATCCAACTCACAGACTCACCTGGAGAACAGGAAGCGGGGGGAGGGGAAGGGGCTCTGAGCCAAGGAGCACAGGGCCTCACACAGCCCCCAGCTGCCTGGCAGCCTCGCCCAGCCATCACATCGGACTCACCGTGTCCACAGAGGGGGCAGAGGACCTGCCCCCCAGGACCGAGCCCAGATCTGCTCCCAGGACAGCCTGCAGGGCCCCACAGGGAGCACGGGGACCCCGGCCTGCCCACGGCCGGCAGCTGTGACAGGGAGCTCAGGCCCCGGGAGGCAGGTCGCAGCATTGCTCCCAGCAGCGGGCGCCCGGGAGGGAGCAGAGGTGGCGGAAGAGCGCCCGCACCTCTTTCTCGGTGGCCTGGCGTGAGGCCAGCGCCTGCACTCGAGGTTTTGTCCCAGATGGAGCGGCCCTGCCTCACCTCCGAGGCGGAGGCAGCCTGGCGAGCGGCTGGGCCCCGGGCAGAGCCCTCACCTCCAGCCCCGCAGAGGCACCCCCCGGGCCGTGTGAATAAGCAGAAGGCTCGCGCTGCCCCTCGACGGCAGACCTCAGCAGCACAGACTCGGGAGGGGCAGGAGGGAGGTCACAGCCACCTCCTCGCAGCAGCCCGGGAGCAAGCAGAGCGAGGGACAGCATCCTGCACCCGAACGTCTGCCCAGCTCCCAGGGCTGAGCCGCCTCGACCGCCCCCGCCACCTCGTGCTCAGACAGGCCCTGCAGACGCCCCCCCAGAGAACAGGCCCTCACCCTGGTGACCGCCTCGCCCGACAGGGCTGCTGCACACCCGCTCCACCTGCACGCACACTCGCTCCACGTGCACGCACACCCACTCCACGTGCACGCACCCCCGCTCCATGTGCACGCACACCCGCTCCAGTGCACACACAGCTACTCCACGTGCACGCACACCCACTCCACGTGCACGCACAGCCACTCCACGTGCACGCACAGCTACTCCACGTGCACGCACCCCCGCTCCACGTGCACGCACACCCACTCCAGTGCACACACAGCTACTCCATGTGTACGCATACCCACTCCACGTGCACGTACAACCACTCCACATGCACGCAGCTACTCCATGTGCACGCACGGCCACTCCACGTGCACGCACAGCCAGACGACCCCCGGCAGCACGCACCTCGGCAGCACAGATGTGCCTGCAACAGGGGTGCCATGACCACCACGTCATAGGAGAGGGGGCACCGGCCACAGAGCTGGGCCCGGGGGTCAGCTGGGAAGTGAGAGGTGTGTGCTGGGTGGTCATGGGGCTGAACTCTACGCCTGCCTTCCCCTGGCTGACCGCCCCCGACCACTGCAGCCCTGGGCCCTGGGCTACGCACTGAGCCACCGGGAAGTCCCTAACGCCTCGGCCCGGCCTTCACCGTCTCTCCTCCTAGCCTCCCCTGGGCCTCTGGCCCAGTACCAACCCTCAAGGACCTTTCTGGAAATGCGTTAAGTCCTGGGGCTGCTGAGGTCCCACCGAGAACCTTTGGTTCACCAAGTACGTTTCTGAGAAGCGTGTGCAGCACGAGGGGCTGGCGCCTTTGCCCCAGCTTGGGGCTGTGCTCAGGGGAGGCCGCGCAGCCAGGGACAGTCAGGGCAGATGCCTCCGCAGAGCCAACCCGCCACCACGTGGGGTCGGCATGCCGCGGGGTCTGCTCCCGCCCAGACGGGGGAGCTGCAGACGCGTCCCTGGTGAGCCCTCAGCTCCCTGCACGAGAGGAGAGCCATTCCCTGCCATCAGGGCCCCCGGTGTCCCCGCCGAGGCAGGGGCCCGAGGAAGCCTCTGGAAGGCGAGCCCTGCTGAGGGCCCAGCGCGCACTAGCAGCCCCGCCCCCAGCCCCTCCCGCTCTCAAGCGTCTTACGTGGCGATGGAGGCGTTGGCGGCCGACATGGGGCTGACTTCAGCCACTTCCTTGGCCTTCTGCAGAGCCAGCTTCTGGTTGGCGGCCTCCTCCATCTCTTCTTCATCCTGCGGGCGGACAGAGCACGCGCTGTGCCTCAGAGCGCTGTGTCCGCCTCTCCTCCTGGGGCCGAGTCCTTCCGGCACCGAACCTGGGCCGGGCAGCGGCTCCTGCAGCGGCGCGCTGCCCCCCACACAGGCTGGGCGCCGCCTGCTGATCCAGGCGCCGGCCCCGGTGTCCTGCCTCACCGCCCTCCCGCACGCCGGCTCCCGGAGCGCTCCCGCCCAGGGACCCAGCCGCTGCCCGCGCAGGCGTTTGTGCCCCAGCTCTCCCGACTTCCTGTCACAACGCACACCGCCCCTGCCCCGCCGCCAGGAGCACCTGCCACTCTCGAACCCAGCCAGCGCTGCGCAGGCTGTGAGGCAGGGCCCGGGCTCCCCGCCTGAGCCTGAGTCCTCCAGCAGCTGCCACCGGGAGGGTCAGGCAAGGGTCCCTCACAGCCTCTGGGCTTTCCTGCCTGTCCGCCTGTCCCGGCCATCGCCCCCACACCTGGACAGCCACCTGCGGGGCCCGGCCCTGTGTTCCTGTCCACACTGAGCCCCTGGGAGGACCCCTGGCTCACGTCACGAGCCAATGGACATATGGACAGACCTCTGGCCCTGGCCCCACATCACCAGGCAAAGCCCACCTGCTCTGCTCCTGGGCCTACCAACCTCCAGGCAGAGCACACGAGCCTGGCCTCTGTGGCCGCCAGCTTCTTCCCAGCCCCAGCCCCAGGCCCCCGCCCCCCGGGACTGGCATCCCCAACACGTCCCAGAACACCCTTGAACCTGCTCTGGGTCGCAACGTGGCAACCATGAGGTCCCCCGTTAGCTGCCTGGAGATGTCCCACCAGAGAAGACTGCAGGCTCAGGCCGCAGAGAGGACGCCAAGCTCGGCGCCCACAGAGCCACCCAGGCCTGTCCTCGGCACTGGACTCGATGGTGGGTTTTGGCCTCAGGGGCGAGGACATCAAACCGTGTTGTCCAAACACCTCAGCCTCAAGGGACACGTGACTGCTTATGGGAACACGAAGGAGACTGGGGCCTCAGCCAGTCTGACACACACAGCCCCCACTCCCAGAGGAAGGGGCTCCTGAGCCAGGCAGTCAGTGTCCGCAGCAGCCAGGGCCCTGACATCGCTTCCCCCACACGTCCTCACCCACAGCGGCACCTGAACAACTCTGTCTCACCCCACCCCCCGGGAGAGCAGGTGCACCCCAATGCTGCTGCGCCCCAGTCCACGCGGGCCCCAAACTGCTGACATCAAGAAGCACTCATGGGCACGCGGGTCTCCCAGCACAGGCAGCGGGCCACTCCCACCCACTCCTGGAAGGCGGGGCTCAGCCCTGGCCCCTCCTGACAATAGACATGGGCGGGCCAGGGGGACCCCCAAGTCCTCAGAAGCCAGTGGCCAGAGCAAGGGAGGAGCCTAGACCCACAGGCAGCACCGGGCCGGGCCTGGTGGAGAGGAGGCTGAGCAGAAGGAAGGAAGGAGGTGGCGGGCCGCTCCACCTGCCGCACCTCCCAGGGCCCGGAGGGGGCGGGGAGGGGGGGGCTAGCGGCCACTGGCAGCACCATCAGCCGGGCAGGTGCACCAGCCTCAGCGGAGGGCAGAGCCGTCCTGAGCCGTCCTGGTTCCTCAGGGAGGCCCGGCCACTGCCCAGCACAGGACGCGTGGCAAGTGAGCATGTGTTGGACTGGGGTGGGCTGGACGGGGCGCGCACAGGGTTCACAGGCAGCATCTAGGGAAACGGGCACGCCAGAAAGGTCACAGCGTCTGTGACAGAGGCAGCACCTCTCCAGCCACCGGAGCAGGGGCAGCGGCCTCCACTCTGCGCTCGCTAAGCACCCCTCGGGGCTGGAACCACGGGCGCCCAGCAGGCCTGCGGGGCTGTGGCGAAGGGACCAGGCAGGGGCTGTGTTTGCTGCAGGGACACCGCGGGAGGCGTGTAGAAGCACATGCCCAGCCAGCGGGGCGGCGAGTGGAGACGCCGCATTAAAGGGCAGGCGCCGTCCTGCTGCGCAGACGTGCTGAGAGGCAGCTCAGCTGCTCTGCCAGGCCCAGCATCTGAGCAGCACGGCACCTGCCCCAGCTCACCATCCACCTGCCACTGGCCACAGGGTCCCCTCACCATGGGGACACACCTGGGGTCCCTCACCATGGGGACACACCTGGGGTCCTGCACCACCTGGGATGAACATGGGGTCCCTTCACTACCTGGGAGAGGCATGGGTCCCTCATGGCCCTCTTGATTCTTCAGAGCTGGGTGCTCCCTGGACCCCAACACGTGGCCCCTCCTGAGGCCAGTGCAGCGGCCGCCACGTCTCCATTCCTGTCTGGGCCGCGCCTGCCTCAGCACCTGCTCCTGCCCTCCGGCCTCTGTTCCCAGGTCGTGGATCCCCCGAGAGCTGCCCTCGTGGGCACCTGCCTTCCTGGAGTGGTGGCTCCTCCCGCCGCGTCAGCGCCATTCCCCACCGAGCGACAGCCTGGCTTCTGCCCACCCACCTCTCCGACAGGGGTCACACGGGCTCTCGACCCATGACCTGGGCCTCCTCCTGCCATGGACCAACCCCGCCCCTTCCTGCACCCGCCTGCAGGAGGCACCGCTGCCCCTCCCCCGTACCTTGGTCAGCTCCTGGGCGTTGGCGAGGTTGTCCACGGCGATGGCCAGGAAGACGTTCAGCAAGGTGTCTGGTGGCTCCAGGTAAGGAAAGGAGCCTGTTCCCACGCGGCCGCCCCGCAGCCTCACGGACACAGGGCCCGCCCGATCCTGACCCCCAGCCTCCTCTCCGTGGCGGCCGCCTTCCCTCAGAGCCCGGGGCCTGCGGCCTGGCGTCCCGACAGTGCCCAGAGCAGCTGCACGGCTGCGGCTCGGCGCCCCCCTGTGCCGCCCCTCATGTCCACACCCCGGCCCCGCTCTTCGGGGCTGACTTTGCGGCTGGAAGTGCAGGCTGGGGATTAACCCACCGCTGCCTCCTGGGAAGGCCCACGGCTGCCTACGCCTGTGCCTGTCCACGCTGCCTGGAGGCAAGAAGCACCGGACAAACACCACCGGCTTCTCTGGCTGCACCGGGCTCGGCCCGGGTCCTACGGGCAGAGACCGCATCTGACAGGCCAGACCTGCAGCCCCCAAGGCACACCTCCGGGCCAGGTCCCAGGCCAGCCTCACACCTGCCGCCTCCTCGAGTAGCAGGGACGTCCGAGCCGAGCCCACGGCATCCGAGGCCGACCCCAGAGCCACTGGAGCAGGGCAGGCCACCCGGCTCCTTCCCGTCGGGCCGGCTGCTCGCTTCTAAGGAGCATGTCACAGCCGGGGTGCTCCGCAGACGAGGTTTGGGGGCCCTGGTGCTGGGTGCTGATATTGCAGCCACGCCCCCACAAGCCCATCTCCACCCCAGGCAGCAGCTGTCTTCGCCTGGGCCCGGGGGCAGCACCCCAGCCCTCCGCGTGCCCGGGCCTGGCTCCTGCAGATGAGGCTGCGGGCCTGTGGCCGCCTCCGTCCCCTGCCATGGGCACTACGGACACTGGGCCGCCACCCTGTGTCCCCGGTGGTGAGCAGCACCTCCCCATAGTGACAACCACTGTCTCAGACACGGCTGTGTCCTCGGGGCACAGTCCCACCAGCCAGGCCCCGTGTGCCAGGAAACCGAGTCCTCTCCCTGCAGGCCTAGCCTCACCCCGCCCCCCCCCCCGCCCCGAGGGGCCAACACCCTGCGGGGCTCTGGCCAGTGCGACTGTGAGCAGCAGTCGCTCTGTGACAGCGATGACGCTGTCGGTCAGGCCTGCCCGCGTCGTGGCCCCTCCACACCCACCCCAGCACAGGCCTCCTCCGCGGCTGCCCCAGAGGGACACGCAGGGGCAGGAGCAACTCTGAGTGGACAGGACGGCGGCCTGCGGCCCACCCCCAGCCGGCGGGTGCAGGTCAGCCCTGCGGCCCCCGCAGCCTGGAGCCGCCCGGCAGGAAGGATACAGTTCCCGAACAGCGTCAGGACGATGAAGTAGAACGATGAGAACATCCCTTTGCTGACGCCGCCTTGCGACTCGATCCCGTGGTACATCACTGCGTTCCAGTCCTCCCCCGTCAGGATCTGCGGAGGGCGAGCACCCGGGACACGCCTCGCCACGCACGCACACACACTCAGGTACATGTACCCGCGTCACCCCCACATGTGCACACACACCTTGCCCCAACACACTTGCTCCCAGTCCCCTGGGCACACGTGCACGCACACGCACACCCGCATGCTTGCAGACGAGGGAGCCCCGGAGGGAAAGGTGGCCACGCCCTTCTGCGTTAAAGCTTCTGGAAGGACATGGCTGCCGACTGGATGGGGCCTTAAGGTTTCCAGCCAAACATGGAAAGGGCGCTCCAAGCAGAACACGGTGAGCGGAGCGAGGGGAGGACCGAGCTGTGAGCTGAGAAACGGGGCGGGGAGCCGCGGCCACTGCCTCGCAGTCAGGACACCGCGGCTCCGGGAGGGCCCGCTGCTCAGGCCTCTGCCCCCCCCCACCCCCCACTCCCCCATCCTACCCCCCACTCCCGCCACCTGGCCGGGGCCAAAGCAGTTCTCGTCGTGAGGAAACCCGTCTCCTCCACTTCGTTTTTGGAAAGTACAAGAGGGCAGACAGGTCCCCGCGTGCGCAGAGAAGGAAGCCTCTCCCTGCGCACCCGCTTCGGGTCCTGCAGCCCTGCCCTGGCCAGGCCCCCGTCTGGAGTCAACGCCACGCGACTCTATACACGGCCCCCGTGTGCTCTCCCACTCCTCTCGCGTGTCCACACAGACAAATCCCAGTTCCACCGCGTCCACAGACAAACCCACCGCCTGCATGAACCACGGCGCACAGCCCTCCCTTCCTCTGCCCGCTTCCCTCCCGACAGGCCCAGCCCCGCGGTGCGGCCAGCGTTTGGCTGGGAGTCTGGAGCCGGACTCGGCGGACAGTCCGTGCTGCATCCCGGACTCTCCAGGGGCTCCCACAGCGGAGACCCGCTGCACTGTGGCCAGCAGCTCTCACCCCACGCACCCGGCGTCAGCACCCCGCGGCGGTCCGCCTTGTCTCGTGGGGGGAGGCAGCTGCTCTAGGGCACAGGCCGCTGGACCTCTCCTGTGGCGGGAGGGCAGCCTTCCTCCCTGACGTGCCTCGGCGTGTGCTAAGCCACTACCTGCAATGTTTTTGGAAAGATCTTCTGGTCTCCTCTTTGCTTTTACCTAATTCTTGCCTTCCAAAAAAATTCAATATTCAAACGTATCCACCTGCTATGGTTTCTGCGTTTTGCATCTTGTCTATGAGATTCCCCTCCATCCCAAGATCATGAAGGTCTATTGTTTTCTTTGTAATTTTCTCTGGTTTTCCACAATCAGGTTTCGCCTACCACCTACCGCACTGAGGTGCCGCACTGAGTTCACAGGTCAGAGCGGGATAGCCGCACTGAGTTCACAGGTCAGAGCGGGTCAGGGCCGTACTGAGTTCACAGGTCAGAGCGGGATAGCCGCACTGAGTTCACAGGTCAGAGCGGGTCAGGGCCGCACTGAGTTCACAGGTCAGAGCGGGATAGCCGCACTGACCACCAAGGCTGCCGGCTGGTAGACACGCCCCACGTGCTCACGCCCTTTGGCCCGTCGGAGCCCTGCACGCTTGGGAGGACGCTACACTTGGCTACGACGGAGGGACGCTGTGGTGCGGCTGACCTCCGTGGGAAGGTGGCCGTCACACGGAAGCTGTGCTTTGCATGTCGCCCTTGTAGTCAGCAATGCTGGTGGGCGCTCGGATTGCTGACTGACCCTCAGGCTCCTGCCTTACAGCCGCATCAGTGACGAGTACCACCGGGCGATTCCTCCCCAGACCCTCCCTGTCTTCCTCCGAGGACTCTGCCCTCCCTGCTGAGCACCGGGCGCCCTTGCTCTGACCTTGAGTGCCACGCCCTCCAGCGGCACTGCTCCGGATTCTAGAAAGAACCAGTGCTGGTGGCCAGCAGGAATGGGCACGCGGTTACGCAGCAGAGGTCCTGGGTGCAGTCGAGGAGGAGACAGCGGCGCCGGTCCCAGTCGAAGGGACACCCGGCTACAGACAGTCGGGTGGTTCTCCATCTTCCCTCGGGGGTGGGGCCCGCAGGGGGGACCGTCTGCTCTCCTCCGTCTACTGATGCTTGCTCGCATCGACCGCGTCCAGACACAGGCCACGGGAGACAACGCTGGACCCGGGCACCCTCGGTGCAGGTGACACCGTCTCTCTGGGATCTGGCCACAGTCTTTTCATAAGAGCCGTTTTGTCGAGATACAACTCACACGCCATGTATTCAGTCATTTAAAGTGTGTCAGTGGTTTTTAGCATTTTCATATTCGCAGCCATTAACACCGTTGGTTTTAAGAATGTTTTCCTTTTCCTCAAAACAAGAAACCCACGCCTACTGTCCATCACCCACCTTGCTGTGGTTCGTCCTTTAAACCCTGCCAGTCCTCACCGAGATGTTCACACCACACTATCGACGCTTTCTCTCCTCCGCCTGCCTGCTTACTGCTCTTCCGACCGCAGACGGGCAGTCCCAGGGCAAACGCACGTGACTGCACACACACGGCTCAGCCATGGTGGCATCATACCAGCTGGACTAGGTCCTTCACGTTTATTACAGACGGTTGTGTCTCCCTTCTCTGAGCAAACGTGTCAGGCGGTGTCCAGGCGCCCAGGCCAGGTCGGCAGAGGAAGAGAGCTCTGACCAGGGAGTCCATTTACTTAACGGTCGCAAATGACTCCGGTTTTCAACTTCATCGTGAGCTAATTTAAGTAATTGGTGTTTTCCTATGAAAGTGCATGTTTCATCTGAGTTTTCAAATCTATCATCCTAACAAGGTGCCATAACATTCGTTTGGGATTTAAAAATTCACCTGTTTTCTGTAGTTAATGCCTTCCTTTGGGGCAATACTTTTTACTTGTGCTTTTTCTTGATCAGTCTTGCTAGAAAGCTAATAGTCTTCTTACGATTTTCATTATATTGCTATCTTGGTGTTTTCAGTTTTGTTCCATTAACGTCTGCTCTTCTCACACTTCCCTGCTTTCAGTTGTCTGTGGTTCACTCTATCCTTTTTTCTAGACTTCAAGATGAGCGCATAGCTAGTTTATTTCCAGCCTCTTTCGAGAATTGCATTTCAGATTATAAAATGTCCTGTATTATTTTAGCTTTCCCCCTTAAGTTTTGGTATTATTGTTCAGTTAAGTGTTTTGTAGTATTTATTGTGCTGACTTTCAAAAACCTACATGTATAAAAGCCTAAGCAACCAGAACACCAGAACAACCAGTCGCTATGACGCACACTGACCACCAGGGACAGATGCTCAATGCAGGAGCTGCCCCCGGTGGTCAGTGCACTCCCATAGCCAACCTCCCATGGCCGGCCAACCTCCTGTGGTCCCTCACCCCTCTGGCAGGCCCCGGCCAGCAGCCAGCAGCCAGAAGGCCCTGATCGGCCCTGATTGCCAGCCAGGCCTAGGGACCCCACCTGTGCACGAATTTTGTGCACCGGGCTTCTAATATATATATGTTTGTTTGTTTTTAATTGACTTCAGAGAAGAAGGGAGAGGGAGAGAGAGAAACATTGATGAAAGAGAGTCACTGATCGGCTGCCTCCTGAAGGACACCAATGGGGATCGAACACGCAACCCGGCCATGTGCCCTGACCGGGAATTAAACCGTGACCTCCTGGTTCACAGGCCAACGCTCACCACTGAGCCAGGCCGGCCGGGCTGTGCTGTGTCCTTTAACTCAGCCCTCCAGCTTTCAGAGAGGGGGGGGCGTTGTTCCGTGACGGTTTCCCAGTGGTTTCTCCTTACTTAAATCGGATGAGGATGTTGTGGAGCACAGCAGCTCTCCCACCTGCAGGATTCCCTGGGGACTTAGGAAGCGAGCCGCTCCTGGGCCTCCTTGTGCCCGGGTGACAGCTGTTTCACTCACTGTCTTCAGGGGCGGAGCTCTGTGTGCCGAACGAGCCCCCATTCGCCTCCCTCACCCGCTCAGCGCCACCCTCCGGCCTGGCAGGAACCCGTGAGAAAGTGCTTCCGAGACGGCCAGTCTTCGACTCTCCACGGAATCCGCTCGGCTTTTGCGCACACACTTCGGCCACGTGGGGGGCAAGAGCAGGCCTGCAGCGTCCTCTTCCCACGAGGTGATGGCCTCGCCTCTTTTCACTAATGGTTTCCACCTCAACTTCTGTTTGGCTGTTAACATGGCACCAGCTTCCTTTGCTGCATGCTCCTTGTTTATCTCTCTGGCCCCTTTCCTTACGTAGGATTTCAGACCCTCGGAGAGGTGAGGAGCGGCACCGAGAAGCCCCATGTGCCCACGCCCCAGCTTCAGAAGCAGAGCGTCAGAGGTGCCGAGGTCCCCCAGGAGGGGCACCCCGAGTTCGGTGTTGATCCCCCTGCAGCTCTCACACCTTCACTGCGCATGCGTCCCCAACAGCCGCCTCAGGTGCCGCGGATCAGCCTTTCTCTCCGCGGCACTGTCTGTGAGACGCCCCGTGTCAACCCCGTTCTCCCTGCCGCTCAGACAGACGCTCCTCCTACCTGTCGCCCGGCATGAACGTTCAGGGCACGTCCAGGTTTCACTGGGGTGCTGCCGCTGTGGCGGTCACACCGGTCTGCCAGGGCGGGACCTCCCAGCCCCCTCTCCCCACCCTGGCAGGAGCCGCCTGCGCCAAGCCCCGTGGACCAGGTACGGAACTGCTCCGGGGGTCTCAGCACAGCAACCGCACGAAGGAACCCTCATTCCTCCACATCGTCTCTAAAACCGGGGCCGCTGGGTTCCCACGTCCCAGCTGCGCTGGCCGCTGGAGAGGCCCACTGCGCGGCCGGCACTGGTGGCAGCCGACGGGTGTGCTGTCAGCCCGTCTCCTCTCCCGCGAGGCACCCGGCGCCTCTGCCCCTTCCTGCTACATGCTCTGTCTTGTCTCTGATTTGGGGAAAGCTGCTGCTGAGCACGGACTAATCCTGGCTGCTTACTGGCCGACACGGTGGGGACGTCTTCTGTCCGTGACGCTTGTTGTTTTGAGCCTCTTCTGGTGTCTTTTGATGCACAGACATTTAACAGTCAGGTTTGTTAACGGTTTCCTGTGCTCTGTGCGTCCTCTTTAGGAAGGCCTTCCCTCCGAGTTCATGGCGTCGCAGTCTGTATGTCCTGCCGCAACTTCAGGTCTGCGGTTCACGTTTAGGTCTTAATTCATCCGAACTGAAATCCAAACTGGTGCCGGGCAGGAGTCCCAACTCCAGTTCTCTGCGGACAACCGAACTGCCGCGCCCTCCGCAGGGGCAGCCTCGAGGGCTCTGCGCGCGTCTCCTGTGAATAAGGGCATCCGTTCCTTATTTCTTGTCACCCGAGAACTTGCTCCCCTTTTCTGTGTTGTGCTGAGGAGCCAGGCCCTCCGATGCCGACGGGATCTGCGGAGGCTGCATCTGGGGTCAGTGGTGGGTTTGTCGGGTGAGCCCCAGGCAGCGCCCTGAACCCAGTGCCCCGAGCTGCCAACGGGACAGGGCACGCGCGCCCATCTTGCTGCGTCCCCCGCTCGTGGCGGCTGTCCTTTCGCTGGCGTTCGGATGCTTTTTCTGACCCTACGGGGTTTCCCTTCCTTCCCTGTGAAGAGGCTGAGCCACATTAGTAGCCGTCCTCAGCCACACCCTCTGTGCTTCCACGGTACATTCCAGCTGGTTGTGGAGGTCGCCTGAAACCTCCAGACTGGATGAGCCGCTCCCCGCGGGTGCTGGTCCGCGGCGGCCCGCCACGTTCCCATCCGTTATTCCACCGCACAGAGCGAGGGGCGCGCTCCCTGTGGCCTCGGCGTAAAGCGGGAGACTTCCTCTTAACATTCCCGCGGCTCACGTGTAAAACGGCCGCGCGGAGCGTGCGGGCAGGCTTCTGGGTGTTCCATTTTGGGAGCAGTTTGGGTTTTCAGTGTCTCCTTGGGTGAGGTTAACGTCCTTGCTTCTTCGAAGCCTCGCGTCACTAAATGGAGAGATGGCGGCGCTGATAGCCCTGGGGGGCGGGTGGTGGCGCCCACACTGTCTGCGTGTTCAGTCCCACCCCCCCTGAACCACAGCCCTGCTGGCACCCAGGGTGACAGGGACTGTCCTCCAGGATTTCAAAGCTGCTTCTCCTGGTCTCCTGGCATCCTTGCTCACAGAGGCCTACGGTCAGACTCGCTCTTTCCAGGACGCCTGGCGTTCCAGGATGGACTGATTCTGTCCTCACATGGGCCTGGGATGGTTTCAGTTCGCGTCTGGTCCACCTGCTTGGCCTCGGCGCACACACGCTCTCGGCGCATTCTGGGATGGTGCCGGCGGCCTCGCCCGAGTGGCATCTGCACAGGCCGCGCCCGTGGCTCCGAGGTGAACTCACCGTCCTCCCGGGCCCGCACAGCGCGCCGTGTTCATCTAAAGAGCCGCCTCTCGGCGCGGCCTGCTCGGGGGCCCGCCTGCCACATTGTGGGACCGACAGTCCTTGCGTTCACCCTCGGAGGACCTGGTGCACACTCATCTCACCGCTTGTTCTGTCACCTCCACGTCCGCAGGGCGAGCTCGCCTCAGACTGGGTATCCGTGGCCCTGGTGGAGCACCTGCCACGTGGTCTGCAGGTTCACCGTGAGCGAGGACTCCGGTCCCGGGTCTCAGGCCTCTGGCCCAGTCCCATCCTGTGGGCCTCCCGGCACCGGCCCTGTGCTCCCCTCGGCCTCCCGCAGCCAGTCAGCTCCCCGCGGCCTCCTCTGGGCCACCCCCTGCCCAGCGCAGAGCCGACCGGTGCGTGGACGCCTGCCCACCTGCCTCTTCCCGACTGCGGGGTGCCTGGGCCCCTGCGCCAGCACCGCTACCGGTCTCTAGCCCACAGGCACTGCTGTCCACGTGGCGAGCCCTTAGCTTCTAACTATTTACCGTCTCACTTCTGTGTCAGCGCACAGGGCCCCGTCTAACCCTGAGCACCATTCATCAGACTGTTCTTCTCTCACTCCGGCCTCTTCACCACCCCCCCGGGCCTCCATCACCACCACCACCACCACCAGGTCCTTCTGAACCACAAACGTGGCGAAGCAGCTCTGATCGCCGACACGTTGCCGCCTGCTGGGAACCCCTTGGGCGGAGCCTCTCCGTGTGGCACCGCGGCCCCCAGGCTGGTGCCCCCCTTCTGCCATGCCCGCGATCCTTCCTGCTCTGGCTGGACCCATCCTGCCATCTCCCCTCGCCTGGCAGTCAGCATCCCACTGGCCAGCTGGCCCATGACCTACAGACAGAGGGCGCTCCTGCCTGGCACGGGGCACTGTCATGCTTGGCAAAGGCCATGGCCTCTCTCTGCCCGTGGCCCAGCATGGACACCACTCCTGTGCTCCAGACGCAGGACCCTCCTTCCCCGCAAGTGCTAACCAGCTCGGGGGCCCGGCTGTGGGAGGCAGGGCAGTGAGCATCTGAGGGGGCGGCGTGGGTGCAGGCGTCCCCACATCAGGAAATCGAGGTCGAGGCAGTCTCGGAGCGACTGCGGGTGGTTAGACGGGAAGCTGGGGGGGAGGCCGGGTCCCAGCTGGCCAGCAGCAGGAGGTCCCCTGGGCGAGGCTGGCTCTGCTCGGCCGGGATTGAGAGGCTGTGGGGCTCCCACCAGGACGGGAGATGGGGGTCGTCGTGGGAGGCTTGTGGGTGGGTTCCTCTCCAGTCACCCAGCCTGGCTGGAGGCCCCTGTCCGGCACACGCTGTGGGCTCCAGCTTTGGCTGAGGAGGCCGGCAGCCCCAGGGCCAGGGGCCGCTCAGAGCCCTGCCTGCACGGCACCTGCCAGGTTCCCCAAAAGTCAGCCCCCCATGCTGTTCGGTGTCAGGCCTGCCGCCCCGAGGTCTGTGGGACAGAAAGGGTTGGCAGGGGCATCTGTGGAGCCACAGCCCAGGGGTAAGTGTTCGAGCAAGAGGGTGCTCAGGGGAGCCCTGAGGCCCACGGAGAGGTGGGGGGAGGGGGGCGGGCACCTGCAGACAGGAGGGGACTGACGGTGAGCTTGGGGCACTTTGCTGTTTTATTCTCAAAGGATAAACAGCTGCTGGGTCCCAGGTCCTTGGGACTGAGAGACGACAGTGGAGTTCCCGGGCGGCATCACAGGACAGGGGCCCTGCAGCGCGGCCCGGCCCGGTCCCTCCTGTCGCGTGTGCAGACTTGGCGGGGATGGGCTGTCTGGGTTGCAGAGGCCTGAGGAGGGACAGGGGCAGCCCTCCCAGCCCCAGGAGAGCCGAGCGGGACAGAGGGGCCTGGGCTGGGGCCTTACCTGGAAGACAGTGAGGATGGCGGCAGGGAAGGTGTCGAAGTTGGTCGTTGGAGTCTCTTCTTTAAAGTTGAACCTGAGAAATACAAGGAACCTTGCGTTAGGCAGCCCATCAGGAGCCAGGACCTGGCCCCGCGGCCCCGGCGCCCTCACAGGCTGCACGTGGGTGACCTTCTGCGTGGCAGGAGGCGGCGGCTTGGGCAGCACCACTGCTCTAAGCACACACCTCCACCGGCACATACTGCACCCCGACCCCCGCACGTACTGTCCCCGAACAGCTGCTCTGAACACCCCCACCCCCGCACGTACTGTCCCCGAACAGGTGCCCTGAGCACCCCCACCCCCGCACGTACTGTCCCCGAACAGCTGCTCTGAGGTCCCCGCACCCCTGCACATACTGTCCCCGAACAGCTGCTGAACACCCCGCACCCCCACACGTACTGTCCCCGAACAGCTGCTCTGAACACCCCCACCCCCACACGTACTGTCCCCGAACAGGTGCCCTGAGCACCCCGCACCCCCGCACGTACTGTCCCCCAACAGCTGCTCTGAGGTCCCCGCACCCCCCGCACGTACTGTCCCCCGAACAGCTGCTCTGAGGTCCCCGCACCCCCGCACGTACTGTCCCCCGAACAGCTGCTCTGAGGTCCCCGCACCCCCCGCACGTACTGTCCCCCGAACAGCTGCTGAGCACCCCGCACCCCCGCACGTACTGTCCCCCGAACAGCTGCTCTGAGGTCCCCGCACCCCCCGCACGTACTGTCCCTCGAACAGCTGCTGAGCACCCCGCACCCCCGCACGTACTGTCCCCCGAACAGCTGCATGCCCAGCAGGGCGAAGACCACGATGAACAGGAAGAGCAGGAACAGGAGGCTGATGATCGACTTCATGGAGTTGAGCAGCGACACCACCAGGTTCCGCAAGGAGTTCCAGTACCTGTCGGGGCGGACGGTGGTCTGAGCACAGGGCCGCACCCGGCGGGGGATGCCAGCTCTGGACCCGGACCCCCCACTGGCCCGCTCTCAGCGTCACACCTGTGGCTTCGGGACCTTCTGACCCCCAAGGGCCACGCACCTGGAGGGAGGCGGAGCTCTTCTCTGCAGCCCGACCCACCATCCTTGTCCCCGGGGCCCAGGAAGAAGGCACAGCCGAAGTGTGCAGTGCTGACGGGCCCCTCGCACCTGCTCTGGTCACTCTGCTCAGCAGAACCACGCCCCTCCCTCAGGCAGCCACACCCAACCCAACCTCATCCAGGCCCCCTCTTCACCCCAATACCCAACACCTCCAGGGCCCCGGGAAGCGCTGTGTGTGAGGACAGCCGCGTGGCAGCTGCAGACGACCTGCGTGAGGACCTGCGTGAGGACCTGCGTGAGGACGCAGTCAACTCCACGAACGTCCCTGCAAAGACCACTGCCGCGGGGGTGAAGCCTGGCCCGAGTCCCCTCAGCACCCTCCAACCCTCACCCCCGCTCAGTCTCCCGGGCTCTCGTGCACACGGGCCCCTGAAGTGCCCCCACAGCCTGGCTGCTGACCCTCAGAGAGCCTGATCCCCTCACCTCGGCTCCTGCTGGGCAGAGCCCGGAGCACCCAGCTTCCCCTCCAGGCACCGTGATCAGCCCAGACCCCGGGAGACAGGCCAAGTGCCCCTGGAGGGACCTGGAGCCGGGGCCGCGCCAAGGGGCATTGACAGCTGTGCTCCTGGCCCACAGCGGGTGGGCCCAGGCCGAGGCAGCTGCACCAAGACCGCACTGGGGCATCGTGGGCCCACACCCGGCCGCTCACGTGGAGGGGCCTCCTGCCCTCGGGCAGCCGGGGCCCAGCCTGCTGTGTCCTGGCCCTGTCACCACAGCTCTCGCCATGAAGGTGCGATCCAGCCCAGCCGTCCTCACTCCCTGTGCCACCTCTGCCCCGCCTCAGCCTCCGTGTGGGCAAAACAGCAACTCGCTGCTACAGTGACACAGCAACCCAGTGGGATAAAGGAGCCGTCAGACAGCGGCCAGGCACAGGGCAGCGCAGCCTGGGGCCAGGGCCAGGCGGGCTCAGGTCAGCCAGTCAGAGCCCGGCGAGGAGGGACTGATGGATAGTGGCGCTAATGTGAGCTAGAGAGGCCGCCAGCGACACCGAGTCTGTCGGGACGATCCCGAGGACGGACGTGGCCCTGACGAGGCCGAGACGGAGTCACGTGGCTGTGGCCTGGCCGGTGTGATCGCTTTCTGTGTTTACACAATTAAGAGCCTCAGAAAGAGCTTCCAGACAGCTGGGGGCAGAACCGGCCCCATGACTTCCCGGGACAACCGCCCCCGCAAGCTGCCCGCACCCCCCACCACCCTGGAGCACGCCGGGGATGTACTTTGTGACTTTGAAGATCCTCAGCAGCCGGAGAGCCCGCAGCACGCTGATCCCAAAGGAGGTTCCCGGCTTGATGGCCGCCCAGACCACTTCAAAGATGCTGCCCACGATGACCTGCAGGGCCGGAGGGTCAGGCTCCGGCACACTGGGCCCCACGTGTGCACGGCGCCCTGCAGCCCCGCCCTGCCCGCCTCCGCAGCAGCTCAAGCACACGCCTCACACGGAGCTGCAGGCCCACAGGCCCGGGCCCGGCCTCCCTGCCAGGAGGACCCGGACGGAATGACAGACAGGGAAGGGAGGGAGGAAGTCCCCCAGGCGGGCAGCCTGCGGAAGCGCCCCAGCCATCAGGGCCTGGCCAGGACAGGCCTCCCTGTCCCCTGCACCTGCCGTGCACAGGCAGCCTTGCTGACCACGGGTCACAGCGCTGCAGTCCCCAGTCCCCCTGGCTGGAGCAGTGGGCGGGGCTGTTGCACCTTCCAGCAAGGTCCAGCTTGACCCGTCGGGACCCCAGCGCTGACCCTGCCCAGGCTTCTCACTCACCCCGAAGTCGAAGCAGTTGAAGGAGGACCGGAAGTAGCTCCTGGGCCCCAGGCCGTACATCTTCAGGGACATCTCTGTGAGGAAGAGACCCAGGAAAACAAACTCTGCAAAGTCTAGGAGAAGCCGGAGAAGAGGGGGGTTAGCTCGCAGCCTCCTCCCTCCGGCTCCAGCCCAGCCCAGAGGACACCAGGCCCGGCCTCTCTGGGGAGCCTTCCCGCCAGGCCTGCAGCCGCCGAGCCCTGAAACCTCAGGGGGGGCAGGGACAACCGAGGACGAGGGTGCAGAGCGATGCTCGCTCCGTCCCCATGGGGGGCGTGCCCAGTGCCATGGACGTGAGAGAGGCTCAGCGGGGAGCTCCCGGATGGGACTGGGGTACCCAGAGCAGGGCAGACGGCGGGGCGGCCTGGACCCACCCCACTGCCTAGTCCCTCCCCCAGGCCACGCTCTGATGGACGCCCCCAGCACCAGGCTGGGTTTGAACTTTGCTCACAGTTTGCCCCTACACCCTGAGCACCCCCAGGCCCGGCCAGCACGCTGCTCGCTCTGAGTCACACAGAAGCTCCTGTGGCCGCTGCCTCCACTGGCGGAGCGGACCCTCCAGAGCCTCAGGACGCAGGGAGGACACGCTGTGCTGGGAGCCGTGCGGGGATTCCAGGCACAGACACTGGCCTAGCCTGGGAGGAGGAGGCTGTCGGAGCAAGAAAGCCCAGCCAGAGTTGATGGAGGCCCCCGACAGCAGACCCGCCGGCCCGGCCACGGCCACACCAGGAATTCCAGGCGTCGGACAGGTCAGCCTGAGCCTCCTCCCCAAGCACTGAGTTGGAATTGGCTCCTTGTTTCATACAGCGGGCCAACGGCTCCGTGCCCTCTGACCCCAGCTCAGAACCCACGGCCACGCCTGCACGGAGACCAAGGCCATGAGAGGGTGCGAAGGGTCATCTAGCAGCCACCGGCCAGGCTTCCGGCCTCTGGACCTCCAGCTGCTCCTGAAACAGACAGTGACGAGGGACCCACGCCCCTACCACTGCGCACCAGGCCACCATGCTCCCGCGCTCACGGCGCTCACCGCAGCCTCCGTGGCACCATCGGGGCAGGTCTGCAGCGGCCTGCACCCCGGGCGAGCGGGAATACCAACTCCACTGCCCCCTGGGCCAGCCTCAGACAGACACACGACCGTCTGTACGGCCCAAGGGCTCAGGGAGGGGACCCTTCCTCCATAGTCTGAGGACGTGGACAACCAGCCCAGGGAGCAAGCCCGTCCTCTGAAGCCAACTGAAGCATCACCAGGGCACCCAGGCCGGGCGAGGAGGCCAAGAGCCTCCTGCAGAAGCCGAGGGCCAAGGTCAGAGGCAAGGACGCCCACTGACCCTCAGACAGGAACAGCTCAGGGCAGAGGGACCCTTCTAGCTGCCCCAGGCTCCCTGAATGACTGCCCACAGGGGTGGGGGCGGGGCTGGGGAAGCTGGGCCAGCCCCGAAGGGCAGCTCACAAGGCCCCAGCGACCTGGAGGCCCCAGGCTCCTGGCCACAGAGCCCCGATGTGCGATCACAAAGGCACCCCACCCCTCACAGGTCACTACAACAGAGCTCAGGTCCTGGGCGGGAGGCCACAGGAATGGCCCTTGCAGCCACCAACACAGCCTCGAAGCTGACGCTGCCCAGAAACAACTCCTGCTCCAGGAGACTGGCAAGAGCGCCGCGGGGGCACGGACAGGAGGGCGAGGCAGCCGAGGAAGGGCAGCCCCTGCCTGCCTGTCTGCGCCCGAGAAAGACCCGCCCTGCGCTTCATGCTCAGCCTCCTCTGAGGCCAAGGGAGGGGGACCACGCACTCACTCATTCATTCCGAAGGCTCATGCGCTACAGGGAGGCCGGAGCGGCCGTTCGGTGACACCACGTGCTCTTCAGCACCGCGGTCCGGAGCCTGAGCCGGAGCCCGCTGCCTGCTGGCCGCTCCTGGAAGCTCCCAGGCCCTCTGGCTCCTGCTGCCTCTGCCCTGCCGTCCACGTGACCACTCCGACACGGACGTGGGGAACTAGCCTGGAGTCCTACCCACATTCCCCAGGGCCTGGGGACCGCCAACGCCCACGGCTCCTTCGCGCCTCAGGAGCCGCCGGGCTCAGTGTCCCCCGGGGCCGTGGCTGGCCTGCGGGGCCAGGACTGGACAGAGGCTCTTGGGCTCAGTGGCTTCAGGCGCACAGAGCTCCCTGGGGGGAGCCAGGACGGAAGGCACAGCCCCCGGCAGCCTGTGTCCACAGCTCTGGGAGCTCTTGCAGCTTCCCTGCGGGCAGCAGGGCCTGGGGTCACCCTGGCCCGGAAGGGCAAGGAGCCCGCCCCCGCTACCTTCCTACCTCCTGGAGCTGCGCCGAGGCCAAGACCACTCAGGACTCAGAGCCCCGAGGCCCTGGTCGAGGCTCACTGACACAAGTGGTAAGTCAGCGCTGGTTACGGGCACACCCAGGTCCAGCCAATCAAAAAGAGGGTGGGAACAGCCAGGGGAGCCCGGGAGCCCCACTCCCCTTCCTCGGGGTCCAGCGGGAGCGCCACCTCATGGCAAATGAAGCGAGCAGCTCTCTGCCTGGCCTGCAGGTCTGAAGCCCCATAGGGAGGACCCAGGTCTGCCTGGGCTGGCTGGTGCCTGGCCATCCAACCCACTCCCCTCGTTTCACTCCCCAAAAGGTAAGGTCGAGCCAATCAGCTCGGCTTCCTGGAACCAGGGCCCAGGTCCAAGGCCTGGGCGCCCTGGCATGGGCCTGAGCAGCCTGTGGGGGGCACTGGGGTCAGGGCATCCCAAGGTCATGGGCGATGGCCCAAGAGTTCCAGGCTGCAGCCTGGTGGTGGCTGGCGGCGGGGGAGGTGGCTGGTGAGGGAGGTGGCTGGGGGGGAGGTGGCTGGGGGGGAGGTGGCTGGGGGGAGATGGCTGGGGGGGAGGTGGCTGGAGGGAAGGTGGCTGGGGGGGAGGTGGTTGGCAGCGGGGCAGATGGCTGGGGGAGAGGTGGCTGTGGGGGAGGTGGCTGGGGGGGAGGTGGCTGGCAGCGGGGCAGATGGCTGGGGGAGAGGTGGCTGGGGGGGAGGTGGCTGGGGGGGAGGTGGCTGGGGGGGAGGAGGTGGCTGGGGGGGAGGTGGCTGGGGGGAGGAGGTGGCTGGGGGGGAGGTGGCTGGGGGGAGGAGGTGGCTGGGGGGGAGGAGGTGGCTGGGGGGGAGGAGACGGCTGGGGGGGAGGAGACGGCTGGGGGGGAGGAGACGGCTGCGGGGGGAGGAGACGGCTGCGGGGGGAGGAGACGGCTGGGGGGGGAGGAGACGGCTGGGGGGGGAGGAGACGGCTGGGGGGGGAGGGCCCATTACGTACACAGCGCAGTGGTGAGCCGCTGCGGCTGGTTGTAGTGCACCATGGCCACGCACAGCGTGTTCAGGGCCACCACGCACAGCACCACCCAGTAGAAGCTCTGCGCCTTCACCATGCGCCGCACGAAGAACCGGAGCATCTTCTCCTTCCTGCGGAAGTAGGACGAGCCCTCTGTCTTCCCGCTCTTGAGGCTGGCGCGGGCGAAGGGGGACCCTGGGGAGAGGGGGCTCGCTGAGCACGTGCAGGGCAGTGGCCCCAGGACACATCCCTCCTCCAGAGGTGCCCTCACTCCCATAAAACCACCTTCAAGGACACTGGCCCCCGCCCTGCCCCGTTTCACCAAGGACAGCAACACCTCATGGGTGGATGAGGGGATGGGCGACGGGGTCTGTCTCCAGCCCCTTGGCCACCTTCTAGGAGCACAGCCCTGCACGCCAGGCCACCCCGCTCCTCCCCGCGGCCTGGGTCCTGCTGCACCCGACCCTCCTCCTCCTTTAACTGGGGTCAGCAGGGCAGGGTCTGGCTGTGAGCCGCACGCCTTCCCGCCTCGGGATTTCTCCAGCTTCTGGACTGAAGGCTGGGTGTGCATGCTGCTCAAACCCTTGGGTGTGGGCATCGGGTCCCAGGAGGAGGGTGGGGAACGTGGGCATATGCGTCACGTGATGTCGAGTGCATCTGCACGTGTGTGTGTGTGTGTGTGTGTGTGTGTGTGCATGTGTGTGCACGCACTAAGAGCACCATCAGGCTGGTGTTTCCCGGGTTCACTGAGATGAAAGCAGGCCGAGGCCTTGGAGAGTCTCGTCTGTGTGGAGCAGCGTCTCAGGCAGCAGCCACCGCCCCGGCAGCCCACACAGCCCGGCAGCCCACACAGCCCGGCAGCCAGGCCCGGCAGCCCTTCCCAGAACCCTGAGGGCAGCTTCCTGGCAGGCACTCCAGATGCCACGCCCGTCCCACCCAAGGAAGACGCTGTTCCATCCCAGCCTCCCTGGCTGAGCCGGGACACGGCCTCCAACCCCGTCCAGACACAGCCACAGCCACCACGGAGGAGCCGAAGCTGCTCAGGCCACGGTCCCTCCTGGCGGCTCTGCTGAGGGCTGCACAGCACCTGCTCCCTCCTCCAGGCAGCGGGGGCACAGAGAGCCGCAGGGCAGACGAGGGGAGACACACAGCAGAGCGGTGCAGACTGGTCCGTGAAGCCACACTCAGACCCCACCCCTTCCTCGGTCATTCCCACAAACATCCACATACCCCTCCAGGACACACACTCACAGACCCACACAGGACACACCTAGAAGCACGGCCACCCTGGAAGGAGGGCAAGAGGACACGTGTCTCGTGGAGATGCTGTGAGCACACGTGGCCGGTGAGCCAGCCCCGGGGACTGGTCTCCGAATGGATCAGAACCCAACCACTCAGCACCCCGTGGCGGTCCAGCACCTTCTCCAGCTGCCCGTGCCGGGAGAACAGTCCGCTCTGCGGGGCCAGTCCCCAGGAACACTGCCCCCTCCCCCGCCGCCTGGCTTCCCCGCACCCACCTGTGCCCACAGGAGACAGCCACACCCCCCCACTCAGCAAAGGCACAGCCACAGGGGCATCCACGGCCACGTCTGCCCCACAGCCTCCCTTCAGCACCCGGCCCACGGGGCCCGGACAGCAGGAGCAGGAATGTAACACCTTCCCCAGCAACAGCGCCCGTGTCCTGTCTCCAATGGGAACCCAGGCCTCCCGCACGCTCACCGGCTCTCCCAGGCACCCCCAGCGCAGGCCCCCGCTCTCCACCCACACGGCCAACTCGCGTGTCCCAAAGCAAAGGCTGGACGTGAGTCCCCACGAACACTGCCGCAGTCCGGTGGGGGCTGGCTTCTGTCCTGTGGAGCCGCCCTTGATGTGTCTCCCGCCCACGTCCACGTGGTCAGCCAGCCCCGTGGGCCGGTCTCCAAATAGATCCAGAATCCAACCACTCAGCACCCTTGGTGGCGCCTCCACATCCAGGCCACCATCTGTGGGCTCCAGCAGCGGCCAGGGGGACGGCAGAGCCCGGAGCAGCCCGCAGCCAGCGAGCAAGCTGAACCAGCGAGCTTAGGCCTGGGCACAGGCGGCGTCCAGGAGCTGCCCCACAGCCTGCCTGGGGGCACACATGGGCCTGCGGTGGGCACAGGACTAGCTTACTTGGGAGGGGCAGGCAGTGGGGAAGGAGAGGCCCAGAGAGCTGGGCAGCCCCGGTGCCGGTGCCGGGCAGGAAGCTGGGTCCCAGGCCCGCCCACGGAGCCAGGAGGGCCCTGACTCACCCACAGCACAGAGGTCGGCAAAGCGGTCCTCGCCCTCCTCGGCATGGATCAGGTCGCTGCGGCTCTTCCTGGTGGCCGCGCGCTTCAGCACTGCTTTAGGCAAAGGGCAGCGGTGGGACACGTGAGCCGCGCAGACGGCCTCCCTCAGCCCCCGCGGAGGATCGCCTCCTCCCGGCCTGGGCCTTTCCCAGGTCCTGCCTGAGGCGGAGGCGGTGGGGCGCGGGATGACTCGGTGCTGAGGCAAAGGGACCAGAGGTCTGAGGGTGGCTCCCGCCGTCCCTTCTCTCCCCGGGAACGCCTTGCCCCAAGTGACCAGGCCATGTCGGCTGGAGCAAGGCCCGGCCTGCGCAGCCCGGAGCCCGCATGGCTGGCCAGGTGAGGCCAGAGGTCAGGCCGGCTCTGCAGACCTGCTCACAGCCTGGGGGGGGGGGGGGGCCCTTCGAACACTTCGCACAGCCTGGCCAGGGGGTCTGCCCCGTGGGCTGTGACCGTGGCCCCGGGCCGTGTCTCTCAGTGGCAGCCTGGGGGCGGCCTTCCTGGGCCCAGACAGATGCAGCTAGTTTGCCCTGCAGGTTTAAAGGCCCAGCAGCGGCCAGTCCCACAGAGCGCTCTACGGTGACGGAAATGCTCAGGTCTTCACGGGCCAATACGGAAGCGCCAGCCCGGCTGCTGCTGGGCACCTGAGATGTGGGCAGCAGGGCCAAGCCACTGCGGTTTCACGTCCACTTCACTGCGAGCTTAGTTGCGCTGTGAGCACAGGTGCCCGCAATGCCCAGGCTTGAGACCCCGTGGGCTCGGCCGCTCCGGCCCACGGCACAAGGCTCACCAGGAGCGCACGCTGACCAAACAGCGCCTCCCCGGGAAGGGTTCTGCCAGGTGTGTGTGCACGTGACAACGCACAGAGGCCTGGCCTGGCAGACAGCTTCCTGTCCCACCATGCCCGGGTGCACGCGTCGCCCCCCGCTGGGAGGAAGCGCTACCAGGGGTGACCTACCATCCAGGGGGGACTTCTCCTCCGCGTTCTTGTCCTCCTCAGCCAGCATGACTTCCTCTGCGAGAGACATAGCCACAGCCTCAGGGCGAGCCTGCCTGTCCCGCCCCACGCAGCACTCCTCTGCCTCTGCTTCCCATAACCCCGCGGGCCCCGAGCCTCCTCCGCCGGAACAGACACCCTGTGTCACCCCTGTGTCACCCCTGTGTCACCCCTGTGTCACCTCTGCGTCCCCGTGTCCCCCAGGCCAGGGCCAGACAGGAAGCCAGCGGGCCAGGCGCCAGGCCGCGCTTACCGGCCTTGAAGATCCACTCCAGGTAGCCGTTGAGCTCCCGCTCGATCTGCTGCTGCCGCCGCAGCTTCAGGAAGGCCCGGCGGTTCTCCACCCGCTCGCGCTCCTTGGCGAACTCCCTGTGACGCGGGCGACAGAGCACAGCTCAGGTCCCTGCGAGCAGGGACCAGGGAGGGGCTGCGACAGGAAACCCACCGCCTGGCCTCTGACCTGAGCACAGAGGCACAGCCGGCCCTCCTGCCCAGACACCTACACACACGGGCGACAGCACCTCGGTCCCCTGGGGTGCAGGGACCAGCCACATGCCCCTGCTTAGAGCCGGCCTGCCCCTCCCTCCACCAGCCAGGCCCCGTCATCTGTCACCCAGGACAGCTCCAGGACAGGACTCCCCAGAGGAGACGCCCCCTGGGTCCTCTGCTGTTCAGACCCAGCACCCCTGCTCAAGAGGAGGGAGGAGGAGTTGGGTCAGGACAGGCCAGGGACAGGGACGAAGGGAAGCATGCGAGTCCATCAGCCAACACGGAGGCTCAGAGGGAGTGCGGCGCTCACCTGCCTCCCCAGGCCCCAGCCAAGCTTTCAGGCTCACAGCACTGGAAGGAGGCCACACTCACACACACTCACTCACTCTCACTCACACTCACTCTCACACTCACACTCTCACACACACACACACTCACACACACACATACATTCTCACTCTCACTCACACACTCATACACACACACACTCACACATACACTCACATTCACACACTCACACATACATTCTCACTCTCACACACACACTCATACACACACACACTCACACACACACTCATACACACACACACTCACACATACACTCACATTCACACACTCACACACACTCACACACACACATTCTCACTCTCACACTCGCACACACACACTCACACACACACTCATACACACACACTCTCACACTCACACACACACACTCACATACACACTCTCACACTCACACACACTTATACACACACTCTCACTCTCACACTCACACGAGCACACACTCATACACACACACACACTCATACACACACTCTCACACCCACTCACACACACACTCACACACACACTCTCACACTCACACACACACACTCATACACACACGAGCACGCACACACCCTATCCAGTCTGGCCAAGCTCTCTCGGCTCAGGCTCAGGGCAGATCCAGGTCCACAAAGTGTGGGCAGGCACCTGCACAGCAAAAAGCATGCTGTCCTCAGCCGGGGAGGCTGTCTCTCTTCCAGGAAAGTGGCTCTGGGCGCGGTGGCGTCTGGCAGGCCTGGCTCCTGGCGCCCAGCCACAGAGAGGGGACTGGCCCTGCCCAGGCCTGGCCTCTCGCCTGGGGCCCATCCCGCCTGGGCTGCGGCATCCAGGAGGAAAGAGCTGCTGCCTGAGCTCCCGCGAGCTCTGACCACAGAACACGGCCCCGGGCAGCAGGGCCAGGGCCGTGACAGCACTGCAGACTCAGCCGGCGGCACCAGCAGGGGGACCTGCCGCCCCCAGGCTGCCCTCCTCCAGCCCCAGTTCTCGGCAGAGGAATCACCAACTGCTTCGCTTGGTGCAGGGCGGAGGAGGAACAGGCTGAACGGGCCCCAGGCCAGCCTTCCCTCCGGCAGCTCCCCCCTCCCCCCCGCCCGAGGCGCGCTGCAGCTGCACCAGGTCCTGCAGGCCGAGCCCCTTCCCCAGTCCAGACTGCAGGTGGCATCTGATGCCACTTCCTTGGAGAGCACCCTGTGAGGGGCCCCACCGCGGGGCTGGAAGAGAACCCAGGATCTCCTGGCTGGACCTGGACACCGGAGGGAGGGCTCAGCCACAAGGAGTACAATCTTCGAGGCCAGGATGCTCCCGGGCATGAGGGCAGCTCCGCCCACCTCCCTCCTGCACATTCTCCACCGGGGCTGCTCGCAGCCGCCTCCACCCAACGCAACCAGGACTTCCACCCCGTGCCCAGCGCTCTGGGCCTGCTGGTCCCCGTGCAGGAGCCTGCACACATGTGCCAGTGCAAGCACGTCCCTCACAGGACACGTCTGAGCGGAGCACGCAGGCCTTGGCCACCACAGTCCCCAGGTGGCAGCCCCGCTCCAGGCCAGAATGACAGCTGCCCGGTGAGCCCACCAGGCTCCTCCCCACCCACCTCAGCCCTGGGCCCGAATGGAACCCTCAGGGTGGGCGGGAGAGAGACCTTGTCCAGTGGCATGCGGGGAGCTGACGCCACGTTGGGGACAGGGAGGCAGGCCAGGCCCACGCCGCGCGGGAGGGCACTGTGTGCCCCAGGCATGCTCCCGTCACTCCCCCGTGAGTCAGGAAGCACCTTCCCCAAGGAAGAACCCCAGCCTCGTGCCTCCCTCGTCCTCCCCTGGGCGCAGTGGAGAGGCGACGGGCCGGGCCGGGGAGCCCAGCAGTCACTGTGACCGACACTCAGGGCCGCTCCATTCTTCTGGTCACCGCTGTTGCCCCAAACTCCCCAGAGACCCAGGTCAGAGGCAGCAGCAGCCCCGCCCCACAGTCAGGGGCCAGGGCGGCGGTGGCCAGAGACAGGGGACGGTCAGGGAGCGGTCAGGATGGCAGCACAGAGAGAAGCTGGCCAGCGCTCAGAACGCTGGGAGTGCCCGCCCGCATGGAGGACAGCCCTGTGGCCAGGCCAGGCCCCCCCCACCTCACCCGCCGGGTCACACAGGCCTGTGTCCACACCATCACCCGAGCACACGCAGGGGCAGCGCCAGCCATCATGGCTCTTACCCCGAGAGCACGCCCAGCACCAGGTTGAGCATGAAGAAGGAGCCGATGATGATGAGAGGGATGAAGTACAGCCAGTTCCAGGTGTTGCCGGCAGCATCGTTTGTCTGGAAGCAGGAGGAGATGAGGAAGGACAGGGGACAAGACAGACCCTCACCATGGAGGTGCCCTGGCCCCTTCTCAAGCACCTGGCAAGGTCCAGGCAGGGAGAGTCCAGGCGGGGGATGAGGGGCCCAGGCAGGATTCGGGAAGCCCCCCTGCCCCTGCCCCACGGAGCGCTCCCGGCCACGGCCCAGCAACGCTGCAAATGCAATGCCGAGGAGCCAGCCCAGGCAAGGCCCCCAAGGCACCGAGGGTGGCATGCCCGGCCTCTGCCTGGACACCTATCTCCTCCCTCCCCAGGCTGCTCCTGTGGGCAGCCACAGCCCCCAAGGCTCACGTCTCACCATCTGTCTGCAGCAGCCACCTCACCTCAGAGGCGGGAGCCCCGGCACATGGTCCCCAGATCAACAGCAAGCCCCAAAGTCCCCAGAGAACCTTCCGGCATGTGCCTGGCCCGTGATAACCTGCACTCAAGCGTGGCCTCAACAACCAAATGCCAAGAAGGGCACCTCCCGGGCCGAGGGTGCTCACAGCACAGCCCACAGAAGACGCGGTCCCTGGACCCAGTTAATTTCCGACTGTTTTGTTCATACGGGTCCTCGGTGGACGTGCCGGGCCCAGTGCTGGGCGTGACCGATGGGGTGGGGTGCTGCGGGCGGGCGGGCGACCACCAGCCCTGTGCTCCTCTCTAAAGGCAGCTCCCATCGAGGTCAGCGCCCTGGGCAGGCAGAGGCAGGAGCGCCCTGGGGATGCCCAGCCTCCAGCATCTGTGGCCTGGGCGGGGCGTACAGACTCCCCCCGACCTCCCGGGCCCCGGGACCGACTCCAACTTGTGGCTTCTGACTCCTGGACACTGACCCGGGACAGATGCTCCAACTCCAACTCCAAGTGCCACCCGCACCTGCCCTCACCTCTGCCAGGCCCTCCGGCCACGCCTGTGGCTGTGGGGCCCCCATGGAGCAGGAGCAGCGCGTGCACCGGGCCCCCCGCTACCCGGACTTGGCTCCTGCAACCTCCTCTAATGGATCCTTCCCGGCAGCAGCCAAGCCACTCTCTGCTGCTCTTAAACAGAACAAAACAAACGGACGCGTGCTTCTGGGAAGACAGAGGAGACACGCGCCTTCCTGCTTTCCCACTCGGACACCAGGCCGGGCGTCAGCCAGAGAGCAGACCCGGGAAGACCCTGCGAAGGTGGCAGAGGCAAAGGAAGCCGACCCGCCGGGACCAGCCTGCGGCAGTGTCCTGGGTGTCACTGGTTTGCTCCTTGCCTGCGGCCTGGAAACGCCGACAATCACGCCCGGAGCACTCAGCACAAAGCCAGCTCTCTCCCTAACCACAGGGCCAGGGGCAGGCTCGCGAGACACCCCTCCAGCCCAAGGAGCTGCCACCCCGCCCCTGCCAGCAGCGGCCCAGCAGGGAGCCCAGGCTGGACCGAGGCCACTGACCTAGCCGCACCCCAAACCAGGGAGGGGGCAGTCCTCCTTACCAAGTGGAGAGCGAGGCCTCTCCTGTGCCCCTGCCCTGTGGGAGCCTGGATTCCACTCCCACGTGGCAGGGAGGAGACACACCATTTCCCCCGCCAAGTGAGGCGCTGTCAGTGGGGCCTCGTGGAGAGTCAGAGCTTTCACCTGCACCCCGCAGCACAGGGTGACACCCACCCACAGTACAGACCGTGTGGAGAGCAGAGGCTCCCCGACCTCCCAGCCAGGGGAGCGTCCTACAGGCACACCGCGGAGCAGACTACCCCCGCCAGCAGGAACAAGGAGTCTGAAGGGAATTTCTAACCGAATGAACGGGATGAAAATGAGAACGCAATACAGCAGACGTGAAGGACAGAGCTACAGCGGTACCAACAGGTAAGCTTACAGCATCGCCCGGGAGGAACAGAGCAGATCGACAATCAAACCTTGGCCCCCAGGCAGCTGGGGAAAGCGGAGCAACACAGACCTGATCAGGGTGCACGCGGGAGGCAACCAGCTGGTGTCTCTCTTCTCTCTCTGTCTCTCCCTTCCCTTCCGCTCTCTCTGAAGATCATACCCTCGCGTGCGGACTGACCAAAACCTTTTTCAAGATAAGTAAAATCACAAATAACCCAACTTGTAAAAAAATAAATTTCCCATTCATTTCAGAGAGGAGAGGAGGAGAGAGAGAAACATCAGGGAGGAGAGAGAACCGCGGACCGGCTGCCTCCTGCACGCCCCCCCCCCCCCCGGGGATGAGCCCGCACCCGGCCTGTGCCCTGACCGGGAATCGCACCGTGACCTCCTGGCTCAGAGGCTGACACTCACCCACAGCCAGGCCGGCCGGGCGACAACCCAACTTTTCAATGGGCACAGGACCTGGGTACACACTTCCGCAAAGAAGGCGCACACGCAGGGCAGTGGCGACACACAGGCTCGCCGCACACGCCGCTGAAGCGCTGCGGACCTCGAAGCCAACACCAAGCACCCTCCAGCGACGAAGACGGTCTCCAACTAGCAAAGCTCCCAGGAAAAGAACCACCGACAGACCGCGGCAGGAGAACCGGGCGCTGTGTCACGGGAGAGGACGCACCCGTGGCAAGTAAGCGTGAGAAGAGCGTCCCGCCACGACGTGAGGAACTGAAGTCCCACGCGGGCCGCGCCCCTGCGTGCGGCTCTGAAGGGCTCGAGTCAAAACAGCGCCAGCTCCAGGAACGCCATCATCGCCGCTGCTGGAGGGTGTGGAGGCGCACGGCCTCCTGGAGTTCTCCTCCCAGACACGAACCGTCAACGACCGACCGACCGACCGAACGGGAGCGCACGCGGCGCCGCCCCAGAGGAGCGAAGGCTTCAGTCTGCACAGAAGCTGCACTCGGGCGTGCGGAGCCACGTTACTCCCCGCGGCCCCAACCTGGGGCGGCCGATGCCCTCCCACGGGCGAGCGCGAACGAGGCACCCGCTCCGCCGAGACCCCAGCCAGGACCCCACCTGGGTGAACCTCCAGAGAACGATGGGGAGCGAACCGGCCCGGACCACAGCTCCAGACGGATGCTCTGGAAACGGCAAAATGGCCGTGGGCACCCCGGGCAGTGGCTGCCAGGGACGGGACACCCCGGGCAGTGGCTGCCAGGGACAGGACACCCCGGGCAGTGGCTGCCAGGGACGGGACACCCCGGGCAGTGGCTGCCAGGGACGGGACACCCCGGGCAGTGGCTGCCAGGGACGGGACACCCCCGCCCGCCGGTGACACAGCCAGTTCTGAGGCTGTGACCCTGGCGGGACAGGGCAAGGACCGCGGGTCCGTGCTGCTCCGGCCACCGTCCTCGGACAGCCTTCCACTTCAGCGTCAGTCCCCGGGTCTCCCTGCATCGCCTCCCAGCGCCCGGCTCCAGGTCCCAGAGAAAGCCCTTCCGAGTTGACTTTATGTGCCGTCCTCACCTAGTACTGCCCTCCCCTTTAACCTTTAACCCTTAACCTGACCTCCCAGGGTTCGTGCCAGTCCTGCTCCAGTCACGTTTACCTGCCCCCTCCTGGAGCCCTCAGGCCACCTGACCCGGCTCCTGACGCCCTCCCGGGCGCTCTTTGCTCTGCTGGCTCCCGAGTTCCTCCCACCCCAGCCAGGCCCAGCCAAGAGCCCGGCTCTGCTGCGTGCTGGAGCCGCCCGCCACAGGCGTGGAGCCGGCTCAGCGCTGCGCGTGCGCTGCTCCATCTGCACTCATTACCCAGGCGATCTCACCCCCACGTAAGTTTAACCACCACCCATGACTTCACACATGCACCGGCAGCCTGCGCCCGTGCCCACTGCACACGCAGCACCCCACCGCGACATGATGGTTGAGAACGTCACGGGTCAGAGCAGAATGCAGGCTCCACCCCCACTCCTCGGGAGCAAAACTGAGTGGACGCCCCGTTCCCACGGCCCCCTGCCCCCACGGCTCAGCTCACACCTGATTCTTCCTCTCCTGGTCCCTGAGCCGGCGACTGCGGAGCACACAGCCTGTGGGTGCGCACACGCACACACCTTCCCCAGGTCGTTCGCGCCGAGGACAGCGAACGTGTCGGGACCACGTGTATGTAACCCACACTGTCTCCCACTGGCCCTGGAGGAAGGCGTGAGGCGCCCCGAGTGACAGGAAGTCCCACAGGCACTCCCAACAGAAAGCAGTCTGGGTTCAGAGTGTCCTGTCCCGGCTGCTAACACACTGGTCACCACGCTCCCCGCTGCCTGCGGCACAGCTGGCCTCCGCCAGCGGGGGGGGCGTGCGGGGGGCGTGCGGGGGGCCGTGCGGGGGGCGTGCGGGGGGCCGTGCGGGGGGACACGAGGCCCCTGTGCCCCTGGCGGCACCCTCCCTCCCACAGCTGCCGGGCTGGCTGGCAGCCAACACAGGAACGGGAGGAGGGTGGGGGGCGGGCAAGCCCCCCTTCGCCCGAGGTAACTGTCTCTCGGGGCCACAGGAATTGGCTGCGACTCCGCTTACTCTTCTCCTCCAGCGGGGGAGCCCTCACCGCCAGTTTTCAGGGGTCCACGCCGAGCGATGTTCTCTGCTGAGACCCCATCACCCCGGGTCGGAATTTAAAGGGGCTCCTGGTTGCCCACCGTCCCCCGCCACCGCTGGTCCACGCCAGGCCCGTGCTTGGCACGGAGTGCCCTCCAGCCCAGGAGCCGCGTCTGCGGGAACCAGAAAGCCCTCCCGGGCTGGGAAGCCTCCCCGCCCCGCCTGCCTGGCCTCCCGCACCCGCCCTATCCCTCTCCGTGTGCAGCGGCCACCTGCTCGGCGCCAGCCTCACGGCGTCCGCGTGCCCCGCCACACTTCCCAGTCACGTCCTGCGCAGCTGGTCCCAGACCTCCCGCCCGCACACCCGTTTCTTCAGAGTGCTGGCTGGCCCTCTCGAGCCCTTCCTTCCTGACGTCTCCTGCTCACCCCCCACATGCAGCTCCCTGGGGAGCGCCCAGCACCAGGGGTCCCATGGGTGTGTCCATGAAGCCCCGAGGCCCTTTGACGGGGCCTCCTGCCCACCGTCTGGTTCCTGCCCCGCTCCCCAGGGGCGCAGACCCACGAGGAGTCGCACGGCCCTGCAGCCGCGCACGCACGTGGGGCTGGCGAGGACGCGGCCGGCTCAGAGCTATTTTTAGGGTCTCCCTTTGTGAAAAGTGTTCCTTGCTCGGCTGAGGGGAGAACAGCCAAGCCCGTCACCCCGGCCTTTGTCCTGCGCTGACAGAGCTGTCATCAGACACGGCTTCCACTCCAGAAAGGAATCGAGTTCGTTAGACCTGGGGCCAGCGCCCCGAGTTCCTCAGCCCTCTGCCTGCTAACGAGCACTGACCACGGCCCTGCTGGGTGCCCGGCCCCAAGATTCACCCGGGGTCCCCAGGAGCCCTGGAGGCGGGGCACAGGCTCCAGGGGCCGCAGCCCAAGCCCCACCCTAGCGCGCCAGCGAGGGTTTAAACGGAAGCACCTTATGTTCCAGGGACCCCCCACCCACAGCCGCGGGAGCAGAACCCACCTTCTACCACGCAAAGCCTAGCAACCCCAGCTGCCCCTTCCCAGCCAGACTGCTGGCTCCCAGGCACCTCCCTGCCCCCCCCCCAAAGCTGAGGCACTCCTTCCGCCGCCCCTGCCCTGCTGGCTCCCAGGCTCAGGGGTTGGCGGTCACACTGAAGAAGACAGGTCTGTCTGCTCAGGAGAAGTGTCGGGCAGGGAAGGCGGGAGTGACAGGGCACCAGGCTCCCCTCGGGGCGACACCAGCGCCAAAGCCGACTGCCCGGCACTGCCCGGCGGGCTGCCACGCTGTCGGGGGCCAAGACCAGAGAGGAAACAAAGGGACAAGGCACAGGCTCACCCAGACCCCCGGGGTGACGACAGGGCCCCGGCTCGGCTCAGCCCAACTGTACCCACCCCTCGGGCAGCCCGGCCTTTCTCCACGCAGGCGACGCCGCAGAGGGCGCAGCGTGCGGCGGACAGCGAGCGACCCCCAGCCTCCGGCCTGAGGCGGCCAGGGGGCCTTGCCTGCTGCTCCTTGCCGTGGGTGCACACACGGCTCTCGGACACGGACAAGACTCCTCCCGGCCTGACGTGGAGAAGCGAGTGCGGACAGGACGCCAGGGGCTGCCGCGGCCGCGCCCGCGTGGGCAGCAGGAGACGGCTCTGCGTCCGCCCTTCCTGACCTCCCCCTCCCTCCGTCGCTTTCCTAGCAGAAGCCGCAGGCCCAGGAAAGGGTCTGAGCCGTGCCGGCCGCTGTGGCTCAGTGGCTGAGGTCACGGTGTGATTCCCTGTCACAGCACGCGCCCAGGGCGCGGCTCCATCCCCAGGAGGATGTGTGCAGGAGGCCGCTGTCCATGATTCTCTCTCATCACTGGCCCTTCCATCTCTCTCCCTCTCCTTTCCTCTCTGAAGTCAGTAAAAACCTACTTTAAAACACATTTATTTAAAAAAAGAGTCGGAGCCGAGCCTGCTCCCGTGGGCCTGGGTGGGTCGGAAGGAGGGGCCGGGCCGGGCACCGGTTCTCAGGGCAGACGGACTCGGGGCCCAGGGGCGGCGGGCCGAGAGGAGACTCACGTTGTAGAGGATGTCGGTCCAGCCCTCCATGGTGATGCACTGGAACACCGTCAGGATGGCGAACAGGATGTTGTCGAAGTTGGTGATGCCGAAGTTGGGTCCCTGCCAGTACTCCCGGCACTCGGTGTCGCCCTCGCACAGCCGGGCGGGCGCCTCCTTGCCGCAGGGGAAGTCGCCCACCGGCTTGGCTTCTGCGTGGAAAGGAAGGAGCGCAGACCCTGACCCGAGCGGCACGGCGTCCTGCACCCTCCTGGCCTGCACCCCGCACGCACGGAGGTGGGTCCCCCACTTCCCCCGCCCCTGCCCAGCCCAGCTGCTCCTCCTGTGGGCGCCTGCCTCTCCCGCGCTGGCGCCCCCTCCGGCTCCGGACCCACTCCTCTGAAAACCAGACACAGCGCACTCCCCGCCCTCCGGCCGACGGCCACACGCTTCTCCGGACACGCACACCTGCCTGTCACCCGGAGCCACCGCAGTCCCCGTGTCCGCCAGGCAGGGGCCCAGACCGGCCCGTCCTGTCCCAGGGGACAGCGGGCAGCCAGGGACCAGGCAGAGGGACGCGAGGAACACCAGGCCCCGTGCTGACCTCTGGGACCAGGCGCAAGCCGCCGGCGCTGATCCCGCCCTCCCCGGCCCGCGAAAGGGGCACGGGACGCTTTCGGCACAGAAACCCCGCCTGTCGGCACGGAGGGCCTCCGAGCAACACCAGGAGGAACCGGCAGCCCCGGGCGGAGCGGAGCTGACCACGCGCTCGCCTCCCCTCCCGGCGCCTCCGCGGCCCTGAGGACGGCAAGGCGCCGCCCGCGTGTGGTCCGCGGCGTTCTCCTCCGTGATGGACGATTCCCGTCCTGCTCGGACCGGGCAGACCTCCTCCTCCTCCGGTCTGCTGCCGCGATGACGGCGCACGTGGCCGGGCCTCCGTCTGGCTCCCGCCGGAGGAAGGCGGCGCTTGCGGGCGCTCAGGGAGGCCACGAAACCCTTTTGCTTCCCGGTGGCCGGAGGCTTCGGTCCCGAGGGCCCGGCTTCCAGGGCCAGCCTTTCCGCGCCTCCTCAGGCGTCCGCCGCTCGGGCCACGGCCTGTCGCCCACGGGGGCCCCCAGCTTGTCCCCAGGTCCGGCCAGCACGGAGCCGGGCAGCCCCTCGGCCGCTCCCACGCAGACCCCGCCGTCCTCCCGCGCTCACGCCGCCGCGGAGCTCTCCGGGCGCCAAAGCTGCCCGCGTCCTGCTGCCCGTCCTCCCCCCGCCCCCCCCCCTCCCCCACCCGCTGCTCCTGTGGCGGAAGCTGACCAGGCGGCTCTCCCTCCCGCCCCCCAGGCCCCCAAACCCTCCGCTCAGACCCCGTTTCCCTCGGCGCCCGGGGAAGGGTTAGGGCTAGCGGTCACCCGGAGCCGGGCCGGCGCGGCGTGTCCCCCTCCCCCGCGGGCGGCGGCCTCACCTGTGCCGTTGGGGAAGCAGGCCTTGTGGAACTTGCCCATGTAGAACTCGAGGCCGATGATGGCGAACATGAGGATGGCGAAGAAGAGCAGCAGCCCGATCTGCAGCAGCGGGACCATGGCCTTCATGATGGACTTGAGCACCACCTGCAGACCTGGGGCCGCGGGTCAGAGGGCAGCGGGTCAGGGGGCCGCGGGTCAGAGGGGACAGCAGGTGACGGGTCAGAGGGCAGCGGGTCAGGGGGCCGCGGGGTCAGAGGGGACTGCGGGTCAGAGGGCCGCGGGTCAAAGGGCAGCGGGTCAGGGAGGGCAGCGGGTCAGAGGGGACAGCGGGTCAGGGGGCCATGGGTCAGGGGCAGCAGGTCAGAGGGGGCAGTGGATCAGGGGCAACGGGTCAGGGGGCAGCGGGTCAGAGGGCAGCAGGTCAGAGGGCAGCGGGTCAGGGGGCAGTGGGTCAGGGGGCCGCGGGGTCAGGGGGGACAGCAGGTCAGAGGGCAGCGGATCAGGGGGCAGTGGGCCAGGGGCAAAGGGTCAGGGGGCAGCGGGGTCAGAGGGCAGCAGGTCAGAGGGCAGCGGGTCAGGGGGCAGTGGGTCAGGGGGCCGCGGGTCAGAGGGGACAGCGGGTCAGAGGGGGCAGCGGGTCAGAGGGCCACGGGTCAAAGGGCAGCGTGTCAGGGGGCCACGGGGTCAGGGGGCAGTGGGTCAGAGGGCAGCGGGTCAGGGGGCAGCGGGTCAGAGGGCAGCGGGTCAGAGGCAGGCGGGGGCGGGCCGAGCCCTGGCAGGCGCTGAAAGGCGGGAGAGGGCGAGATGCGCAGGCTGAGGAAGCCCGGGTCCGGGGCGGGGGGCGGGGCAGGCCGTCAGAGGCGAAGTCCGGGTGGGCGTGTGGGCTGAGGGGTCAGAGGAGGCTCGGTGCAGCCAGAGCAGGGTCCTGAGAGGGGAGGGGAAGATTCTGGAAGCTCAGAGCAGAGGCTCCTGGGAGGGACGAGCAGCGAATGCTGGGAGAGAACAGCAGGCGATCCTGAGAGGGAAGATGAGGGAGTCCTGAGAGGGAACCCAGAAGATTCTGGAAGCTCAGAGCAGAGGATCATGGGAAGGAAGAGCTGGGAATGCTGGGAACTGAGGGTAGGGGGTCCTGGGACGGAAGAGCCGGAAATGGCAGGAAGGAAGAGCTGGGAATGCTGGGAACTGGGAGCCGGAAGTGGCGGGAAGAAGAGCTGGGAATGCTGGGAACTGGGAGCTGGAAGTGGCGGGAAGGAAGAGCTGGGAATGCTGGGAACTGAGGGCAGGGGGTCCTGGGACGGAAGAGCCGGAAATGGCAGGAAGGAAGAGCTGGGAATGCTGGGAACTGGGAGCCGGAAGTGGCGGGAAGGAAGAGCTGGGAATGCTGGGAACTGGGAGCCGGAAGTGGCGGGAAGAAGAGCTGGGAATGCTGGGAACTGGGAGCTGGAAGTGGCGGGAAGGAAGAGCTGGGAATGCTGGGAACTGAGGGCAGGGGGTCCTGGGACGGAAGAGCCGGAAATGGCAGGAAGGAAGAGCTGGGAATGCTGGGAACTGGGAGCCGGAAGTGGCGGGAAGAAGAGCTGGGAACTGGGAGCCGGAAGTGGCGGGAAGGAAGAGCTGGGAATGCTGGGAACTGGGAGCCGGGGGTCCTGGGACGGAAGAGCAGGGGATCCGGACAGACCCAACCCACAGGGAAAGCGCCGCGGAGGACCTGCCCTTCGGGGTGTGCCGCCGAGCGGACCTCAGTGTGTCGGGGAGGAGGACCCGCCGAGGGCGCGGCGCCGCAAGCACCGGTCTGCCCTGCAGTGGCCTCAGGGGCCGCACCCAGCCTGGGGCACCCCTTCAGCTGGCCTCAGTCCCCAGGCCCTCCCAAGCCGGGGCCCAGGCACGTGGCCCCGGGCAGCCCCCATCGCGGTCCTCTCTGCGCTGTCCTTCAATCCCAGAAGAGGCGGCAAACTGGAGCACAGCAGAGCCTCCCTCCAGGGAGCCGAGGCCCCCTCCGGGCCCTGGTGGCGGGAGGGACCCTGGGAAGGCCAGCCCCCCCTTCCCCTGGGTCCCCGGTCCCGCCGAGCGCAGAGGCCCTCTGCCCTAGGGGCGTGGCTGTGGCCGGCCCGGGTGGGAGCAGGCAGGGTTCCAGGCAGGAGGCCGGAGCCTCGCGGACTTTGCCAGACTCACTCGGAATCCCCGACACCAGCTTGAGGGGCCTCAGCACCCGCACCGCCCGCAGCGTCCGCAGGTCGAAGTCGGTGCCGGCCGTGGCGAGGATCCTGCAACAAACAGGGAGGTGAGGGCTCCCGCACACCGTGTCCTCCATCCTGGCTGGTGACACCTTCGCACCTGGCTCCCCCTCCCCGGCACAGGCTGGCCCAGGGCGCGGGGTGCTGCCCGCGGTGGGTGACCAGCCTGCGGTTCAGACTCACCTCCACTGCTCGCCGCCGGCCTTTGGGCTGCGTGCCAGCCTGAACCGTGCCCCAGACCAGCCCCGCTGCAGCCAAGAGGCCCCGTGAGCGGCGGTGCCGAGGGAGCGGCAGAGAATGGAGGCCGCGGGGCTCCTGCAATGCACGGCGCTCTCATGCGTCTCGGGGGGAGTGGGAACCGGGGTGGGGAGGGTGGGCCAGAGGGCTCCCAGAAAGCCATTCCAATCCGCTCCGTTGGCGCAGAAACACATTCCGACTTAAAGCCGACATGGACGCTCCCATGGCCACGCTGCCCACGGCACTCCCTTCGCCCCAAACTCATGTCCAGCGTCCACCCTGCTCTCTGCACGCCAGACCTTCCCTCCGTCAACTTTGTCCGCACGGGCCCGCCCCCCACTGTCCACGGAGAAGCTGTGAGGAGACTCCTCCTCGCTCCCAGTGCCCGAGGCTCCTCCTTTGCGAGGCTTCTCCCCTTGCCCCTCCGTGGACCCTCACCAGCTCCTGGAGTGTTGGCCTCTTTTTCCAGTTTTACCTCCCCCTCCCCCTTCCCCTTCGTCCCCCTCCCCCTCCTCCTCTCTCCCCCACCCCTCCTCCTCCTCCTCCTCCCTCAAAAGGTGGACACCCAGGGCTCCCTCCATCCGGGATCCACCCCACGGTGTGCTTATTATGCCCAACCTGGCACCTTTAACTCAAATCTGGAACTCTGGGCTCAGGGACCCAAGTGCACGTTACACATTTCCACTGGGATGTTTAAAAAAGCGTGTCAAACATGATACAGCTAAGGGGCTCTGCTTCAAACGTCAAGTAAAAAAAATACCCTTTTTTTAAAGGTCAGCGTTGTTACATCCTGGTGACTCAAGAGCATTTATTCTTACTCCCAGGCTTGCTCCTTCCCAGCGAAAACAGCCCCCCCACCCCCCATCTCAGCAGCTAGTCAACTGTTATTTAAGCCAAAACCAAGGCTTCGCCCCTGAATGCCTCTCGTACATTCCACATCCAAGTCACAGTTTAAAATGCACCTTACAGTCCTGGGGGAGGAGGCTTTACGCCCTAAACGCCCTGCAGGGAGGGGAGGACTGGTGTCAGAAGGTCAAGGTCCCAGGAGAAAAGGAGGAAAACGGGAATGTCTTTAACCCAAAATCCCACGAGGCGTGAGGGAGGCCATCCCCCTGCTGGGAGGTCAGCCCCGTTCGGACAAAACCCGCAGATCCGGGAGCAAAACAGGCAGGCATTTTAAACGCTGGAGTCTGGCAATAAATCATTACTGAATAATAGCAATAATAATCAGGAATCATACTCTGGGCGGGAGACGTGGTCTGACAGTATTAATGGTCTAGGCCAGCGGTCGGCAAACTCATTCGTCCACAGAGCCAAATAGCAACAGGACAACGATTGAAATGTCTTCTGAGAGCCACATTTTTTAAAAACTTCTTCTAACGCCACCTCTTCAGAATGGACTCGCCCAGGCCGTGGTCTTTTGTGGAAGAGCCACACTCAAGGGGCCAAAGAGACGCATGTGGCTCGCGAGCCGCGGTTTGCCGATCACTGGGTTTAGGACATAGTGTGGAGGAATCCACCCACAGCCGTCGGAGAACGAGAGAGAGAAGCTAAGCAACGTGGAGGTTAGACCTCTCCTCTCACACGCGTCCAGGGTGAGTTCCGGGGAAGAACAGAGTGAGTGGTGAAGCAGCCACGTTTGGAGAGAGGAGGAGGAATTTCCAGAATTAAAGACGTAAGCTCAAAGTTCATTACAAGAAACAATGTAACACCACTAGATGTCCCTTTTCCCCCAATGGACCTACAGATTCAATGCAATTCCAGTAAAAGCCTCAACATTTCTTATTTGTAGAAAACCCACAAGAAATTACCGTAGCTAATGAATTCAACGAAGTTTCAGGATACGCCATCAACACAAAACAAGTTGTATTTCTATGCACTTGTAACGAACACTCACAGGAGGACATTTAAAAAAATCCATGCACAACAGCACTCCAAAGAATGAAATACTTCGGAGTAAAATTAACCAAGGAGATAAAACAAAATTAAACAAAAGACGGACTGGACACCGAGGACCTCAGAACGCTGCTGACGGACAGCCAAGGCCGGGAAGAGCAGTTGGAGAACCTGGTGTTGATGTCCACGGCACCCAACGCGCCTGGCGAGGCCACGCGATCCCTGTCGAAAGCCCAGCCCTTCCTGTGCAGAAACAGAAAAACGCACCCTAAAATTCACCACAAGTGGGACCTCAAGGGCAAGCAGCCAGACCATTTTGAGGAAGAATGAAACGAGGAGTCACATCTCCCCATTTCAAAGTCACTCCTGTCCTCAGCGTGCCGGCGCTTCCCACCCTTCCGGGTCATCCTAGGGTTTCGTTCTCTTGCATTTGCACACGAGCTGGTTTTCTTCGCTTCTTTTTCTGGAACTTCACTGCCCGCCTGTAGGAACGCAGCGCGTTTCCGTGCACGGATTTGGATCCTGCTGCTCGACGGCATTTGGTTGGTGTTTGGGAGAGTCTATTGGTGGAGACTGGGTTTCTGTGTATGGAGTCTTGCCGTCAGCAAACCGTGCGGGTGTCCCTTCTTCCTGCCCGGTTTGGTGCCGTCGTGTCTCTCTGGCCGAGTGCTCGGGCTGGAGCTCCAGCGCTGTGCTGATTGAGGGGTGCCAGGGGACACCCTTGTGTCGCTCCCGGTCTTAGAGGAAAACCTGGCCGTCTTCACGGCTGAGCACGGTGTGAGCTGAGGGCTCTGTCGTATGTCACTGTTATGTTGAGGTGCTTGCCTTGTATGTCCGTCTTACAGAGTGTTTTCATCATAAATAGTTGTTGTGTTTGTCTTTCTGACTTATTTCACTACTTGGCGTAATGCCTTCAAGGCCCGTCCACGCTGTTGCAGACTTACTCCTAACACCTCTACAGAATGGCATTTTTTGGATTTGTAACTTCCATAAATAGAATGCTGGTGTTGTGTGTTTTTTAGAAAGTACCATCTTTTCTGATCATCTCTTCAATGCACAGAACCCACTCCGAAGGCACCAACAAGCACACTGGTCATGAAGGATTCCTTTTACAATCGTAATAAGCCCGGCGGCCGTGGCTCAGGGGTTGAGCGTGGACCTATGAACGCGCGGGTCACGGTTCGATTCCCGGCCAGGGCACAGGCCCAGCTGCAGACTCCATCCCCCGTGTGGGGCGTGCAGGAGGCAGCCGATCAACGGTTCTCTCTCATCACGGATGTTTCTCTCTCTCCCTCTGCCTTCCTCTCTCTCTCTCTCTCTCTCTCTCTCTCTCTCTCTGAAATCAACTTAAAAAAAAAAATAGGAAAGGAACAGACACAAGACAATTCCTGAAGACGGTGAACCTCCCAGGACCTCGGTCAGGAGCGAGCAGTCCAGGGCAGCGTCGGCCTCGCCTGAGCGTCACGTTCAGGTGGGTTCTGGCAGCCCTTCCGGCCAGCCCGTTGGACACTGTCCCGCCAGGATCACAGCATTACCAAGCCGCCGTTACGATGGCACAAGCGGCCACCTCCGGGCGCAGCGGGAGCGAAGCGCACTGCGTAGTCATGACAGTGACGGACAGAGACGCTGGGGTGTGTGAAGTGACGGTGAAGGGCCGGCGTGCCCCGCTCCACGTTCACATGGCTGAGCCTGAGGACTCGGCGGGAGGCGGGCGCAGAGGCCTCTTTGTGCCACGGCGCTCGTGAGCGTCCTGCAGGCGCTGCCGGGCAGGGCCGGCTGCTCACGGCGGAGGATGGGAATGTTCTAGAATGAGGTTGTGGGGCCCGGCCGGCACGGCTCAGCGGTGAGCGTCGACCCAGGAAACGGGTCACGGTTCCATTCCCGGTCAAGGACTCCGGCCCGGGGTGTGGGCTCGACCGCGAGTGCGGGGCCTCAGGAGGGGGCCGGTCCACGATTCTCCCTCGTCACCGATGTTTCTGCCCCTCCCTCTCCCTCCCTCTCCGAAAGCAAGAAAGTTATGTTTCAGATAAATAAAGTGAGGTCGTGGTGACGGTGGTACAGCTAACGCGGCACGCACGGAAACCCTAGCTGTGCCGGGAGAGGAGGGCGCGGCGGGGTGCGGCCCCGCCTCGAGGTGCTGCTCGCCGAGAGAAAAGGCGAGTGCATGCTTTTACGCGGGTCACGGTTACAGCCGCGGGAAACGGCAGCACTCGGCCCAGAGCACACGCCCGGCGGTGACTGCCTGCGGCCCAGGCCCCGCTGCCCGGCTCCCCTACCCGCGGGGCATGGGGACACGGCACAAGGCACAGGCACACGCTCAGACAGCGCACGGGCACATGAGCACGCGTGTGGATGAGAACAGGAGCCGGGCACACAGCCTGAGCCCAAACACGGCTCAGACACGGACGTACGGCAGACCACTCACCGGCACCCACAGCTGGGGGAGGGGGGCCCCAGCGGCAGCCCGGCAGGTCCCCTGACCCTGACCCAGGCCCTCACCCGCAGCCCCAGACTCAGGGTCCCAGCTGTCTGTGCAGGACCCTGGGCCACCCCCAGCCTTCCCAGCCGCTCCCCAACCCCCTACTCAGCCCGGCCACCCCCAGGCCACCCCTGTCTGAAAGGCCAGAGCTGACCAGGGGCCCATGGCCGCTACCTGTCTGTGCGGAGGTGACAAGACCAGAGAAACCCCAGACCGCCGACCCTGACCCTGACCCCACCCCACCCTGGTGGGCACCCGCCTGCCCGCTCCCCTCCTGCTCCCTGCTCCCCCTCGGGTGGGGGGGCAGGGCCCTTCCTCCCTGACCCTTCCCGCAGGGGTCCCTGCTGAGCCTGGGGGCGGCACGGACCGTGTGCGCCCAGCATCCCTGAGCCCATTCGTTCTGGAACTACCTGGGGACAGTCAGGACCACACCAGCGGCCGCAATCACAACCCGGGAGGTCCCTGCCGGCCGGGTGCACACGCTCACAGTCCCACCTGGTCCCTGGGGAGGGGCCCGCTTCACCTGTTTCCCGATGGGAGGGGCCCTCTCCCGCCCAGACCCAGGCCCGAGCTCAGTGTCCCGCCTGGAGCAGGTGGCAGGGGGACCACCAGCCGCCCAGACAGCCCTCACAGTGCCCTGGCCCAGCACACAGCCACGGCGTCCCTGGCTCCCAGAGACACCCCGAGTAGACAGTACCCACCAGAGGGTCTGCAGGGGCGCCCTTCCCGCCCAGGGTGCTGTCACCCACTGCACGGAGCCCCATCCAGGCGGGGCCAGAGGCGGCACCCAGCCCCCTGGGGAGACCCACACCAGCACCCGACTTCTCTGAGGAGCCCCGCCCCAGAGCAGGACCCCGGCTCCGACACTGGCCTCAGCCTGAGCCTGTCTTCCTGGCCACTGGGCTCCGGGCAGCGGCACTGTCCACGGTGCAGCCCCTCCTCGGGGCCCTGGGCTGGCGAGGCGCCCGCGTCCTCCGGACGTCACTGCTGTCACTGGGGAGGGTGGGTGGCCTCGCGCCTGCTCGCTCGCCCCTCACGCTGGGCAGGTGATGGGCCTTCAGGTCGGGTGGGAGCAGGGGGTGCAGAGCCAGCCAGACGCCCCCCCCCCCCCCCCCCCCCCCGCCGCAGGAGCCGGAGCCCGAGCAGGCGGGGCCACCTCCACCTCCAGGAGCGGCTTCGTCACGACTTTCCAGGGTGCAGCCCTGGCCCAGGAGCTGCTGGCGGTTGCCATGGAGACAGCCTGTGGGTCTCAGCCTCCCGCCCCCGCCCCAGGGGCTGAGCTGAGCAAAGGCCTGCAATCTCCCTCAAACCAACCCCCGGCTCCACGGCCCTCCAGGCCTCGGGGTCAGCGTGCCCGTCTCACGGGGGAGAAACGGGGGTCCGGGGGCACCCCCAGTGCCCAGGCTCCCAACCTGGAGGAGGCGCCTCCGAGACTTGTCCAGCGGAAGTGTCCGGGCCGCTGGCCGCTGCCCACCGCTCGGCAAAGGGGGGCCGTGGGGGCCCCGAACTCCAGCAGCCGACAGCCGCCATGCTGACCCCCTGACCCTCGCCCCCCCCGCCTGCCAGGGGACACGGAGTCCTTGGCTGAAGGCTCTGCCCAGCTCGGCTCTGACCCGCAAGGCCACGGAGCAGGCCGCCTCCAGGGGCCGGCCACCAGCCCCCCGTTTCCAGGGCCAGCTGACTCCCCCGGAACCGCGTGGCCTGCGGCCAGGGCCAGGGCGCCCGGTGTGCCCGGCGCCGTCCCACTCAGCGCCCGCCCCGCTTCGGGACACCGATTTCTGAGCCTCCGTCTCTGGTCTGTGGAGTGGGGTGACCCTCCCGCCCCCACAACTGAAGTTACAAGGCGGCCCCCAGTCCCCTTCAGGGTCAGGACCAGAGACCCCACTAAACCGGTCTGAGGCGCACCCTGCGTCCCAGAAAACGACGGAAAATGTCCAGGTTTCCACCAAAACCAGCAGGGCCGAGGCCACAGGAGACAGAGCCCGGGCGCTCGTCACCCGGCGCCAGCAAAGCACCGTCAGAGCCGGCGAAGGTACGCGGAAGCACCAGCGACGACTGTCACCGGAAACCAGAGTAACCGGGATGGAAGCGAAGAGGGTGGGCTCCCGGCAGAAGAGAGACCGGAGGGCTCGGTGCCCGGCACCCCGCGGAAGCAGCGCCCGGCGTGAGGCCCGGGAGACGTCAGGCTGCCACGAAAGGCGTGCCCCCGGTCAGCACGTCGGAGCCGGTGGGCGAGGCAGAGCTGGAAACACTCGGCCACGTCCCGGCTGAAAACTTGCCGAGGACCCGGGGCCAGAAGTAGGGCGAGAGGAGGGAGGACAGTCCCCGGGGCCCACGGCACGGCAGCCACGCAGGCTGGCAGGACCGGACCGCGTCACGTCACCACCCTGTGCCCCCTGGGGCACCGCGGTCTCTCCGCTCTCCCAACCGATTTCACCGCAGCGGTTGAGCACGCCAGCACGGGGCGGGGGGGGGCACTGCACAGAGATGACGGGCCAGACAGAGGAGCCCACAGCCCGAGACCCCGCCCCCCCACCCCGTGTGACTCCATCTGGACACAGCACCCACAGGAGGGTCCTCAGGGTGAACCCGCACCCGCCAGGGCTGGCACCCACAGGAACAGGAGGCCCCCAGAGCTGGGCTGCACGAGCGAGGAGGCCCGTGACGCACGGCGGGCAGGCAGGCGGCACCTGGGCCCGGGGCCTCCCCCGCCAGGGCCGGCCGCGCCTGCGTGCAAGCCTGGTGTCCCCGCAACACGCGCTTTCCCGCAGAGCTCCTCCTCGAGGTCCGGCACCGGGCCCTGGCCGGCGCAGCTCCGAGGGCTGAGGTCATCCCGCCCTGAAAGGCCGCCGTTGGTTCACGGGGCCCATGCCCGGTTGCGGGCTTGATCCTCGGTGTGGGGCGCGCAGGAGGCAGCCGATAGAGGCCAAGCGCGTCCCACAGATGTTTCTCTCTCTTTCTAAAATCCACTTTTGAAAAAAACACCTTTAAATGTCGGCAACTCAAGCCCACCTGCCACGTCCCTGCAGCCCACCGGCCACAGACCCAAGGCTGGGCGGGGCCCGGGACGCCAGCGCCCCTGCAGACCACAGCCCAGGAGCGGGGCACCTGTCCCAGCCGCCACCCCTCCCCCGCCCCCTCCCCACGGAACCGGGGCCTGGGCTGAGCTGTCTGGCTGCAGACGCTGAGGCTCATGCAGGATGACGCTGGTCACGGTGGCCTGGCTGAGCCCCCCACCCCACCCCCACCCTCGGATGTCAGGGCTCAGGACCCAGGCCTCACGGGATCCCTGGAGACAATCCCAGTCCCCCTGGGCCCCTGGGGTGCTGAGACCTCCACTGTCAGCTCAAACGGCCCAGCAAAGCCCCAGGCAGACAGTGCGTGCAGAACAGATCAGGCCCCACGGCGCCCGGGGACCCACCTGCCCAGGGACATGCCGTGCAGATCCTGTGAGCAACAGATGTCCTCCGGGCCCACGGAGCCCCCCCTCCCCCGGGTGTCCCCGAGTCCCCATCCCGGAGCCTGCTGGTGCCCTCGCCCTGGGCTCTGAGGGAGCAGCGTTCAGCGAGGGGGGCAGGTGCTCCCCCAGGGCGGCAGGAGCAGGCGTAGGGGCCCCCGCGAGGCTGAGCCTGGACGCGCCCTCCCAGCGGAGCGCACAGCTCTAATTACAGGGCCTGGAGAGAAACCCAGTTTAATGTGGAGTAAAGCGAAGCTGTGGCTGCAGACGTCCCCATGGGAGCCACCTGGCTGAGCAGGACACACTCCCTGCCGTCCCAGGACTGGGCGGCCTGGACGGCTGGGAGGGGCGCGCCGTCCCTCCGTTCTCAGCTGCCAGCCCAGCTCACACGCCGCGCCCCCTCCCGCGTCTGCTGTCAGACACCAGGCCTCGACGGCTGGATCCCAGGCCCCCTGGTCCAGCCCGGGCTTCCTGTCTGTCACCCGATGGCCTCCCCGTGGGGACAGCCCACCAGCACCCAGCGGGAGCCCCACCTACTAACACCCCTCCAGTCCTTCCACTGCCGCCAGCGCCCAGGCCCGGTCTCCGCCCTGCGTGGCTACGAGCACAGAGGAGCGGCCTCAGGTGCACCACGTGCCCCCTCCCCACCCGCCCCAGTGGCGGCCTCGCCATCCACTCCTCTCCCCCAGTCTCCTCCCCCCTCCCCCTTCCTCTCCCCTCCCCCCTCCCCACTTCTTTCCTCTCCCCCCCTCCCCCTCCTCTCCCCTCCCCCTCCCCACTCTCCCCTCTCCCTCCCCTCCCCCCTCCCCCTCCTCTCCCCCTCCCCCCTCTCCCCTCCCCCCTCCCCTCTCCCCCCCTCCCCCTCCCTCCTCTTCCCTCCCCCTCCCCCTCCTCTTCCCTCCCCCCTCCCCCCTCCTCTCCTCTCCCTCCTCTTCCCTCCCCCCTCCTCTCCCCTCCCCCCTCCCCCCTCCTCTCCTCTCCACCCTGAAGTTCAGGAAGCGCCTGCCCTTCAGTAAACTCCCGGTCCCCACCCCCCCGGCCCTCCCCTGCCACCAGCCCGCACCCCCCCTCCCCTGCCACCACCCCGTACCCCCCCCACTGCCACCAGCCCGCACCCCCTCACTGCCACCAGCCCGCACCCCTCACTGCCACCACCCCCGTACCCCCTCACTGCCACCAGCCCGCACCCCTCACTGCCACCAGCCCGCACCCCTCACTGCCACCAGCCCGCACCCCCTCACTGCCACCAGCCCGCACCCCTCACTGCCACCAGCCCGCACCCCCTCACTGCCACCACCCCGTACCCCCTCACTGCCACCAGCCCGCACCCCTCACTGCCACCAGCCCGCACCCCTCACTGCCACCAGCCCGCACCCCTCACTGCCACCAGCCCGCACCCTCTGGTCCCGGGCTCCACCCTGCAGCGCCCCTCACACCCCTCCCCGGCGCCTGCTCGCCGCTGGCTCTGACCGCCATCGACACCTGTGACCTCTCGGCCACCGCCTCTCCCCAAACACCTCGCTTCGTCCTCCGTGTCCCTGAGAAGTCACGGGCGGCTGCGGGCTCCCTGACACCTCCAGGACCCGCCACCCCCTCTCTGTGTGACGGAGCCTCAGGGAGCACGGGTCGGGCGAGCAGCGGGAGGCACGGGCGCGCTCAGAAGCCCATGCGCACTGAGGGTCACAATGTCCCCTCGGCCCCATCCATCCAGGGGGGCGGCTGCTCCCCCCTGCGCACACCCGCGGAGGCTCAGCAAATCCCGGGATGAACGAATGGCGGCTGTGCGCACGGACAGGAGAGCAGACAGCAGGACGGCAGGACGGCCCCTCGGCTCACCCCCCCTGCAGCCTGGGGGCCAGACGGTGCCCAGGCCTGGTCCAGGTGGAGGGAGGCTGGAGCTCCCCGGGTGGGGCGGGGCCCAGCCAGGCACCTCCAGGACCTGCCCGCCGGCCCGCCCGCCGCTCAGAGCAGGAGGCCCTGCTGGCCTCTGGGGAGGAGCTGGGCTTCCAGGCAACGGGCCTCCCCAGCCAGGCCGCCAGCCCTCCAGCCCCCTGAGCACCCATTAAGTGAGGAGCCCCACAGCGACCCACAGGGACCTCGGGCTCAGGGGGGCTGAGAGCTAGGGTTCTTCCTGACTCCCCACCGGCCAGCACTCACCCCGAAAAACACTCAGGGCCTCCCTCTACCCCCCCCCACACACATGTACACACACCACACGTACACACACGTGCACACACACACACACACACGTGCACACACCGGGTCACGAGTCCTGTGTGCTGCATGCAGGAGGGAGCGGCTCCCCCAGGACCCTGGCCAGTGTTTGAACCCCCATAGGACAGAGGTCACCCTCCCCAGCTGGGGTTCCCCCTCCCAACCCAGCACCCCCTTGGGGATGAGGGGCAGAGCCAGGAGCCTGGGGACCAACCGGCAGCACCCCTGCCCCCCCTTCCCCCCCTGAGGACACAGAGTGCAGGGACTCAGGGACTCAGACGGCAGACACGGGAGACACGGGGCCAGAGAAGAGAAAGAGACAGTGAGACCAAGAGGAAAATAAGGAAGGAGAAATGGGCAGAGAGGGAGGGAGGGAGGACGATAAGGGGGAGGAGGGAGGGAGGGGAGGTGGGGGGAGGGGGAGGGAGGGAGGACGATGAGGGGGAGGAGGGAGGGAGGGGAGGAGGGGGAGGGGAAGGGAGGGAGGGAGGGAGGAGGGGGGAGGGGAAGGGAGGGAGGAAGATGAGGGGGGAGGAGGGAGGGAGGGGAGGTGGGAGGGGGAGGGAGGGAGGGCGATGAGGGGGAGGAGGGAGGAGGGGGAGGGAGGGAGGACGATGAGGGGGAGGAGGGAGGAGGGGGAGGAGGGGGAGGGGGAGGGAGGAGGGGGAGGGAGGAGGGGGGAGGGAGGGAGGCAGAGACCTGGAGAAGGAGGGCAGCACATGGAGAAAGGGCAGAGTGGGAGAAGGAGCTGGAGGAACGAGAAGAGAGGACGGAGGGAGGGGCTCCAAGGCGGAGCTGGGGCTCCCAGGAGGGCAAGCCCATCTACGTTCTCCGTGACCAGGAGTGTGGGCATCGGGCGCGGAGCCGGTGCGCCCCCTCTCCCGGCCCCAGGAGGCACCGGGCTGCCTGGCCTGAGGTCCTCCACCTCCTGCCCCGCCCAGCAGCACACAGCACCCCCTCCCCCGCGGCACAGCCACTCCCAGGCCCCGAGCTCCAATCCCCATTCGTGTGCAGACACCCCCTGAGCCCTCCTGGGAGCCTGCCCCAGCCAGGCTCCGGGGACACCCTGGAAGATGAGGGGCCCCTCCTCAGGGACTCTGGTCCCGAGGGAGGGAGAGAGGGAAGTAAACAGTGCGGCTCCCTGGTCCCCACGCTGCCTCCCGGGCCCCCTCCCCAGCAGCCGGGCCTCAGGCAGAGTCTGCACAGGGCAGGCGGGGCCCAGGCAGCAGGCCGGTGGACAGCAGCGCCCTCCTCCCTCCTCAGTCGTTGGGAAAAATGGGGCGGAAGTCAGTTTCCCAGAAAACCTATTAATCCCAGGTTCAGAGGCGCCCCCCCATCGGGGCTGGGGACAGGCTGGGCCACCGGCCCGAAGACCCAGGGGCCTGTCCCGGGGGACCGTCCCCAAGGCCACCTCCTCCACGCAGGCCTCAGCCCTGAGCTCCGGGGAGCCTCAGGCTGGGGAAGAACAGACCACGGTCCCGGGCGCAGTGGGGCTCTGGGACGCGGGCAGTGCAACCAGGTCTGTGGGGCAAACTCCCCCAGCGCGGCCCCCAGCCCCGGAGCTGAAGCCACGGGAGTGGGCCTCGGCCTGCTGGGCAGACACGGGCAGGGCCCTAGGCACCCACCAGGCAGCTGGGGAATCGGACGCCCGAAGGGCAGGGACTCAGCGAGGAAGAGCAAGGTGCTCGGCCCTCACTCCTGCCCCAGCCCACCCCCAAGTCCGCTTCCTGGGCCCTGGGCTGCTGTGGGTGCTCGTCAGGTCCATCTGAGGAGAAACGTGGGGTGCAGGGGGGTCGGGATTGACACCCTTCCAAGAGCACAGCCCAGCCAAGCCCCAGGACACCCCTCCCCCTCGGTGACCGACCACCGCACCCTCGGCCCCACCCCTGCAGCTGGGTCAGCAAGCTCCGCCGGAGGACAGGCCCCTTGAGTCGGCGGCAGCGTGGGCACGCTTGGCCCCACGGGGTTATCGGGCAGAGCTCTCCCCTCACGCGCCCACCCCCCCCCCCCCCCCCGCCGCAGCCGCCGACCGTCCCGGGCGAGGCCGGAAGGCCAGCCGCTCGCCGCGGCCACCTACCCCGTGAGAACCACCACGAAGTCCATGACGTTCCAGCCGTTGCGCAGGTAGGAGCCCTTGTGCAGCACGAAGCCCAGGGCGATTACCTTGATCCCCGCCTCGAAGCAAAAGATGCCGATGAAGTACGGCTCCGTGTCGTCCTGAGGGGAACACGGCACAGGGTCGCCGCTGCCCACCCGGAGGGGCCAGGCCCCCACCCTCCAGGCGGGCAGCGGGGGGAGGGGATGCGGTGACCAGGGTCACCTGTCAGCGCCCCATCCCCAGTCTGGTCATCGGCCCACCCCGAGGGACACGGAAGCACAGAGGCCACGGGCCCAGCTGCCCACGGGCTCCGCCCACTGCCCTGGGCGGGTGCCCCAGCTCCCGGGAGCGCAGCACGGGACCCACTGGCCCTTTAACGCACATTCCCAGACCCTCGCTCGAAACCTGCAGGTCCGGGAGCGAATGTGGCCGGGCCTCAGGGGGCCGTCCCGCCCACGGGCCACAGGCGGGGTGTGGCTGGCGAGGGGAGCGGGGCGGGCGGGTGCCGGAGATGCAAGCACCCCCCACCCCTGCTGCACCTCCTCCCTCAGCCCGGCGAGGCCGGCCCTGCGGGCTGAGCACCCGTGACCGGTGGAGACAAGCAGAGGCTGTGGCTGTGGCTGTGGCTGTGGCCAGGGCAGCCGGCAGGGAGGGCCTCAGTGCCGAGGAGCAGGGAGCTAGGCTTGGGGGCCGGGGGCAGACACCTGGGGGGTCACTGCGGGGAAACGGCCGGCCGCAGTGCAGCCCACAGGCGCCTACCTGCCAGGCCGCTGCTCAGCGCCCGACGGAGGGTGGTGAGGAAGGGGTCCTGTGCCTGGGAGCGCTCTGCCCAGCCCGCTGGGGCGGGGATGCAGGCCCGGGGACGGGCGCCTCGGGGCCGCAGGGGGCAGGGCCGGTGGCCCTTCCTCTCCCATGGAACCCACAGCCCGGCCTCGCCTGCCCACGGCTGACGGGCAGCCCTGTGGGGAGTGGCCATCGCGGCCCGGCTCCCCTCACACCCGATGCTGACTCATGACAGGGCCCCCCAGGCTTCTGGCCGGATGGCCCCTCTCCCCTTGATCCCAGGGGAGCCCCAGGGCCCCACCAAACAGAAGGCCTCTGGATGGACAGGAGGGCAGGCCCAGGCCCGGGTGGGCGGGGCCCACGCTAACCCTGGCCTCAGCCCTGCCCCTGCTCCACCCAGACCACAGGGCTGAGCCAGGGCGTGGGGAGGCATGGGGCCAGCAGGCCAGGGCTCCAGCTAATGGCCGCTGGAAGGTGTGGGTGGGCGGGAAGCAGAGCCCCCAAGGTAGAGAACCGTGGAGGGCCGGCCCGCTGGACCAGTTTGCCCGCCCTCACCCCCCACCCCCCAGCTAGTGTCACCGGCCTCAGAGCCTGACCTTTGGTCCCTCCCAAGGGACTGGGGTCAGCCCAGGGGGCCTCAGGGCTGGCCCAGGTGGGCCCCATTCTGCTCCTTTTCCCAGCAGCTCGCCCCAACCCTGAGACGTGTGCCCGCCCCCTTCCCCACACACCCAACCTCCTCACCCAGGAGGCAGGAGCTGGCCCAACCAAGCCTGCCCGCCAACGGGCGCAGGCTGAGCCCCCTGTCCCCAGCCCGCTTCTCTCCAGCCCTACCCCAGACACCCTTCCGTGGGGCTGTGACGGGGTCCCGTGGGCTGGCCTTAAGGCTCCCTGCCTGAGTCCCCAGCTCCCTCTGACTCTCGCCCTCATGTGCCCTCCAGAGTGGGTGCTGGCACAGGGCCCACGCCGCCAGCGGAGCTGGGCCCCGAAGGCAAGTGGCCCGGCCAGCCACGCCGGGGCAAGTCACACGGGACATGTCCCACTCCGCGTGGCAGGGCTGCGCTGACCCTCCCCCCTTCCCCCCGCCCTCCCCATGCTAAAGAAATGCCTGCCCCCCGAATCCTCCATCCCCGGCTCTCCCCACTGGCTGCCCACCTCCTCGCCTCCTCCCAGTGCCCTGCCTACCGTGAGCCCCCCGGGGGCAGGCTCCTTGTCCCCACCCAGCCTCCCCCTGGGCCCAGGATGGAGGGAGGAGGGAAGGCCAGGGCCCACACCAGGCACCGAGCAGGCCATGCGCGTCCTCGCCGCTCATCTCCAGGGAAGTGAGCGGGAGAGGCTGGGGGGCAGTCACGTGCAGCGGCCTGCCTGGATGCTCCCCCTGCTCTGCCTGCTCTCTGCTCCCGGCTCGGCCTCCTGGGCCTCGGAGAGCCCACGTCAAGCCCAGGCAAAGGGCCCAGCAGCAGGGAGGGCTGGGTCCGGGGGACCTGGCCTCACCGCCCCAAATCCCACCCTTCCCTCTGCCCCCGCCCCTCCAGAGACCCCGCCCTGGCACCCTGCCTGTCTCAGGCCCGGGGCCTCCGTGGGGGTAGCACAGGGTCTGCAGGCTGTGGCAGGGCGGGTGGGAACAGCTCAGGGTGCTCAGGAAGAAAGCCGGGGGAGAGGGGGGGAGAGGAAGCCAGGGGAAGGGGTGGCCCCACGGGGAAGAGACGCGGAGACGATTCTGAGGCAGAGACTGGCAGACCCAGGGGGCACCCGGGGCAGAGGCCACGCAGGGCAGAGACCATCATGGCCCTGATGCCAGCCGCCCTCCCCGTTGCCTGCATTCCTGACCCTGAGCCGTTCACCGGCACCACACAGCCAGGCTTAGGCTCAGGTCTCAGATCAAGAAGCCTAAGGCCTTGGGACTGGGGTGCAGGGGTGGCTGGCGGCACTGGACAGAGCAGCCACCTCCCTCCCCATCAGGCTGCGCTGGCTGCTCCAGTCCTCCTGACCCTGAGGGAGGGGCCCGCTGCATGCTCTGGTCGCCCCCCTTGGAGGGAGAGGCGCTCGGCCGGCCTAAGACCCGGGCCCCCCACTCACCAGCCGCTCGGACATGGGCGTTTTGTCGCCGTCAGGGAGATGCTGCTCCAGGGCCAGCACGATGCAGTTGGCGATGATGGTGGCCAGGATCATGTACTCGAAGGGAGTGCGTGGGTTAAGGACCGGCCGCGAGGCGCCAGGGGGAGGGGAGGCGGCGAGGCGGGCGGCTCGCAGTGCAGCAGCCGGCCAGGCGGCCAGGCAGCCTCCAGGGGGCCTGAGTGACCCCTCCAGTGCCCCCCCCACTTCCTCCGCCTTTATCTTTGGGGGCTGCCGCGAGGCCAGCCCTTGGGCCCGGCTCGGCGGCCGTCAGCACCGCGGACAGCGCCGTCCGGCTCCGCGCCCCCGAAGGGAGGGGGCGGTGCGCCCCCCGCTCCGGCTGGAGAGGGACCCCGCGCAGGCGCACTCCTGCCCAACGACACACGTAGCCACATGTACCGACACAGGCACGTGAACATGCATGTCCCGAGAGTCCCGCACGCACGCGCAGCGCCGGGATCATGCTCTGCCCGCACACACGCCGCACCTGCTGCCAGGCGCGCGCGACCCGCGGCCACCGGGGGCTCGCACCTCCAGACTCGGGTTCACCCTCGGTGCCCTCCAGGCTGGCCGTGCGCTCGGCATCCGGACCGGGGAGCGAAGGGACGTGTCCGGGGGCAGGGGGCTCCGCCCAGCGTCCACCCCGCTCCAGCCGCCGCCGCCGCCACCGCGACCACACGCGCGCGCGCGCACACACACACGCACCCGCGGCGGGCGGAGAGGGGCCCCGCAGCCCCGCCCCGCCCCCTCCACGCCGAGTCCTCCCGGGGTGCCTCTCCCCAGATCGCACCCTCCTCCTGGCCCTGGAAAGATGGCCACTGGGCGCCGCACTCGACCCACCGGGTCCCGGCCCAGCCGCCCCTCCCACACCCGGCGGGGTGCGGACGCCGGACCCAGCGCCCGGCCCCTGTGCCCGCGCCCGCGGGCAGCCCCCGCCCGGCCCGGCCCGGCCCAGCCCCGACAGGATATGGCCACTCCGTGATGCGCTTGGCGTATTTGCGGACGACGTTGTCCTCGCTGAAGATGAAGAGCGAGCGGTTGACGGTGAAGCAGTTCTGCTTGACCGGGATGGGGTTGTACATCGCCATGGTGCGCGCGCGCTGCGCGATCGATTGCTTGTAGAGGACCCGCTGGCCCGGCTGCAGCCCCCCGGGGCCCGGGCCGCCCGCGCCGCCGGCTCCGCCGCCCCGGGCCCGCTCCCCGCCGCCGGTGCCCCCATAGCGGCCGCCTATCTCGTCCCCAAAGCGGACCATGGCTCCCGAGCGCCGCGTGCATCCCCCGCCCGGCGGCCCCAGCAGGGAAACCGCGGGGCGCGCCAGGCGCTCGGAGCGGAGCAGTCACGGAGCCGCCGGACCAGCACCGGACCTCGCCCGGCCCGGCAGGCGCCGCACCCGACTCCGCCGCCCCGCACCACGCCCTATAAGGGGCCTATCACGTGGCGGTGCCCGGCCAATCCACGCCGCTCCGCCCGCCCTTATTCCGCCCGCCCCGCCCCCAGCCGGCCGCCCCCGCCCTGTCCCCGCCGCGGGGTCCCGCCGCCAGCCCTCGGGGATGCGCCTCGGCCCCCGGGTCCTCCCTGGCTGCGCCCCAAGCCAGGGCCGGCGCGGTGAGCTTGCGCCCTCCGTGCGTCGGGCCTTGCTCCCGGGCTGGGCGCTGGCCAGATGCTGAACTGGGCAGCTGTGGCCAGGAGCTGGGCGGGGCCCGGAGCCCTCGACGGCCATGCTGAGCTGCCCGAGAGGACCCCTCTTTCCCCCCAGGAGGCATCGCCAGTCGCATAGCGCCCCAGCCCAAGCGGGGGCGGGGGGGCGGCTCCCGGTTCCCCACGTTTCTTCCCACACGTCACTCTTCCCAGCGGCCTCTTCCAGGAAGCTTGCGGCTCAGGCCCTGCCTTGCCATCCTTTCGGCATCTTCGACATCTAGACGATGCTCTCAACGCCCTGGTCTCGGTTGGTCGGATGCACTACCCCGGCCTGGGGGCCCTCACTCTGTCACATCCTAGACCTTCCCATCAACGACCCGCACCAGCTTCCAAATCTGCACTCGGACTTTCTGTCCTTCCACCATTCACTCAATAATAATTTTTAAAATGTGTGTGTGTGTGTGTTTAGGGGGAGGGGGGAGAGGGACAGAGACAGAAACAGCAACTACAGCAACCACGGAGGCACATCACTGATGGGCTGCCTCTGGCGCGCCCCCTTCTGGGGATCAAGCCCACAGCCCGGCTCGTGCCCTGACGGGATCTTGGTTCCTGGGTCCATGCTGAGCCACACCAGCCCGGCTCAATGATCATTTCAAGGGAGGCTGTTGCGTGCTCCTTGTCCATCCATCGCTCAGCGTCTCCACGAGCACCTGACATGTCCGCACGAGGCTCGCGTGGCCTCAGGGGCTGCGCTCTCCTACAAGCATCAGCCGTGCCCACGTGTGCTCGCTCCACTCCACTCCGCGCAAAGGGCACTTCCCGGAGTCGCTCCTGCTCGGGGGCACGGAGGGTGGGGCACTGTCCCCTTCACAGCCAATGGAGGGCGAAATCCACACCGACCGGAGGAGGCTTTTCCAGCCGGAGTCACAGCGGACGCAGGAAGTGACCCCCGGTGTGTAGAGAAGTGAGACCGGGCGCTGTGCAGAGGCCCGGGGGTGACCTCGGCCCCGGGTGCCACGCTGTGGGCTCTGCCTGCTGTTCTGAGCGTGATGAAATGGCAGGAGATTCTCAGCAGAGCGGTCAGCTAACTCCTGTTCCAAAGGGCTCCCTCTGGCCGCTGCCTGGGGGGCAGACCGGTCCGGCTGCCTGTCACCGAGGATGCATTCGGACGGACGTAGCCCAATTCCCAGCTACCGTGCTTACCCAACCGTCTTAACCTCAATAAAAAGCAACGGCCCAGCCCTCGCCGGTGTGGCTCAGTGGATAGAGCATCGGCCTGTGGACTAAAGGGTCCCAGGTTTGATTCCGGTCAAGGGCACCTGCCTGGATTTCGGGCTCGATCCCCACGGGGGGGTGGGGGGGTGTGCAGGAGGCAGACAACCAATGCTTCCCTCTCATCATTGATGTTTCTCTCCCCTCCCTCTCTCAAATCAATGAAAATGTATTTTTAAAAGAAAAATAAATAAAAAGTGATGAAGTATTCCATTTTAGGAGTGCAGAGTCCCCATCTCTCCTCTCTGCCAGGGTCACCTCCTACTTGCTGCCTCATGGCCAGACGTGGCTGCCGCAGCACGAGGTGTCCTAGCTCTACACCACCTTCTCAAACCGGAAGGGAGAGGCAGGCAGGAAAAGGGCAGCCATCTTTTAAAACAAATGTCTAACCCCAGCTGGTGTGGCTCAGGATAGAGCGTCGGCCTGTGGACCGAAGGGTCCTGGGTTCGATTCCCGGTCAGGGCACAGGCCCAGGTTGGGGGCTTGATCCCCAGTGGGGGCCTGCAGGAGGCAGCCGATCAATGATTCTCTCTCCTCATTGACGTTTCTATCTCTCCCTCCCTCTCTCCCTTCCTCTCTGACATCAATAAAAATATTTTTTAAAATAAAATAAATGTCTGATAATCTTTGGTAAGAGGCGCCCCAACAAATTGCTCCCTAAACCCCTTTGGGCATCCCTGAGCTCCAAGAAGGTGGGAGTGAGTATGGCAGAGAGGACCAGGACTGGCGCCCCCCCCCAAAAAAAAATCAGGGTTCACTTGGGTGGGAAGTGGGGGTGCAGGCTGTGGGGAAGCCACCAACAGGAGTGTCTCAGGAAGAGAATCCGAGAGGGTGCGGGGAAGGGACAGCAGGCACAGCGCCTGCTGCAGGGCTGGCCAGGCTGCTCACGAGGCGCGGTGACGGGCGGGCGGGCGACAGAAAGGAAACTGGCCGCTCCCGGTTCTGCCCTCAGCAGCCGTGGGCGGTGCTCTTTGCTGGGACGGGGAAGCGGAGGGAACAGCCTGCTGGTCACGGGATTGCACGCTAAGAAGGTGGTATTCCACACACGAGTGGGGGTGTCGGGTAGGCAGCTGAGCGGCCCAAGGGATGCTCAGAGCTGGGTGTTGGAGCTGTGCCGGGTACCCGCGCCTGCCTTCCCACCCCCGACCCCTCCAGGCCCCGCCCACCGCCCGCACGGACCCCGCCCACTGCCCGGCCCCGCCCACTGCCTGGCCCCGCCCGCCTGCCTCTTTGCCTTGGCTCTGTATCCACACCAGCTCTTGGTCATGCTTGGCCATGGAGAGCACACGTAAGGTGGTGTAATTTTTTATTTTCACTGATTATATTTTGAATATATATTTTTATATTTTTATTGACTCCAGAGAGGAAGGGAGAGGGAGAGAGAGAAACACCAACGAGGGGAGGAAACATTGATCGGCTGCCTCCTGCACACCCCGCACTGGGGCGAGCCCTCAGCCTGGTCACGTGCCCAGACCGGGACTCGAACCCTGACCTCAACGCTCACCCACAGAGCCACGCCGGCCGGGCGACGTGCGTTTACGTACACATTGCACCAATGACCACCTCATCCCCTCACATGGTCACCTCACGTTCTGCAGGGAGACGGCCGAGCACCTGCTCTTGGTGCCTCTCAAGCTGACGGCACGGGATTGAGCACGGTCCCCGGCTCAGGACGAATCACCCTGTCCTGGACGTCTGTCCCCTCTGCCCGGCCCAGGAACCACACTCGGCTCTGCTGCTGAGTCCCGTCCTTTCAGAGTGCACACAGGAGTGAGCGTGTCAGCGGGGTCCTGCCGTCTGGGCGCACCTCGCCCGCACAACACCCCGAGGCCCATCCACATGTCGAGACGGCAGGACTCCCGCCTTCTCCACGGCTGTGCTCACGGACTCCTCGCGTACAGGTGCCACGTCGGGGCCACTCCCGTGCAGGCAGGCACGTAGGCCGTTTCCCTGTCGGGACCGCTGTGGGGAACGCCGCAGTGAACACGGGCGCAGGCCTCTCTCCGAGACCCTGCTTCCATTTCCTCCAAATAACGACGCTGAACTGAGACTGCTGGGTCATGGGTCGTTCTAATGATGCTTTTGTGAAATTATATTTCTATTGATTTCAGAGAGGGAGAGAGAGAAGCATCAGCGATGAGAATCACTGCTCGGCTGCCTCCTGCACGCCCCACACTGGCACCGAGCCTGCTACCCGGGCCTGTGCCCTGACCGGGAACGGAACCGTGACCTCCTGGTTCATAGGTCGATGCTCAACCCCTGAGCCACGCCGGCCAGGCTGCTTGTCACTTTGTGAGGCCCCTCTGCACAGTCTCCCATGGGGGCTGCACCCGCCTGCATTCCCGCCAGCAGTGCCGGGGCCCCCTCTCCGTGTCCACAGGTGCCCTCACAGGGCGAGGTGCTTGCTCACTGGCCCGTCTGCACTGCCCGCGTGATGACGTTTTTGAAATTACGGACGGTGATGACTGCGAACTCAGGGGGTGCGTTAAACGCCACTGTGCGGTGCATTTTAAAACAGCGAATTTTGTTACACGTTTCACCTCAGTAAGACAATCTTGAGTAAACAGTGTCAGTGATTTTAAAGATATTCGCCCCAAGCCCGCTCTCCGTCAGCATGCCACCCGCCTCTGCTCCCACTCCTGCTCCGCCCGAGCAGCTGGAGCAGAGAGAACGGGACTGGCACTGCCTCCCGCGGGTTCTCAGGGCTCCGGCCCCCCGCCTCTTCGGCCGCCTTGCGTGGGCAGCAGCACCAGCACTGCAGGCCCACAGGTCCCTCCCAGGTGCCACGGGCCGTCCCTGTGCCTGGACAGCTCGGGTCACTGCCCGCTCTCGGAGCGGCCTTTGCGTCCCACACAGCACCCGGCATCCGGGGCTGGACTGATGCCGCCGCCCGAAAGGAAGCTGTGGGGGCCGCGAGGCCGTGTGCTCCCCCTGCTGAGCCTGCACGCTAGTGGGGGCTGTGCCCTGACCAGCCAGCTCAGCTCCGCACTCGCCCTGGTCCCCCATCCCTCCATCCTGCCCGGCCCATCACGGCCGCTCCCCGTCTTCTCCGCAGTGTCCAGAGCAGTCCAGCACCCAGCGCTGTCCACGCAGGCCCTTCCCGCATGCACGGCACCATCCTGGGCAGCGGACTCCGCGTGCACTCGGACTGAAAGGTGTGGCTGGCACGGAAATAATGGCAACCCTGGGCTCTACCGCATCCCAGGCACGTCTAGTGGCTGCCCGGGGAGGCCTGTCAGAAGGGTGTCACCTGCCTGCGCGCCCGGAGCGGGTGTCCTGCTGGAGCAGAGACCCCCGAGGACGCTGCCCACACGTCAGGTTAGGATCGTCCACGGCGGCCTCAGGTGGTCACCGCCGGCCTCCTGAGGACTTAAAATGCTCGGAATCTGGCGTGACCCCTATTTGGGGGTCCCTTCACCGACAGGCCGCCCCAACACCCCAGAGGTCTCAACTGAACGAGGGCATCGCCTGTCGGACCTGCCACCCCTGCGCACTCGGTCGCGGCCGCTCCCGCACACTGGGCTGGGCCGCCCGCCTGGGGTGACACGTGACCGAGGGGCGAGGGAGGCCCTGCGCGGGCTGTTGGCCGTCAGGACAGCGTGGGCTACAGCCACTTCCTGTGGAGCTCACGGGCTCGCTGGTGGAGGCCCGCCCGGCACGGGGACACATGGACACGGGGACAGAGACGTGTGCCCTGCACAGGTGGAGGCCGGCAGGAGGCTCCGCAGCTGCATCACGCTCACGCACAGATCAGGCTCCAATGTGGGGACGTCCCTGGCACTGCCCCCGCGTCCGTGTTTCTGTGCCGCTTGTCGTTCCCACGGCTGCCGGACCTGCCGCCCTGCCGAGTGCACACGCACGCGCCACCACGTGCGCCCACGGCAGCAGGTGCTCTGAGACACCAGCTGGAACAGGTCTCGTAATGAAAACCTCCTCCAAGTTTCTGTTTTTTATTGATTTCATTGAAAACAGAACAAGAAATGGTCTGAGCCAAAAGACTGCTCTTAAAACTGTCAAAAACGTTTAACAGAAAAAATAAACATGACCGCGTATGAATGTTATTCGCACAAAACCCCCACGGTTACTGCACTAGTTACAGTTTAAAAAAGTGTCCGCCAACAAAAAGCTGACCCGCAGGCCGCCACGCACCAGGCGGCGGCGAGTTCATTCACCACGAGACTGGCGCTTTAAAAAAGTCCGTGTTACCCTAAAACCACTTTGTTCTTTGTACAGTTGATATTTTTCACATGGTGCGTGGGAGCCACACCAGGATCAGCACCGTTGTCTGTTGTGTTGTATTGTGTTGTCCCCATGTCCAGCGATGGTGGAAAACGAAGCAGTTTGTCCGTCCTCAGAGCACGTGGCTTACCAGCCCACAGAAGGCGGTGCCGCGCAGCGGGCCCGTGGTGGGGCCGGACCCCGGGCCCCTGGAGGAGCAGCGTGGCGCTCGGACGCAGGACCAGCACGCGTGGACCGGGTAGCTTCTTTAAAAAGCAAACACTTCCTCCAAGTCCACGGTGCTCGCCTGACCTCGCAGACGGGTGGGGACGGTGTCTGTGCGTGGCCAGGACCTTGAGGGGTGGGTCTGGCGGAGCAGCGGGGTGACGAGGCGGGGCCCCGCGGAGGAGTCTGGACCAGCAGGACGCTGCTCCCCAGCCCACGGGGGGGAGGGGCTCAGGGAAAGGAGAAACGTGGGAAGGACCAACCGCCAGAGCACACGGGCTCCTGCACAGCGACAGCCCCGAGGCCCTCTCTCCCTCCGCTGCAGCGTGACCGGCGCCACCAGTCTCATCGGGAGCCGGCGCTGCAGGAGCTGGTGTCGGGCAGCCCGTCCTCCACGGCCTCCCGGGCGCTGGCCTGCCGCTGGGCCAGGGCCGCGCTGGAGTGCCGGCACTTGGGGGACCCGCAGCGGCAGCTGAACAGCTTGCCTTTGATGTCCCAGAAGCGCTGCCCGTAGTCAAACCTGGGGAGAGAGGAGAGCGAGGCTGAGGCCGGAGCCGGGCACAGCCGCCTCGGCGTCCGCGTCAGGGAGCAGCCCGCTGTCGGGGACAGGCGCGGCCCTACCCCAGCTGCTCCCCGGCCTCGATGAGGCGGGTGCTGAAGAAGGCGATCCTGGGGAAGCGCAGGTCCTGGTGGGACATGAACACCCGCACGGGCACCAGGTTGGGCTCGCAGTGGTGGTTGATGAAGCGGCTCACATTCCCGTAGAAGCGCGCGTCGATGCAGTACAGCTCTCCGTCCTGCGGGCGGGCGAGAGCGGGCGTGGGCACCGGCAGAGAGGCAGCCAGAGCGGGCAGGGAGGCCCAGGACTGGGCCCAGGGCTGCTGGGACCCCCATGCCACCCCCGGGGCTGGGGCTGAGAGCCCAGTGGAGCTGCACCATCTGGGGCTCCATCGGGTGGAGAGCACCCACCACTTTGATTCTGTCAGCGTAGGGGCTGGGGGTCAGGGAGGCGGAGGCCACCGAGCCATGGCTTCCACACTTGGTGACGCCGGGAGGGAGGGGCTGGAGACAGGAGCAGCCGGGCAGGTGGGACGGGGCAGAGGGACAGAGGGAGGAAGGCTGCAGGCCGCAGACAGAGTGGTGGGGACGACCGACCGAGAAACAGGAATCCCATGACCCCCGCACCCTGTCCCCACATCCCTCCCACAGGAAGGGACACGGAGCGGACTGGGAGGAAGCCGACGAGAGGGCCTGGTCTAACCACATGGCCCTTGACTGACAGACACTCTCTGGGAAGACCCAGAGTGTGGGAGCGGAGCCCCGCACCCACCCAGGGGCTGCCGGCAGGCTCCCAGAGTGCGGCATCACTGGGGCCGGGGCAGAGAGCCCGCCACACGGGGGCTCACAGAGGGAGAAGCCGGGACAGAGGTGGGGTCCCTGTCACCCCAACCAGCAGCCTGGTCTGCAACTCACTTCTGGGCGAATCTTAGACCCAGAGCCCAGAGCACCTGTGGACAGAGCCAGAGCAAGGACAGTGCGCCTTCCTGAGGCCACGGCTCCCGAGCTGAAGGCAGATCTGACCCCAAACCCGTGCCCTCTGTGGCCCGTGCTGCTGACACTGGGAACCAGGATAGAAGCAGAGACGAAGACCGTTTCAAAGAGAAACCCGTCTGCAGACTGACCCCACCCGGGTCCGAGATTCAGCCAAATCGACGGCCGTCAGGAGGGGGGTACAGATTTGAGGCTCAGCAAATAGGCCAAAGGGAGGAAACAGGCCAGACCCACGAGAACCTCGAAGCCCCTCAAACCCCACAAGCCTGAGTCGGCTCGAATCATGCACCCCACTGCCAACACCTGGGGAAGGAGAGCCTCCCACAGCCCCGCAGCAGACGGGAGGCGGAGACCGACAGGCACACACGACCAGCAGGCCCCGCACCCAGCCCGACGTGTGGAGGGAAGGGGCAGGAGGCCCTGCAACACCGGGCACGGCCCTCCCAGGAGGCGCCTGAGAAAGGACTCTCATGTCCACAGACGCGGTTACAAGTCCAGCGGGAAGCGGGCGCTCCGTGGTCCCTCTGCTGCGAGGGCACTGCCCGCACGGCTGTGGGGTGACGCTCAGCCAACGCTGTCGCCGGCTGGGCGGCTCCGATGCCACAGAACTCACGCAGGGAAAGCTCACCCGCAGCCTCGGTCGGGTGCTGGGCACAGGGCCCAGAGGCCGGGGAATGTCCTGCTATCTCAGTGCTGGTGATTACACTGGCGTGTACGTTTCTCAAAGCTAAAATCAGTCACTAAAAAATGAGCCACGATAAAGCTGACCCGGAAAGAAAACGTAAAAAACTCACTGGATAAAACCCAGCCCTGCCGGTGAAGCGCACTCGGATCGGCCGTGTCACCTGCACCAAAGGGTGCTGGTCCGACTCCCGAGCAGGGCGCGTGTCCAGGCTGCGGGCTCCATCCCCAGTGGGGGGCATGCACGAGGCAGCCAATCCATGTTTCTCGTCCTCTCTCTCTAAAAGAACAGAACCCTGGCTGGTGTGGCTCAGCGCACAGAGCGCTGGCCTGCGGACGGAAGGGTCCCAGGTTCAATTCTGGTCAAGGACACAGGCCTGGGTTGCAGGCTCGATCCCCAGTGGGGGGCGTGCACGAGGCCGCCGGTCAGTGATTCTTTCTCACCTCTCTGTCTCTCTCTCTCTCTCTGCCCCCCCCCCACCCCCGCGCCCTCTCCCTTCCTCTTTGAAATAAAAACTATTTTTAAAAAAAGAAAAAGAACCCAACAGAAGGTCTACAAAGCCACGCCCACCACAGAAAACCCTAGAACAGCCGTGGGGTGAAGAAGACTAAACCGAGTCAGGGAGTGAGACAGGCAAGAGCCCCGGGTGAGGGCGAGGCCAGAGACCAGGAGCTAGCGTGTGGACATGGATGCCCCACGGAGCCACGGGGAAGGGCAGTCTTCCCAGCCACTGGCACCAAGTCCAGCAGACGTCACGGGGGGAAGAACAAGCTAGACGGCCGGCGGACGCGGCGCGTGAGCACCGGTGTCACCCACTGTCTGGAGACGCAAGAAGCGCTGGAGACAAGTGGCTGACGTGGGCCAGCTGGACGAGGCGCGAGTTCTCAGCAGACCTTCCGGCCAACGCGCTCACCCAGGCCCACATAGGTCACGGCGCCCGGCGGTCCTGGGAGCCGGGAGCCCGTCTCGCTGGGGACGGGAGGGCTGGGTCGGGTCGGCGGGAAGGCTCCTGCGGCTCTGCCCTGACGGATGGGGGCCCCTGAGCAGAGGACCCCACTCCCCAGCCCCGCCCGAGCGCTGCAGCCGCTGCAACTTCTCCAGCAGGCGCCTGCTGAGTGAAGGGGCCCCACGAGAAACAGGATGGGGGTGCGGTGGCCTCGGAAGCATCTGGAACCTGAACCCAGGCGGGACGCCGGGCAGGCCAGCTCCTCCCGGGTCCCAGGAAGGCAACGGGCACTCGCACCCGTTCACACGGCCCTGCCCCTCACACGAGGCTCACAACTGCTCTGCAGGTCACTGTCCACGCCGCCCCTCCCGGAGGCTGTGCAGGCGCAGGCTGCCCCAGGGACGGGGACGACGGGCTGGGGTCTAGGGGTGAGCTCACCGCCCGCCCCTCCCCCGGGTCGGGGTCCCTCAGCCCTGAGCACAGGAGGCCAGCACTGGGTGCGGGACAGACGCGGCCACGCTGCGTTCAGCTGAGCTCTATGCCAGCCCTCGGGACGCAGTACCTTGTTGTCAAGGTCAAAGAGGTAAGAATCTTCCTCCCGAACGTCGGCCTCCGAGTCAGAGATGAGCTCGCCCACGTACCTGCGGGACGGACAGCACGTCACCCGCTGGAACCACACCAGCAGAGACTGTGGCAAAAAACGGGGCCTGAAGCCCTCTGCTGAGCAGGGAGGGAGAAGGAAGACACCCCTGGGAGGCACCCCATGTGGATGGCACAGCCTCCCGAGGCAGGAGGGGGAGGAAAGGGAGGGGGGAAGAGGGGAGGCGGGTGCTCAGGGCAGCCCCCCTGGAACGGCAGGTCCGCCAGCGGGCGCCCCCCCGGCCTGACCCCACACCGCACGCCCAGATGTGCCCTCACTCACTCGCAGACGAAGGTGCCCACGGGGATGTCCTGCAGGGTCCGCACGCCCCAGCCCATGTTCTGGGTGCGGTAGAGCTGCAGCCTTGCCCTGCAAAACACGGTCTGTGCTCATGGCCACGGCCAGGGCCCCAGCTCCTGGCGCACGACAGGCGTCACCTTCAGAAACGCTTCCCAACGTGACAGGCAGAGGAGTAACTCCCGGGGTGGCACCGCGCCCCGTCCTCACACCACAGACATCACCAGAGTCAGCACAGACCCGGCCCCTGTGCCTTAGGTGCGTCACCTGCACCACGGGGACAGCCGGGCCGGACCCCTGGTCGCAATGGGGACCAGAGGGGCTAGCGCTGTCACCAAGCCCAGGCTGTGACCAGGTCAGCTCGGGTGCGGGTCAGGTGTGGGGGACACTCCCAGGCTCCGAGAGCCACGGCCCCCCGGTGGGAGACGGGAGCGTGGGCGGTCACAGTGCTCTGAGGTCGCTGACAATGAGGAGCCACACGCTGAGGTTTAGCACATGCTGAGAATTAGCACTCAGCCTGCCCGTAACGGTCCCTCCCAACCCAGAGGGACGGTCGGTCACCCCTCGACACACACAGGAGGGAGGGTTCTGACCAGAACCCAGGGCCTGGCTCTGGGAGGCCAGGGGACACGATGTAAGCACTCTAGCCTGGCCAGGGGCTGGGGCAGCCACACTCGGGGCCGTGGGCCCTGAGCGACTGGGGAGTCTGAGCGGAGACAGGGGCCTGGTGCTCGGGAGACACTCCCGGCAGCATCCGTGTAAGCTGCAGGCGAGGCCGTTCGGGGCCAGGCTGTTCGCTACCTGGGGCTCTTTTGACCAAGACGGTCTGGTCCTCGGCCTTGGAGCCACGTCTGAGCCGAGAGGAAGCAAGACTTGTTACTTCGGCCAACATGGGACCCTGACGGGGACCAGGGCCAGATACACGTGCCCTACACACGCCCTGCACAGAGCGCACGAAGCGCAGGCTGCCTCGCCGCCCTCCAGCCGGTCTCACGCCGCCAGAGCCGCTGAGGTGCGGCCCAGAGCGCGGTGCGGCGCACTCACCGGAGGCCATTCTGCACGACACGGTTGCGGCAGTTCCGCCAGCAGGCGCAGGCGTGGTTGCACTCGAACAGCAGGGGCGGCTCCGCCATGTTGAACTCGGGCAGCAGCCGGCCATCCTGGGGACAGATGTGCCGTCAGGACCAGCCAACACAGACACGACACGCTTCACACACAGAGACTGGCCGACCGAGGGCTCCGTCACACTGGCCCTGGGGGAGCGGTGGTGGGGGGAACCCGGCCGCCCGGGGCCGCCCCCACCGCTGAAGGACGCTGGCTCGTCCCCAGGGCGCTCCACCCCTGCCCCCTGCCCCTGCCCCGAGCTGCCGGAAACAGCCCGGAGGGAGGGATGCTGACAGCAGGGCTGCTGCCTGTGGGGCTCACCTTGTCGTACCAGCAGCGCATGCTGAGCTGGCCGCACATGCAGTTGCTGGAGGAGCAGTCATCGATGCAGACGCAGTACTGCGGGGGGAGGAGGACAGGGTCACGCTCGGCTCCCTCCCGCCCACAGCCTCCACCGCGCAGACGGCTCCGGTCTGCCGGGAGCTTCTGCAAGCCACGCTCACTGAGGGAGGGGAAGGCAGGACCTCACGGCCCAGTTCTTAAGGCACCAAGGCGGTGCTGGCTCTTGAGAAGGAGGGTGGGGCAGAATGCCTAGTCGCCGAGGCTGGGGGAAGGACCGGCACAGGCTCCATTGGGGGGGCGGGGAGGGGGCACGGCTGCCCTGAAGATGCTCCGTGGGACAGGCCAGGCTGCCGCCTGCAGGAGGGTGCAGGCTGTGGGCACAGTGTGGAGGCGGGACCCCAGCTCGCCGCACAGCCCTGTGTGTCCCGCGGTGCCTGGAGCCACCACGCACGGGGGCGCTGGGCTCTGCTTTGGGGGCCGGCCCCAGCCTGGTACATGGATGCGTTTCCTGGGGGACCTGTGTCTGCTCCCAGCTCTCCGTGGAGGCAGCCCTGAGAGCAGGGTCCTCCCGGAAGACCCCCGGCCGCCCGGCCGCCCCACGGAGGGCCCTGGTCCCGGGCCGCTGACCTGCAGGTGGGTGATGTTCCTGTCGATGTTCATGGGGGACGTCACGCAGCTCTGGGAGACGTACTTGTAGTTGCTGGGGCTGGGCTCGCCGTCCACGGCGTTGACACAGGGGATGGGGATGCGCTCGTAGCCGCGAGCGATGTCTCTGCCAGGGAAGGGGCGTCGCTTTGCTGTGGCAGGTGCGGCCCCCGTGGCACTGACGAGGACAGGCGGCCGCCGCCTGCACGCACCATCTACAACCCTCGGCAGGACTGCCCTGGTCTCGGGACACGCCTCACCTGCTCACCGTCTTCTCCGCGGGGACAGGCCGGTCCGGGGCCGAGTCCCGCAGCGCCTTGCTCATCTGCAGGGCGTCCCACACCTGGGAGTGGAGGCTGGCGCACTGCAGGGGCGTCTCCCCCTCCTTGTTCTTCAGGGTGACGTCTGCATCCCGAGAGAGAAAGAGGCTAAAAGGGAAAACGCAAGCCAGCAAGACGCTCAGATCTCCCTTCGAAAGGCAGGAAGCCGAGACTTACGAAACGACTAAATCGGTAGAAACACCGAGAACACACCGTTGGCTGTGACATTTACGAGCTGGCGGACCGGTGCTGGGAGGACGGGGACTCACCAGAGCAGCCCACGCCTCGCCCACGCCTCGTCCACGCTCCCCTCCGGCAGAGCGCAAGGCGCTGGGAGGGCGTCTCCGCACTCAGCGCTCCCTCACTGCTGGGAAGCCCCAGCAACGGCATAAGCAGGCCCCACGCCGTGTACCCGGCGGCAGCCCCAGGCCTGACCTGGGTCAGAATCAGACGTGGGCCGCACAGGACGTCATGAGCCCCCTGCCCAGGGCCTCCCCCCAACACGCCCGCCGCGCGGAGCTGCTGCCGCGGCCCACGAGGGTGTCAGCCCTGCAGGGCCTCCCTCATGCCCAGGGGAGGCAGGTCACCTGGGGTCACGGGTCAGGCGGGTCCTGCTGATGAGAACGGGGTCGCGCCCAGAGTGAGCACTGGGGGACGGAGGCCTCGGGCAGCCCAGGGCTCCAAGTGGCCAGCACCAGGGATGCTGCTCCCCAGGGCTCCCCCAAGGCTGTCCCCTTGGCCTCAGTCAACAGAGCACTCGGGGCTTTTTCACAGTGAACCCCGAGCCAGGCTGTCCCCGCTGACCTCCGACCTGGGACACCCAGGCACTCCCCGGGGAGCCTCACAGGCACTCACACGACGCAGGCGTAGCGGTCCTCCCGGGCAGCGATGTGCAGCGGCGAGTCGCCGTGGATATTCACAGCGTGGAGGTCGCACCTGGCGGCCAGCAGGATCTCGGCGATGTCCACGCAGCCCGAGAAGGCCGCCCAGTGCAGGCAGATGTTCTCCTCCTGCGGGCAGGGCGTGAGGGCGGGGTGCCGTCAGAGGGAATGGGTCCTCAAATCAAAATGACCCAGGACACAGCACAGCGCCTGCAGGGACCTGATCCGAGTCGCGCCTGTGGACAGGCCTCGCACTCACAGGTAGGTGCGCTTGTGTGAGCGCCGCGAGACAGGCACGCGCGGCTCATTAAAACCGTGCTTCCCAGAAGCCTCTGAGCAGTTTTAAGTGAAAGGAGACCAGGGAATGACGTGTGCTGTGCAAACAGGTCCTGTGAGGACCCAGCAGCTTCTTTTTAAAAAAATGTATTTCATTGATTTTTTTACAGAGAGGGAGGGAGAGGAATAAAGAGTTAGAAACATCAATCAGCTGCCTCCTGCACACCCCCTATTGCGGATGTGCCCGCAACCCAGGTACATGCCCCTGATGGGAATCGAACCCGGGACCCTTCAGTCCGCAGGCCGACGCTCTGTCCACTGAGCCACATCGGCCAGGGCCCAGAGCTTCTTAGGACCCGACAGTCCGGAGGATGAACGTGCGGAAGGGCATGTGGTACAGCAGCCCACGTGAGAGGGGAGAGGAAGCACACACAGGAGATCTGACCGTGACGGGGAGGGGACCGAGCAGGGACGCAGCACTCCCCCATGCCGCCGGGAGAAGACACGACGGGGACGGGCACCCCTCTCCCTGCCGGCCTGGCGCAGTCCCTGCCTGCCCCCACCCTCCCAGGCCATGGGCCTTGCAGGCGGGCGGCCCTGAGCCTCCATGGACCGGAGGCGGCGGGCAGCTCGGCTTGCCCACAGCGGGGCTGCCGCTCCGGCACAGGCTCCTTGCTGCCCAGAAACGCTCTCCGCTCCACTAGCCGGCGACACGAGCCTGGCCCCTCAGGAACTGCTGGAGGCTGGGCGCCCGGGCCCTGCAGTGGGGCCACCATGGGGTCCCCCTGCCCCTGCCCGTCCCAGTTCCTGCCTGTCCCACGGGGGCCGCGATCGAACACCCCAAGCCCAGCCGGGAGCCACGTGCTGTCCGCGACACTCGGACCCTCGCCCCAATCTCGCTGCAGGCGCGTGCACCTCTCAGCTCAGGGACCTTAGGAAAGGTAAGGGCAGAGCAGGCACCTGTGGAGTGGACACAGCCACACCGTGTGCGTTGGCCCTAGAAACCCAGCCTGTGTCGGGGCCACACCCAAGCCTCCCGCCGGCCCACCACGCGCCGGCTCTGGGTCCTTCAAGTCCCGGAAGCTCCTCGGTGCCGCCTGCTATCACCCAACTCCACCAGCAAGCAGGGCGCTGCGGAGGTTCTGACCGCGGCCACGCTCTCTGGGAAGACACTCCTGCCCGACACACTGACCATCACAAGTCTCTTCAATCAGCCCACCCCGCGGCACGGCCCCCGCCTCCGTCCCTCCAAGGCGGCACCTCTGCCTGCCCAGATGTGGGCGACGCCCAGGGCTCCCCGGTCCGGATCGCAGACAGTCAGTGACATGCCCTGGAGCTGCAGCAGCCATCGGCTGACACACATATTAACCGGGACTGGGCTGACTCGAGGTGGCCCCGCCAGGCCGCCCGCCCCCCGGGGACACTCACGTTGTCCCGGATGTTGATGTCCGAGCCCTTGGACAGTAGCAGCTTCACCAAGTCCACGTGCTTGTACTCCGTGGCCCAGATCATGGGCGTCCAGCCACCGTCGTCCTAATTTCAAAAGAAAGAGCCTGGCGCTGGCACGGGGCGAGCTCCCTCGGCCTGCAGGCCACCCGTCGTGCCGTGCCGTGCCGTGCCGACAAGGAAGCCAAGGCTCAGCGCGCTGCTCCAGGCATCGTGGCGACAGGACCGACCCGCAAGCTCCTGGACACGCCCTCGCACGCAACCAAGTCGCAGGAGGAAAGAACAGCCATGCTGTGAGCGGCCCCGCCCAGGAGAGGGCTGGCTGGAGGGGCCACTGCGGGGTCGGTGTCTGCTCCTGCCTTCGGTCCCAGCGGCCCGGACACTGGGCACGCAGCACACGGAGACCCGGGGCAGCGGGAGACGGGTGACAGGGAGGGAAGGGTGCGGCTTACCTGGCAGTTGACATCCATCTGCCCGTTTGAAAGCAGGTACTGCACCACCTCGTAGTGGCCTTTCTTGGCAGCCAGGTGCAAGCAGGTGGAGCCCTCTGCATCCTGCAACACAAAGGCACCGGTCACACACCCGGCACGTGCAGGCCGCCCACCACGTGGGGCCAAGGCGCCAGAATGGGAAACCTGGCGGGGTGGGGCCTTGCTCAAGGTCACAGGGCCGGGCCCCCAGCCCGGCCCACAGCTCGACCGGCCCCTGACAGCTCTGAGTGAGTCTCCCGGCTCCTCGGTGAAGCGTGTCCTAAGCGTGGCACGCTCTTTGCCGCTGTCGCACATGGAAGTGTTTTGTGAACTTCCTTTCCGGACCGTCCATCAACAGGTGTGAAGACACACACCTGCCTGTGTCTGCACTGACCTTGTCCAGGTGCTGTTACTCTACACCCAAGGACAGTTTCCCATCGGCTTTTAGAGAGTGGGGCACCGGGGAGGGAGGGTGGGGCACCGGGGAGGGAGGGTGGGGGTACTGGGGAGGGAGGGAGGGTGGGGTACTGGGGAGGGAGGGAGGGTGGGGTACTGGGGAGGGAGGGAGGGTGGGGGCGCCGGGGAGGGAGGGTAGGGGTACTGGGGAGGGAGGGTAGGGGCACCGGGGAGGGAGGGTGGGGGCACCGGGGAGGGAGGGTGGGGCTGCCGGGGAGGGAGGGTGGGGGCTCTGGGGAGGGAGGGTGGGTGGGGGTACTGGGGAGGGAGGGTGGGGGCGCCGGGGAGGGAGGGTGGGGGCGCCGGGGAGGGAGGGTGGGGCTGCCGGGGAGGGAGGGTGGGGGCTCTGGGGAGGGAGGGTGGGGGTACTGGGGAGGGAGGGTGGGGGTACTGGGGAGGGTGGGTGGGGGTACTGGGGAGGGAGGGTGGGGCACCGGGGAGGGAGGGGGGGGTACTGGGGAGGGTGGGTGGGGGTACTGGGGAGGGAGGGTGGGGCACCGGGGAGGGAGGGGGGGGGTGCTGGGGAGGGAGGGTGGGGGCGCCGGGGAGGGAGGGTGGGAGACACATTAATGGGTCGCCTCCCGCACGTGTTCCGACCAGGGTCGAGGAGCAAACCTGCAACCCAGTTATGTGCCCTTGACCAGGAATCGAACCCGAGACCCTTCAGTTCCAGGGCCAATGCTCTAACCACTGAGCCACCGACCAGGGCTGAGTACTGACTGTGTGTCACGTAACTGCCCTGCACCCGTGCGTTAGCTCTAACAGCTTGCTCGTGGGTGCCCGAGGGTTCCTGCACGTAAGGTCGGGTCTTCTGGGGCATCGCTTTGCTTCTTCCTTTCCCGCTTGGATCCTTCTCTCTCCCCCGTCACCGCAGCAGGTGCAAGGCAGCAGCAAAGTGTGTCCTGTGAAGGCGGCTGCCGCCTGCACGCAGCCGCGCTTGCTGTCCCAGACCCCACGTGGGGGCCGAGGATCCTGGCTCCTGAGGATGCTCCACAGGGAGCCGCCCTGCTGGGCTGAGAAACACGCACCTTGGGGTCCACGAGGGCCCCGGCCTTGATGAGGTATTTCACTGCGTCCAGGTGGTTGTTCTCGGCCGCCTCCATCAGCGGGGTCCTCTGGTCCTCTGAGCAGGTGTCGATGTTGGCTCCCGCCTGGGGAGGGGACAGTGGTGAGTGGGAAGCGGCTCTGAGCCACGCCGGGGGGCCGGGGCGCCTCGCACGCTTCGCTCTCGAAACGGAAAGGTCTCCGGCTGCACGAGTCCGTCCACCACGCAGCCTTGTCGCACATTCCCACCGAACGCGAGGATGTGACCGTCACCCTCACAGCTCTGGCTCGAAGAGCATTCACTTCTAAGCGAACGTGACAGAAATGTCACAGTGCAGCCAGGGCAGCACCTTCAGAAATGAGGAGGGCGACAGCCCCTAAAGACGCAAAGGGGTGCAGAGGGGTCCCTGCGAGGCCGCACGAGGTGCTGATGCGACCTGCATGGCCGCAGGGCCCCTGCTCAGCGTGGCCGCCCGTTCTCAGGGGAGTGCTCGCCAAATACACAGACCCTCCGTGTACTGTGCAGCGATTCCTAATTTCTCCGAAAGCGTGTGAGCCCGAGGAACCACGGAGCGGCGCCCAGGCCACGCTCTGTCTGACACGCGGGCGGCCGACCCTGCGCTGGTCCCGAGCGAGAAGAAAGGGCGTGTGGCAGCTGACACCCCCACGGGAGGAAGCGTCACTTCTTAGACTGGCGGGCACACAACTCACATCTCGTTTCGAAGTATTTACTGTGGGAACGGCTGAGGAGCCAGCCCTTTCCGCTTTCTGCCATCAGAAAGCAAACGGACTGGGGGTGGCTCCATGGAAGCAGCGACTCTGAGAGACTCGCTCCTTCCCGAGGTCAGAGGTCAAAGATGCCCGAGCCGCAGGTGAGACACGGGGCTTGGGCACAAGGTCCATTTCAACACAAGCTCAAAGCCGAGGGGGTGGCCCCGTCGGAGGGCCCAGCCGGCGTTCTACCGTCCATCAACAAGAGAGCGCGTGGCGGCCCGGGCTGCAGGGCGCCCTCTGCAGGTCGAAGGCAGGCGCTGTCCGCAAACTGGCCCCGTGCACTTGGCAGCACTCCTCTGTGCGCCCAATCCGGGGGGACACGGCCGGCTGAAGGCAGGAGCTGCCTGTGACGGGGCCCTCTGGGCAGGGCCCGCGTCTGGGAGGGCAGGGGGGGCTGATGACCCAGAGCTGAGCTCGAGGGGGCACGGCCTGAAGGCCGGAGGTCAGAGGGCCAGGCGTTCCCTGAGGCTCTGGGTCCAGGTTGGCGAGTGGTCTGGATGGATCAGAAAAACAGCTCTCGCGGTGCTCACCCGACACCAGAGCAGGCCAGCGACCGGTTCCACACACAGCGCCGAGGCCTCCGAGGGACCCCAGCAACCCACGGCTGACACCGGGACGCCAGCCCCGCGGAGAGCAGTCACCACCAGAGAAACGAAGGTGGCCAGGAGAGAAGCCGGGAACCCCGCGAAGGAGACTCAGGAGAGCGAGGCCAGCAGGTGCCCGTCTGCCGGGTCCCACCACCCAGAGGGAACAGAGCCTCCAGGACAGACGCCATGGCAACTGCACCAGCCCCTGAGCAGGCCCGGCCCCCACGTGTCCCCCAAACCCGCCCTGCCCAAGGGCATGGGGTGCAGACACCTGTGCGCGCGCCCAGCCCGGGGCCTCTTCTGAGAAAACCCAGGCTCACGCGCATGCTCAGAGCTGGAGCCGAGGAGGGAAATCCGACGGCGTGGCGCCTAACGCAGCCGGGACGGAGCAGGGAGCAGGTAGAGGGGTGGACGCAGATGGAGCGTGGCCAAGGCCGCTGCGGTGGCCCGCCCGTGTCCAGGACAGGGTGCGCAGGCAGGGGTGTCCTCAGGGCTGGCCCAAGGCTGGGGACGGATGCTGTCCCCGAGCCACCTGCCCGGCCACCCAACCATGCCCTGAGCCCAGGGCACCTCCTTTCGCTCAGCGTTGTCACCTGTGTTCAAACAGCCACATGTGACAGCACGCACAGAGCAGAGGGCGGGCAAAACCACACGCCTCCCGGAGCGCGATGCTGGGACGGAGCAGGCGCCCACCCGTCAGGCAGGGGCCCCGGGGTTCCTTCTCAGAGCTGCCTCGGGGCTGAGGGCGCACACAAGGCCAGAGCCGACCCAGGGGAGACCACCCCCACACAAAAGCTGAACCTGCAAAATCAGCACCTTTGGGTTCCTGGCAGAACAGGACTAAACTGCCACGTCTCTCCCCGGGAGCCCAGGGAAGCTGCCCGGATTCCGGACGGAAATACAGAAAGCACGGCCCTGGCGCCCTCACACTCACCACCAGGCCGAGGGCCCTCGGAGGGGCCGGGCCGGGGCTGCAACCACAATGAACGGCGTGAGAGAGACCGGGGTCAGAAGCCACAGCATTTACCAGACTCCAGGCTCTCACAGACCGCGAGGCAGCGCTCCTTAAGCTCTCGCCACGTGCTCCCCACCCAGCCACGCCCAAACGGGCTCTTCGCCCACGACAGGGCTGGGGAGGCCGAGGAGCTCGGCTGGGGCCACACATCCAGCCCACAAGTGTGGCTCCTCTAAGGCGGCTCCAGGTGCAGGGCGCTGGATCCTGCTCGCACCTGCTGCCTCTGGGGGACGGGAAAGGTGCCAAGGGCACCCCCGGAGAACGTGACACGGCCGTGCGACAGGCACACGGGAGGGAAGGAGAGCAGGCGAGCCCTGCCCCGCCAGCGCCTCACAGCTCCCACAGAGCATGCACCGGTGACAGCAATGTTTGGGGCCAAACGGAACAGCGGTCCCCGCGAGTCTCGGACAGGACGAGGCCCCCGAGAGCCCACCAGCAGCATTTGGCGCTTTCCCTGAAACATAAAGAGCAACCAACAGGCATCGGAGGAAAGCCTCTAGAGCCATGGTTCTCAACCTTCCTGACGCCGCCGCGACCCCGGAACACAGCTCCTCATGTGGTGGTGCCCCCGACCAGGAAATTACTTTCGCTGCTACTCCGTAACTGTAACTTTGCTACTGTTATGAATCGTGATGTAAAGATCTGTGTTTCCCGACGGTCTTAGGCTCTACAGCAGTGGTTCTCAACCTGTGGGTCGCCTAAGACCATCAGGAAACACAGATCTTTACATGACGATTCGTAACAGTAGCAAAATGACAGTTACGAAGTAGCAGCGAAAGTAATTTCATGGTCGGGGGCACCACCACATGAGGAGCTGTGTTCGAGGGTTGCGGCGTCAGGAAGGTTGAGAACCACGGCTCTAGATAAAAAAGAGCAAACAGATGCATCAAACGCAAAGTGACCGTCAGTGACGTGGTCAGAGGACAAGGACGGACAGTGGCTCCAGAGAGGCTCGGGGCCAGGACGCAGACCCACAGCACCCTGCAGGAGCAGGGGAGGCGGGGCAAGGCCTGGGCGCAGACCGGGAAGGGGAGAGGGGCCCGCAGGAACCGTGGGACCGGAGCGTCGGCGTAAGCCAAGCCAGGGACCGCCGGAGACCAGTGGACACCAGGCCCGGAATCTGCCGAGTTTTGGGCGCAGACACGGGAGCCCCTGGCCCTGTAGGGGTCCCTGCAGCCCGGGCAGAGGACAGGCAGCACGGGAAGGTCAGATGCAACAGGCGGGCTCCAGGACGCAGACCCCGCCGTCGGGGGAAGATCCCGAGGGACGGGGTGGAGACAGCGTCAGTCCGCAGCCAGGAGGGCATTGGCAGGCACAGACGCCTCAGCCCTCGGAGACGCCGGCAGCTAACACTGGGTGTTCACATGGCCTCCCCGTCACTCCCACGGCTGATGGAAAACTGGGCGACACACTCCAGGAAGGGTGAGCCCGCCGCAGCCGGACCCTTCCACACCCGCGTCTGTAGGTATCTCAGAAACCAGCAGCAGGCGGAGGCCCGGAGCAGCCTGCAGTTCGGGGTTCGGGGGCAGCCCGCACGCACCTGGATCAGCATGTGGCAGATGTCCACGTGGCCGGCCTCCGCCGCCGCATGCAGGGGGGACCGCTTGCCCTGGTGCTCCATCTTGAAGTTGGGGTCAATTCCGTCCACTGTGAGAAAACAGGTTTGGCTGCTTGTTTCGGAGCTGGCACCGATGCCCGGCAACAGGCCCCTGAACCGCCGGCTGGGCCGCCACCGCGGGGCAGCAGCACCTGGGTCTGGGGGAGACCGGCTGGAAGGGCGCCGAACGGAGTTCTCTGCGTCAGCAGAGAGGAGGCTGTCAGAAGCCACCTGTCCATACAAATCCTCTCCCTTTGCCCTTGTCTAACCTGGGCCCCAGGAACTGTCACAGGTGAACGTTAAAAAACCTTTTTTTATTTTTACCTTTTTATATATTTTTACTGACTTCAGAGAGGAAGGGGCAAGGAGAGAGAACCATCCATGATGAGAGAATCACCGATCAGCTGCCTCCTGCACGCCCCACACTGGGGATCGAGCCCACAGCCCGGGCCTGTGCCCTGATCGGGAATGGAGCTGTGACCTCCTGGTTCACAGGCTGATGCTCCACCACTGAGCCACCCGGCCGGGCTCAATACAACTTTCAGAGCAAACTGTTACGTTTCTCTCCTGATTTGATATGAAATGGAGTTCTTTTCAGCCCAGAGAAAGCAGGCCCAAAGCTGGGAGCTCATAATGCAGCTGTGAGGAGGCGGAGACCCCAACGTCCACCCCACAGACGCAGGCGCAGGGTGGCTCCACATTCAAGGTGGGGCATCCCTGCCGCTCCCAGCTCCCCCCAGCACCGGGCCAGCTCACCTGGCTGGCTGCGAGTCTGCACTTCCTCTTAATTTAATAGCCACGCACTCAATTGCTTGTTAAAGTGAGAAGTTCATAGAGAGGACTCCCACTCCTACGGACAACTGCATGTGACCAGCTCAGCAGGCTCTGAGCTCATGAGGAAGGTGACTGGTGTCTGCTCCGAGGCCTGGGGCCCGCGGCCGGTGGGCCAGGGAATGTGAGGGAAGGAGGGAGGGGACCAGGACAGGGAAGGAGGTGGGGGGCGGGGCCCGTGGAATGCCCAGCACTCACCCAGCATGAGGAGCACCTTCTGCACCTCCCCTTGCCGCGCGGAGAAGTACAGCTGCTTGGGGTGGAAGCGCAGCTTCTTGGGTCTGTGGGGAGAGCACAGGGCCGTCAGCACCGCCCACCTGCTGCCACTCACAGCGCCTGCCCGTCAGTTCCTCCAGGTTGAAGGCCCCGAACCCTGCAGGCTCGCGGCATTGCACACCACCACCAACACACGAGCCACTGCCTTCTCCATCCACAGCAGGACGGGCTCCTGGGCCCTGTGCACGGGGAGGACAGGATCGCCGGGCAGAGCGCCCCTCGGGCGCTGACGAGGCCCGACTCCGAGTGGCCGTGCGCCGGCCCTTAGTGCAGTCTCCCCAGCGTTAACTCCCGGAGGCAGCCAGGCCCAGGGCCGGGGTCACAAAGCTAAGGGTGACACCGTGGCCTAAGCTGTGTGTCCACTCCTGAGCCCTAGAGAGGACCCTGGCCATGTCCCCACCAGACTGAGGGAGGCGCAGCTGACCTCAGCCCTGACACCGTGACTCCCTGCCCACACGGCTCCGGACCAGTCCCTTCACCCAGGGCCCAGCGCCTCGCTGGTCAAGGACACCGCGGCCTGCACACAGAGCCGGCGCCAGGCCCCGGGGCAGCGCAGGCCAGCAGCACACCGGGGAAAACACGGCTCACAGCCAGGACTGCGCTGAGTATAACGGGGACACTCGCAATCCCTTCCTGAAATAGGGGGCAGCGTGGACTCTGTCCTGCTGGACAATCAACGCCAGTGACCGCCCGGGAGCCCAGCAGCCCAGGCAGGCAGACACCCGGGAAGAGCGATCGTGGCGAGAACTGGAAGCGGTAGGGACATGAGGGCCCAGCACGCACACCGCCTGGAGGCAACGCCGCAGGTGTGGGGAGAGCCCAGAGGGCGGCGGCTCTGGGAGGGGAGGTGGGCACGGGGTGTGGGCGGGCCCTGAGCGAGCCCAAAGCGCAGCCTTACTTCTCCGAGTCCAGAGCGATGAGCGCACTCTCCAGGGTCTCCTTCCCGGGTCCCGACTTGGCCAGTCCGGCCGGCCCTGCGGGGTCGAAGGTCTCGGGCGCCTGGGCAGCCACGCTCTGCGGCTTGTCGTCCTCGGAGAGCGGAGGGCCTACAGCGCTTCAGGGAGGAGGGGCATGTGAGAGGCTGAGTTGTGGGGAGACCCAAAAAACACCCTGCACGTGGAGACCAACGGAAGCACGCTGTTCCTCTGAGGGCGAGGCCCTGCCAGGGAGAGCCGGGCTCACAGTCAAGGCCTGGCCACAGGACGCTCCCGGGGCGTCCGGTCCGTCCACACCTGCTTTTGTGCACGAGCCCCGGGCTGAGCCTGTGAGCCCACTGCACCAGGAGACGGGCCAGGACCATCGAGAGTCACAGTCAGCGGGAAGGAGTGGACACTGCCCAGTGCTGACGTGTCTAAGTGACCTGCAGTGGCGTCAGGCCGCTCCGCACCAGCGTGGGGCACCAAGGGCCCCGCGCACGCTGCGGCTCTGCAGGTCTGAGGGCGCTCTCACTCCCTTCTCCAGCTGGATTCTGCTGGCAGGGAGCACGGCAACCCTTTCCGATACTTCACCTTATCTCACTCTCAGTGACCCCTTGTCCTTCAGCTGGTTTTTTAAATCCTCAACCAAGAATGTGTGTTCACTGATTTTAGAGAGAGGGAGGGAGGAACATCAATGTGAGAGAGAGACATTGACCGGCTGCCTCCCGTCCTGCCCTGACCAGGAATCGAACTCGCGTCTTTTGATGTCCGGGGGGACGATGTTGTAGCTGAGCCGCCCGGCCAGGGCTTCTACTGAGTTCTCCTAGAAAGGAGTGTACATGCTTCCAACATGAAGCCTTGTCTTTTACGTTATTTCTTTCCTGTGTGCAGCTAGGGCCGTCAAAACATAAAGCTGTGACAGACAGCATCAGCTGACTCTAATGCTCCACGTTACCTGTGTACACACACATACACATGTATACAGGCATGTATACTGATATAGAAGTACACATATGCATACAGGTGCAGATGCACATAAACATGCACACATATATAGATGCACACCGGTGCACATGTACACATGTGCACAAACACACACGGATATGTGCAGACACACAGAAACATACATACACACAGATGTATACATACACGTAAAAACAGATGTTACAAACGTGCCTACATGTATGCCATGTACATGCATGTATAGGTGCATACAGAGACTGTGTAGATGTGTACTGGCATGTACACACATGTGAAGGTGTTTCCAATGTACACAGCTACCCACAGAGAGCTATGCTACCCCCAGAAGACACGGTGATGTCACATCAGTGTGGACAGTGAGACACTGGCTCAAAAATAGGCAAATGACTCTAAGAAAGCAGCCCCGGAGGAGACCTCCGTGCCAGGGCGACAGCCGTGCATCGCGGCGCATCTGGGATGTCAGATGCCAGAGGGGTCAGCAGGAGCCAGAGGGGTCAGCAGGAGGCCAGGACAAGCAGCGGCACCTGCCACCGGACAGATGGACGCATCTCAGGTGCGCCACCTGCTCAGCTGGACGGCACCTACCTGCCGGTGGTAGTGTCAGCCCGGCCCTCCCCGGCGGAGCTCTTCTCCTGCCCCGGCGCCAGGGTCACGGTGGAGGTGGTATCCGCCTTGGCGATGGTCACCTCCCGGGCCTTGGAGGTCTCCTCCCCGCAGTGGGGGCAGAAGCTGGCGTTGCTGACGCGGGAGGCGCAGTCCTTGTGAAAGCGGTGCGAGATGCTGCTCTCGGGCTGGCACTCCATGAAGCTGCCCTGGGCGGGAGAGCGGGGGCGTACTGAACGGGGGCTGGTGCACAGGACAGCGGACAACGTGTGCCGGAGCCGGAGGGAGGCCAGCGAGGGGAGGCCCTGCAATCCTGCCTGCGTGCGGCTTCACCGGGCCCCACCCCGCGCCCCAAGCCGCAGCCGGGTTCTCTGCTGTCCGAACAGGGGAGAGGCCACCTCTACCAGGCCCAAGAAGGACCACGGGGACAGACACAAAGCACAAGTCAGCCGAGCGCCAGGAGGAGGGCTCCACGGACACTGATCTGCGAGGTTGCTGTCAGCACCGGGCACGCAGCAACCTCGGGACAGGCCTCCGGGTGGCATAGGGTGCGCTGGAGCCCGTGCACACACCTGCGGCTTCCCCCCTCCATCAGAAGCAAAGTGCACGGTGCAGACGGGAGGCAGAGGGGCGACATCCACAGCGGCCCGTGGGACGCGGGAGGCGCCTGACCACTGCGGCACAGGTGTTTGTGGGAGAAGTGACTGCGTAAGACGACCCAGGAGGAGCAGGCGGCAAGGGCAGCGCAGAAGGCAGAGCGTGCCCTTCCCAGGGCGGGGGCTGTGCACTCCCACGGCGCCCGGAGCCGTTGCCCCGTCCCCCGTTGCTCCTGGAGGCCGAGGCCACAGGCAGGAGGAAGGGGGCGTGCTGCGTGTGCATGCGCGAGAGTGGGTGTGCACGCAGAGAGCTCAGATGACCCCAGACTCGGAAGCTGCGGGGCCGCGCCGGCCCGGGAGACGTGTGCCCGCCGAGGCGGCTGGCTGCGGGCGAGCGGGCGCTTACCGCCGTGCAGAAGTAGCCGCAGCCGGGGCAGCACTGGTGCTTCACCATCCGGCCCCGGTGGTCTTCACACAGCACCAGGAGCGGCGCCTTGCTGGACGGGCGCATCAGCTCGTGCTTGACCACGCTGTTGGTGCACCTGCCCAGCTGCAATCAGACAACACAGGTCAGCGACAGCCACTGGGCGGCTCGGCGGGTGCGAGTCCAGGGCGGACCTCGAGCACCCGGGTGGGGTCGAGAACACACGTGCCCCAGAGAGGACGACCACATGACGGGCAGCCCTGCACAGTGTCAGAGCAGCCGCTGGTTAACTCGGCAAAATCTAAGAGAACATCCTGAGCAAGTCGGGGTCTAGGCTGAGTAAAGAGACGGACGCACACCGGGCAGGCAGGCCGGCCAGGCGGGAGCACGAAGTTAGGGGCCAGCAGCAGGGAGCAGAGAGACTCCCTGAAACCTGCGTGTGTCGGGACAGCAGAGCAAAGGCCACACCCAGGCTGCAGACGATGGGTGGCCAGTTAGCTACAGACGGGCCTGGGACGCAGCCCAACAGGTGGGGTGCAGCCCAGGTGCCTAGCAACAGCAGCCCAATTGAGGCCTGACCAGGCCCTCACTTCCTGCCCAGAGACTGATCAGCTGACCCAGCCCCCTTCCCTTCACGCCCACCGAGCACAAGTGGATAAGAGAAAGCCAGAGAGTCCTGGGCCTCACACCCGAGCCCCATCTTCCTTCTCGATGGCCCCCTCTCTGGGTGGCTGCCCAGGGCACCGAGACGGGGCAGAGAGCAGGGCACCCGGGCCACAGGAGCGCAGAGACAGGCAGAGCGGGAGAAACTGTCACCAGCCCTTGGCGAGCAGGCCCGGGCTCGGCAGCGGGAACCGGAGGCCACAGGACGACACCGGGACAAGCACCAGCTCCGGACCAGAAACTGGGCAGAGAGGAGGCTCCCATGGAAGTGCTCCGGGTGAAGGCATGTCTCACAGTCGAGCAACAAGTCAAAAATGTGCAGGAGGAAGCACAGCTCCAGGCGGAGGGACAGGCAGGTCCCTGCCCCAAAACGACCCACCATGGCCCCCAGCCAAGGCGCCCCAAGCATCCAGGACCCCACCACCAGGGACGTGGACAGGCCGAGGACCTGCACTGCGGAGAAGAGCGAGCAGGGGCCACGCCACGCAAACGGAAGGAGGTGGTCTCGGCGCTCCACAGGGAACACGTCAGCCCTGGACGGTGCTGCTCAGCGCTTAGGGCGCCGGCCCGGACACAAGGCCTGGGTTCGATTCCGGCCAAGAGCACATGCCTGGGTTGCAGGCGCATCCTGGCCCCGGTCAGGGCGCATACGATGAGGAAACCCACCCACGTGTCTCTCACAGCGATGTTTCTCTTGCTCGTTCTCTCTGCTCCCCCACTTTCCTCCCTCCCTGACATCTAGCCTGGAGTCCCTTGGGTAAAAGAGACACAGCGAAGCAGGCACCGGGGCTCAGGAGCTAGGCATGGAGGGGTTTGGGTTTGGACCCGCCGCCAGCAGATGCAGGAGCGACAGAAGAACACCTGGACGGCCCAGGGAGCTCACCACCAGCCGAGACGGGAGGAAACGCAATGGAAACGCTAGACTAGAACGTGCTCACATGCACGCTTCACAAGGAGGAAGAAACGGTGAAGAGAAAGGAGCTCACCCAAGGCACACGGGAAAGGAGAGGAGCAGCTGGCAGCTGGGAGACAAGGTCGCACCCCAACACGCAGTGCCCGAGCCCAGAGCCGGAGAGAGAATAGGCCGAAAAGCAAACTGCTACCGGCAAGCGTTTTCTAGGAGTAAGCAGCTCCCGAGGATAAACACCGAGAGAGAAACAAAAGAGCAGCAGCACACCCCCTGCCCCCCCGACCGAAGACGGGGGACCCTGGCTGCGGCCAGAGCCTCCCCACGCGCAGGAACCAGGTCAGACAGGTCCGCGTGTGCCAGAAGCCCCGGGAGTCACCTGGCCAACGCCGCAAGTGCTGACCGCTCTCTCCACGAAAACACCTTCCAGAAATGAAGGCAAAACATGGACTCTTTCAAGCACACCGAGGGGAGAGAATCCATGATGAGCAGGCTTGAGCCACCAGGAAAAGATAAATACAGACGCAGGGTCTTCGGACGCGAGGATGATGACCCAGAGGGAGATGGGACCTGCCGAGCCACGAAGCTGCAGGTGACAGAAGGCTGTGCGTCCGCCCCGCCCGAAAGCCAGCGGCGAGTGAAAGCAACAGCAGCCGTGGGCTGGGGGACCCCAGCAACACAAAGCTAAGACGTGCACAAGACAGGAGGGAGAGCTCGGCCGCACTAAGACGGCACGTGAAGCGGTACAGCATCCGTGGGAGGGAAGCGATATATTAAAGATACATCGTAACCTCAGGGCACTCACTAAAGACGTCGGGAAGAGACCTGAACGATAAAGCCAACCGTGGAATAAATGACAATCACAGGACATCCCAATGCACAGGGCTCACCACGAAGAAAAAGGAGTAGCCGATGGCTACGTCTCAACTCCAGTGAAATATTAACTGTGACTCGACGACATCCATGATCACGTTCAGTGGGGAGGCCCACACAGACCATTAAGCAACAGAGAGGCACATCGCACACAAGACTAACCCAACGTGCTATGCAGAGTCGCTGCCAACGTGAGGGCAGAGACGGCGAGGGCAGGTGCCCCCAAGGGGAGGCGGCGGTAACTGGTGAGGCAACGCGCGGGGCGCCACAGCGCAGAGGCGCGGGAGGCTGTCCACGAGACCAGAGGGCCGGAAGGAGAACCGCGGGGCTGAGCTGCAGAGCCGGCACCAGCAGGACCAGCACGCAGGGCAGGAACCCGAGACCCACCAGGGGCGCGAGCAGCAGGCCCCTGGCCGGGTGGGTGGCGGCTCCTCAATTGCATGCACCTGTTGGGTTGAGGACGACGCGCAGGACTGCGTGCTGTGGACTGGGCCTCATTAAAGCTAACGACGGGGCAGCCGGAGACCAAGGAGCTTGCTCACAAGGGGCTGCTGACACCTGAGGGATGAGACAGCTGAGCCTCAAGACCAACACCGTTTGAGGGAAGAGCCGCAGCCCAGACTTTCCGGGATCCCACGCAAACCAGTCGGAGCAAGTGGAGAGCAAACCCCCCAAACAAACTTTGGTTTCCGGGTGCTTTTACATTCTTAAAATCATTGAGGGTGCCAAAGAGCTTTGTCCAAAAGGGGCCTAGCTACTGGCATTCACCATATTGAAAACGGAAATTTTTCTTCTTTTTAAAAATCTTTATTGTTTAGAGTATTACTGGTGTCCCCCTCTTTTCCCCCATCGGCCCCCTCCGCCCAGTTCCCGCCCCGGCCCAGGCCTTCACCCCGTGTCCATAGTGAGACCTTTGGTCAGTCTCTCCCCGCCCCCCTTCCGAGATCCGTGAGTCTGTCTGCTCCACGCTTCCATGCCTCTGGTTCTATTTCATTCACCAGTTTATTTTGTTCATTAGGTTTCCTGTTCGTTTATTTTGATTTTTAGATTCAGTTACTGATAGATACCTATTGCCATTTTATTTGTTCATATTTTGTATCTCTTCCTCCTCTTCTTGAAGAATTCCCTTCAGCATTTCATGTAATCCTGGTTTGGCGGTAATGAACGCCTTTAGCTTTTTCTTGTCTGTGAGGCTCTATCTGACCTTCAACTCTGAATGATAGCTTTGCTGGGTAATCTTGGCTGTAGGTCCTTACTGTTCTGCACTTTGACTGCTTGCCACTCCCGTCTGGCCTGCAGAGTTTCTGTTGAGAAATCTGCTGACAGTCGTATGGGTGCTCCTTTGTAGGTAACTGTCTTTCTCTTGCTGCTTTTAATATTCTTTGTCTTTTGCTCTTGGCATTTTAATTATGTGTCTTGGGGTGGTCCTCTTTGGGTTCCTTTTGTTTGGGGTTCTCTGCACTTCCCGGACTTGTAAGTTTGTTTTTCACCAGGTGGGGAAGTTTTCTGTCATTATTTCTTCGAACAGGTTTTCGGTATCTCGCTCGCTCTCTCCTTTTTCTGGCACCCCATAATGCGAACGTTGGGACACCTGAAGTTGTCCCAGAGGCTCCTTACACCATCTTCATATTTTCTGAATCTTTTTTCTGTTTGTTCTTCTGATTGGGTATTTTTTGCTTCCTCATACTCCAAATCGTTGATTTGATTCTCAGAATCCTCTGTTCTACTGCTGAGTCCCTGTAAACTATTTCTTATTCCAGTTAGTGCACGCTTACCTTCTCACTGGCCCTTTTTTGTATCTTGAACATTCTTTTTTTTTTAAATACATTTTATTGATTTATTTTATTTTTTACAGAGAGGAAGGGAGCGATAGAAAGTTAGAAACATCAATCAGGTGCCTCCTGCACACCTCCTACTAGGGATGTGCCCGCAACCAAGGTGCATGCCCTTGACCGGAATCAAACCTGGGGCCTTTCAATCCGCATGCCGACGCTCTATCCACTGGGCTAAACCAGTTAGGGCCGTATCTTGGATATTCTCACAGAGATCCTTGAGCAACCTTGTAATTAGGGTTTTGAATGCTGTATCCCACAGCTCGCTTACTTCCCTTTCTTTCATCTGTGACAAGTTTGCCTCCGCATTCTGGCTGCTCCCATGTGTGTGTTTCTGCGCAGCAGGGAGAGGCGCTCCGTCTCCTGGAGGCGGCAGAGCGGTCTGGTATAGCAGGTGTCCTGTAGGCCAGCGGCTCAGCCCGGGCGGGCTGTGTGCAGCCTTTTACTTGGACCTTGATTCCTGTTGTGGTCACTGGGAGGAGTTCACGTCCAGGCCAGTTGGCTGAGGACCAGCTGTGACTACAGTGGGAGAGCTGCTGTGCAGGAGGCACCCTAGGGAGCAGGACTTGCTTCAGTGGGGCTTTGGTGCTCACTGAGTCTGCCCCTTGTGGGTTGCTTGTGGGTGTGGTTATAACCTGGGATAGTCTGAAGCTGTCATATTGGTGCACTGGCTCTAGGGCCTCCTGGGTGGTGCAAAGTCAGCCCCTGCCTGGGGCCACGTGGCAGGAACCAGAGAGAGATGGGCAGATTCCTCTTATTTGTATTGGGCTTGGAGGTGCCCAGATGAGGCTCAGCTGTGAAGCAAGGCAGGCTGGTGCTAATGCCGGGTCCTGCGCCTTTAATTGATGGGTTTGGGGCACGCTGACCCAGCTGCAGCTTGTTAGAGAGATTTTAGCAAAGTCTGAAGCCTGAGCCACGACAGGCCATTCGATGGACAAGCTGCCGCAGACAGACCACCTCCCTCCCAATTAAAGGAAATAAAAACAAACACGTGGGTTTCGGACCAGCCCTTTCCGTGCCGCCAGCCCTTCTACCGCCTCCCGTGCTTTCCTCGCCTCCAGCTGCAGGGCTTCCGTTCCGCCAGCTTTCCGGCGGTTCTCAGTGATAACTGTTCTGTATTTTAGTTGTAATTTTGACGTAGTTGTGGGAGGTGGGAGGTGGCAAGTACAGGTGTTTACCTATGCCATGATCTTGGTTCTTGGAATTTAAAAAATTTTGAGTAACAATGTATTTTAAAATAGCAATATATCTATCATATGCTAACATAAAAAAACTTATTTCCAAAACAGCAAAAAAAATTTTTTAATATAATTTTATTGATTTCAGAGGAGAGAGAGAAACATCAATGATGAGAGAGAATCATTGATCGGGTGCCTCCTGCCTGCCCCACACTGGGATCGAGCCCACAACCCAGGCCTGTGCCCTGACCGGGAATCGAACCGTGAATTCCGGTGCAGAGGCGGATTTAGTCATGGACATGGTCAACCGCCTGGTAAACCTGAGGGATTGCTGTGTTAGATGAAGTTGCGGCAGTACTTCAGTTAAGTGAAGTATACATGGTAGTTTCTTAGAAGACTGGTTGCATCCTAGCCGGCCTGGCTCAGGGGACAGAGGGCTGTTGGTCTGTGGCCCGCAGGGTCCCAGGTTTGATCCCGGTCACGGGCACGTACCTCGGTTGCAGGCGCCTCCCGGCCCCTGGTCAGGGTGTGTGCGGGAGGCAACCAATCGGTGTGTTTCTCTCACACGGATATTTGTGTCTTTCCTTCCCTCTTCCTCTCTCTCTGAAAATCAATGGAAAAATACCCTCAGGTGAGGATAAAAAAAAAGGACCGGTTGTGGGAAATCCCCCCCATGGCCCAGCTCAGAGTGGCTCCAGCAAAGCCCACGGGCGTCTCGCGCTCGGAATGGTTCTGCGACACCATGGAAACGACTGGCTCCCGAGCCACACGGACCTTCACACCTAGGAAATGCGCCGGGCCCTTTGAGAGAAACAGTGAAAGGCACAGAGCCTCTCGGCACTGTGGGGACAGTCACGGCCCCAGGAAAGGGCCACGTGAAGGTGGCATGGGACTGCTGGAGCACCAACAAGAGCAAAACCCCAGATGTGTTCACGTAGCCCGGCAGGCGTGGCTGTGACGGAGCGAAGACCTACGAACCAGGAGGTCACCAGTTTGATCAGGGCACAGGCCTGGGTTGGGTGCTCGATCCCAGGAGGGGGCGTGCAGGGGAAGCCGAGTGATGTTTCTCTCTCATCAGAGTTTCTATCTCTCTAGCCCCCTCTCTTCGCCTCTCTAAAAACCAATAAAAGCATAAGAAGTTCGTGTATGTGTCCACGTCCACAACGATGTTTCGAAAGGGAGGACTGGTCAACCTCAGAAGAGGATGGGACAAGCTGTCCGAAGGGCTGGGAAACGGATGAGGCACTAGAGGAGACGACCAGTCCCCCTGTAAACCGCCGAACAACAGAGCCAGCCACCCCCACTTTAACACTCCAACCAACTGCACAGGCCTGAGAGACAGCCAGGCCGCACAGGCCACAAAGGAGGCGAGGGACAGGCGGCTGCACAGAGGCTGCTGGCACCCGCTCATTACTTGAAAGATGAAGGGACCGAGCACCAGCTATGATGCTGTGAGCCGTGGGAGGGGAGGTGTCCTTGGGGCCAGCAGAGGGGAGGTCTGTGCCAGAGTCCCGGCCGGGACTGGGGAGGAATGGCAGTGCCCGCGGACACGGGAAGGCTGAGGACTGAAGGCAGGGCCACCGGCCGCCATGCAGACCCGGTATCTCAGCACCACTCGAGGGTGTGCGGGGAGCCCACAGACCGGCTCCAGAGCATTCTGGGCAGTGTAAACGGAAACACGGCTGACGCGTGGCGTGCCCGAACCTTGAGCGCTCCGGCCACGGGATGAGGACCCAATCTAACAGATGGGAAGCCTCACCCCAGCGCCCGGGGGGTCCAGGTCGCCCAGCAGCGGACAGGAGAGGAGTGGCGGGACTGTTTAGGCGAAAAGAGGCAGAAACACAGGGCACAAAAGGCCAATGCCACAAGGAGGACTTTGGGGGAAACTGTAAGAGGACGGTTTTCAGACACACTGACTCTGGCCTGGGCGTTATGTAACAGGAAGTCGCTATTTCTGTCCCATGAGAAATGTCCTTTTTTAGGGAAACGCATCCTGAAATATTTAGTGGTGTGTGGGTCTGCACCGGAATGCCAGCTCACAGCCAGGACGAGGGCCGAGAGCGACGAGTCAGGCGGCAGGTGGCAGAGGGGGAGACGGGCCAGGCGTGTGCGTGCCTGTCATGGAGGAAAGTCCTGGGAGAGGGCGGGCGGGTCTGTGGACAGGCTGAGTGACGGGCCGTGGCGCCGCTGGCCCACCCACGCCTGTACCTGCAGCAGGCAGGCATGGCACCCTGGCATCGCCGCCCCAAGAGCTCGCCCCTGTGTCTGGGCTCCAGGTCGGCACCTCTGCTGCCTGCCAGGCGCTGCGCCCGTGAGCCTGGGCACCGCCACGCTCCAACCCCGCTCGGGCACCGCCACGCCCCTGCTCGGCTAGTGAAAGTCAGCGCTCACCTCGTGGTCCACGCTCTCCATGGCCATGCACTGGTTGTTGGCCAGAGTGGTGATCTCTCGGCTTTTCGGGGTTTCCATCCGGCAGCTGCAGAGGGGCACTTCCTGGAGGCCATCCGTCTCCCCCGCGTCGGGACCGTTAGCCAGCCCTGGAGTCAGACACGCGAGAGCGTCCCCACCAGTGGAACGTGTGCCGGCTCTCGCTCCGGCTCTCGCTCCGTCTGCTGACACACAACCCCACAGCGAAGCGCGGTCCGCAAAGGGACCAATTCACGGCCTTTGCAACCTCAGGGCAGGGAGACAGAAGCGACACGCGCTGTGTTGGCAGTGCAGCCACGGGGGCACAGGCCAGGAGTGCCGACCAGGGCACAGCAAGGCAAGACGGGGCCAGCCGAGTCAGCCTGACGCTCACCTGCTTGCGAGGGCAGCGTTCCCTTGACACGGAGATCCAGGGAGTCCAGAGACACTTCCATGTACCCCGCACTGTCCCCCGGGGCCGCCGGCTCTGCGCTCCCCGAAGACGACGTGTACGCTTCAGGACCTGCGTTCAAAGGCACCTCTGTGAACGCCGCGCCCCCACACGCGGTGCCAATCGCCCTGCTCGGCTCTGCCATCGCCGCCACTGTGGTCCAGGCCACCGCACTCCCCGCCTTCCTGCGCCCAGTGTGTGAGCCCCGTCCACACACGGCTCGTGGGAGGGCCTGTGTCAAGCAAAACCAAGGCTCGGATGTGGCAACACCTCTTTCTCGGACGGACCCAGCCAGAGCCCAGCGGGCCCCACAGCCCAGAGGACGGCGAGCGCCTGGTGTGCGTGCTCCGCGACCCTCAGGGTCAGACCGGACGCCGAGCAGCAGCCAAGGAGCCGCCCGCACGCGCAGACTCCTGGGCCCAGGGACGGCGTGCGGGCAAAGGAGGAGGCCCCTGGAGCCTGCCGCTGCCAGGCCTCCCTGCTGCGAGGAGAGCGCTCGGACACAGAGCACCACGCCCGGCCGAGGGCAGGTGCCGGCACACACCGAGCTGTCACCGTGTCACAGCTTTTATTTCAGTGGCCAGGAAGCAGGAGGCATCGCCAAAGGTGGCATCACGCCTCAGAGTGCCGCCACACTCTGCTCTGGGCACGGGACAGGCAGGGAGCCAGCGCCCGCCAGAAGTCGCCGTCCACCTGAAGAGCAGGAGGGTGCGCCACTTTAAGCCTCACAGAGAAATGCATTCCCACTCCCGTGCGAGTGCTCGGCATGTGCTGTGCCCGTCACACCAGCAGGCAAAGATGACGCCTCTGCCCCAAAGGTACGTTCCGTCTCGGACCTGCACCTGCGTGTCAGCCGGCAGAAGAGCACGCCGGACAGCGGGCCTAGTGGGTAAGCCATGATGAGCGAGGAGCCGTCCGGGAGGAGCATGAGGTCCGAGGAGGCCCCCTGACACCTGAGTCCAGGCTCACACTGTGACAGGCACACACAGCGCCTCCATTCGGGGGACGGCTTTGCCCCCCGACACCCCCTCAGCAGAGCTGCCTCTCCGTCAGGGGATGAAGGGAGCTGAGATAAGCAGGAAAAGGATGGAGTGCTGCAGCTCTGAGGTGCAGACGGATGAATGGATGGCCGGATGGACGGTAGGAAGAGACGAGAACGTCCACGCAGCCATGGCGCCGCCCGATCGCGGCACGCGCGCTGGACCCGCCTCCCAGCACAGGCACCAGCTCAGCCGCATCGGAAACCCACGATAGGGACAGATGGAAACTTCAAGAAAAGATGGGACAAAATCTTTGTGCCTGACCGTTAGCACAGACCTCCGAGGTCACAAAGAGAATTCGGAAAGAACACAGTCATAAGTTAGACATCAACGCACTTTAAACTTTTACGAGGTGCACACGTTCACAGAACACACACTTCACCAAAGACTGAGCTCCCTGGGAAGGCACACGTCGATCGTACACGAATGGAAAAAACACTTTCCCAAAGAAGACGCAGGAAGGAAACACGGCCCAGCGCAGGTGAGGACGGCGAGGCTGCGGCGCTGGGGCAGAGCGGGCGCCAGGACGCCAGCAGGGGGCCGCGCTGGGGAAGGGGCCGCACTGGGGAAGGGGCCGCGCTGGGGAAGGGGGGCCGCGCTGGGAAGGGGGCCGCTGGGGAGGGGGCCGCGCTGGGGAAGGGGCCGCGCTGGGGAAGGGGGCCGCTGGGGAGGGGGCCGCGCTGGGGAAGGGGGCCGCGCTGGGGAGGGGGCCGCGCTGGGGAAGGGGGCCGCACTGGGAAGGGGGCCGCTGGGGAGGGGGCCGCGCTGGGGAAGGGGGCCGCGCTGGGGAGGGGGCCGCGCTGGGGAGGGGGCTGCTGGGGAGGGGGCCGCGCTGGGGAAGGGGGCCGCGCTGGGGAGGGGGCCGCGCTGGGGAGGGGGCCGCGCTGGGGAGGGGGCCGCGCTGGGGAAGGGGCCGCGCTGGGGAAGGGGCCGCACTTTGGAACAGTTTCCACCAAGCCAGATCCCACAGGACCCAGCCCTCCAGGCCAAACATCAACCCAAGACACCGAGAGCAACTGCCCTGAGACACGCACACAGCGTGCACAGCTCTTCCCTCAGAAACAGCCCCAGCTGGAGGGACCCAACTGCCCCAGCAAGCAAGGGACCCACACCCCGTGGGCAGCCCCGGCCTGGTCTCCTCCGGCCACCCAGCCCGCACGGCAACGCGCTGCCTCTCCAACAGCCATGCACAGAACAGCTGCCCGAGAGCCAGGCGCCTGCCCGACCACCACCCACACAAGAGCACGGCGTGACCTGGACGAGCGAGGCTGGTGACTGGGGACAGGGGGCTGGCAGGGGAGGGGCCCTGAGTGACGTGCCTGTCCCCCATGCTGAGTCCTCTGAAACCAAGTGGCTGCAGTAGCCTTGCCCCAGGCCTGCTGACCTCCGGGGTCTGAGGGCCATTTTCTTCCTGTGTCCCTTAACAAAATGGCCCTGAAGCAGGGGGCCCTGAGTGAAAAGCCACCAAGTGGGCCGAGGCACTGCCCACGGGACACGGAGGTCCACACAGGCCACAATTCCCGGTCACACAGGGAAGGTGCTGGAGCCCATCAGCTCCGCAGGCACCAAGGAAGCAGTGAGTGCCACAGGGCTCCCGTCACCTGAGTGTCGGCACCACAGGCGCTTCCAACGTGTTTCTTCTTGACGGCTCCTGCAGAGCCCCGCCCCCGCCGGCTCCCCGCCCAGGGCCCCGGCCTGCTCACCCAGCATGCTGCTCGGCTTCCTCTTGTTTCTCCGCCTCCTCTTCCTGGCCGGCTTGACCCAGGGGCTGTCAGGCTTGGCTTTCCTCTTGAGGAACTTCTTCCTGGTGCTGGACTCGGAGCTCTGCACCAGAGGGGCAGGAACAAGAGGAGCTCAGGCGGGACCTGACGGCCACGCACTGCACTTTCGTTTCGTGCGGACAGAGTACCTGCTACGTCCTGATTCTGCAACTAGGACATTAATTGCACTTGTAGACATTTCTTCTGGATCCCATTCTCAAAGACACCCAGGCGTCCCCCCCAAACATCGCTCTAAGCTCAGTTATCTTCTCGGCCCCGAAAGGGCTCGCAACATTGGAATGGACCACAGCAGTCTTGAGTTTGGCTCAGGAAGCGCCTCCGCGCTGAGACCCAGCCCACACGCTGCGCTGCGCTGCGCTGCTCAGAGGCGCCTCCGCGCTCCGAATCCGCCTGCACGAATGGGCTGGAGCGCAGTGCGGGCGGGCACGCTTCCCTCCTCCACAACTGGTTTGAGTTTCTCAAATCTAGGTGGGAGGGCATCCACGGGCCACGAACGACAGACAGACGCACAGCATGGCCGCCAGCCCTGCAGCTGGCGAGCGCAAGCACCTCAGGCTTCCTGCCTGCTGTGGGCAGAGACTGGCAAGGACGTGATCGCGAGACACCAAGGCGCACCAGGTGCAGGCCTGGCCTTCCCACCCCGCCCTGTGCTGGACCGTGTCGGTGCTCTGCCCAGTGAGGCCCTGGGAACAGCCCGCCACCCGGGCCCCTGCCACCTGGGCGCGCCTGATGGCCACGCTTCAGCAAGAACTGCGGCAAGCACTGCACCCAGAGCTCCGTCACATCACACCGTCATCAAGTCCGTGTCCTCCCTCCTCTCACCCACCCCAGACCAGCTGACACCACATGCCATGTCTGCCTCCTAAGGGCGCTCCTCCGTCCACGTGACCCACATCCCCTGAGCTTCCTCCCTGCCGCTCGGAGAGCCCCTCCCGCTCTCAGGACCCACTTGTCTGGCCGTGCTGCCCAGGCTCCATCCCTCCCCACGTCCAAGCTCCCGCCCCACCCAGGGCCCTGCCTCCGTGACGTCTCCACTTGGCTGCCCAGTGGTGACAGACTTGCCCTCGCTCCGTCCCTCACCGCCCTGCCGCCCCCACCCTGACAGGTGCCGCTCTTCCTCACAGCCACGGCGGCCGGCCGGCCCTGGCCTGGCCTGTCTGCCGGTGCCGCTCATGCTCCTTTCCGAGGCCGGCCCCATCCGCCCGCGAGGCCCTGCTCCTCCCGCGCACGGACACCACGAATGGATGGCGCTGTGCCCTGGTTCGCTGGGCTACAAACACCAAGTCAGAATGCACCGCTGGTTACCAGGTCGGACTCGTCTCCGTCCTCCTCCTCCTCCCCGGTGCCGGCCGACTCCTGCTCCTCCTCAGACTCGCCATCCATCTGACCAGCCGCACAACAAGCCAAAAAGAAAACAGAAACTGATGAGACGCTCCAGTGGCGGTGATCCCATCAAAACCACATTTTCCAAACACGGGCGGGGCGGGCGGGGCTGGGCGCTCACATGGTTAGCGCTGAAGGTGAGCGCCCGGCCCATCGCCGGGCGGTTCTGAGCGTGGAATTCGGTCAAAGTAACAAAGCCTACACCGTGAGGAGGTCAGAGGTTACAAAGTCACAGGCAATGACCCCTGCCCCCACAGACACACCCAAGAGCCCACTGGGCGCCGGGCCTGCGGCTGGTGCCCACGCGGGGCCTAAACACGGGGCATTTCTCTTGTCAGATGAGCCGTCAGAGGCAGTTTTGTGAACGTTACTGCTGATTAAGAATACGTTTTGGAATTCTTTCCATGTCAGACAACAGACACCTTATCCGGGCTGCTGGTGTGCCTTTCCCGAACGGGTAACACACGCACACGTTTTTGGTGAAGACGCCAAAACACAGGTGAGCACCAGGGCCCCTTCTCACCGGTCCTGGCGGCGGGGACGTGGCATGCACATGCTGGCCTGGTCCTCCGTGGGCACGTGGCGACGTCGTCAGCCCCTCCTCGAGGCGCACCCAGCGCTCCACACTCGGCTGTGTCCTGAGCCAGCGGGACCCTCGCCCGGGACCGGGACCAGGACCAGGCCGGCGCGGCTTCACTGCGCTCTCCACCTCCCCGCTAGGTCTCGCGGGACCTCACCGCATCCTCACCTCCACCGGGTTCTTGCTCCCTCGCTCATTTTGGGAAGCTACACACACAGGACACGAGCACTGTGTGGCTGGCTGTCACAGGTGTTTCCGCATTAGGTTCTTGGAGCTTTGCTTTCGGTGTTTCTGACATAAACTCGGAGGTGTGACCGGACCAGGCACGTGTGTCCACTTTCTCTTCGGGGCCTGGGCCTGGCCCTGCGCCAGGCCTTCCTCACCGGCCGTCGGAAAAGCCCCAACATCCCCTCCCACCCGGCAGTATTTGGTGTCGACACTTTGTCTTCTGGAACTTACTTTTGTAGGTAACAGCTTTACTGGGAAGTGGCTCACTTACCCGGAAGCGCATCATTTTCAAGCGTCTGACCAGGCGGTTTTCAGTACGCTCGGGGTGCGGCCATCACCCCATCCGATTCCGGAAAGGAGGTGACGTTGGTTAGGGACCATTTCCCCAAAGATCAGCCGACTGTTCCAACATTTACTGAACTGTCATGGTCCCCAGGCCACAATCTAACCCTCTTCCTGCAATAAACTCTGTCCTCACATACAAATGGCTGCTACGGCCCGTCCGCTGGCTCCCGCCCTCCTCTCTCCTCTCCTCTCCTCACAAGCCCCATTTCGGGGGCGGTCTTGTCCCCGCACCGCTGCCCCCGCTCCCATCTGCCGTCACAAGGCCTGCGCCAGCCGCTCCCCACAGTCCCGTAAGGTCCTGGGAGCGGCTCTGGGTCTGCGCCCACAGCACCGGCCCTCCTCTTCCAGACACTCCAGGGGCCTCGCCCACTTGTCTTTCTGCCGAGCCTCTTCAGCAGGCTACAGCGCTCTTCCTACAGGTAACGAGCACTTCCTGAAATTTACCGCCAAGCGCCCCGGCGATGTTACGCCATCATGATCGTACTTTCGTTTTTAGGGGAGACACTGTGGTTTTGTCTCTGAGTCTTGCCCTTCAAAGCTCCACAACGAAGTCTCTGCTTTGCGACGACCTTGTACCGGACAGACGGAGCAGCCACGTGCTGCGCCGCCCGCGCCGTTTCCCGCGTCTGCACCGCCTGGCACCGCCCGGGAGGCTGCGCCCGGCCACCACCTCGCTCCCTGGCTTCTGCGCCGGGAGCACGGGGCGCGGCGGCCCACCAGCTGCCGCCTCTCCGGCTGCGGTCTTGCCCCTGGAGGGGAATTCCATCCTCAGCATCTACCATCTTGCCCCAGGGAGAATTCCGACGCTTCTCCCTGGTCCTTCCCACAGGGACGCTTCCTGCTGGTTCTCGTCCCACGAGCTCTCAGTGACCGCGCTGCGGGTCACGGCGGGCAGACAGCGGCTGCCATCCCCCTTCCACTCCTGTTAGAAATGCTGTGACATGCTCACCGCCGAGTAGCATAGCAGCCTTCCTGGTAGGGTTCGGATACCTCCCGTCAGCTTTATTTAATACGCTATCTTTAAATTTCGTCGGGTAGTTTTTTATTTTAAAAAGATTAAGAATGCGCCCTAGCAGGTTGCTCAGTCGTTACAGCGTCAGCCCGGGGACTGCAGGGTCAATGCCGGTCAAGGGCATGTACCTCAGTTGCAGGCTCGATCCCCAGCCCCAGTCAGGGAGCGTGCGGGAGGCAAGCAATGGTTGTGTCTCTCTCACATCAATGTTTCTCTCTCTCTCTCCCCCTCCTTTCTCGTCTCTCTAAAACTCAATGGGAGCCCTGACCGGTGTGGCTCAGAGGACAGAGCGTCGGCCTCTGGACTGAAGGGTCCCGGGTTCGATTCTGGTCAAGGGCATGGACCTTGGTTGCGGGCACAACATCCCCAGTAGGGGGTGTGCAGGAGGCAGCTGATCGATGTTTCTCTCTCATCGATGTTTCTAACTCTCTATTCCTCTCCCTTCCTCTCTGTAAAAAAATCAATAAAATATATTTTAAAAAATCAATAAATAAATAAAAATAAAATAAAACTCAATGGGAAAAATATCCTCAGGTGAGGATTAACAACAACAAAAGACTGAGCAATGAGACTACCAATTCAAACAAGCAGATTAACAGCTCAGTGGCCCAGCCGTGCCGTGAGAGCCGGTGAAGGAAGGAGCAGACTCTGTACGGTCGCTGGGAAGTGCACACACAACAGCTGCAAAGAAGGCAAAATCAAAAGCCCGAGGAACGGGGAAGGGACGGGTCACGGCCGAACAACCGGGACCAAGCTGCAGCGCTGAGACACGAGGGCGTGAGGAGCCGGCACACGGCGCCGGTGAAGGCTCCCGGGCGGGAGGCCAGAGGAGACCCTAGCCCAGCAGGACCGACCGTCACCAGACCAATCCGTCCTCAGGCTAGGAAGTGAGGGTGGCACCTCGCCCCTCCCAGTGCTCAGAATGCCTGTGACCCCACCCCCAGCTGCCTGCCACGTGACCAGGCCCAGAAACCGGCTTCTAATCCAAACAGCAACGCTGGTCACACCAGGAGAAGGTGGCCGCCATGGAAGGGACACACAACGGGCTCCCTTCCTGCCGAGTGATATGAATGTAACCACCCCACAGACAAGCCGCTGCACCCAGAGCAGCATCCAACGGCGACACACAGGAGACGTGCCTAACCACTCAGGAAGGGGAGGCCCGTTTGGCCCGTGAAGGCGTGCGGGTCCCACAGTGGCAGACACGCATGGGCGGCCAGCAGGCACCTCGGGGGACACCACGAGCTGCGTTCTGGTCTCGGGACCACCTCATTTTCTGGAAAGTCACTGAGAACAACGGACGCCTTTGCTGTGTGGTATGTCCGTTAACAGCTCTGTCACAGACATCTAACCACAGCACAGCTCCAGTGAATGGCAGCTCAGAAGGCAACTATGACTTCAGCATTTTGGAGCAGTACTTCCGACCCCAAGACGGCCAGAGAGGGTCTCAGGGAACCGAGATGACTTTAAAAACCAGCCCTTGCCGGTGTGGCTCCATGGACAGAGCGTCGGCCTGTGGACTGAAGCGTCTGGGGTTCAGTTCCCTCCAGGCCACACGCCCGGGTTACGGGCTCCATTCCCAGTAGGGACATGCAGGAGGCAACCAATCAGTGATTCTCTCTCATCACGATGTTTATATCTCTCTTCCTCTCTCAAATCAGTAAAAGAAACACTGTGATATAACAATGAAAATGAACTAACAACACAAATAAATCCCACAAACACATACTGCAGAGACGAGCCACACTAATGCATGCCCCAGCAGGGTTCCACTTGCACAAAGGCAGGGCGGTACGAGGGCGGCAGGGCCCGGGGGGCGGCCTGGGCGGACACTCAGGCGTGGCTTTCTGTGGTCACTGGCAAACAGGATCCTTATCATTCCTGGGATCACGAGGTAATCACCAAACCCCAACCCCAGCTGGCTTCAGGGGCGCCCTGAAACACAGATGCTCTCTGGCCTTCCTCCTCTCATCTCCCGCCACTAAGACCTGGTCACGGGTGACCCGCAGTCTCCTCTGAGCCAGGCCACACCGCACGGGGCCGCCGTCTGACACAGCCCTGGGCTATCCGCCCGACACGCAGTCAGGGCGTGAGGGCGTGTCCGCAGGACGGCCGGGGCACGTGCCGTCCTCCTCTCACGGGGTGGCCGTGCCCGTGACCTCTCTTCTTGCTCCCTGCAGCTGCCGACTGAGAGCCGAGCCCGCCGTCTGGTTGTTTCCCGCTGGCTACAGTGCCTTCTTCCGCCCGCCGGGTGTCCTGGCTCTTTGGTTCGCTGGACACTCATTTGTTTTCCCATTTACAGACTCCGATCCATGTGCCACGTTGTATAAGACAGCGGAGGCTTTTCCACCAGCCAGGGAGAACCAGCGGGAAACGCTGCTCACGTACGTGGATAGCCGTTTTGAGGGAACAGGTTCCATAACATTCAGCCTTTGAGTGCATTAACTTTACATTCTATCACCAGATAAAATCTGTAAGTCAAATATTAATAAACAGAAGATGACATCCATGCAGTATCAGAAGACAGCTTACATCAACTGATTCCCAACCAGCAGCGCAAGTCCGTGCACAGCACCCAGGACCCAGGAGGGACAGCAAGAGGCCAAGCCCTGGGCTGCGGGCCCCCAGGCGGGGCTGGGAGACGAGCCCGCGCAGAGCTGACGCCCACCCCCACGGTCACACACGCTCCTGGTGCGCGTCGTCACACACGCACAGCCACAGACGAGGGGAAAGGATGCTCAGCGGGGCTCGGAGCAGGGACTTCAGTCCAGCTCAAAGGTGACTGCGCGTTTTCTCACCCAAGTCTGACGCGTGGCTCAGTAAGAGCGCAAGCATCTACATCCCCCAGCTCCCAGCGCCCCTTCTCGTCCGCCCCTCGGAACTGAGCGCGCACAAATGCTCGCCCAAACACCCCATCTGCTCAGAAACCACACCCACCCAGGCCCCTGGAGACCCTGGCCAGGCGGAGCTCCAGGACCACCTGCAGGCAGTGCCCTGCGGCAGCTGTGACCGCACTGTCACCCTGCCACCTCCTGGAGCTGGTCCCCGGGTGGCCACGTAACAAGGGGACGCCTGGCCCCTGGGGCACACCAGGTGGTGCCCGATCGCATGTCCCTCGGCAGCCCTGGATGCCAATTGCTCCGACCCAGAGGACAGGGACTCCCGTCAGTGCCTCAGCGGGGAGGGCTGCACCGGGAAGGGGCCGCCCCCGGCCCGCGGCACGCACCACGAGCAGTGAGCCACCAGAGTCCTGTCCACACAAAGCCTGAGGACCTCCACGCCAGCCCTTCAATAAACAGTGAGGGAGACACACACTTCTCGCATAAAATAAACTCATCTAAAATGCAAGAAAAATAAACAAAAACTCGAGTCAGACGCAGACAGGCACTTGAGGGCGGCCTGGAAGGGCCCACTGCTGATGCCCGGATCCACGAAGGTCCGCTCCGTGGCCTCCTGACCCGAGGAGGGAAAGGCCTACCTTGTGGGTGCGGTCACTCCCCGACACACTCTCCTTGGAAGTCCTGCTGTCCTCCGTGGGAAAGGCAGCAGCCTGCTCGGCGCCCTGGTCCTCCTCCTCCTCCAGCTCCTCAGAGTCCTCCTCCTCCGAGTCCATCTCCAGGCTCTCCCCGTTCACGTGGAGGGTGCTGTCGCCCAGGTCCTTCTCGCTCTGGGCAGGGGCAGGGGCATCCGTCACGCGGAGCCGGGAGCAGGACAGCCCGCCAGCCGCCAGCGCAGGGCGCCACCAGCGCCTGGACGGGAGGCGTGGCCTACAGCCAGCGCCTCAGAGCCTGTCTCCTTCGAAGGGACCCAGCCATCCACGCCCCTCACCCTTGGTCTTCCGGCCGCAGAGGGTCCGGACAGACACACGGCCCACGCCGCGCCCCGTACCTTGGCGCCTGCGGTGGAGTGCGTTATACTCTGAAACATCTCAATCACCGTCCTCTGTTTCAACACTTTGGTCTTTTTCCTGGGAACCAGACTATAGGTCCCCATCCTTCGCTTTTTCTTCCGAGACACTGCGGCTGCTAAAACAAAAGGCAAGGAAGCTAAAAAAAAGTCAAAGGGAGACAAGAAAGAAAAGGAAGCGCCATTCAAATGTGTTTTCCAGGTGGGTGACCGCTCACAGACCGGACCACCAACACGACACGCAGCACAGACACAGGGACGGCCGCGGGCAGGGTGCTCACGGGCCGTCCGTCCGTTCCCAATAAAACACCGACTGTGCAGCTGCCACCGGGACTGAGAGCCCCGCCCCTGCACGTGCCGTCCCGCCACCCTCCTCCTGGCCCGTCCACCGCTCAGGGCAGGGGGCGCCGGATGACAGCGCCCACAGGAAAGTGGGGGACAACAGCTGGAACCAAACTCTTTTTAAAGTCCCAGGTTTAAAAGTTTCTGAAAGCCTCGGAGAGAAACGGCTGTCTTTGCTGAAAGGGGCATTCACAGGGCAACTGGCAAAAGCCGGCCAGCGGCGCGGCACGGTTACCGCCCACGGAGGCGGTGCCCGTTTCAGGGACATTATGCTGTCCCTCGGAGGGAGCAGCACTGAGGAATCTAGAGGCCAAGGGGCCGTGTCTGCACCCACGCTCCCGGTTCAGGAGTCGCGTGGGGAGCACACAGCTGGGCCGGTGCTGAGACTGGGACGGGGACGGCGCAGAGATGCCGGCAGCGTCCCTGCACGGGCCGGAGGCCAGACGTCCTCACAGGCGGAAGTACTTAAAGTCCAGAAGACATGCCACTCCCACCGTGGACACGCCCCAGGCAGCCTTTCCGGGGGCAGCGGCCACCCCCGCAGCCAGGCTGACGGGCTCACGCAAAGGGCCTTTCTACGCTGAAGGAGCCGTCCTGTCTGCAGGGATTGTGTCCAGCGGCTCCAGAGCGAGCCCGCCACCCCACCAAGGCACGCCCACCAGCCGCCTGGGGTGGGCTCCTCGTGCAGCCACCTGCCACAGGAGGCCCAGCCAAAGCCACATGCTCAGCCCCTGCCCCGACGGCAGGAACAGCAGCAGGCTCAGGAGAGCAAGGACGCCCACAGGAAAGGGGTGGACAACAGCTGGAGCCAGAGCACCGTTCCCCTCACCCTCCGCCCACAGGCCCCCCAGTAACCACGGGGGTTCCCTAGCCAGCGTCTTCCACCCAACAGGGCGACCAGGGCAGTCCGATTCCGTCATGGAGACAATGTTCATGTGAGACTGACAAGACATGGGGGGGGGGGCTGCAGGTTTCCAGGGGAGCCCAGAAGGACCCCCGACGCCAGCGCCCCAACCCTGAGCACACACACACTCAGAGTCAAACACGGCTCTGGTTCGGCAGGGCAGGTTGGAAACACACGCCCGAGCACGGCCCACTGCCGGGTCGCTCACCTGTCTGTGACTTCGTGGTGGCCATGTAGCACTGGTTTTGAGGTAGCGACTGATGAAGGGGTGGGAAGGAGGGCAAAAGCTGCTGTCGTCCAAAATCAGGAACGGTCTTGCTGATCTCCTCTGTGGGCTCCTCGTGACCTCGAGCTTCTCGGGGGTCCTTGCTGGCTGCGGGCTTCAGGACAAGGACAGTCAGTGACTGTAATCAGGCACCAGCAGCCGCACGGAGACCGCGGCCCTGGGCACAGCTCCTTTCCATACACGCTCCTGGAGGAAGTGGCGCCTGGCTCCGGGGACCACACGGGTCAGCACCGCGAGCTAAGAACCGTGTCTACATTTTTAAAGGGAAGGAGAAGCGGCAGCAGTGACCCCGTGTGGCAAAACCCGCAGTGCTTCTGCCTGGCCCTGTGCAGGAGAAGCTCGCCAGCCCAATCCATTAACCAACTATTACTAAAAGTACCCTCAATGGGCGGCATCAAAAGCTCTCCCATGGTGCCTGCAGGGTGGTCCATCATGGCTGCCCTCAGCGGCACCCCCAAATGGCACAACAGAAAAATCACAAGGCATTTCTGCTGAGTGTACAGAGCTCCTAGCCCTGTCCTCTCCAGCAGCCGGGATCCGACGCCCAGCCTCCGGCCCTGAGTCATCCACAGAGCCAGCCACCCACGGCCTTGAGGGAGACAGAGCTTAAGTCCAATTCAGCCTAACCAGGTCCACTGTGCACACAGGAGGTGCAGCAAAGAGCCAAGGTAGGCACCTTCACCAAGTGCTGCTGGGAACTGGGCGGCCACACACTAAAGAACGGAGTGGACTCTTACGTCACACCAGGTACAAACATTAACTCAAAATGACCAAAGACCTAAAAGCACAAAAACTCTTAGAAGAAAACAGTGGGGAAGCTTCACGACACTGGATTTGGTGGTGATTTCTTGGACATGACACCAAATGTACAGGCAACAAAAGAATAAATGGACAAATTAGAATTTTCAAAATTAAAATGTTCTGTGCATCAAAGGACACAATAGAATTAAAAGGCAATCCAAGGAATGGGAAAAAATATTTGCAAATCATATATCTGCTAAGAAATTAACCAGAATATGTAAAAATTCTACGATTCAACAGCAAAACAAATAATCAGATTAAAAAAATCAGTACATCATCTGGATAGTCGTTTTCCCAAAGACACACCGACGGCCACCCAGCACGTGAAAGGATGCTGAACATCACCGGTCACCAGGAAAACTCAAGTCAAACCACAATGAGCCCTGGCCGGTGTGGCTCAGTGGATGGAGCATCGGCCTGCGGACAGAAGGGTCCCAGGTTCGATTCCGGTCGAGGGCATGTACCTTGGTTGCAGGCACAAACCCAGTTGGGGGTGTGCAGGAGGCAGCTGACCGATGTTTCTCTCTCATTGATATTTCTGATTCTCTATCCCTCTCCCTTCCTCTCTGTAAAAATCAATAAAATATATTTTAAAAAAAACAAAAACACAATGAGCCCGGCCAGGAGCTCAGGGGTTGAGCATCTACCTAGGAACCAGGAGGTCTCAGTTCAATTCCCAGTCAGGGCACGTGCCCAGGTTGCAGGCTCGCTCCCCAGGAGGGGGCGTGCAGGAGGCAGCCCATCAATGATTCTCTCTCAGCATTGATGTTTCTCTCTCTCTCCACCTCCCTTCCTCTCTGAAATCAATAAAAACGTATTTTTTAAAAACCCACAATGAGACAGATAAGCACCTCATACCCATTAAAATGGCTCCTTTCGGGAAAAAAACCATAAAATTATCCATTACCCCTCAATTCTCCCTCTCTCTCTCTCTCTCTCTCTCTCTCTCTCTCACACACACACACACACACACACGCACAGGAAAACAGGTGCCGGTGAGGAGGTGGAGGCACCGGAGCCCCGGTCACTGCTGGCAGCAGGTACCAGGTGAGGGGCCTCGGAAAGCTAGCGACAGCCGGCGTGCCACCCAACCCAGTCCGGCCCTGGGCCGGCGCCCAGCATGGAAATCAGGGTCTCCAGGAGGTGCCTGTACTCAATGGCTCAGAGCAGCTTTGCTCACGGCAGCCCAGGCTGACTCCGCAGAGGAACGGCTCAATCACGTCCCATCCGCACAGCAGACCAGTCAGCCCTGAAAAGGAAGGGCTCTCGACTCCGGCTACGATCGAAGACCTTAGGGGCCGTTAGGCTGAGTGAAAGAACCAGTCTCAAAAGGACAAATCCTGAGATCCGGGAAGATGGCGACCGGCAGGAAGGTCGGGAGGGAGGGAGTGCGAGAGTGAGGGAGTCGTAGAGGAGAGTGTAGACGTGTGTGGTGTGTGTGTGTATGAGCTCGGGACAGTTAGATTCTGCAGGTCCTCCACGGGGCTGCCACACCGGGCGGTCTTAGACGGCGGAGCCCCGTGCACAAAGCGGACACTTCTGGGCGGCCGGTGCAGGCACGGAGACCACGCCATCTTGAGAAACAGAGCTGGCTGAGACTAGGATCCTGGCCTCAGCACCACCCAGTCGCGTCTCAGACGCAAACCAGGACCCTGCAGCCACTGGGGACAGAGACCTGCGACCACAGCTTCAGACCAACAGACACCAAGAATCCACACTTCCCGGCCACAGATTTCTGTGAGTCCCCCTCCCAGCAGGATCGTGGACAGCGCCACAGTAACAGCGCCCCTACGGGAATTTGAGGTTGGGGGCGCACACGGACCACAGCGCTGCTACGGGAATCTGAGCCTGCGCATGCACAGAGACTGGAATCTGCTCCCCGCAAGGCAATCGGGAAACCAAACCCGAAGCCCACGCAGGGCGGCAGTGCCACCTGACTGCGATTCTGGGCAGGTGCACACGTAAGGCTGTTTCCTACAGCGCACACGTAAGGCTGTTTCCCGCAGCGCACACGGAAGGCTGTTTCCCGCAGCGCACACGGAAGGCTGTTTCCCGCAGCGCACACGGAAGGCTGTTTCCCGCAGCGCACACGGAAGGCTGTTTCCCGCAGCGCACACGGAAGTCTGTTTCCCGCAGCGCACACGGAAGGCTGTTTCCCGCAGCGCACACGGAAGGCTGTTTCCTGCAGCGCACACGGAAGGCTGTTTCCCCGCAGCGCAGGCACGCCACAGTGCTACTGTGCAACCCAGTCCCCGCATGGTGACCGGGATCCAGAGTCTCCGGGCAGGAGGCAGCACTGAGCACCACTGACATGACTGTTTTTTCCTCACCGTGTGCACCTGGGATCCCTGACTCACAGCGCATTCACTCTAAGAGCCAGGACTCCAATTCTTGGTGCATGAGCACACGGGGACCCTGATTCTCAGCGAGAAGGCGCACCAGGCAACAGAGACTCGATTCTTGGTGCAGACACAGGGAAACTCTGACTCCTGGCACGCGCTAGGGCAGTGGTCGGCAAACTGCGGCTCTGTTGACTAATGATTTTGCCAACCACTGACCTAGACTCGATTCCAATAATTACAGGCTGTTGTTGTTCCTTGTGATTAAGCCCCTATCCCAGTGGTCGGCAAACTCAAACACTTGGAAGCTGAATAGCCTGCTATTAAATAATGACTGGGTTACCACAGAGATCAAAGAAGAAATTAAAAGCATCCTGGAAACTAATGACAACAAAAACATAACAACCCAAAATCTATGGGACACAATGAAAGCAGTCCTGAGAGGGAAGTTCATAGCTCTACAGGCTTACCTCAAAAAGCAAGAAAAAATGGTAGTAAATCATCTAAGTCTACAACTCAAAGAATTAGAAAGAGAGCAACAAGAAAAGCCCAGAGTGAGCAGAAGGAAGAAGATAATAAAGATCAGAGCAGAAATAAATGACACAGAGATCAAAAAACCAATACAAAAGATCAATGAAACCAAGAGCTGGTTCTTTGAAAGGATAAACAAGATTGATGAAACTCTAGCCAGGCTCACCAAGAAGCAAAGAGAGAGGATTCAAATAAAATCAGAAATGAGAGAGGCAAAATAACAACAGATCCCACAGAAATACAAAGGATCGTTAAAAAACACTATGAACAACTCTACTCGAACAAACTGGACAACCTGGAGGAAATGGACATATTCCTAGAAAAATACAACCTTCCAAAACTCAATCAGGAAGAATCTAAACATCTCAATAGGCCGATTTCTATGGAAGAAATTGAAGCAGTCATCAAAAAGCTCCCAGCAAACAAAAGCCTGGGGCCAGACGGCTTCACAGGACAGTTTTACCAAACTTTCAAGGAAGACCTAAAATCTATCCTCCTCAGACTATTCCAAAATATTCAAGAGGAAGGAACACTTCCAAGCTCATTCTATGAAGCCAGCATCACCCTAATACCAAAACCAGATAAAGACAACACAATGAAAGAGAATTACAGGCCAACCCTCATGAACATAGATGCCAAAACCCTCAACAAAATTCTAGCAAATCGGATCCAGCAGTACATCAGAAAGATCACACATCATGACCAACTAGGATTTATCCCGGGGATGCAAGGATGGTACAATATCCGCAAATCAATAAATGTGATACATCACATAAACAAATTGAGAGATAAAAATCACATAATCATTTCAATTGGCACAGAAAAAGCATTTGACAAAATCCAACACCCCTTCTCGATAAAAACTCTCAGCAAGGTGGGAATAGAAGGATCATCCCTCAACATAATAAAAGCCGTACATGAAAAACCCACGGCCAGCCGAAACAGGTTTGGCTCAGTGGATAGAACGTCAGCCTGCAGACTGAAAGGTCCCAGGTTCGATTCCGGTCAAGGGCATGTACCTGGGTTGCGGGCACACCCCTGATAAGGGGGCGTGCAGGAGGCAGCTGATCCATGTTTCTCTCTCATCGGTGTTTCTAATTCTCTATCTCTCTCCCTTCCTCTCTGTAAAAAAATCAATAAAATATATTTTTTAAAAAAGAAAAGAAAAAGAAAACCCACAGCCAACATCATACTCAATGGACAAAAGCTAAAACCATTTCCCCAAAGAATAGGAACAAGACAGGGATGCCCACTCTCACCACTCCTGTTCGACATAGTACTGGAAGTACTAGCCATTGCGATCAGACAAGAAGAAATAAAAGGCATCCAAATTGGAAAAGAAGAAGTAAAACTGTCCTTATTCGCAGATGACATGATATTGTACATGGAAAACCCTAAAGACTCCATCAAAACATTGGACTTAATAAATGAATTTGGCAATGTAGTAGGATACAAAATTAATGCCAAGAAATCTATGGCATTTCTTTTTTTTTTAAATATATTTTATTGATTTTTTACAGAGAGGAAAGGAGAGAGAGAGAGAGAATTAGAAACATCGATGAGAGAGAAACATCGATCAGCTGCCTCCTGCACGCCCCCCACTGAGGATGTGCCTGCAACCCAGATACATGCCCTTGACCAGAATCGAACCTGGGACCTTTCAGTCCGCAGGCCGACGCTCTATCCACTGAGCCAAACTGGATTCGGCTATGGCATTTCTATGCACCAATAGTGAACTTACAGAAAGAGAGACTAAAAAAGCAATCCCATTTACCATTGCACCAAAAAAATTAAGATATCTAGGAATAAACTTAACTAAGGAGGTAAAAGACCTATATGCGAAAAACTGCAGGACACTGAAAAAAAGAGATAGAGGAAGACATAAATAGATGGAAGAACATACCGTCTTCATGGATTGGTAGAACCAACATCATCAAAATGTCCATACTATCCAAAGCAATCTATAGATTCAATGCACTCCCCATTAAAATACCAACAGCATATTTCACAGACCTACAACGAACTCTCCAAAAATTCATCTGGAATAAAAAAAGACCCCGAATAGCTGCAGCAATCCTGAGAAAGAAGAACAAAGTAGGTGGGATCTCAATACCAGATTTCAAGCTGTATTACAAAGCCACTGTTCTCAAAACTGCCTGGTACTGGCACAAGAACAGACATATAGATCAATAGAACAGAATAGAGAACCCAGATATCGACCCAAACCACTACGCTCCATTAATATTTGACAAAGGAAGCAAGAACATACAGTGGAGTCAAGACAGTCTCTTCAATAAATGGTGCTGGGAAAATTGGACAGATACATGCAAAAAAATGAAACTAGACCACCAACTTACACCATACACGAAAATAAACTCAAAATGGATAAAGGACTTAAACATAAAATGGGAAACCATAAAAATACTAGAGGAATCCACAGGCGGTGAAATCTCAGACATATGCCGAAGCAGTTTCTTCACCCATACGGCTCCTAGGGCAATGGAAGCTAAAGAGAAAATAAACAAATGGGACTCCATCAGAATAAAAAGCTTCTGCACAGCAAGAGAAACCATCAACAAAACAACAAGAAAGCCCACTGCGTGGGAGAACATATTTGCCAATGTTATCACTGATAAAGGTTTAATCTCCAACCTTTTCAGGGAACTCATACAACTTAACAAAAGGAAGATAAACAACCCAACCAAAAAATGGACAACGGACCTAAATGGACACTTTTCAAAGGAGGACAGAAGGAAGGCCAAGAGACATATGAAAACATGCTCAAAGTCACTAATCATCAGAGAGATGCAAATCAAAACAACAATGAGGTACCATCTCACACCTGTCAGAATGGCTATCATCAACAAATCAACAAACGACAAGAGCTGGCGAGGATGCGGAGAAAAGGAACTCTCGTGCACTGCTGGTGGGAGCGCAGACTGGTGCAGCCACTGTGGAGAACAGTATGGAGTTTCCTCAAAAAACTGAAAATGGAACTCCCATTTGACCCAGTGATCCCACTTCTAGGAATATATCCCAAGAAACTAGAAACACCAATCAGCCAGGATGTATGCACCCCTATGTTCATAGCAGCACAATTCACCATAGCTAAGGTTTGGAAACAGCCTAGGTGCCCGTCAGCAGATGAGTGGATTAAAACACTGTGGTATATCTACACAGTGGAATACTACGCTGCCATAAAAAGAAGGAATTCTTACCATTTGCAGCAGATGGATGGACCTGGAGAGCATTATGCTAAGTGAAATAAGCCAGGCAATGAAAGACAAATACCACATGATCTCACTCATTTGTGGAATATAATGAACAACGTAAACTGATGAACAGGGACAGGTCCAGAGACAGAGAAGCATCGACCAGACTGCCAGACCTCAGAGGGAAGGCAGGGGAGGGTGGGGAGAGATCAACCACAGGACTTCATGCATGCATCTACGCCTAACCAGTGGACACGGACTCCAGGGGGGTTGGGGGCTAATGGAGGGATGAGGACACACATGTAACACCTTCATCAATAAAGAAAATTTTTAAAAAAAGACAAATCCTGTGGGTCCCTCGCACATGAGGCCCCTGGAGGAGTCAGACCCGCAGACACAGAAAACCCCTGGAGGTGGGCGGGGGCGGGGCGGGGGAGGCGGGGGATGAGTGTTTAAGGGCACAGGGTCCCCCTGGGAAGATGAGAAGGTCCCGGAGAGGGTGATGGCGGCTCCACACCGTGAATGTCCTTCGTGTCCAGAACTGGACACTCAGAACTGGCTAAGATGGTGTATTTTATGCTTCGTGCCTGTTTGAGCGTGGGGTCACTGTCCAGGCGGCGGCTGGCCCTGCGGGCTCTAACTGGCCCTGGCGCACCCCCTCTGACCTCCCTCTGTCCTCCCTCTGACAAGGGCGCTCTCCGACTGCTCCAAGTGCTGCTCTTCCGCAGCCTCCACCCTCGGCCTGGCACGGGGAGCACCGTTCCAACGGAGCGCCTTCGCCCTGCAAACGCTTCTTCTCCAATGCGGCAGGTCGGCGTCTAACCGCACTGGACACAGGCCCCGTCCTCTGCTCCCCGTGTCCCCGACAAACCCCAGCGCTCACGGACAGACGAGGACCTGGCCTCAGGGAAAGCCAAGCCTGAGGGGAAGCAGCCACACAGGCTCCTTAGGGACAAAACTGCTCTTTACGATGTTATTTTGAAAGTCTAAAAAAAAAGCGAGATCCTCAGTTTTGTTCGGGCTCTGTTGTTTGACAAAGCAAAACCATGAGAGACAAGAACCGCCTCCCACAGAGGCCGCCTTGATGGGTCCTGGGTGCCTCAGTCCCTCCGCGCTCCTCGAGGGCACCTGAGTCACACCTGCCGCCCACCTGCACCCAGGCTGGCCCACACCCCACCCGGCGCCCAAACGGACACAGGGTCCAGTCCTCGCCACCGCGCCCGTGTCCCGGCGGCCACCTGCCCCGGCTGGGGGTGAGCCCGCACAGCACAGACAGCGGCTCGTTCCAGACTGCAGTGTGGGCAGTGACCGCGCTGCGGATGGCGGGACCTCCAAGAACTGGCCGCGTCTTTCCCTCAGAACCTGGGGATGCCAGGGGCACATGTGGGAGCAGGGGATGTGGTGACACAGGTCGGAAGGAGAAAGCTAGGGGTCACTGAGTGGACACCCCTGCAGTGTATGCAACTCAGGTGGCAGGCCTAACGGCTCCCTTCTAGAAACTTCCACTTTCTTTGCCCAAACAGTGGAGGCATCTGCCCCGTTACTGCTTTTTGACGGGACCAACACTGGGGGGGTTGGCAGGGAGGGAGCGGGCAAACCAACTGCACCGCCAGGGGACAGAAGTGTGGCCTGCAAACGCCTGCATTTTACACTCTTACGAAGATACATTTTTGCAACGTTCATTTTATCATTGAAATGACTTGTCTTAAAACACCATTTCCAAGCCCTGGCCAGGTAGCTCAGTTGGTTAGACTGTCGTCTCCGTATACCAAGATTGTGGGTTTGAACTCAGGCCAGTGCACATACAAGAATCAACCAATGCCTGGCCGGCATGGCTCAGTGGTTGAGCGTCAACCTATGAACCAGGAGGTCACACGGTTCCATTCCCGGGCAGGACCCATGCCCAGGTTACAGGCTCAATCCCCAGTAGGGGGCATGTAGGAGATAGCCGATCGATGATTCTCCCTCATCACTGATGTTTCTCTCTCTCTCTCCCTTCCTCTCTGAAATCAATAAAATACCCTATATAATAAAAGCCTAATATGTTAAGTGTCCAGTTGTCCGCTCAACCAATCAAAGCATAATATGCTAATATGCTAACCCGCTCAACCACTCGCTATGTCGTGCACTGACCACCAGGGGGCAGATGCTTCGATTGGTACATTAGCTTGCTGGGGTCCGCTGATCAGGCAGGCCAGACACACCATGGAGCCCTCCCACAGTGCCTGCCCAGCTGGCCAACTTCCCACGTCTCTCCCCAGCCCCGATCGTGCACCGGTGGGCTCCCTTGGCCTGGCGTGCACCCTCTCACAATCCGGGACCCCTCAGGGGATGTCGGAGCTGGTTTTGGCCCGATCCCGCAGGCCAGCCCAAGGGACCCCACGGGTGCATGAATTTGTGCACCGGGCCTCTAGTGTGTGTGTGTGTGTGCGCGCGCGCGTTAAGTAAAGAAGACTCAACCAATGCCTATCTGGTGTAGCTCAGTTGGTTCAGTGTCATTCATTCCATGCACCAAGAGGTCACTGGTTTAATACCCGATCAGGGCACACGCCCAGGTTGCAGACTCGATCCCCAATAGGGGGCATGCAGGTGGTAGCCAATCAATGTTTCTCTCTCATCTATGCTTCTTTCTATCGTCCTCTCCCACTCTCTCTAAAAATAAAAAATTTAAAAATATATATATACACATTACATATAACCAACCAAGAGCATAAATAAGTAGAACAACAAATTGATGCTTTCATCGCTCTCTCTCTCTCTAAAAATCAAGAATTTTTTTTAACCCACAATTCTCAATAAAGCTCAGAGTCCAAAGAAAACCAAACAAGTCAGAACTGAGTTTGGGGAGCAGCCATCCTGAGGGCAGCAGAGGCCAGTCTCCCACATCCGAGGGGCCCGCGGTCCTCACCCATCCTGGCCGGTATTTCCTCCCCCTCCACAGGGACCCCAAGGAGCACAGTTTCCAGGCTGTGGAGCGGGCGGGCGTGGCCTTCAGGAAATCAGTTTCCAAGCCTCAAACCCTTCCATACTCTTTTCCTGCAACTGACCAGCCTGAGAATGTACAGGAATTTCCAAGAAAATGAGGTGCTGCAGCCAACTGCATACTGATCATAACAACTCAACTCAAAGCAAAGCTGACCCTTACAGAAGCCTGTGGCCAGAGGCACTCTTGGTGCTGAATTTCAAACTGCTTTCTTTCCCTAGAAAGACCTGAGGAGGTGACAAAAGACCCTCGAGGGTGAAAATATGGCAGAATAAACACCTGGAAGAAGGAATGGAATAAAAGTATAATTTCAAGGAGATTAAATAAGTGATGTAAAATTTCTCACATGCATTTTGAAATTGATAATGGTGGGCCAAGAAAAAAAAGTAGGCACAAAAAATGAACTTCATCTAAACCTCACACCTAATGCAGAAATTAATTCGAAATGCGTCTGCACTTGAAGTTCACATGACAGTGAGAACTCCCAAGAATCAGAGAAATCGGGGACTAGGGCCCGTGAGAGCTCTCGGACGTGGCCCCAAACGCGTTGGCCGTGAGGCGGAGCTGCCTGGGCTGGGCCTCACCGAAAGGAAGAATCCCCACGGACACTCGGAGCACGGACGCGGACAGGCCAGGGAGGCTACAGCTGCAGGCCCAGCCCCGGCTCCTGCCGCAGCCTCCACGCTCACAGGACACGCAGGTGAAACCAGGAACGGCATGGAAGCCTCCCGGAAGGACACATAGTGGCCACCAGCACGTGCAGAGAATTAAACACCACGAGTCTCACAGCCAAAAGGAAAACGGCGGCACCTAGCGCTGGCGCGAGGAGCTGGGCTGCGCAGCCCTGCTGGGGTGGCCCGTCCGTGGCCTGTCTGGAAGTGGCGTGGCAGCTGCTCGTAAAACTGAATCTCGTTACCTCGTGAGCCTGCGTCGTGCTCCTGCGTTAACCCAGAGGAAGGGAACACGGCCCGACAGCAGTGTGCAAGGCTGGCTGGGCGGCTCCGTGGGCTGGGCCATGGCCTCGTGCGCCAAAAGGTCGCGGGTTCAATCCTCAGTCGCGGGGCGGAGGGGAGGCAACCGATAGATGTCTCTCTCTCTCTTTTTCGCTCCTACTCCAAAATCAACGGAAAAAACACCCTCAAGTGAGCGTTAACAAAAATAAAACAAAAAGAATAATACAAAATGTAACCAAGAACACTGTGAAAAAGCAGCTGTGAACATTAAAAATGTCAATATATGAAACGGCCAGCAAAAATGTCCAAACCGGAACCCGGTGCGGTGCCGTGCGGGACGGCAGCCGAGCCACGTCCACGGACAGAGCAGCGCACAAAGCACATTCCTAGCGCCGACGAGCCGCACAGCCGGGCCCTCAGGGCGGCTGCCCAGAGGAAGCACAGGGACCATCCAGGGACCTGTGGACGATGGACAGACTGGCATCGGCGTGCACCCCAGCAACGCCTGACGAGAGATCCAAGGGACCTGACCACAGGCCCGGCTCCACAGGACAGGGAGCACGCGCAGCCCTGCGGGCACTCAGAGAGCACGTGGCGTGCGGCTCGCAGACGTGGTAATAGCAGCCAAGGCAACTGGCGCAGCGTGAATCAGGAATGGGCCGCCAGTTCTCAGCACCGAGCCCTCAGGGGCTGGCTGGGTGCGAGGGCAGAGACCTGGACGTGTCTTCAGTGCGGTCCCTCGTCCCTCCCTCAGAGACACTGTGGCCCTGACGCACCCACTTCCTGTCTACTTACTTCCCAGGGAGACGGGTGGGCTCGGAGCTGGAAGCCCCAGCCCCAAGCAGGAGCGGAGTCCATGATGCATTTACTCGCGGGCAATGGGCACGGCCAAGAGCAAAGCCCAGAGAGCAGGCTGAGGCCCCGCTGCGCGCTGCCCTCGACCAGGAGCAGCATCTCCTAGCTCCCAGCCTGCAGGCGGCCACCCATTTGCTGCTCTTCTCCTCCCTGCGCTGCCGCCCGCCACCGCCCTTCTCCTCCCTGCGCTGCCGCCCGCCACCGCCCTTCTCCTCCCTGCGCTGCCGCCCGCCACCGCCCTTCTCCTCCCTGCGCTGCCGCCCGCCACCGCCCTTCTCCTCCCTGCGCTGCCGCCCGCCATGGCACAAAAACAGACAAGAACAAGGACGCCGTCCCTGCCCCCCTCCCTCCCCGACGGGCACATTACCAGGCCCAGGACGGACTTCGGCATGGTCTTCCGAGCCCTATGAACCTTGACATCTGCGCCCAGGGCCGTGGGCTTCTTGTCCTCCGAGTCTTTGCTCCCTTCCCCGGGCCTGGCTGGCACGGCGGCTGGCGTCTGAGAGAGCACACTGGGAGTCCGCCCTTTGCCAGCCGCTCCTGGGAGAGTCTTCGCAGCATGACCGGGAAGGGAGGGTGCGGAGGTGCTGGGGACCCGCAGGGCCGGCTCCTGCAGGGCTGGTTTACTCAGGAAGTACCCGTTGCTCCCGATGACGGCCGTCTGCGTGAGGTCGTCAGCCGGGACGTGGTTCTGCTTCACCACGTCAGCGTCTCTTTCTGAAACCCCGTTCTCCGCTATCCGGGTCAGTTTAGTGGGACCTTCCTGGGGGCTGACTTTTGCATTGTCCTGAGTGTGCTCAGCCGGGGTGACGTGCCTGCTGGTATCACTCCTTTCACAGGACCCGTTGGTGGCCCCGTCTGCAGCCACGTGGGCGTCTCCTCCCGGCTTCTCGGGGGAGCCTTCATCGGCAGCCATAGAGATCTCTGCAACAGAGGGGAGAGTCAGCGCTACAAACACAGTGGCCAACGTTAGTAACAGGCAAATGGCTTGAACAGGTATTTCTCCAAGAAGACACACAAGTGGCTGATGAGCACATGAAAAGATGCTCAAAATCATCAGGGACGTGCAAGTCAGAACCACCAGGATGGCAAGGCGGCAAGGCCACGTGCGGCAGGAGGCAGGACGAGGCCCTACAAGGCCTGAGGCACGCAGCGTGGCCGGCTGCTGCGGACATGTCTGGCGGCTCCCGGCCTCAGCTCAGGGCCACGGGGGTGAGTCCCTGGCCTCACTCACCACTGCGTTGAGAAAAGGCCCCAAGGGGAGGCAGGGAGGGCGTGCTTCCCCAGCCTCTGGTTTTATCGGGTCCGGGCCGTGTCAGCGTGTGGCTGCGAGGGCCACGCAGTGCGTCCTCTGGCGGGAGCACCCCGTGCACCCAGCACTGTTCCCGTGCGGCACCTGAGCGGCTTCGGCTGAGGGACACGAAAGAAGCTGCCAGCAACAGGCCCATGACCACTCAGTCTCGCCACTCTGGGTGGACGTGAGGGCTTGCTTTTCACTCTCTGAGGAGGCTTTTCTCTCCCTAGACCTTGTGTGTGCCTGCGTGTCTGGGCGGGGCCCGAGGAGAAGCTGGACGGGCGGACCCCCCTTACCTTCCTCGCCCAGCAGCTCGGTCCTCACACAGCAGTCCTGCCTGGCCTCCCCCTTGGCCGGAACTGCCTGCGAACGGGAAACAACCGTCAGACAGGTGCCTGCAGGGCAGGCCATCAAGTCGCCACCGTGACGTCTCAGAAGGGTCCTGAGCCCAAACCATGTCCCCGGTGACAGTTCACTGTGGGCGGCTGGACCGCGGGCCCTGCAGGAGGAGGGTCAGGACAGTGAGGGGCGCACGGCCCTGGGCTGTGGAGCCACTGTACCAAGCAGGGTGCGCGTGCGTGGCTGACACTCCACACCACGATTTCAGAGTGTTCTGCTGTGACAGGGACCCACCACGTGCTTCACACGTCCAGCAGCCTACGTCACAGAGATGGTGAGTGAAGTCACCCGGAGTCACCCAGGGCTGGCCCACGTGGCGGCCTCCTGGATGGCTGGGAGACACAAACTCGTGCCGGCAAGGTCAGCCTCTGGTGAGACATCCGCATGCCGATGAAGGCTCTACCCGGGCCCTCCAGCCACCGCAGTGGCCGCAACAAGAAGGGGAGTGCCGTGCCCTCTGGGCCAGCTGATACAGGCCCCAGGGCTCCCCCTGAGAGCTCCAGCACCCAAGGCATGACCGGCGGCGGGACACTTGTGTCGCTGACTCCTCTGCGGGCCACGTCCAGCAGCAGCACAGGAGGCAGGCGAGAGGGCCTTTCTCCCCAAAAGCCAGATGTGTGGTTCCAGCCAAGCCAGAGGCCGAGGCTGAGCCGCCCCTTGCTACTCTGCTTGAGACGCTGCCACCCGAGACCTGGGCCAGAGCGGCCTCGTCCCTGGAGAAGCGCTGCCCACGCACAGGCGGCCCACGCCGAGCGGGTGCTCACACACAGACGCATCTCCAGGCCAGAACGCTTCTGCCGTGGAGCGCGCTCTCGGCCCACTCCCTAACGGCAAACTGTCCCCAACCCAGCAGGTCACCAGCTAACTGTCCAGGGGCTGGGAGAGAGAAGGAGCCCCTTCAGTATCTGGTAACTTCCTTTTCCTCTTTTGTCCGTTTGTTTCTTCCCTTGGCAGAAAAAGGAGTTCGTTCCTAAATTTGGAAAAACGATTAATATACAGTTGCCCTATAATTTACATTTAAGGGAACAGACTCCCTTTTCATCTGCTACTTAACCCTTCCCTGGCCTGTCTGCAAAGAGGAGAACCAGGGTCTACCTCCTGCCCTCGTCTGGACAGAGGTCTCTCGGCCCCGCTTTCCAAAGACTGACAGCCAGACCAGCACACGACCCATGCCCACGGCCCGCGAGCAGCCATGCTGACGCCGCTCCAGAGAGGCGTTTCCATGGACAGGCCACTGCACCTGCCTGGCCCGGAACTGTGGCCAGTGCCCGCTCCTTCGAGTCTGAGGCTGGGCACGGACATCAGCACAGCCACACTGTGCGGAGCCCAGGCCACAGGAGAGGCTGCTGGGGACATCTGGTCAGCGGCCACAGAACCAGCATCAACCACCAGGGTGCACATGAGCGAGCCTGCAGGTGCCCCGGCCCAGGGCTCGGCTCACAGGCAGTAAAGCCATCCCCTCTGCCCTGGGACTTGCTGGCCCCCGGGCACAGTCAACCAGCACCATGGCTGCAGACGGCCACATAGTCAGCCAGCACCGTGGCTGCAGACGGCCACAGACAACTGCCACAGCGCTCTTCTCCGTCCTGTGCCGGGGTGGGCGAGCACAGCCGGGCCTGGGCCTCAGTCCTCGAGTGAGGAAGGACGTGCCCTGCCAGCGCCCCAGTTCCCTGACCGCCTGGCCAAAAGACCGCAAGGCCCAAGCCCTGAGGCCATACGGTCCCAGAACCGGTCCCAGAACCTGGGATGTACCAGGTGCCTAGGAACCGGGGAAAGCATGGCCCCGCCCCCGCGGCAAGAAGCGGTGAATTGGCTGCCTCTCCTCTGCAGAGCACAGAAACAAGCCCAGCCGGGGCCAGGGTGCGTGTCAGCTAGAGCAGGCGTCCGTCCCGAGGGCCGTGCGAACAGGCTGGCTCAGCGTGGGCTTGGAGCCTGGCTGCCCTCGAAGTGCAGACAGTCACACACATCTCTTCCCACCACAAATAAGCCGACGTTCTGGTTTCCACCTCAGCCTCCTCTGGACGGGATCGTGCGGCTGCTTCCATTTGGCTTACGGCAAAATCAAGTCCTGGCGGCACGGGCCTCCTCTGGAGACCTTCTGCGCGCTCTCACCGGCCGGCTCTCTCCCTCCTGAACAAACGCCCCTCCAAGTACAGAAGCCGCCTGGGCAAGACCGTTTCGTGACAAGCAGCCATTGGAACTGCCGAGGCACAGCAATCCTTTACGATGATGTCACCAGGAGGCGCTTCCCTACCAGGCTGGCGCCCGAGCCGTCAACTCGCCCGATGTTTCCACGATTCCCACTTTACGCCAGTTCCAAATTCTTCGAGTTCTGCCAGCCTTCTAGCCTCCTCTGTTAGTGCTGCCTGTTTTGCATCCCAACAGAATCAGCACGTTTCTGTGAGCTTCAGTGAGCTGTGCTCCGTGCACATGTCACGGCAGGAGGAGGTTTTAAAGCTCCGTGTTCGGGAAGAAGGAACAAGCCCACCAGAACCCAGGAGGCAGAGAGCCGGTCCCAGTGGACAGGACGGCTGCGGGGTGGACCGCCCATCGCAAGCACCACCGGAGCGGCGCCGCGCACGGATGGCTGCCATCGGAAGCTGGGCCCTGTCGGTGGGGAGGCTGTGCAGAACGGAAACCCTCCTGGGCGGCTGGTGGGGATGCAGGAGGGTGCGGCTGCTGTGGGACAGTAAGTTTATCTGAAAGTTACATGACCCAGAATTCCGTTCCTCGGTGCATACGCAGAACTGAAAGCAGGAACCTCAACAGACACCTACGCACAAATGCTCACAGCAGCACTCGGGAAAGTGGTCAAAAGGTGAAAATGCTCGTGTCCGTCAGCAGATGAAGAGAGGAAATGTGGTACCACAGACAACGGAATAGTGCTCGGCCAGGAAAAGGAAGGAAATTCTGGCCCAGGCTACAACATGGACGGACCTTGGAAACATCACGCTAAGTGAGACAAGCAACACGAAATGACAAGACCTGTCAAGTTCTACTCACAGGGGACGGCGGATAAACAGGTAGGTAGACGGGCAGGCAAATGCAGGCAGCTCTACAGGGCAGAGTTTGGGGGGGGGAATGTTTTAGACAGCAATGACGGTTGGTTGTGCAACACTGCGAAATGCTCAACGCCACCGGCAGTACTCAAAAATGGTGAAAATGCTGGAAATGTAAAATGTAAGTACATTTTATCACGATAAAGAAAAATGGGGGCGGGGGATTGAGAGGGGCCCACCCAGCCATTCAGATGCAGTCAGGTACTTCCTTAATGAAACCAATGCAATTAGGAAGGACTACTTTATGTTTTTAAATATGTTTTATTGATTTTTTAGAGAGGAAGGGAGAGGGATAGAGATAGAAACATCGAGGAGAGAGAAACATCAATCAGCTGCCTCCTGCACACTCCCTACTGGGGATGTGCCCACAACCAAGGTACTTGCCCTTGACCGGAATCGAACCTGGGACCTTTCAGTCTACAGGCCGACGCTCTGTCCACTGAGCCACACCAGTCAGGGCAGGAAGGACTACTTTAAAAAAGAGAAGAGAGAATGATGTATGTGCAACAATACTACAGAAAACGGCATTGGTACAGTAAAAAGAGCACATCCTATCTAATAAAGAGGTAATATGCAAATTGACCGCTACTCCAACACACAAGATGGCCAGCAGGGAGGGCAGTTAGGGGTGACCAGGCTGGCAGGGGAGGGCAGTTAGGGGCAATTGGGCCAGCAGAGAGCAGTTAGGCGTCGATCAGGCTGGCAGGGGAGTGGTTAGGGGGTGATCAGGCTGGCAGGCAGAAGCGGTTAGGGGCAGTCAGGCAGGCAGGCAGGCGAGCGGTTGGGAGCCAGCAGTCCTGGATTGTGAGAGGGATCCCAGATTGGAGAGCATGAAGGCTAGGCTGAGGGACACCCCCCCCCCCCATGCATGAATTTCGTGCACTGGGCCCCAGTAGCATAATAATGCTAATAGCATGGTATATAAATATACTTCTGAAAAATACATATTATCTTCCTGGCGTTGGTGGCTATGCTATGTTCAGTAAGAGTGTCTTTGCAGGAAACACATTGACATTATTTAGGAGTCATGGGGCATCCAGGAGGCAACCTAATCTCAAATGGATCATAAAAAGCCTTTTGTGATACTTGCAACTTTTCTATTAAGTTTGACAGGATTTCAAAAGAAAAACAATTCTATGGACAGAAAAAGAAGGAATCGTATACGGAACAACCCTACGTGTTTTTGAAAGCTGTCCCCCAGACTCACCTGACAGAGGCTGTGTGCAGAGCTGGAGAGGATCAGAGAAGGCAGGGCAGATCCTGCCTGAACAGGACTTGGTTTTCAAAAGAAAAATTCATCTATTTCTCACTCTACAGTGTTTAAATTTAAGTGAGGGGAATTGGGAAAAACTAAAAGGTGAAAATCACTCACAAGCCAACTACTGTAACACCCTATATAATAAAAGCCTAATACGCAAACCGGCCCAACAGCAGAATGACCGGGTGGCGGGCGCAGGGCCCGCGGGGAGCAGGCTAAGCCAGTCAGACATCCCCGAGGGCTCCTGGTCTGCGAGAGGGTGCAGGCCGGGCTGAGGGACCCCGAGTGCACGAGTTTTTGTGCACCGGGACTCCAGTTCGTGTGTAGCCGTCCAAACACGGTTCTGTGCGAATACACTCGTGTAACTGACAGACTGAGGGCTAGGACGCCGCCCAGGCTGTTAGAACCCGTCTGGATCCCTCTCGGAGCAGAGGCTGCCGAGACCCACTGCGGGGCACTCGCCTCCACGGGGAGCTACCCTGTCTCACACAGGGCCCCACCGTGTGGCTAGCAAAATAGGCCTAATGTCATTCCACTCTAGACGGAAGAGACAAATAACCACAAATTAAAAACAACCACAAAAAGATGGAGAAAGGAATCAGACAGGCATCCCCAAACGGCCATAGGCACACTCAGCCCCCCGGCGACGACGGGTCGGCACACAGAAAACACTTGCCCGCCCATTCTGTGAGAGCACAACCACACAGAACACAGCAAGTCAAAGAGACGTAACAAACTACAGGATGCAGGCTGGCCTACCATCTGAAACCACGTAACGAAAGGTCACAGAACACAGGACAGAAACCACAGTGACCATTTCCATAGCTGCAGAAAAGCCTCTGACAAAATTCCTTCAAGGCTGAAACCTCTCACCCTGAAAACGCTCATCTCTGAAAAATGCCAACGCTTTTCCTGTAAGACCGGGGCCCAGTCAAGGAGGCCCCACTTGCTGCTTCTACTTAACGCTGGCCCACACACGGGCTCCGGACAGCGCCATGGGGAAAGGGTGTCGACACAAACAGGAACAAAGGAGAATCACCCACAACCCTAGCACCGCGAGTAAACACCTCCACGTCACGAGTACACGGCTTCCCACCTAGCCTTGCCACCCACCGGGCAAGGAAGACCCTCCTCTCTGGCCGCTGTGAGCGCTGCCGGGGCGGCCCGTGCACGCCCGCCTCAAGCTCCCCACGGTCCCCAGGCCTGCGCCTCTGCCCCACTCCACGCCACCTTCTTGTTTTAGAGGTGTTTCACCCCCGAGTCAGTATCAGGGACACACTCTTACCTCATTCCCTGCCTCCGGCCTCTCCCTGTCAGCCTAACATCTGCTCTGCAGTTAAATTCTCTCCCTGGAGTCGTGATCTGACCACCGTCCGCTGAAAACACACGGTCTCCTGACCGTGAGCTCGGGCTCACGCTTCCTCACAGCACGGAGGGCGCGGCCACGGGCAGGCCCCGGGCGGCCACACCATGCCCACTGCCCTAACTGGCCCACCCCCACATTCCCACAAGCTAAGAATCAGCTTTGTGCGTTTTGTAACTGACAGAAATAAAAAACCATTTTTTATTTCTGACCATTTGAGGCCTACACACCTGGCCCTTTACAGGAAAGTCTGCTGACCCCTAACGTGACACTCCATGTTCTGGCCTGCCGCCCGCCCAGGCGTCCACCGCCGAAGCTGCTGGATTCCTCGAGCAATGCCCTCGAGCCTCAGCCGCAGCCTGTCTTCCTGCAGCTTCCATCCCTGAAGAGCCACTGCTCCCACAGGCCCGCCGGCCCGTGGCTTCCAGCGCTCCTGACAGGGCGCCCTAACACCGGCTGCCCTGGCCCGTCTTTCAGCCCCGCCCTTCACGATGGCGACGGAAGGGAAGTGCAGGCTCTGGCACCAGCAGGTGACTCGCACACTCAGAGCAGAGTGCTGCCCAGTGAGGCCCGCGCTGAGCGGCCGTGCTCTTCAGACGGGCTGGGAAGACAAAGAGAACAAAAGAAGCGGCCAGCTGCGTCAGGGGGTCTGGGGGGCTGCCAAGTGGAGTCTGGGCAGGCTGCCGTGGGGGGCGCCGGGGAGCGAGGGGCTGGCGGAGCGCGGCACCTCTCCCCTCCTAACGGCCGGCGCCGACAGGTGCCGGCAGAGCCCAGGCCTGGCTCGTCCCGTGAGCTCCTCGGACCTGCTCCTTGCAGCTCCGCCTGCTGAGGGCAGTGGCTGGCCCGGCCCCCCACCCACAAGTGAACGCGCTGTGGTGCCCGCTGTCCCCCTCAGGGCTCAGACCAGGCCTCCGAGAAAGGACGGCTTTCCGACGTTCTCCTCGCGCCCCGTCACCCACCTGCCCTGACCCTAAGCCAGAGCCCTGGGCTCCAGGCAGTCCCGGGGCAGCTCATTCCGCTCGAGCACGGGCACCACAGGCTCCTGAGGACGGCCGAGGCGGGGAGGACCCACAAGCGCCCGGCGCTCAGCACTGCTGGGCCGAGCAAACCCCAGGTCACCAGACAAGCTGTGCCACGCGGGCCGTGTCACCAGACCCACGGTACCTTTGTCACGCTGTCCTCGCCGTGGATACAGACTTCACACGATTACTGACATGAGGAACAGCCTTAAAGCGTTCTGATATGAGCCCTGGCCGGTGTGGCTCTGTGGATGGAGCGTCGGCCTGCGGACTGAAGGGTCCCGGGTTCGATTCCGGTCAAGGGCAGGGCATGTGCCTGGGTTGCGGGCACATCCCCGGTAAGGGGTGTGCAGGAGGCAGCTGATCGATGTTTCTCTCTCATCGATGTTTCTAACTCTCTCTCCCTCTCCCTTCCTCTCTGTAAAAAATCAATAAAATATATTTTTTAAAAAGCCCTGGCGGAGCAGCTGCCCTGCCCAGGCCACTGCGGGCCGCCGGCTGCCCATGTCTCCGGAGCAGCCCAGGCTCTGAGGCCACAGGACAAGTCCAGGCGCCCGGCCCACACAACAGGGAGCGACCCTCCCCTCAGGACGGGCCTGGCCCACCCTCAGGGCCACAGCTTAGCACCAAGCTCCCCCCCCCAATGCGGGGGCAGCTGACACAGCCTGTCCCTCCCGCGGGCACCTTCCCCTCTGAGGAGCGTGGGAGGCCGGAGTCCCACACCGAGGAAAGGGAGAGGCCTACTCCTCTCTTCAGATCCAGGAGTAACGGAGCAGCAGTCCTGTGTGAACCGCCACGAGCATCACAGCAGCCGCAGCCGCAGCCGCAGAGAGGGCCGGCCTGTGACCCGCGAGGCCGGGGACAGCCAGGTGGCGGCACTAGGTACAGGTGCTCCGTCAACGGCTGCTGGGAAGAGCCCGGTCCTCTCGGGGTCTCCCTCCCCAGCGAGCCGCCCGGCTGGAGAAGAGGCCCCCGGTAAGCACCCTGCGTGCAGCAGGTCCCTGGAAGCGGCAGACGGGTCTGCAAACACGCTGGGCGGCCGGACAACCGCTGTGGCTCGCAGGAGCAGCGGCGCCACCTGGTGGTCGCCAGGCGGGGGCCGCGTTCCCTTCGCCCTCACCATCTGCAGACCACGCTCCTGATCACACTGGAGACTTTTTTTTTAATGTTTTTATTGATTTCTGAGAGGAAGAGAGGGGGAGGGAGAGAGAAACATCAATGATGAGAGAAGCACTGATTGGCTGCCTCCCGCACGCCCCCTACTGGGGATCGAGCCTGAAACCCCAGCATGTGCCCTGACGGGGAACCGAACTGTGACCCCCTGGTTCATAGGTCGATGCTCAGCCATGGAGCCAGGGCAGCCAACGTGGGGGACCTGGGAGTGCTGACCGGACCGCGGTCCCACCTCACGGGGCCACGCGGCACTGGGTCTGGGAGGAGGCGTCACAAACGGTGGGCGAGGACAACGCGATGGCTGCAGGTGGTCCAGCCCCTGTCCCAGCCCTGCCTGCACCCGGGAAGAGGGAGGGAGGGAGGGGGGAAGGGAGGAGGGAGGGAGGAGGGAGGGAGGAGGGAGGGAGGAGGGAGGGAGGAGTGAGGGAGGAGTGAGGGAGGAGGGAGGAGGGAGGGAGGAGGGAAGGGAGGAGGGAGGAAGGAGGGAGGGAGGAGGGAGGGAGGAGGGAGGAGGGAGGGAGGAGGGAGGGAGGAGGTAAGGGAAGGGGGAGGGAGGGAGGAGGGAGGGAGGAGGGAAGGGAGGAGGGAGGGAGGGGGGAAGGGAGGAGGGAGGGAGGAGGGAGGGAGGGGGGAAGGGAGGAGGGAGGGAGGAGGGAGGGAGGAGGGAGGGAGGAGGGAGGGAGGGGGGAAGGGAGGAGGGAGGGAGGAGGGAGGGAGGAGGGAGGGAGGAGTGAGGGAGGAGGGAGGGAGGAGGAAGGAGGGAGGGAGGAGGGAGGGAGGAGGGAGGAGGGAGGGAGGAGGGAGGGAGGAGGTAAGGGAAGGGGGAGGGAGGGAGGAGGGAGGGAGGAGGGAAGGGAGGAGGGAGGGAGGGGGGAAGGGAGGAGGGAGGGAGGAGGGAGGGAGGGGGGAAGGGAGGAGGGAGGGAGGAGGGAGGGAGGAGGGAGGGAGGAGGGAGGGAGGGGGGAAGGGAGGAGGGAGGGAGGAGGGAGGGAGGAGGGAGGGAGGAGGGAGGGAGGAGTGAGGGAGGAGGGAGGGAGGAGGAAGGAGGGAGGGAGGAGGGAGGGAGGAGGGAGGAGGGAGGGAGGAGGGAGGGAGGAGGTAAGGGAAGGGGGAGGGAGGGAGGAGGGAGGGAGGAGGGAAGGGAGGGAGGGGCGAGCGTGAGGACGGGAGGCTCTGCGGAGGCGGCAGGTGGGGAGAAAGCCCAGCCAGCCGGCCAGGAGAGCGGCCCGGGTGCCTCAGCGGAGGAGAGGCCAGGCTTGGTGGGAGGCGTCCCACGAGAGGTGGGGAGCAGGCAGCCTAAGCCTAAGCCTCAACCGATCCCACGGGCTCCTGGGACACCCCCCCCCCCCCGGCAGCCCGAGGACCTGGGACGACGGTGTGAACCCTCACTCCCGTCTCAGCCCCCACCCCCGCACGGACCCCAGGACGCTTCAACCTGACCCTGACCGGCAGCCAGCCTCCCGTCCCGCTCAGGGCCGTTGGCTGTGCCTTTTCTCACCCCGAGCGCACGCCTTTCCCTCTCCCAAGTCTCTGACCAAACGTCCTTTTCACATAAGAAATCACAAAGATAAACTGATTTTTATCAAAGCTGAAAACCCTCGTGCTTCGAGAAAGTGAAAAGCCAACCCCACAGCAGGAGACGTAGTGTTCGTGCTGTTATGTTATGGAGGATGCTGCTGGCACGTTCGCGTCAGGGGAGCCTCCGCGTGTCCACCAGCTGCTGATGAGTGAGCGGTGCGCGCCCCCCTGTGAACTAGGGTTCAACACTGACCCCACCAGAACCAAACACACCTGGGAGACAGCACCGGAGTGAGAGCCAGTCACACCGGCCAGGGAGTGCGTGACTCCATTTACATGAAAAGCCCAGAACATTCAAATCTACAGACACTAAGTACATCAGTGGTTGCCAAGGGTTACCAGGAGAAAAATGGGAGTGACACGGATGGTGTGAAGTTTCTTTTAGCATGATGAAATGTTCTGGATTTCTCGTGCTCTGTTCACTGACTTACCCAAGTTTTCAGACTAGTAATCCTGGTATAGAATGGGTAATTAACATGGGATGGATGCATGGATGGATGCTAGGTGGATGGGTGGGTATGGTGGGTGGATGGGTGGATGAGTGGGTGGGTGAGTGGTAGGTGGATGGATGGATGGTGGGCGGATGGTGGATGGATGGATGGTGGGTGGATGGATAGATGGACGGATGAATGGATGGGTAGATGGTGGGTGGATGCTAGGTGGATGGGTGGGTATGGTGGGTGGATGGGTGGTAGGTAGATGGGTGGGTGGATGGATGAATGGATGGGTAGACGGTGGGTGGATGGATGGGTGGATGGTGGGTGGATGGATGGGTGGATGGTGGGTGGATGGATGGGTGGATGGGTAGACGGTGGGTGGATGGATGGGTGGATGGATGGGTGGATGGATGGGTGGATGGTGGGTGGATGGATGGGTGGATGGTGGGTGGATGGTAGGTGTGTGGGTGGGTGGAGGGAGGGATATTCCTCTTCTAGAAGGAGACGAGAAGCCCTGTGTCAATCATGCTCCTAGAGGTGGACAGCTGGCACCCACCACCATTTCCCCTGTTGGCACCCCTTCCTCCGGCTTGGCTGCATCCGCACTGGCCCCCCCACCTCTCCAAGGCAGGAAGGACTAAATGTGCTCGTCAAAAGCCTACAAAGTAGCTGTGAGCGCTCTCCTTCCCAGCACTCTCTCTTCCTTTTAAAAGCGAGTCTGTGCGCGGGAGATGCCGAAAGGAAGCGGACCTCCGTGGCGTCCCGTGCACCGGACAGCTCTGACCGGACAGCTCTGAGAGGAGGGCCTTCTGGAGGTGAGGGGTGCACGGACGCTGTTCCGGTGCCATGAAACCCACTGCGCATCACCAACCCCACAGACACCTCCCTGCCACACGCAGACGCCAAAGGCCAGGCACCGATGACAGCCTGACGGCTACCTCTCCTCCGGAGGCTCTAACAAGGAGACAAAATGCTTGACCGAACACATTAATTTTAAAACTCTCTACAACTTTTCTTCCCGTAAGCTTTTCCATTTGGGTTCCGTTGTTCTTTTTTAAATCCCGTGATCCACAGATGACTCATCCCACTTAACGCAGAAGCTGATAACCTTCTAGCGCCAAACCACTCCCATCTCTAAACTTCTCTTAAAGCGAAAAGCAAGCAGAGGCCTCCACGGCCCTGCCTTCCCCACAGGCCCTGCCTCTGCCCCCACCTGGGGCTGCAGTCGGTTCTCGCCAATGGTCTCCCTTGCCCACCACCCCCCCCCCCCGGCTTTCCACAGAAGGACCTTTCATTTTCATCTGGGGGAGGAACGGAACGGAGGGGGGAGAGGCAAGAGAGGAAAGCGGGGAGAGGGGGAGGGCGACAACAGGGAAGGAGGAGGCCAGAACCTGGGGATGCTCGGGGCGACCTGAAGGCTGGGGGCCCTCTGGGCCGAGAGCATTTTGCTCCCTGTGAGCGAGGGCCATCACCCCGCTGCGGGGGACCTCACAGGTGCTCACGCCGTCTGCACCCCTGGCTCAGCGTTCCTCTCAGCCCCCAGAGCAGTGCCAGCCAGCCAGGGCCCAGCGGCCGCACAGAGCGGTCCCTACTGTCCCTCTTCCTCGTTCCGCTGGGGAGCCGGAGCTTCCGCAGATCCAGGAGCGTGGCCTCCCCTCCCCCACCCTTTTGTGCCAAGAACGCCGTCTAGAACCGGCAGGCTAGGAGCCACTCCTGCTGTTCGCCAGTGCTGAGCCCACAGCCCCCATGCCCCTCGCCAGGGCCCCAGGACGTCTGCCGTTGCTTACACCCTGGCTCGCTTTTCTAGGGAACGGCTCAGAATGCCCAAGTGCGACCTGTGTCCCTCAGGTCCCTGCCTCTGCACAGCCTCCCTTCTCTCATTCCAGGGGAAATGGCGTCTCCCAATCCAATCTCAGAGGCCTGGACAGGCCACCCCACAGCCTGCAGTGCCCGCGGCTCCCAGCGGGCAAGGCGCCGCCTTCCAGGGGCCCTCCTGGTGCGCGGGGGAGCCAGTGCCCCGGGGCGACAGACTCCTTTTCCTGCAGCCTGCAGGGAACACAAGGGACGCGCACAGTGAGTGACAAGGCCAGCTCCTCCGGCCACGCTGAGCCCCGCGCCTGCTCTCTCTCACTCGTGCCCTCCCAGCCTCTCCCCTCACCACCCCTCACCACCCCTCACCGCCCCTCACCACCCCTCACCACCCCTCACCGCCCCTCACCACCCCTCACCGCCACCGAGGCCTCGGGGCAGGGAAGGAGAAGAGAGGGTGGAGCAGAGCACAAGCGGTCCCCGCAGCCCGACTGGAGAAGTCAGGGGCTTCTTCCCGCCAGGACGACCAGCCTGCCCCGCTCTCAGCGCTGCAGCTTAGGGGGACCTCCTGCCCCCACTCCCCACTGCAGCAAAGCAGGGTTACGGGGAGGGGGCGTGTGGCCTACCTCCTAGGCCTCACCCGGCCTGGAGCGCCTGTGTAAAGGGCTGACGGGGAAGGGGACCTCCATCCATCCACGCTCCCCTGGTGAGTGCTGCTCACTCCGGCCAACGCAGCGCAGACCATCCAGCAGCCAGCTGCGGGCACAAGGCGCCCGGGCGTGCTCAGGGGCCCTTTCTCAGCAGTGGCAACTGTTTCCTGAAATAGAGGCAGCTCCAGGCAGGGAGCGTGCCCCAGGGGGGCCCACGGTGCATCTGAAACCCTCAGGTTGACCAACATTCTAAAATAATTTTCGTTTCTCAGAAGGAAACCATTTGTACAATTGTCAATGCCCTAAAAATGGTGGAGAACCCTACAGAACCATCAGTACCAGCTCATCCCCCCACAAACCGCTCCCCGAGTGTCTCTTAGGTTCAGCTTCGTTTAAAAGACGCGGACAGATAACCTAGGACGGAGTCAGAGGCCACACCTAAGGCACCAGAGCACCTGACCAGCCTGTCCTAAGAGACTCACCTTCCGAGCCCGGCACCCACACCACACGTCCCGCTTGCCAGGCTCCTGGCGCCACCCCGCCGGCGTGGGTCTCAGGGCCCACCAGGCAAACACGTGCGGCCACCCCGCCGCCTTTCACAGCTAGCAGCCCTCCAATCCAGGCCGTGCTGTGGCTCTAAACACAAACAATACAGGCCCGGGGTCCTTGTGTCACAGGCGGCAGTATTTTTACAGTGTCCTCAGGCTTCATGCAAACAGCAGAAAACAACCCTATGTTTGCACTGTATGACCCTAGTCCAGCGGCGTGGCTGTCGTTGAGCGTCGACCTAGGAACCAGGAGGTCTCGGTTCTGTTCCCAGTCAGGCCACGTGCGTGGGTTGAGGGCTCGATACCCGTGTGGGACGTGCAGCAGGCAGCCAATCAATGGTTCTCTCTCTCTCCCTCTCCCTTCCTCTCTGAAATCAATAAAAAAATATTTTTTAAACATATGGTCTGATTAAGTGTCTGCCAGAGACACATCTCGGATTGAAAAACACTAAGATTTTAAAGTAAAAGGCTCACAATCAAAGAGAAACCGTAAGAGGACCGAAGTGGCCAGACCGCCACCAGACAAACGGGCCTGCAAACAGAAACCCTGCCAGAGGTGAGCAGGGCACCTCACAACAGAGGAGCCGGCAGCAGCGACGCCCCCGGGAACACACACAACCAACAAGAGCGCCTCACACGCATGAAGCGAAAACGGGCAAAAGTGAAAAGGAAGAAAAGTCCTCAATAATCATCAATAACAGCTGGATCGTCCAACACCCTACCGCCGGAAACTAACAGGAAACTGTACAGGAAACAAGGCGGAATAAGGAGGACTCAACACCAGAGACCAGGCCCCACCACTGCGCGGCCCACTGCACTCTGTGCGGCCCTCAGCAGCTCCCTCCGGGACAGAGCAGGGGCTGAGCCGTTAGAACTAACACATTTCAGCGAATGGAAGGTAAAGCCCGCCCTAACCAATCACATCCCTGTTTCTCTCCCCCTCGTCCCTCCTCCCTCCCACTCTCCCTAAATATCAAGAGAAAAATAGCCTCGGGTAAGGATTAACAACAACAAAAAGCAACAAAAGCACAAATAACAAAGCACGGCCGTGATGAAATCACAGAGTCAACACACAGGGAAACCTAGGAAATACCAAAATATTTCGAAATGAAACGACACACTTCTAAATAAGCCACGGGTCAAAGGGATCACAGGGAACGAGAAACAGTGTGAACTCACATATATAGAGACAGCATTTCGAAACTTATAGGAGGCAAGTGGATTTAGTTTGCTGGGGCTGCGCAGCGGAGTACCTTGAAGCGGGTGAATGAAAACCACAGAAATTCAGTCTCAGGGTTCTGGGTGCCCGAAGTCCCAAACCAGGGGGTCGGCGGGGCCATGCCCTCTGAGGCGCTAGGGAGCGTCCTCCTTGCCCCTCCAGGGTCTGCTTGGGGTCCCTGCTGGGAAGTGCATCCCTCCAGGCACGGTCTCCTGTGCATCTTCCCATCACTGCCCTCCGCTGTGTGTGTGTCTGTGCTCACAGGCTTTCTCCTCTCTTAGGCGGACACAGATCATATTAAACTTCCCATCACTGCCCTCCGCTCTGTGTGTGTCTGTGCTCACAGGCTTTCTCCTCTCTTAGGCGGACACAGATCATATTAAACTTCCCATCACTGCCCTCCGCTCTGTGTGTGTCTGTGCTCACAGGCTTTCTCCTCTCTTAGGCGGACACAGATCATATTAAACCAGTGGCCTGGTGCACGAAATTCGTGCACATTAAAAGAGGATTAATTAGAGGAAATAATTTAATATTGCAATTTGCCCTTTCTCTATAATAGAAGTGTCAGAGATGAAAGAAAACTAGTAAAATGTATATGAAAACCTTCCTCCTGTCAGAGTCTGGGGCACACCACGGGACCCAGAGTCAAGTCCCCGCCCACCCACATGCACCTCAAAATCATGTGAGACCCAGACCTGGCCAGCCCCCGGCCCCATTGGGCTAGATCCAGACCCAGCCAGTCCCACCCTTGTCAAGCCCAGCCAGGCAGAGGGCATTGCCTCAGGTCCCCTGGTCCGGCGCCAGGATAGGGGCATGGCCTGAGGTCCCCCAGCCCAGACCAGGGTGGGGGGCATGCCTTGAGGTCCTCCGTCAAGGCCCGCCAGGTGGGGGACACAGCCTGAGATCCCCTGTCAAGCACCGCCAGGTGGGGGGCGTGGCCTGAGTTCCCTGACCCAGCACTGGGGATGCACCTTGAGGTCCCCCATCAAGCCCTGCTGGGTGGGGGGCACAGCCTGAGGTCCCCTGTCAAGCCCTGCTGGGGTGGGGGAGGGCATAGCCTCAGGTCCCTGCTGATTGCTCGTTGAGGCTCCTTATGGAAACTTGGCCTCAGCTACGGGTGCAGCCATCTTTGTGACAGTGATGGTCAATTAGCATGTTCCCTCTCTATTAGACAGGATTAGGGGTCCACCTACTCAAGTACATCTGAAAGCATCTGCAATGACCCTCCTTCCAAACAGGGTCACATTCTGAGGTAGGAGGGGTTAGGACTTCAACGTATCTTTTTGGGGGACACGATTCAATAACACAGCTAAAGAAGCACTTGAAGAAAAGGTATCACTTTAAACTCCCATATCAGAGAAGAACTTAAACCAAGATCCTAAGCTTCCATCTTAAGAAACCAGAAAAAGGGCATCTAAACTCAAAGAAACAGAAAAGAAAAAAAGATTAGAGTGGAAGTGAGTGAAATAGAGAAGAAAAAAATAGAGCAGCAACAAAATCAAGTTACTTCTCTGAAGCTTCAACGTAACTCACAAACCTTTGGCTGGACTGACCAAGAAAGAGAGAAGAGACTGAAAAATCAGGAGGGAAAGATGAACATCACTACACCTCTCTCGTAAGGAGGATTATAAAGGGGTACTATAAGCAACTGTATGCCAACCAAGTAAATGCCCTAGATCAGTGGTCGGCAAACTCATTCGTCAACAGCACGACAGACATTTCTTCTGAGTGCCGAAAACCGACTTCTGCGCACAGGCCACGAAGTTTCAATCACACTTACGTGCGCGCCCGCACGTGGTATTTTGTGGAAGAGCCACACTCAAGGGGCCCAAGAGCCGCATGTGGCTCGCGAGCCGCAGTTTGCCGACCATTGCCCTGGATGAAGCAAGTACCACAATACAACAGGTAAAATCTTTTTGCTGGTGGAGGGTCCCGCCTTCGGTTTGTAAAAGAAACACGACACCTCTGGGGTGCCGTAAAGCAGGGCGACACAAACAAGGCGTCCTGCACAGGAAGATCTCCAAACCGAGGTGTCCTGCACAGGAAGATCTCCAAACCAAGGTGTCCTGCACAGGAAGATCTCCAAACCGAGGTGTCCTGCACAGGAAGATCTCCAAACCGAGGTGTCCTGCACAGGAAGATCTCCAAACCGAGGCGTCCCGCACAGAAAGATCTCCAAACCGAGGTGTCCTGCACAGGAAGATCTCCAAACCGAGGTGTCCTGCACAGGAAGATCTCCAAACCGAGGTGTCCTGCACAGGAAGATCTCCAAACCGAGGTGTCCTGCACAGAAAGATCTCTGCTCAGCAACAGAGACCACCAAGTGAAGGACGGACGTGAGTTCCTACAAAGGAAGTGTCCGAAAGGCTAACAAGCTCCAAGAAGATGCTCAACTTCACAGATCACCACACACACAACGAGGCCACTGCACACTCACGAGGCTCCCAGCAAGAGCCGCCTGAGAGCCACCAGGTGCGGGGAGCTGGGCTGGCAGCCTGCTGGTGGGAACGCCCGGTGCGGTCACTGGGGAAACCATTCCGTGTGGGGCCGTCATGACCTCGCAATCCCAATGCCAGGTGCACGCCTGAGAATGAAAGCCGACGTCCACACCAAGCTCGTGCTTGCCTAGTCCCAGCAGCGCCGTTCACAGGAGACAAACGGTCCATCTACTGACAGATGAACCAAATGGGCGTGTCCGACTGCTTCCGGAAGGACACAGCTGTCCATCGCCAGAGAGGGTCCCTGGAGAGCGAGGCCCAGGCAGCTTCCTGCAGCCTCAGGCCCTCGGCAGTGACAGAGAAGGATGGGACAAGCAGGAGGCGGCGGTCCGCCTGTTTCTGCCACTCACACCCTGTCTTTAAAGCAACGCAAAGGATCTGACACAGAAACCGGAACACGCAGTAGGAGGGCAAGCCCCCCCAGGGCTAGCCAGTGTCTCCACCACGAGGCACTAGGCATCGCTTGGCAGGACGCTCACACAGTTCATGGCAGACAAGAGCCACAACGGAGCTGGAAGTCAGACCGAAGCAGCAGCGGGGCTACAAGCTGAGCGGTGCAGGCAGCCAGAGGACTCGCGGCCGAGGGGCGCTGCCCACTCCAGACTGGCCTGGCAGAGTACACTCCGGGCGTCCCTGGTTTGCAGCTGAGACTGTCTGCAAGCAGCAAGCTTGAGCTGAACTGCTTCTCTGACTCTTAAAGAAGTTCTACTTTTGGCTGTGCCCACTGTAGTCCAAACCTCAGACTGCCTGGCAAGACATTCACCTCCCCTGCCCTTCCGTGAAAGGAGAAATTGGGAAATTGGGACAGTCACCCCACCTGGTTGTCAGGCTTGTCCTAAGCTTTAAAGGAGAAGCCCACTTCGTCACTTGGGAGAGCACCCGACTCCAACACACAGGCCCTAATAACCCCCTTGCCAATGGAAAACACCAACAGCCACTATCATGATCGCCACACGCCTGGCCCCAGCCACACAAATAAATGGATCCCTGTTGGGCCTGTGACCGGGCCACCGTGTCAGACTCGGGTCTGGAAGATAGCTGAACCCGTCCCCCTGACGGCACTGGACACGGAACGGGGGCAGAACACAGCATGGCTCCTCTCAGCTGCTGTGCATCTACCCACAAAAACCACAGCTAAAATGTCCAGCACCCCACCCCATTTTTATTCTTTTATTCTTATTTTTGAGGTAGAGGTATGGGGCCCTAAAGAGAGCTTCTGAAGTTTTCTCCGAATATCGGGAGAAGCCTGGGTTAGAAATTGGTGTCACGCCCGGCCGGCGTGGCTCAATGGTTGAGCATTGACCTATGAACCAGGAGGTCACGGTTCGATTCCTGGTCAGGGCACCTGCCTGGATTGCCAGCTTGATCCCCAATGTGAGGAGTGCAGGAGGCAGTCGATCCATGATTCTCTCTCATCACTGATGTTTCTATCTTTCTCTCCCTCTTCCTTCCTCTCTGAAATCCATAAAAATATATTTTTTAAAAATCGGTGTCATGACTAGTTAGCCTGCCTCCGAGCCAGGATCTAGGTTAGTGTGTTTAATCTCCCCAGGAAGGGAGTGGCAGCTCCTGAGGGTCCTGCCTTCTAACTGCGACCTTGGTGTAATTAACCGGCTGAGACGGCTCTGTTCACTCCCTCGAGGAGGGCCTGTTAGGAGATGGTCCCGGTGCCAGGCTCCGGGGGCGGTCCCAGGCCCACAAGGGTCAGTGGCCAGCAGAGCAGTGATTCCTGCTAGGAATTGCGTTTGTCACATGATGCCATTCACACATTGCAAAAGGACCCAGAAGCCGGACCAGTGTGGCTCAGTGGTTGAGTGTCGACCTATGAACCAGGAGATCATGGTTCGCATCCCAGTCCAGGGCACATGTCCAGGTTGCAGGCTCGATCCCCAGTAGGAACGTGCAGGAGGCAGCTGATCCATGGTTCTCTCTCATCATTGATATTTCTCTCGCTCTCCCCCTCCCTTCCTCTCTAATATCAATAAAAATATAAAACAAAATAAATAAAAAAGACCCAGAAGAGCAAAGCAAAGCTGGTGGACTCTTACTTCCCCAACTTCAAAATTACTGCAAAGCTATGGTAGTCAAGACAGTGTGGCCCTGGCATACGGACAGACAGACAAATCAACATACTAGAACTCAGAGTCCAGAAAGGAGTCCTAACATTTATAGTCAACAGATTTACCACCGAAGTGTCCCGACAATCCAATGTGGAAAGAACAGTCTTTTCAACCAACGGTGCTAAGACAACCGGATTCTCACTTGCAAAAGAATAAACAACCTACCTCACTCCATACACAAAACTTTATCAAAACGGACCCTAGACAAAATGTAAGAGCTAAACTGCAAAGCGCTTGGGAGAAAAACAAAACCCCTGACTTCAGATGTGGCCTTCGCTATCTATGACACCACAAGCAAGAAAAGTGGACAAACTGGACTTCATCAGAATTGCAACATCTGCACTTCAAAGAACACTATGTACAAGTGAAGAGACAAACCACAGAAGGGGAGAAAATACTTGGCAATCATATTCTATGAGGGATTTGTACCTCACCTTTCAAAATGTAAAACTTCTACAATTCAACAACAAACAGACAATCCAATTGAAATGGACAAAGGATTTCTGCAGACATTTCCGTAAAGGTGATATACCACTGGCCAATGAGCAAATAAAACATGCTTAACAGCACCCAGCTGGCGTGGCTCAGTGGTTGAGCACTGACCTAGGAACCAAGAGGTCAGGGTTCGATTCCTGGTAGGGCACCATCATTGATGTTTCTCTCTCTCTCCCTCACCCTTCCTCTCTGAAACCAATAAAAATATTTTAAAACAAACAAAAAAAAGGCAAGTGCATATTAAAAACAAAAATGCTCATCATTAGTCAGTAGGGAACTCCCAATCAAACCACTTCCCACCCACGGGCATGGCTACTACCCAACAGGTAGTTAACGACAAGCGCTGGCAATGTGTGGAAAACCGGAACCTTCAGACACCACGGAGGGATGCAAAACGCTGCGTCTGCTGTGGAGGACAGCGTGGCAGGTCCACACACACACAAGTTACTACAGTCCCTGGCCAGGTGGCCCAGTTACAGCCTCGTCCTGATAGGCCAAGGTTGCAGGTTCAATCCCTGGTCAGGGCACATACGAGAACCAACGAATGAACGCATAAATAAGAGGAACGACATCAATGCTGCTCTTTGGCGTGTGCTCGCCCTCGCCCTCGCCCTCTCTCTCTCTGTCAATAAATAAACAAATCAATAATCACATAGGCACATCCCAAAAGTGACCAAACAAAATAACCAAAAAGCATAGCGGCACTTAACATCATTAGTCATTGGAGAAATGAAAATTAAACACCTAACACACCTCCAGAATGGCAGGGCGCAAACAAGAGGACAAATGACACCCACGTCAGCAAAGCCGTGAGCAGCTAACACGTCTCACACTGCTGACGTGGCACAGACCACCCGCTCCAGACGCACATCCTGCGACTCAGCGCCCGCTCCCAGGTACACCCAACAGAAACGGGTGCCTGTCTTCCAAAAGACACACCCAAGGACGTGCACCTCAGCTCTGCCTGAACACCCCAAACTGGACACAGCTCCAATGCCCATGGACAGTGCAGTGGAGGAAGAGGCGCTACCCCAGCGGAGGGCACGGCGGAGAAGGAACGCTCCCTGGGCCACAGACGACCTCCCCAACGTGATGCTGACGGAGGAGGCAGACCCAGTGCACACTGCATGGCCCTTTACCAAGTTCACAACCGGCAGAACCGACCGCGGCATCAAAGCCGAGACGGCAGGTACCCTGGGGAAGTACAGGGCAGACAGAGGGGCCCATGGGACTGCCATGGTTCTGGTACTGTCCCCTGCTTGACTGGAGACATGTATGAAAATATACACATAACATGTGCATCTTTCCATAGCGTTGTGTCATACAGTAAAAAAAGTTTCCCCAAAATGCAATCTGTTCACTTTGGTTAAAGGCCTGCTGTTACTGAACCCTGTAAAGGGACAGGACGGGCCTGTCTCGGCTTCTGTGAGGAGGAGAGCAGAGGGCACACAAGCTGAGTGTGGGGCCCCCGCCGTTCCCCGACATATGATGGCGTTCGTTTCACACAGGCCAACAGCGAGGCTGAGGAAGCAGCCAGCACGCCCTCAGCCTGAACACCAGCCTTAGAATCCATGGGGAGGAGACGGACTGACCCCAAGGATGGAAATGATCTTAACCAGCTTAGCAAGCCGTTCTCCACCACACAGGCCAGACAGCCCTCCAGGCCTCCTGCAGGCCAGCACCCGCGAGGCGGCTCTGGGTGTCAGGTGCCTGCTGGACCCAGAATCCGTACCTCCTTCCCCACAGGAATTCTACTCTACTGGAGGCCCAGTGCACGAAATCCTGCAAGGGGGGAGTCCCTAGGCCTGGCCAGTGATCAGGGCCAATCTGTGGGGCAAATGGCAGGGCAATCGGGGCCCCCTCCACACCCCCCGCCACCCACCTTGGCCAGCCTGGCGCCGCCTGCTCACCAGCCCCACCCCTGCCACTGCTGCCAGTCACCAGCAAGGCAATGGGGGGTGGAGGGGCAGCGCTAGCCCACTCTCCCGCCAGCCCCGCCCCCTGCCTCTCCAGGTGGCCTCCCTGTGTGGTGACCGGTAGGGTGGTGCCCCCTCCACCCCCGCTGGTACCCGCCTTGGCTGGCCTGGGGCCTGCAGGCTGGGGGCAGCTCCTGCGTTGAGCATCTGCCCCCTGGTGGTCAGTGCACGTCATAGCAACTGGTCATTCCACCATTTGGTTGATTTGCATATTAGTCTTTTATTATATAGGGTGGTAACAAAGCAGCTTTTCCTTGTAGAAGTATTCCAGCTAATAAATGGAGAAAGACTGCCATTTTGCAACCCCTGATGAGTCAATGGCTCTGAGCAATAGCATAAATGATTGTTAACATCACAAAACCATCTTACTACGCCTGATTAAGAAACAACACTGTACCAGTACCACGTATTCTTGCTAAAACCGTTTTGTAAAAACAAACTTACATCTGATGGAGCCTCTAGCCCAAGGCTATCCAGCCAAAACATAGTGCAAGCCACACCTGAGCCATGTCTGTGATTAAACTTCCCAGTAACCACACTTCAGAAACACCAATCACCTCTGGTAATATTTCATCTAACCCAATGTATCCACAATGGCAGGCAAACAGTCTTTTCCAGTGTCAATGTGACACTGACGTTCCCTTTTCCCACGAAGTCTTCAAAATCTGGTGTGTATGTGGCCCTCGCACCTCTCAGCTCACACCAGCCACACACAGTCGGCTGCCCCGTAGCCACAGGAGGCTGGCAGCCACCTCCCTGGGAAGCAGCCGCTCCAGCTCCAGCTCCAGCTCCAGCTCCAGCGACGGGAAATGCGAGGAGAGAGGAGCGTGTTAAACACGCTGGGAGAATGCAATCAGCAACACTAAGGGTATGGGGAAGTTTAGGACAAATGAACCATTATCTTCAAGACTTAATTGCAAGAAAAAGATAAATACATGGAATTCAATACATCAAGTTTTTCAAGAGATATCTATCCAGGGCAATGAATAGACCATACTTTGTTCCCAATTTAAAATGAAATAAAAACCAGGACAAAGACGGGATATTCACTGACTGGAATATGAATATCAGCTGGAATAGTCACAGATGAAGTATGTCTGAGAACTGCTTCAAAGTAGCTGGGGGGGTGGGGGGGGGCAGCCAGCCACGAGCAGGGACTATGGCAGCAAGGACAGGACCCGGCCCTCATTCTCCCCCCATCTGCTCTGACAGACCCGAGAAGTCCCACAGCACATCGTCCAAAGCTCCACGAGCGCACTGCCTGCATGTGCGCCATCACCGTAACCGGATGGCTGCCAAGGGGAGTGAGTGGCTAGGGGACAGAGGAGGGAGACGGTTCACTCTGTAATACTCCTTTACCGCCATTAGGGTTTTAATAGTGTAGCTCAGGCATCATCTGCTCAGAAAAGCAAACTCACACACACAAACCTGACTCCACCCACTGCCTCTCTGCAACCCTGCCTGCTTACCCTGCTCCATGGCCTTCCTTCAAGCCACTCTCCACACAGCACCAGCACCTTTACAAAGATGGTCCATGCCCAAAGTCCTTCAGTGCCTGTGTAGCCACTTGTTGCCATGGCGACGTGGCCCTATAGGACCAGTCCTTGCCTCTCCAGCGTCACCTCATGCCACTCGTCCCTTCTGACCCAGCAACTGAACCGAAGGGTAGAGGCTCACCCAATTCATAACCAAGGAAAGCGGAACGTCCCGCAGTACACACCACAGGCCAGCAAGTGCTGGAGGTGGGAACGTGCGAGGAGGGGCGGGCACACGCACTGACCACAGCCGACCTGTGAGGATCGGAAGACACACGGCACAGCTGGCTTTCTTGGGTTTCTCAGTCTCAATTTCCTACATTTGCCAAAACCCGGAACCTTTTCTTTAAAATGTACACACTAGCCCTAGCCCAGCGGTCGGCAAACTCATTAGTCAGCAGAGCCGAATACCAACAGCACAACGATGGAAATTTCTTCGGAGAGCCACATTTTTTAAACTTAAACTTCTTCTAACGCCACTTCTTCAACATAGACTCGCCCAGGCCGTGCTATTTTGTGGAAGAGCCACACTCAAGGGGCCAAAGAGCCGCACGTGGCTCGCGAGCCACAGTTTGCTGACCACGGCCCTAGCCAGTTTGGCTCAGTGGATAGAGCGTCAGCCTGCGGACGGAAGGGTCTCGGGTTCGATTCCGGTCAAGGGCATGTACCTTGGTTGTGGGCACATCCCCAGTAGGGGGCGTGCAGGAGGCAGCTGGTCGATGCTTCTCTCTCATCGATGTTTTTAACTCTCTAGCCCTCTCCCTTCCTCTCTGTAAAAAATCAATAAAATATATTTAAAAATAACAAAATAAAATGTACACACTAAAAAAATGAAAAATTGAAATGTACACACTACACCTCACCACTCCAATTCCCGCCTCTTCGCCTTCACGACCTGGACTGACATGTCCTCCCAGCTCGTGCCCAGCGGCAGCCGTCAGGCCAGCGCAGGCCTCTCCTGGTTGACTTCACAGATGCCACTCACCTCCTGCTCGGTAACATTTGCTGCTCTATCACACGACGAAATTTTGTAAAATCGGAGACCCATCTCGAAAGCATGTGTACCCTCTGACACAATCCCTCGAACAGCCCTTCACAAACAGAAGTGCTCTGTAAGTGCTCACAGACCCCTTAGAACAGTGGTCGGCAAACGGCGACTGGCAAGCCACAGGCGGCTCTTTGGCCCCTGGAGTGTGGCTCTTCCACAAAATAGCACGGCCTGGGTGAGTCCATTTTGAAGAAGTGGCGTGAGAAGAAGTTTAAGTTTAAAAAATGTGGCTCTCAGAAGAAATCTCCATCGTTGTGCTGTTGATGTTTGGCTCTGTTGACGAATGAGTTTGCCGACCGCTGCCTTAGAAAGAGCCTTTGAAATATACTCTGATCAGGACCTACAAGCCTATTAAAAGACAGATGCAGAAAGCATTCCAAAACCTTTTCTGGAAGGTTGGACACCACTGACAGTGCTGGCACTGGGAAAGGGACCTCTCACCCGGGAAGACACCGTCTCACCCGGGAAATGCCACCTTCCAAGTTAAAAGGACCACTGCAACGTTCTGTTTTCAAAACCCAAGACCTTTGAGAGAGTTACTCGAACACACGGGAAGCCAGAAATTAAACAAAAGCGAGCGGTGAAGGGGAGGGCGTCTCATTCCGGAACTGATGCGTTCTGCGTCCCCCCCGAGACCGCGGCTCCAGCAGCTCCGCCTGCACTTGGGGCCCGTGACCAAAGCAAAGGCCTTCGGGCAGCACTGTGAGTCCCAGCTCACAGGGACAGAGGAAAATGACACACGGCAAAGAACCAAAGTGCCCGCCGGGAAGAGGCAACAAGATGGTTCCTGAGAGCTGCCTTACTTTCAAAGACAAACCCAATAAATCGTGGTCAGCTACACAAACTGTTTTGTGACCTAACAGGAAGCAGAAGCAGGAAACCAGGGCTCCAGCCCCCACGCTGGCACTGACCACAGGTGGGTCTCCAACCAACTGCACACGACGTCCCGAGGGCAGGCCCAGAGCTGAGATGCTCCCACTGCCAGGGCTGCCCTGCAGACTCCAGAGCACAGACCACAGGGAGGCCCTGCCCGCCCTGCCCCAGGCGCGGTGCTTCCGTGGCTGAGACCGCCTCTCAGACTCACAGTACCTGCTCTGACTCCTAGATGGCAGAGCAGACTCCCCCCCTTCACTTATCAAACGCCAACTAAAGAGAGGAGAGGAGCCGAAACCGGTTTGGCTCGGTGGATAGAGCGTCGGCCTGCGGACTGAAGGGTCCCAGGTTCGATCCCGGTCAAGGGTAGGGACCCCACACAAGGCTCACAAGTGAGGGTGATGCCTGCAGCTAAAAAGGGGTGTGGCTGTGAACACCCACGTGAGGAACGCTGGACTCTCAGGTAGGTCCCTGGGCCCCACCTGCACACGCAGTCAAGCCCTCCTCTTCTGTAGCCTGGGACACCGGAGGTCAGCTCTGTAAACTCCACCGGAAATGGACCACAGGGGGCAGTGGGCACAAAGGAAGCCAGGAGCAAACTCCTCCCTGAGGCAGGAACATCGGGTAAAGGCGCCCTCTGACCCCGGCAGGTCTCCTCCTATTCTTCAACCTCCCAAAACAGCCACTTACACCAACAGGCCGGACAAAGGGGCGGGCCCTTCTCCCAGGAAGCCAACCACAGACAGGAGCATCTGGGGGAGAGCATCACCCTCCAGTAAACAGGACCCCAAACAGCCTTCCGTCCGATCACTTTACTCCGAGAGGCGAACGATGGGGCCACCAGACGCTGGAAGGTCTCCAGCAAGAAAGCAAGAAAGCAAGAGCCCGAAAGATAGGTCAAGAGCGCGCAGGGGAACAGAACAAGCTCCTTCGGTAACTGCTCCCGGATTTGGAGAGGGCTAGGCCAGGGAGCGAGAAACAGCGATGTGAGAGTGAACACCCATCAGCTGCTCCTGCGCGCCCCCTACAGGAGGGGTCAGGCCCGCCACGTGGCCATGTGCCCTGACCAGGAATCAAACCAGCAGCCTTGTGGTGCGCGGGACTATGTCCCACCAACGAGCCACACCGGTCAGCGCTTTTCAGTCATGTTTATTTCACCTGCAACTGAAAAGATTTAACTAAAACTGAAATAAAGACTGTCATACACATAGAACAACAACAGGAGATATTTTAACAGGAACAGAGAGCCGTAAAGAACCTGAGAGCAGAAGTTAGAAATTCAGTGAGAGGACTGGAAAGTAATCAGAGATGCTGCCAAAGAGGCAGAACGAGAAGATCAATGCGTGACGAGGAGAAGACATTTAAACATCAGACACTGGAAGCCCGACAGCCAAGGAAAGGACGGGAACAGCAGGGCAGAGCGGGAACGGCAGATCTGGCCCACCTCCCACGCAGCCACAGAAACTCCCCGTAACCGAAGGGCACCCAGCTCCAGGTTTCCCGGCCGTTTCACACACCCCCCGGCACAGGGGAAAGGCTCCCCGAGGCGAATCACGGGGACTGGGACATCGAGGACCCAGTGACCCTGGACGTTCAGTGAGGAGGGGCAGAACGCTCGCCAAGGAGTGAGAATCACGCTGTCCTCCTCCACAGCAAGAATGAAAACTGGATGCTGGAGCGATAACGTCAAGCTACCTCCAACCTGGAATGCCATGCTCAGCCCACTGTCCTGTCAGTGCGGCGGCAGGACGCACACACTCCCAGACCGTCAAGTCCCAACAAACCCCTGCGAAGGACCGGGGCCTGTGCCCCAGCACTCGGAGCGGGTGGCCAGGGAGCCTGGCCGCGCGGGGAAGGTCCCCTCTCCAGGAAGAGAGAAAACGCCCTGGAGGACAGCACCCTGACTGGGGGAGGGTGGCCCGGCGGCGCCGGGGACCACTGGTGAGCGAGCTGAGTGGTGAAACCATAAAACGAGAAATGTTTTGCCCTGGCCGGTGTGGCTCAGTGCACAGAGCGTCGGCCTTCGGACGGAAGGGCACAGGCCTGGGTTTCGGGCTTGATCCCCAGGAGGGGGGCGTGCAGGAGGCAGCCAATCAATGATTCTTTCTGACTGATGTTTCTCTCTCTCTCTCTCTTCCTCTCTGCAATCAATAAAAATTTTTTTTTAAATGTTTTACAGAATGAAAGGTGAGAACATTATTCTGAGGTTCAAAGGAAACTGAACAAATGAAAAAATAAGGCAATTATTGACTCCAAGGCAGAAGAAAAGGATGTGCCCCCCAAAAAAAATTGTAGCCCAGGTGACGTGGCTCAGCAGTTGAACATCGACCTCTGAACCAGGAGGTCATGGGTTCGATTCCCAGTCAGGGCACAGGCCCGGGTTGTGGGCTCGATCCCCAGTGGGGGCGTGCAGGAGGCAGCCGGTCAATGATTCTCTCTCATCATGGGAGTGTCTCTCTCTCTCTCTCTCTCTCTCCCTTCCTCTCTGAAATCAATAAAAAAAATATATATATTTTTTAATTGTCGTTTAGCCTCCCGTTCAGCATGGCACAATGACCTAGCAGACGGATGAAGATCCTGGGTGGGGATTTCACCAAAACTGTGAGTTACTGAGGGAAGAGAGTACGAGAGAACGGCGATCACCTTCACATGAGTGGAAGCCAAAAGATAACCCTACAACTGGTGATGAAAAAGCAGAAAAAGATCAATACGCGACCACACGGCAGGTGACTTACACATGGAGCACATGCCAGGCTGCCAAGCGGCCGCCTTTCCGAAGGCGGGACAGGCGGCGGCCCCTTCAACACATCTCTGGGCACCATCTGAGTTTTAAACGACCTGCACGTGCTTATGTTACTTTAAGAAACAAAACGTTACGTTCAAGGTACATGCAGCCCCAGCCCCGCTGCCAGAAAATGACAGGACTGGCCTCCTGCTGAAAGGAGCCGGTTTGCTGGGTCAAAAGCCTTAAGGCCAGGGCGCCACCCTGGGCTCTGGTGCAGGGAGATCCTGCACAGGAAACCCCAGGGGCCCCGCTTACGCGTCCTAATCCGCAGAGTGGAGGGGGGGACACAGTCCAGGAACTCAGTTCTTTTCAGTGTCAAAGAGTAGCGCCTGGAAACGAGGGGGGAGTGAACACTTTTAGGGAGCCGCCTGCCCGCATCTCCTCTGCCACAGGCTCCGGAAGCCTGGGCCTCGCTGGGCCTGCGTCCTTGGGTGCCCACGGCAGACAGCACCCACCCCCTGCGAACACCGCCAGGCTTCCATGCGGGCGCCCTTGCAGAGCGGGCGCTGGGGCGGCGCTGACGCAGGTGGCCTTCAGTGCCCACAGCTCACTCTCCTCGGCTCAGCCAAGCCCTCCAGCACGGACTGCTGTGGAGTCAGAGGTGTCCCGGGGCCACCTGCTCATCAGGTGTTAATGAAAAGCCTACTATGTGCCAGGCACTGGACAAGTGCTAGTCCTAGGACCCACTCGTCCTGTGTCTTCCCCGTCTGGTTCCCCTCACCTGTTGAACAGGAGAACGGCCCACGGGACTTGCCCCCGGGCTCCCTGTGCCTGCAACACAGCAGGGCTCGGTCAGCGGTCTCACGGAGCATCGCCGGGCTTCTTTGCAAGCCTGGACGCGCCTTCCTCACCGCATTCACCTTCCTGCTCCTGGCGCGTGGCAGGGCTCGGACACACTCCTCGCGTGCAGTTGAACAGCTGCCCTGCATTCTGCTAACATCCACACTCCCCGCGATGCCAGGGGAAGACGAGACAGACGAGTGTCCACTATCTGCGTTCCCAGACTGGCCCGGGCACCAGGCCGCGTCCCGCCCTTTAGCAGTGCCCGCGGCTATCACCGCACCTGGAGGGACTGCCCAGGAAACCGGCTCGGTCTTCACTTTCCCAAACCCGCCCCTCCGCGAGCCGGGACCGCGCTACTCCCGCACTTCCGCGGGCCGGCTCGGCGCCTTTCGCTCCAGCGGGAAGCTGGGGTCCACCCCGGAGTGGGGCTCCCGTGCCCCCACCCTCAGCACCGGCCACAGGGGAGGCCGGGAGCATTAACAAAAGAAGGGAAGTTTCTCCGTCCGGAGCCCGGCGGAGCGTTCGCTCAGGAATCCACCCGAGTCGCGCACTCCCGGGCTGACAGCCGCCAGGGCCGGGCAGCTTTGTCCGGGGAGGAGCGCGGACCGACAACTTTTCGTTAAAGACGCGGCCGTCCTATTCGGAACAAAGTGGAAGGTCAGCGGGGCGCAGCGGAGGCGCCGGGAGCGCACAGGCTCGCCCGGCCGACCGCGAAGTTGGCCGGCGCGCCCCACTTTCCTTTTTGTCTTCGCGGCTCCACGGGCTCCGCCGGGCCGGCGGGGGCGCGGGCGGCGGCCGGGCCTCCCCCCCTCCGCGCCGCGCCCGCCCCGGTGCGCCGCCCCCGCCCGCGCCCGCACAAAGCGCGCCCGGCGCCGCGCGGCCCGCACGCCCGGGGCCTCGGCCCGGCCTCGGCCTGAGGCGCAGCGGCGGCGAGGAAGCGCGGGCCCGTCTCCGGCGCGGCGCCCCCGCCCGCCCGCGTGGCGCCCCCGCTCGGCGCCCCCCGACCCCGCCGCCCCGCGTCGCCCGCCCGCCCGCGCCCGCCGCCGGCCCGTCGGCCCCGCTCCTCACCTCGGCATCGGCGGCGGCCATGGCCCGGGCCCGCAGCGTGGCCCCGCCCCTCCCGCGCGCCATCGCCCCGCCCGCGCCTCGCGGCCCAGGGCGGGGCGGGCCGCCCGGCGAGTCTGCGCCTGCGCCCGCGCCCGCGCCTGCGCACTGCGGCCCGGACAGCGGCGTCCGCGGCGCGGGCCTGCGTCAGCCGGAACCGGGACGCGCGGGCCGGCCGGGGGCGGGGCCAGGTGGAAAGGCCTTCCCGGGGGCGGCGCGGCCTGCGGATGGCGGCCCTGCCTTTTCACAAACACCAGCTCGCCCCAATTAGGCATCCCGCGGGGGGCCCGGGGGCGGAGAAGGACCCCTGACCTCTAACCTCGGACACGTTGTTCGCGGGCCTTCTCTGGGGGCGGCCCTGCCCTGCGTCCCTGGGGCCCTGGGCGGTGCCCTGGGTGGGGGTGCGCCAGGTTGGGAAAGGGTGCCCGTAGGGAGTGTGAGGGTTATGGGGGATGCCCCAGCTGGGGATGGTGTCGGGGCCCTCGGCAGGGAAGGGGACTCGGGAGAATGGCTCCAGCTTGGGTGGTCGTCCCCTGGGAGCGTTGTCCGAGTTCAGCGTTGCTGCGTTAGGGAAGGTGCCGCTGCCCCGCTCGGGGGTGCCCCAGCCGGTGGCATGTCGGGACGGTGAAGGCGGGTGCTTTGGCTGGGGAAGGTGCTCCACTAGGGTGTACCCTGGTCGGGGGCAGTGCCCTGACTGGGAAGGCTGGGGGTGGGGTGAGGAACGTCCCCTTGGGGAGGATTGCCCCCGGTTTGCGGGTGTTCTGGTTAAGGGAGATGGCCTGACTTGGGGGTGCCCCAGCCGCGCAGCGCCCCTGATCACCCCAAGCTCCATGCCCAGTTGTGCAGAGGGCAAGACCCTGCGCGTCAGCCTTCTGGAAGCACTGGCTTAGGCCTCCCGTTCCCCACGTCCAGACCAGTTCCTCCCATCCGCTGCGAGTGGAGCAGAGAAGCATGGACTGAAGTAGAGGTTCTCTGGCCAGTCTTCAAAACAAGAACTGAAGAGGCCGAGGTGAAGGTTAATCGGCCCCTCGACCCCATGTAGGTTTGGTCTCATGAGAAAGACGCCAGGAAACGGCGTTACGCCTGTCATTGAGGGCGCACACAAGTGCCGAGGAGGAAATGGGGCCTCTACCTACGAAGGAAACCTTCCGACGGTTTCTTTCTGGCAGCCTCAGTCAGCTCGTGACAGGCTGGGGACCCACTCCCAAGCTCGCTCTGGAGCCTGGGACAGGAGGCTCAGGAAGTTACCCACCGTGGTTCATACCACCCAGCCTGCCCCACCTTCAGCCACGCCTGCCTCTCTGGGGCTGTCCTCTCCATCTCCACTCCTGCCTTGGGCCCTGGTCTGTCCCTTCCCAGAAAGCCTTTTAGCGCAGGTATCTGAGTGGCTCGCTTCTCTACCATCCTGGGGTCTCAGTACCGCCTCTTCAGGGAAGCCACCTAAAAAACGGCACTGCACCCCAGAACGTCCTTGCTTCATTTTGCTCCGAAGCCGTATTGTCTGTGTTTCTCACTGTAATGTAAGTCCAAAAGGCGAAAGGGTTTTGTCATGTGTCCCGGTGTTTAGAACTATACTTGGCATGGAGGATTCAAAATGAACATCCGTGGTTGAGCGTCGCCCTATGAACCAGGAGGTCACAGGCTGATTCCCAGTCAGGACATATGCCAGGGTTTCGGGCTTGATCCCCAGTGTGGGGGGTGCAGGAGGCAGCTGATCCATGATTCTCTCTCATCATTGATGTTTCTATCTCTCCCTCTCTGAAATCAATGAATATATTTTTAAATGAACATTTGTTCAATGAATGATATGAAGAAAAATCCTTTGCCAGGCAAATACCAAAACAAGTGAAATGTCAGAAGTCGGCCGCACTCCTATTTTGGACCGTGAGGGCAGCCTGCCCCTATCCTCGGGATCACTGGTCACATGTCAGGTGCTGCGCTCTGCGTGTGACACATCAACTCCAACCATCAGGTCAGTCACGAGAGACATATCATTGTTCTCATCCACATTCTCTGACTGCAGACCAAAGCCAGGGAGCTGTGTCTAGGGGCAGAGGTGGGATTTGAACCTGTGGACTTTCCTTTCGACGGAGGCTGCAGCTTCCAGCAGATGTGTTCGGTTATCCTGTTGGTGGTAACCTGCATGCTTTTCTCCAGTTTTCATCCTCTTGTCGTCTACAGGTAATACATGTGGCCCAGGGCACGGCTGCCCGACAAAGAGCGCATTTCCCACCGCCAAGGGTGGCCAGTGGGATGTGTGCAAAAGTGATCATCTACCAGCCTGTCCCCCCAGAAGTAGGAGGGGTGAGGGTGGCTGGACCCAGGGCTGGAAGCCTGGACTAGAGAATGACAGCTACGTCACCAGGCCCAAAACCTCCCCCTCTGGACTGTTAAGTGTTCAAGAAATAAACTTGCCATGTTGGGGGCTCGACCTGCCCCTTCATAGACCCATGAGCCTGTTACAGGTTAAGGTAACAGACCCTCGGCCAAGGGCACCCTTCGCCACATGGCAGAGCCAGACTTTGAACACCACCTCCCGTTTTCCCAAACTTTGTGCCAGGACCGCGGGCCGGGGAGGTCTTGGGAAGCCCGCAGGATGCCCCTTTGGGAAACATCTCTCTGCAAAACCCTGCCGCAATCTGCCCCTGGGTTGCTGAGGCCTAGGTGACAGCCCTTTGAAACAGACCTCGGGAGCAGGCCTGTGTGTTCCTACTTGGACGGGAGGCAAGAAGCAGTGTGTGTCGGACGTGGCAGTAGTGCCAGCAACAACGTGACACTTGAGGCCAAAGCTATGGGCAAACCCTCCCCTTCACCCCCGCGGGACTTCCTCTGGCGCAGCTCTAAACTGCGCTGCCTGGAAGGATGGGTGCTGGCCGGGCCAGCCAAGGTGTGCGCGTATAGGAGGGAACGGCGGTTTCCGAATTAACGCCTGGGCTCCAGACCGGAAACCGAGCTCCCAGGGCCCAGGGAACGCGCCCGGGAGGGAGGGACTTAGGAGAAGGGGCGCGTCCAGGAGGGGCGGGGCGAGAGGGGCAGGTGCCCGGAAGGGGCGGGGCGATAGAGGCTGGCGTTCTGGGGGCGGAGCTTAAGGGTGGGCGGGGCCTCGCCTGGTAGGGATGAGGGCGGCCCGAGGAGGGGCCCCCAGGCTGGGCCGGCGCACGTCCGGCCGCAGGAGGGCGCCCGAGAGGCCGGCCTGCGCCCAGCACTACAAATGAAATGCTTTATTTACACCGTGTGGGTCCAGCCCAGCCCGGGGCCCTGGGCCCTGGGAGAAGCCACCTGCGGTGGGGGGGGGGGGCGGGGGGAGCCGCAGAGGCGTCCTGGAGGAGGCAGAGGGGCCGGCCGGGCGCATCGAGTCCTGAGAGGGCCGGGAGCAAAGGCATGAAGCCCTGGGCGCATGTCCCATGGCAGAGGTTGGCCAGCTGGGAGAGGGCGGCGGGGTCAGCTCCCGGGGGTCAGGCTGGGGTCCGCCCTGCTGCAGCTCTGCTCATAGGATGGCGGGGCCTCTGCGGAGAGAAGGAAGTCAGCATGGGGCCCGTGGCACCTCCGTAACCAGGCCCCAGGCCCTCACTCACCACAGGGGTGGGCCCACAAGCTGTAATCCGGGGGAAGGATCAAGGTACTGGTGGAGGGCACCGGCCCTCCAGACCCGTCTGCGAAGTAGGGCACAGTGGCACCTGTGGAGACGCACAAGGCAGGGGGCAGAGGGTGGGAGGCGGGGCTGCCGCCTGGAGGACAGGGTTCAGGGGCGCCAGGCACTGCACCGAAGGCGGCAGGTGGCCGCAGCTGCAAGTGTCTCTTGGCGAAGAGGGAGACAGGGTCCGCCAAGTGGGGCTGGCCCGTGGCCTCAGCCTCAGCCTCCTCCTGGGGCGGGGCAGAGGGCACCACCAAGGACTGAGCCCCAGGAGGTGGCCCGGGGCCTGGCTGGGGACCTGGTGGAGCTGGGTTCACAGCCATGTTGCCGATGAGGACCGGGAGCATCACGGAGGCTTCGGGCGCCTTCAGGGAGACCTGCGAGGGACGGGCGGTGAGGGTCCAGACCACCGGGCTTCCTCCCCACACCCCCCCCCCGCGGGCCCCCCCAACCCCAGGACCTGCAGGTAGTAGTCTACGTGGATGAGGTTGCAGCCCGGCAGGGCCGACTGGGGCAGGGCGGGCACCAGGATCTGCTCTTGCCACTGCGTCCGCCTCCAGGCCTTGACGCCGGCACCCTCCACATCGGCAATGGTCCGCACGTCATAGATCCAGCGCTTGGCCTTATAGGACACTTTCTAGGGAAGGGCCAGCCTGTGAGCCCCGGCAGGCAAGCGACCTACCCCCCCCCTCCCATGGGCACCCTGACCTGCAGCAGACTGGCCACCACCGGGCTGGTGTCCTTGCCCGACTGGTTATCAATGTCAGCCTGCAGCCGCAGCACCTGCCCCACCACGTAGCCGCGGAGGTCGGTGCTGGCAGTGAGCACCACGCTGCCCGTCTTCACCAGCTTGTAGGAGAACTTCTTGGTGGTGGAGGCCACATTGGGTTGCTTGCGGGGAGGGGGAGGGTGAGGAGACAGTTGGTGGACCCCGTGGACCCCGGCCCAGCCCACTCAGCCCAGCCATGCCCGGACCCTGGACAAAGCACGGTCAGCTCGGGACAGAGAGGTCACTCTTCCTCCAGACCCTGGCCCTCCTGCCTTCGCTGGGGACAGGGCGTCGCTGAAGTGGGGGCCACCCCGGGGGCCACCAGCCCGCCCTCACCTCGATGTCCGGGATGCTGTTCAGGTTGAGAGGGCTCAAGACGTAGAACACACAGCTGCACTGGCGATCCTTGGAGAAGCGCGGCGTGTCGATGGTGGCCCGCAGCTGGTACACGATCTTCCCAAAGGGGCCCTCGAAGGACGTGGGTGCCGTGACTGGAGAGAGAGCAAGAGCACCGGCTGGCACCCAACTGGACCCCCCCCTCCCCCCTCCCCCACCAACCGTCACCACCAGGCCTGGCCCGGCTGGGCGCTCGCTCACCAGGAAGCAGAAACCGGAAGGGGAAGCTGTGCTCTCCAGTAGGCAGGCTCCCTGCGGAGACAGCAGGGAGGTGTGGGGGGGCCGGGGCACCTCCGGAGCCCAAGGGGACACCACCAGGGCCCAGGAGAGGAGCAGGCGCCACAGCCAAGCAGCTCACACGGCTCTGGCTGCTGGGATGCCCAGCCCCTGCGCCCAGCAGCACCGGGCCGAGGCCTGGGCAAAGGATGGGCCCGAGAGCTTGGCTTCCACCTCAGGGCGCAGAGCTGTCCCAGAGACTGGAGCGCCCACATGCAGGAGCAGCTGCCCCGGCAGCGGCCCAGCCCCTCTCCGGCGAGGCCCAGAGCTTGCCAGGGAGAGAGACCCATCGGGGTGCACAGCCCTGAGAGAGCTGGGCCAGTACGGGGTTCCCAGAGGCCGATGGAAAGGGGGGTGGACAGACAGGCTGCCCGGCAGACGCACCTTTGTCAGCCAGCGACAGAGCGCTGTTGACGTAGCCCTCCTCCGCCACCCACGCTGTGTCGTTGGCCTTGGCGGAGACCCTGCAGGAGCCTGTGCAGCTCACCCGAATCGCTGCAAGAAGGGGGACAGGTGTGAGCCCCAGGCGGCCACCAGTGTGGCCCCTCGCTGCCCCAGCACAGGCATTCAGCAGGGTTGGCAGCCCCCCCAACCCCTCCCACACCCCCCCCCCTGCCAGTTGGGGCCTGAGAAGGCCAGCAATGCTTCGCTGCCTTTTGGAAGACAGCTCCTACCCATCCCCCAGCCCGGGGTGCTCACGGGGAGCCAGGGTGGTGAGGCAGTGGACACCTGTGCTGCTGCCCCAGGGTCACCCAGAGGACACGCCTGGGCCTGCCAGACCAGTGAAAACCCGGCTCCCAGAGGGGATGCTTGGGGCATGAATGAGGAACAGAGGCCCATGGGGCTGCTGACCGGGACCCGGCCTGCACGCTGCCTCACAGGCAAGTCGGTTAGACTGGGAGGCACCCTGCACGCTCCAGGGAGCCAGCTGCTGGCCTCACCCTGCAGGAATGTGGTCAGACCCGCCTGAGCAGAAAAGGGCACAATGGCGGGTGGGGACAGCCTGGACTTCCTGGGCCAGCGCAGCCCAGCAGGCTGATTTTCTGCATCCAGAGAGGCCTGGTCCTCTCCCCTACTCCCTAGCGGAAGCGCCCAGGCCAGGAACCCTTGGCAGCCGCTGTTCTGCGGTCAGGAACTCGAAAGTCTCAGTCCACCACCTCTGCTCTGAGTCCAAGAGGGGCAGCGGCCACGCTGGACCCCCAGCCCAGGAGGTTGGGCACCGAGCAGGTAGAGGGGCAGAAGCTGAGTGGCAGGTGGCCCTGCGGCCCCACCTTCCTCTCGTGCAGGGCTGAGTCAGGCTCAGAGACCTCGGCATCTCCGCCCAGTCCCACTCCTTCCCTGACTCAATGTCAGGTGAGGGGAAGGTGATGCAGTCTGACACCTGACTGACGGAGCCACCGTGGAGGAAGTGCCCCGTGTGCCCAGGGCCCGGGCCAGGGGTCAGCCAGGCCAGCCGTGTCCACGTATCCCCAGGCTGACCCACCGGCTGCTGACACACTTCCTGTGGGTCACCCTCAGCACACGGTTCCTACAGGACCCTGGCTCTCCTCCGGCCCCATGGGCACTGCCAGCGACCAGCCTTCGGCCTCTGTGCCATCCCGTCTCCCCTCTGGGACCTCAGCCTGCTCCCCAGATGAGGCACAGGCCTCGCTCCTCCGTCAGCCGAGCCCCCTGGGCCCAGGCCTGGAAGTGCCCCCACCCTGAAATCCGGGGCAGCAGGGCCCCTACCGACCCTCACAGCCCAGGAGCAGGCAGAGAGGGCAGGGTGGCGGACCCGGGAAAAGCGCCCAGCTTTAACCAACCCTCCCGTGGACAGGGCACGGCCCCATGGATCCCGCTGCCCTGGGGATGCTGGGGTCAACAGAGTGTGCCAGAGGGATGTGGTGGTCCCCAGACGGGCCCGGTGCCCGCTGGGCACTGCCAAGTGACCCCAGAGGATGGCGCACGGAGCTGAAGAAGGGATCTGTCCACCCCTGTCCAAATTCCTACCCACCACACGGAGCTAACACCACTTAGCTCAGGGGTGACTTGTTACTTGGGGGGTTACATAGTAGCAGATGAGGCACAGGCTCCACTCACTTGTAACCTTCCGATTGGCAACTATTCAATACTTTGACGCATTGAGGGGGGAAAGACACCCGCTTGCAGTAACCAAACGTTGGCAACAGGGGCCTGGAGAGGCGCCAGGCAGGATGGGAAGGGACCAGGGACCAGCAGCTCTCAGAATCTCACACTATCTACCCAGGAGCCCCAAGCACCACCGCTCGTAAGGCCAACAATCGAGGCCCAGTCCACGGGCACGGTGGCTGAGACGCCCCCGCCCAGCTTGGCCTGCACCCCAGAGTTCAGGTGAAGAGCTGTGGGGGCACCTGACCCCGGAAAAAGAACCGGTATCAAAGCAAACATGGGTTACCCCCGAGGGCCAAAGCAGTGGCCTTCCCAATGCCCAGCAAAGAGCTCCCCCCCCACACACACACACACATAGCGCACCGCCTGCCCCCTGGAGGAGAGCACGGTCATCGCACCGGCAGTGCCCCCTGCGCAGATGCCAACGGGGCAGGTGTGCTCACAGCACTGAGCAGGGCTGCGGCCCCGTGCTGCGCCATCCCGGTGCAGACGGCTCAGTTGTACCAGTGCTGGGAAGGATAACGGACGGCGGCACTGAACTGACGGGCACCCCTGTTTGGATGTTTGGGGCTGCTCCAGTTCTCCAAGGAAAATCGTCACGTGGCCCTGCTGGGATGGCTCAGTGGTCGAGCGTCAACCCATGAACCTGGAGGTCACGGTTCCATTCCTGGTCAAGGGCACAGGCCTGGGTTGCAGACTCGATCCCCAGTGAGGGGCGTGCAGGAGGCAGCCGATCCATGGTTCTATCATCACTGATGTTTCTATCTCTCTCTTTCTGTCTGAAATCAGTGCTATATAATAAAAGGCTAATATGCAAATCGACTGAACAGAGGAACGTCCAGTTGCTATGACATGCACTGACCACCAGGGGACAGACACTCAATGCAAAGAGCCGCCCCCTGGTGGTCAGTACGCTCCCACAAGGAGAGCGCTGCTCAGCCAGAAGCCAGGCTCAAGGCTGGTGAGCGGAGCGGCGGTGGTAGGAGCCTCTCCCGCCTCCGCAGCAGTGCTAAGCATGTCCGACTGATGGCTTAGGGCCCCCCCCCCCAGGGCTCCCAGACTGCGAGAGGGCACAGGCCGGCTGAGGGACTCCACCCCCGAGTGCATGAATTTCAGGCACTGGCCCTGTAGTAAAAATATATTAGCCCTAGCCAGTCTGGCTCAGTGGAGAGAGTGGCAGCCTGTGAACCGAAAGGTCCCAGGTTTGATTCCGGTCAAGGGCACATGCCCGGGTTGTGGGCTCATCCCCAGTGGGGGACTTGCAGGAGGCAGCCAATCAATAATTCTGTCTCATCATGGATGTTTCTATCTCTCTCTCACTCTTCCTTCCTCTCTGAAATCAATAACAATATATTTAAATTATATATATATATATATATATTTTTTTTTTTTTTTAAAGAAAATCATCTTTTCTTTCCCTACCTCTAGCCCGCGAGCCCCTTCTCTCTGTCCTGGTTCCAAATCTGTCACACGAGGATGACAGCGCCCACCTCCCAGGCTGCCATGAGAATTCAGAGTCGGACCACTGGAAGTGGGGAGGGTGGTGTCTGGCCAGGGGCCTCGGCTGACAGAGGAGCTCAGTGAGGGGGTGGGGCTGGGGCTAGCTGCTGTCCTTTCCGGGGATGGAGGTCTCCCCATTGCATCACTGGCTGGAGCAAGGGTTCAACAAGGATCTTTTGAATAAAAGAAGGAAGAAGAGCCGATCTTTCCTTTCCCCGACCCAGGCCTGCTGGGAGAAAGCAGCTCAGCGCAGCTCAGCACCCACACGCCCTCTGCTCCCAGGGTCGCCCGACCAAACCCAGCTGCTCCCCCGCCCATCCCCCACCTTCCCCTCTCCCGCTCTGAGGCCCCCACTTTTACAGGTGGGACCCGCGGGGCTCCCTCGGCCTTCTGCGGCAGCTGTCTGCTCACCCACAGCCCACCCGCCACACAAAGGCCCGGCGGGTGGGGGGGGCTCTGTCCAGGCCAGACCAGTCCCCCACAGCTCGGGCCATCCCTCCACTGTGGTCAGCACAGCCTGCTCCCTGGGCCCCGGCTACAGGAGGGTGACAGGTGGACAAGCCAGGTAATGAGCTTGCCGTGGGGGCTCCGTTGCCGCAGCCACCAGGCTGGGCCTCCTTCCTGGGGCCCAGCACAGCCCTCTCCCGTCCGCCAGAAAGCTGGCCCCCTCACACTTCTCACCTCTGGCTTGTGTCCCAGGGAAGGACCGCATGGTCCCTGCTGTGCCCCTGCCACACCCACTCCCACCCAAACCCCAAACCCCAAACTCCATCTGGGGAGATGAGAAAGGAGGTGACGGTCTCCTGGGGAGGAGACACCACAGGCCGAACCCCTAGCGAGAGGTGAGCAGGCTACTTACACCAGCCTCTTCTCAGACCCCCGTGGCCTCCCACTGTGGCGGGAGGGGCAGGCGAGGCCTGTCCCAGACAGAGGCAGTGGCTGCCCAGGGGGCTCTCAGGCCTCAGTGGGGACCAGAAGTGCTGAGCTGTCAACCACACAGGGGTCTGGAGGGCCAAGGTCCAGGGGGAAGCCGGGCGGCTGTGGTTTGGGCTGAGCACCCCGAGGTGGAGGAGCACCCTGAGGTGGAGGGACACGCCGCACAACCTTGCGCTCAGAGCCAGGGATCCCCCACCCCCACTCTGAGGGTCGAGCTCTGAGGACCCATCCAGGTCCCGGGGGACACCTTGGACAGGAGAGGCCGGCACCTGGGGAGGGTGCTGGGGAGGGCGGTTGCGGCAACCTGATACCCAGTCCCAAAGCCCTAGGTGGGTGCAGCAGCAGGGGGACAGGCCAGGAGGGCTCAGGTTCACCTCCCAGATGCCAGCCGGGCCGGGGCTGAGCAAGACGCCCCCGTCCACAAGTACAAGCTTAGACTGCACGTGAGCAGGTGCCCCCGTGGCCCGTGGGTCCAGCTGGAAACCCGCAGACTCGGCAGTGGGACTGTCTGCGCCAGGAGCCCAGCCTCCAAGTAAGGGCCCAGCAGGTGCAGGGCACAGCGGACCGCGGAGACCCGACAGGGAGGGGCAGAGGCTGGCCTGTGTCCAGGTCACAGTGGGCTCTGCCAAGGCGGACAGGCTCTAAGCCTTCACCTGGCGGAGAGGACAGGAAGGGCAGAAGCGAAAGACTGGGCCACCCAGGCCTCCCTGCTCTGCCCCGAACGCCGCCGGCCTCCCACCCAACACTCCCAGCACCTGGGGCACCCGAGTGGCGCCTATTCGGGCCCTGGACTGTGTTAGGGGAGAAAGGGGTGTCCCAGACTCAGCGACATCAGCAGCGCTTCCGTGAGCCCCGGCCCAGCCCCAGGAGCAAGCGCAGCCACCTGAACCCACCCCCGCCCGGCCCGCCCCAAGGCGACCCGCGCCCACCTCTGAAGGGCAGAGGCGCCCCCAGGCACACGTGCACGGCCCCTGCCAGCGGCTCCCCGGGGCTGTAGACGATGCGGCCGTGGCTCAGGCGGATCTCGAAGAGCTGCACCCGCCCCATGCCGCCCGCGGGCCCGACCGGACGGCCGCTCGCTGCTGCCCCCGCCCGCCTGCTGGCCGGCTCTGCTCTGAGCACTGCACCGGTCCGACTCGCTCTCGACCCCGCCCCGTCGGCCCTTCCTCCAATCGGAACACGCCGCATGCCAGACCACGCCCCTCAGGCCCGTCCCCCAATGTGACCACGCCCATATCCCGCCCCCATTGTGGGGCCACGCCCTCGGCCACGCCTTACGCTCGCGAGCCCGTCCCCCGTCTCAGCCACACCTCAAGCCTTCCAGGCCCGCCCCGCCAGGCCACGCCCCGGACCACGCCCTCTCCCGGACACGCCCCCAGGTCGGTCACACCCCTCCTCCGCTGGGTTTTTTCCTGGCCCTGTCCCCTCGTCTCCTCCGGTAACCATCCCCGCCCGGTCAGCCCGCGGCCCCGCCTCCGGCCCGCAGGTTGGAGGTCCGGCCGGGTCCGGGGACCCGGCGCACGGGCACTCCCGCTGCTCTGGAAGAGTGGCCGGCTCACCTCCCGAGGAGGCGGGGCCCGGGCTGGGGGCGGTGCAGGGTCGGTGCCTGCTCGCTGGGAAGGGTCCCTCTCTGAGCTCCGCGCGTCACTCCGCGGAAGGACGTCAGGAGGGCTGGCGGCGGGTGTGCGGGCGTTGGGAGCACGCGGCGGTGCTGGGGCTCAGGGTGGGGTCCCTGGAGCCGCTTGCCTGCGGAACCGACCCTGAATGAATACGTGGGTGCCGGGCTGGAGTGGAGGGGACGCGGGACTGAGGTTGTGTGGGGCGGGTTGTGCGTGACTCCAGGGCGCTGAGGGACATACTCTGATGTGTCGTCTCTAAAAGGCAAGGCGGGTGGAGAGTGAAGTGTGTGGCGGGGTGAAGGGGAGGGAGAGAGTGCACGCGGGAGGCCGAGAGAGCCTAGGAGAGAGAAGGTCGTGCCAGCTCAGAGAGGCGGCAATGGGCGCCCCCCGCTAGTTAAATATGGGGTGCCTGAGGGAGGGCGTCGAGGTCAGCTGGGTTAACGGGGTGGCATTTTCTGCTGGAGAGAACTGGCCTAGATGTCAGTTGTTTGGGGTGTGGGAGAAATTCATGGCCCGCAGAGTCTTAGATGCCCGTTGGGCACTTCTCATGAGTTTGGGGGAGACGAAGGACTAAAGATTTGTTACGCGCTCGTGTATAGATGGTCACTCATGCCAGGGCGCTGATGACATTGGAGTTTGGGGTGAAACCCACAGAAACCTAATCTAGCCCTCCAGCGAAGGGGCGGGACTTCCTGCCGGCGGGGTCCTACAGGGCCACGAGAGGAAAGGGAGGGGCCAGAGAGCCCTGGAGAGCCGGGGGCAGGCAGGCGGCGCCAGACCCTACCTGGCTTCCTAGAGCCTGCTGTACCCCAGAGGGAGAGCCTGACTGTGCAAAGGAGGGGACTCCTGAGCAAGGGCAGGGTGCCCGGGGGAAGGAGAGGATTGTGGGCATCCCAAAATGCCACATGTCACTACAGAAGTCAAGAAGGAAGAAGAGAGGTGTGTGCTGGCTGCTGCTGAGATGGAATAAATGAGGAGAGAGAGTGGGTGGTTTTTATCTCGGGTCACCCTCTGTCTCCCACAATTGGACCCCCATTTGCCCCCCCCCCCCCAGCCTTTATCCCGACTCCATCGCCCACCCATCCCGTTCGGGAAGCTGCTGCTGGCCCTCACACCCGCCGCCGCACCCATGTGCTGACCACCTTTCTCAACATCCCTTTCCTCTTGCTCTCCTGGCGCCGGGCTTCCTGGGACATCTCCAGGTAGCTGTTTCTTTTCCCACAACTCCTGTGCCTTTGGGTGCCCTCCTGATCCCCGTGGCCACGCCTAGGCCATTTCCCTGTCACCTTCAAAGCTTTGCCTGGCTGATGGCGCTCCGTGGTTGAGCATGGACATGTGAACCAGGAGGTCACGGTTCAATTCCCCATCAGGGCACATGCCAGGTTGCGGGCTCAATCCCCACTGTGGGGCGTGCAGGAGGCAGCCAATCCATGACTCTCATCACGGATGTTTCTATCGCCCCCTCTCCCTCTCTGAAGTGAATATGTACCCAAATAAAATGTACCCAGGACTTGTTCTAATTGCGTGAGGTGACAGACAAAGAGACAACTGCTCGCTCGCAAGAGGAGTTTGGTGCTTACCCAAGAGGAGGGGATCCCCCCCGCCCCGTGGAAATGCCAGGGTTGCTGAGCCCCAAGCCCGTGCCTTTTCTGTGGGAAGGAATGGGTGAGGCAGTGGAGGCTGTGAGTAATCTCAGTGGGCTCTGGTCCCCGGGGGTGGTCTCCAGTGCCCAGTACCTGGCCCCGCGGGGCAGGAGGCAGAGAAGTCCTGGCTTGGTGAGTGAGTGAGATAAAGGAGGTGGGTGTGAGCGGGAGCTCTGGATGGGTCGGTTTGCATGTGAAAGCGTGGTCCCAGGAAGTCGCTTGCTGTTTCTAGGAATTAGCTCTGGGAGGCAGTCTCTCCCAAGGTCACAGGGCCCCCCCAGAGGTCAAAGCATCACAAGTAAGAACATAACCCTGTCAGTCCATCTCTCCTTCCCACAGCTCTGCCAGGAACGCCAGCTGCTCCCTCCCGTGGCTTGGTCAGTTTGCCTGAGAGATGTCCGCCAACCCCTTCTCCCATCCCTTTTCCAGGTGCGCTGTTTCTCCCATCAGGCGGTGGGCTCGTCCCCACCACGGACCCTGCGCCAGCCTGGGCTGGCTTTGACTGATGATGCTGTGACCAGCGACGCCACGCCAGCTGCAGGGGCTCAGGAGGCCCGGCAGCTGCTCATCCCGTTCCCTTGGGTGTGGGAGCTGCCTCGAAACAATGCCTGCTTACCTGCTGGGGAGACCTCAGAGAGAGGGGGAAGGAGGGAGAGGGGGAGGGGGAGGGAGAGAGGGAGAGAGTGCCTGGACACCTGAGTGCTCCTGGCTCAGACTTCTTGCCTCAATCACACCCAGGGACTGTGGCTGAGCAGCCCTGGCTGTGTCCACTAGCTACTGTTGCAGAACAAACTACCCCAATTACTTACTGTGACAGCGAGGCTGCCCTCAGCTGGAGGCGCTTCTGCTCTGTGCCGTATCTGCTGAGAATGGAACCTCTAAGACATCTTTTTTCTCTTCTTTTTAAAAATATGTTCTTGATTGATTTCAGAAAGGGAGAGGGAGATAGGGACGTCAATGATGAGAGAGTCATCTGCCTCCTGCATGCCCTCCCACCCCCCCTGGGGGCAGAGCCCGCAACCCGGGCCTGTGCCCGTGACCGGAATGGAACCCAGGACCCTTCAGTCTGCAGGCTGACGCTCTATCCACTGAGCCAAACAGGTCAGGGCCAAGAAGTCTTTTTCACATACATGTCTGATGCCTCACCTGCGGTGGCTGGGGTAGCCCAGGTGTGGTCAGGTGACATACCTGGTCAGGTGTGCTCCATGAGGCCTTTGCACATGGCTGGTTTGGGATTTAGCACAGCACGATGGTCTGCAGATAGCGAGACCGATGACCTGGCGGTATGTCACCAAGGTGGAGGAAGGCCAAGCTGCCCGTCCTCAGTCCTGGGCTCTGAGTTCCAGAACTTTCTACGACGGTAAGTGCATCAGAACAGTCCCAGGACCAATTGGGTGGAGCATCACACACTTCCGAGGAGAAAAGGAATTGGTAACAAATTGAGACAGCTGACCACACCAGCCAACAGCAGAACCAACCAGCTGAGCCCCATCTGGAGTACAGAACCGTGAGGAAGTAAAGAGTTGCTTTCAGCCGGGAAGTTTCGGGGTGGTTTGTTACGCACCGGTAGATAACTGGGACAGACGTTGTTTTTCATAGTGGTGGCACCAATCTGTAATCCCAGCAGCAACGCAGGGGGGTTGCCTCCCCTCCATCGCCCCCTGCCCCCGCCCGCTTCCTCGCCCACACTTGTTTGATTCATTGATGATAACCATCTGATCGGTGTGCGGGGGTATCTCATGGTGCCCTCCCCTCTCTCTGAGTGTAAAACTCCAAGTCCTGCCAAGAGCCTACTGCTCTGCCTGCACTCCGATAGCCACCGCCATTTTCTTTTCTTTTTTTAAAATTAAATATGTTTCCATTGATTTTAGAGAGAGAGAGGGAGAGAGAGCGCGAGAAACATCCCCGGCCGCCCTCCCGCACCCCCCATGGAGCAGCAATGCAGGCATGTGCCCTGACATGACCGGGAATTGAACAGGTGACCACTTGGTGCATAAGACGATGCTCAACCAACTGAGCCACACCGGCCGGGTGGCCACCTCCATTTTCAAACGTGCCAGGAATGTCCCCAGCTCGGGGACTTTGCAGCGACTCATCCCACTGCCTGGAATGCGCTCCCCTGTGTGCTGCCGTGACTCATGCCCTCTCCTTCCACTGACTTGTTGGTCAGGCCTACTCTGCTCCCCACCTTCACCAGGACCCCCAACCTCTAAAGCTGATCTACGTGTTTCCCCCGCGGCAGGTATGGCTTCCTAACACCGCCCATAACTCACTCATCGCGGGCTTTTTCTGCCTTCCTCGCTGGAATACTAGCAGGCGCTTTAAATGTATGCGCACGGGTGGGTCCTGGGAGCAAAAGCCAAGCTGGAGTGGTTGCCCGGAGGCAAGGCTGGTAGGCAGCCCCCCACCCCCGCCCCCAAGAGGCAGGCAGGGAGTCCCTGGAGCAAGCTGTTCTGCGCCCTGGACATCGCCCACCTCAGTTAGGGAGCCTGCGGCCCGGGGAAGGCTGGTGTAGCCTGGGGTTGGGGGCTGGCCGCCTGGTCCAGAACAAGCCCCCGTGCGGAGGGGACACGCCAGAGGGGAGAAGGGCTCTCAGCTGGGCTTATCTCATGTCCTGCAGGCGCGGGCCCCCAGCCTTGCTTCTCGGCCGGAGCACCTGAGTCCCGCGCTCACCCCGGATCCCGCCCCTGCCCGCTGCCCTGAACGGAGGGCCGTTTGTGGGGAGCCGCGGCGAGTCCAACACCCTAACCACGAGCCCTCGAACAGCCGGGGGCGCAACGCCAGGAGCTGCCCAGGGATCGGGGCGGCGCAGGGGCGGGGCGCGGGATCGGGGGTAAAACGGGGGGTCGGGGGCGGCGAGAGAGCCGGTGCCCGCACAAAGCTTCCCGCGAAACTGACGTAGCGGGGCGGCCGCGCAGGCCCCGCCCCCAGCCGCGCCCCTCCCCCGCGCTCGCCCTGCTGCTCGGCGCGCCTGCGCACTGGCCGGCTCCCCATTGGCCGTGGCGAAGCGGCGCGCGCCGGCTGGTGCAGGGCGCGCCCCACTATTGGCCGGGAGGCGGCGGACGGGGGTGTGTCCGCGCCGCGCCCCGCCCTCGTCTCCGCTCGCTGTGGTGCGCGCGGCGGCAGCGGCGGCGCGTGGCAGGTCCGGCGGGCTCGAGGCGGCGGCTGAGGCGGCCTGGTCCCGGCCCTGCCTCGTCCCGCCCGGCTGCCCGGACCCGACCCCTGACCGCCCGCCCGCCCGGCTTGCTCGGCGCGCCGCGGCCCCGCCCCGGCCCGGCACCTCCCAAGGGAGCGGCGCCGCCGGCCGAGCGCAGGCCTGGCCATGACCGACTTCAAATTGGGAATCGTGCGGCTTGGCCGGGTGGCCGGGAAGGTGAGCGGCACGGGCCGGGGGCTGGGCCGGTGGGCGCGGCGTCGGGGCGTGGGGCTGGGGCTGGGTCGGGGCCGCGGGGCCTAGCCGGGGGCACCGGGCCCGGCGGTTGTGCGGGTGGCGGGCCGGCGGCGTGTCCCCGCGGGGCACCCTCCTTGGGCCGCGGTCTGGGGCTCGGACGGTGCGCCGCGGCCCGGGAGGAGGCGGCTCTAGGCGGCACCTGCGGCGCGGGGAATGCAGCGCCCTTCCGATGCGGCGCGCTCGCTCCTTGCGGAGACCGGTGTGTGCGCGCCGCTCCGAGCCTGCGGGTCCCAGTGGCGCTTCGCACAGGTTTCACGCGGCCAGCGGGGGCCACGTCGGGCCGAGTCTCCGTGGGCCCCGCCGCGGCCAGGCCTCCCTCTGCTGCTCTCCCGTCCCTGGCCCCGCCCTCCGCGTGGTCGAGGCTGGGGCTCCTGGCACCTGTGGGCATTGAGGCTTGGCTGTTTCCAGGAGCCGGCCGGCCGTGCCGCTGACCAGCCACGGACCGTACCCTGGATGGGAACCCTGTTCCCATCACCAGCGGCGGAAGCTTCGGGTGGGAGAGGAGCAGAGGCAGTCAGATGAAGGTAACACGGACACAGACCCTAGGGAACAGCTTCCCGAGCCAGAGCGAGACGGCCCTGTGGGGGCTGGTTCCTGCCCTGCCCGGCCTGCACGAGGCGTGGCTTCCTACCTAGGGAAGGGTGGGCTCCCCTCGGCCCCGAGTCCCTCCTGACCCAGCGCCCAGCGGCTTTCAGGAGCCTTTAAACCTTTTCCTTGGGACAGAAAGTAAAAAGATCCATTCAGTGGGCAGTGTGCCGGCTGCCCTGCTGAAGAGATGAACGTTAATCGGAACCTTCTGGATATTCTGCCTCAGTCCCACCCCCTTCCTCTGCTCCACTGAAGCCGCAGTGTCGGACTAGGCTTATTGGCACCTGAAATCGCAGAGTCTAGGTTGGCCAGCTTGGTGGCAGGTCGGATGGGTAGCCTCGTGCGGGTGGCCAGTGCAGCCTGATGCCCGCTCCTCTGGTGCGGTCTCGGGTGGGAATGACCAGGCCTGGCACGGCTGCCTGCTCTCTGCGGCAGACCGCCCACCCCTCGCCTGCTGATCTCTGACTCCTGAAGGGGCTGGTGCGTTCCTGCCTGTTACCAGTCCCTTACCCATCCCAAATGTAACTTGTGAAATGTGGTTAATTTGTAGACCAAGTACACGCTGATAGACGAGCAGGACATCCCGCTGGTGGAGGGCTACTCCTTCGAGGTAAGGGCGGCCCCCTTTGCCAGCCCTGGGGGAGGGCCGGGCTGGGAGGGGGGGCTTTCTCCCCCATGGGAGGGCCCGGAAGCTCCCTGCAGAACACGGGTCTCAACGCTGCCTCTGTGGCACTCTTCCTCCCAGTGGCCACCCTGATTGCTTCTCTTCCCCAAGAAGAGACCAGTTGTGTCACATTCGTGACTGAGTTCAATTGGACAAGCCCTGGTTCCTTAGGAGACTGTTCCCCCACCTTCCCCTGGCCTGGGCCCTGTCCCTCCTGGTGCCCAGTGCTCCTTCCTCTCACCTTCCTGACGCCCCTGCCTTCCACTGCCGCTGCTTGACCAGCTTCTGTTCATGCCCCAGGCCCCAGCCCCCCCACCGCTCCTTCCTCCATGAAATCCTCAGGAGACGCCCCACACTCCACCTCGCTCCTCACACTCCTGCAGCAGCTGCTTGTGCTGGGGGGCCTTTCTCACTGGCTGTGGGCTTTGTAAGGTGGGGGAAGCTCATCTCTCTGTCCACAGTATTGTGCCCCTGCCTGTCGCGCTCAAATGCAGGAGCGGGCTCATGCTGTGTGTCCGGGCCTCCCAGGGCCCAGCAGCAGGCCCGCTCCGTCCCTCTGCCTTGTTCACGGCACTCGATGTCTCTAAGAGGAACCTGAACTGTTGCTGTGAATCGGAGGCTTCTTAGCAGACCTGTACCTTGTTCCTTCTCAGGCCAGGATGGAAGTGGATGCCGACGGAAACGGTGCTAAGATATTCGCGTACGCCTTCGACAAAAACCGAGGAAGGGGCTCGGGCAGGCTTCTGCATGAGTTGCTGTGGTGGGTATTTCTGGGCTGCTTGCTCCCCACTGGGCCCTGCATGAACCCTGGGGTACGGGAGCCAGGGCCCCGTACCCCATGCTTCTGTGCCACTCCGCTAACTCAGAGGGGTGGCTGCATGCTGTGGCACCAGCAGGCCTGCCCAGGTCTGCAGACCACGTGCTCTTGGGTTCGCAGCTCACTGGGGCGGTTACTGCCTCCCCGGGAGGGTGGGGTCTGGTCCCTGCCAGCTCTTTTATTATTGTTGTTATTTTTATTGTCTGAAGTTTTACGGATGTCTCCTTTTTCCCCGACTGACCCCCCCCCCCCAGCCACGCCCACCCCGGCAAGCCCCCACCGCCCCAGTGTCTGTCCATTGGTTATGCTCATAGGCCTGCGACTCTTGCTGAGCCTGTTGGTGGGACACGGGGAAGCAGCTGGCGTCCTTGGTGTGCCGGGGGTGGGGAGGGGCGCTCATGGAGTCTCTCCAGGCTGTGCTGCAGGGTTTGGGGTTCCGGCCTTGGCTCCCTGCAGCCCAGCTCTTCCATCCAAGGGCTAAACTGTCAGCCTGGCTGGTCCTGTTTGGGCCACGGATGGACACCTCGGGTTCCCCTGGGCATCCTCACGCCTGGCGCCCGTCAGTGTGCGAGGGGCAGTGCAGTCGCGTGGCGGGCGGGGGCTGTGTGGAGGCGGGTCGAAGAGTGCCTGTTTCTAGGGAGCGGCACAGGGGCGGCATCGCCCCCGGGTTCCAGGTCGTGCATCTCAACGCGGTGACCGTGGACAATCGCCTGGACAACCTGCAGCTGGTGCCGTGGGGCTGGCGGCCCAAAGCGGAGGAGACCTCCAGCAAGCAGAGGTGGGTCTTCCGCCTGGCCAGGCGGCAGGGCGGCGCCGAGGACTGCCCACTCTCGTCACCAGGCCCCCCATCCCCGCTCTGCTCCGGCGCTGCTGTGGTCCGGGGACCTTGCTGTTGTCCCTCGACGTGTGGGGCCTCCTGTTCTGGGAGGCGGGTGAGGTCCTGATGCTTCTCTTTTTGGGCGGGTCACCCGATGACGGGCTCTGTCGGGAGCAGGGTCGTCTGGGCTGGACGCCTGCAGGTGGTAGGACTTGTCCCCGCCCCCGAGGCAGGTGAGGTGTCTTCAGCTCCGTGCACACAGGTCTTTTTGCCGCACTCCTTGCCCAACAATTGACGCAGTGGTTGAGGGGAGCAGGTGACGTGGATTGGAGGCTTGGTCTCCCTGAGTCCTGCCAACAGCGCTTGTGCTCAGGAACAGGAAGCGCAGACATCTGCCCGGGGGAAGGCCTCTCTGAGGGCAGTTCCTGCGGCCCGGGGAGCGCCCAGCTTGGAGCTTCGAGGAGCCCTTGGGACAAGCGGGGGACCAGCAGCAGGACGGGGCTGGGAGCCGACGCTGGTTGCTGACATGGCCAGGGTGTCTCTGGCCACACGTGCATTCCGGGCTCAGAGGGCCCCCAGGGGTTTCTGGGTGTCCTCCGGCCTCTGGGCAGCTGTTCCCGACGGTGGTGGTGACTCCCAGCAGACAGATGTCAGGGAGGTGGGAGGTCAGTATTTCTCGGGATCTTGGCAAACGGAGATGGGTGAACTGCCGCAGTTGTCACTCACGGTCTTGCTGGAGCCGGAGCTGCGGACGTGGGAGCAGCAGGGTTCAGAGCCCCGTGTCGGGGTGGTCCCCAGGCTCTCAGGATGGGAGGGGTAGGGCTGGGGCCGAGCCTCTCCGTTCTCTCCTCTGATGATAGAGTGTGGCCCTGACCTTGAGGGAGACGACCCTTTCTAATAGTCATCCTCCTAGATTTCGGGTTGGATGTGACAGAGCCCTGGCTGGTAGGTCAGTTGGTTAGAGCAGCCGTCGCCAGCCGGTGGCCCGTGAGGTCTGGGAGGTTGGCGACCGCTGGGTTAGAGCATTGGCGTGGTTTCCAGGTTCGACCCCTGGTCAGAGCGCATGCAAGAAGCCACCAATGAACGCACAGATCAGTGGAACAAGACATGGGTGTCTCTCTCCCTTCCTGTCTCTCTCAAATCAGTGCGTTAAAAACAAACAAAGAGCCCTGGCTGGTGTGGCTCAGTGGACAGAGCATTGGCCTGGGGACTGAAGGGTTCCAGGTTTGATTCCAGTCAAGGCCACATGCCTGGGGTGCAGGCTTGGTCCCCAGTAGGTGTCATGCAGGAGGCAGCCAATCAATGATTCTCTCTCATCATGGATGTTTCTATCTCTCTTCCTCCCTCTCTGAAGTCAATAAAGAAATGTTTTAAAAAGAAAAGAAAGTGACAAAAACAAGGCCCAGTTTGGCTGAAGCAGACAGGGCACTGATGGCCTCCTCCAGTTCTCCCTTGGAGCGGCACCAGAGCTGCTGACTCCCTGTCCCCGGGCAGGTCCGAGGCTCGCAGAGCCCTGGGTCACTAGTGAGCCTGCTTTAGCTCACGTCTCTCCCCGCGTGTGCAGTGTCCACGCGGGACCTGCCCTCCACGACCCACGAGGCCCCCTAACACCCGCCTGTCACCAGCGAAGGGTCTGCTCCTCCGGGGTCCCTTCCTCCCTAAGGCTGACGAGTCCCCGTTGTGCTCACCGTGTGTGACTTAGCCTTCGTCCAGCGGTGGGCACTGGTGTGGCTGCGCCCGCGTTCCCGCCTGTGGAGCGATGCTGCTGTGAGTGTGGGTGTGCACACCCCTCGTCAGGACCCTGCTTTCCGTTCTCGTGGGCGTGTCCCCAGGAGTCCGGCTGCTGGGTCCTGCGGGAGCCCCGTTGGCAATTTCCTGAGGGCCCTCCGGACCGTATCCACAGCGGCTGCCCCGCTGTGCAGTACACGGTGCGCAGGTTCCCTCCACGTTCTCACCAACACTTCAGTTTAGGTAGTCGTTTTGAGAGCAGCCGTAACTGGTGTGAGTTGGCGTCATTGCGGTTTTGCTTCTTCCCGACGACTAGTGCTGTTGAGCATGTTCTCCTGGGCTTTCGGGCCATTGGTATGTCTTTGGAGAAAGTGTGTTCAGGGTCTTTGTCTTTAAATTGTTATCTTGTTGAGTTGTCCTAGCTCTTCATGTGCTCTGTAGCCGTTATCAGATCTGTGGCTTGCGAACCTTTCCCCTCATTTTGTGGTTGCCTTTTTACTCTGGACAGTATCTTGATGCACAACATTTCTAAGATTCTGTGAGGTCCAATATGTCCGTTTCCTTCCCCGTGGCTCGGTGTCACGTCCAGGAAATCGTCGCCAAGCCCAGTGTAGGACGGCTTTTGTCCTGTGTTTGCTTCTGAGGGACCTTATGTTCGAGGGCTTACGTTTAGGTCCTTGGTTCATTTTGAGTTAATTTTTGTATATGGTGTTAGGTGAGGGTGACCCTTCCCTTTCCTCTTTTTTCAAAATAGTATATTTTCATTGATTTTTTTACAAAGATACAAGGAGAGGGAGAAAGAGGGATAAATATCAACAGTGAGAGAATCACGGATCGGCCGCCTCCTGCACACCCCACACTGGGGATCGAGCCCGTAACCCAGGCCTGTGCCCTGACGGGGAATCGAACCAGTGACCTCTTGGTTCCTGGGTCGACGCTCAGCCACTGAGCCCTGCTGGCCGGGCTCCCTCCCCTCTTTTACCCAAGTCCCCACAAGCCTGGGGGTGAAACTTCTCTGGACGCTCACGGTGCTGCCTGTCAGGGTGCCTTGCTCTGGAGCCCCTCAGCTGCAGCCCTGCTGTCCACTCAGACAGGTGTAGGAAGGATGCGGGCAGCACAGCACCGAGGGGAGGAGGCGCAGCCCGGCGGCCAAGCAGGCGCTGCTGGGGCCCTGAGCTGGGAGGGGGCTGCCTGCTGGCTCAGGTGGGGGGCGTGGCTGGGTCCTGCGGCCGAGTCCCGTGCCTGCCGTGTCCCTCGTGCCGGGTGCGGGAGACCCAGCCCTGCTCTGCACCTGTCAATGGGGAGACCAAGGCTACAAAGTAGATATCAGTGGAGATGAGCCCACAGCGCAGTGGGCAGAGTGCCGTTACCAGAACAGAGATTGGGGTGGCCGTCCTGGGGTCCTGCGTCATCCTCTGTGCCTGGAGCTGGGCCCCTTCTCCTTCAGGGAGCAGAGCTTGTACTGGCTCGCGATCCAGCAGCTCCCCACGGACCCCATTGAGGAGCAGTTCCCTGCGCTGAGCGCCACGCGGTACTACAATGCCAACGGGGATGTGGTGGAGGAGGAGGAGAGCTCCTGCACCTACTACGAGTGCCACTACCCGCCCTGCACGATGATCGAGAAGCAGGTACGGCCGCTCCGTTCCCGGCCCCTCAGCCCCTCGGGCCTGTGCCGTCCCGGGCCGGGTGCTCCCATTGGATATAGCTCCTCCGCAGGACTGAGCGGTCACCTGCTCTGTGCTTTCAGCTCCGGGAGTTCAACATCTGCGGGCGCTGCCAGGTGGCGCGGTACTGCGGCTCGCAGTGCCAGCAGAAGGACTGGCCTGCCCACAAGAAGCACTGTCGGGAGAAGCGGCGCCCCTTCCAGCATGAGCTCGAGCCGGAGCGATGACGGGGCAGCGGCAGCACGGCCCTGCGGACACGGTGGTGGTTGAGCCCGGTGGTGTGGGAGAAGCCAGCAGCGCCCGGAGCGGCGGCGGCCCTGGTTGTGGGCACTTGGCGGGGCCCAGCGCTCCCCTGGAAGTGCCCCTCCAGTAGAGACAGCTGGGAGGCTCCCGCCAGGATGCTTCTCGTTATTTATATGTTAATATGTTTGTAAACTCATGTACAGTTTTTTGGGGGGGAGGCCGTGGGGGGTTAGGAATTACAAATAGAATCATTTGCTGTCATCCTCAAGCAGCACACGGTCAGGCCATGTGTCTCAAACTGTCACAGAGCAGCAGCCGGCCCAGGAGCGTGGCCTCGGCGTGGCATCTGCACAGAAAGTAAAGGGCAGTCACCTAGCATCTGCTCTGCACTCCTCCTTTACCGCTGAGCCTGTTTCCAAGTGGGTCGGGCCCTGGGGTGGGGGCCCCGCCTCGATCCTGGGCTTCTCCCAGGAGTGAGGCCCAGACCACTGTCTGTGGCCGTGGAGCGGACCCGGGTGATCACAGCCCAGCTGTGAAGTTCTCACCTAGGCTCCTGAGTGGCCGGCAGCTCCGTGGGGGCTCGGCCGGCAGGTCTCTCAGGCCCTGCCTGTGAACAGCGACCGGGAGGATGGGAGCTCTGCTCCCCACCCACCGTGCTGGGCCTCCGCCCTCCCTGGAGCTACAGATGTCCGAGTGCTGGGCCACCTGGCAGCACACCTTGCACAGCCCCCTGGGGCAGTGAGCCGGGCTGTGTGGTTGGCATCTGGCTGAGAGGATGAGGCTGGCCCTCCAGCGTGACTGGGCGGCCCCGGCCCTGGAGGTCCTGCTACACTCTCCATGGCAGCTCTTGTGTGTGCTCACTGCAGCCTGGCTGGACAGCCCCATGCTGGCCTCTGTTCTCTGCTGAGCTTCCTGTCGCTCCTTTGCATGCATGGTGTCCTGTGCAGAGGCCCGGGGAACAGGAGGGCTCTGTTTTAGCCCCGAGGGAGGGTTTTCTGGATGTGAGGACTCCATGTTCCCCACACACTTGTTTGCCAGAAGCTCCTTTGAGGCTAGAGGTCAGGCATGGGTATTTTCTGGGGCCGAGCATTTTGCTGCACGGACGGTCTGTTCGGTCCCTCCAGACTCTGGGATGAGCAGTGATGGGCTCAGCTATTGGGGACGGTGACATGTGTGATCCTGAGAGACTGTTGTCCCTACAGCTGGTTTGAGCTCTTGGGACGTTCCCGGTGACCGCTGCTTCCAGAGGCCAGTTCCTGCCAGGACAGTTGGGGGTGGGGGCCTATATAGGCACAGGCCCCAAGTGCTCAATAGTTGCTTTCAAACGAAGGTTCCTGGGCAAGGAGGCACCAGGCTGCGGCTGTGGCCTTTGCCTGTCCTCTGGGGAGTGGCCAGGTTGGTGTTCCAGCCCGTCTACATCCCCTGATGAGCACGTGGCTCTGCATTCAGCCGTTCCCCAGAAAACCACACTGGAAGGGCCGTGCCCAGGGTCTGCTGACCACATGCCCACTGGGTCCTGACACTTGGCCGCTCCCTACGTGTCTCGTGGCGCTTCAGGCATAGCCTTGACCTGGGGGTCGCTGTCGGCCATGGGGCTGGGAACGTGGCCTTGGCCTAGAGTTGGCCTCTGCAGCAGTTCCTTCCCTGTGCTCATGTCACCACCGTGGCGCCTGGAGCAGGTGCTGTTGGGAAGGTGCCGTTGGTCCCCAGACTGTCCACTAGCTTCCCTGGTCCACTGCCTGATACCCAGCTCCAACCTCTTGATCTTTGTATCCACACAGCTGAGAGCATCTACGAAGCCCCACATTCAGGAGGCCCGTTCACTGTGGGTTGTTCCTAACCTGTTGGGAATGTGGCGGGTGGGCTGTTGACTCTCGTTTGTCTCTTTCTGGGGCAGGTCCACGACTTGTCTTCCCAGTCCTCTCCTCTCCAACAGTGTGGGCGTCCTGTAGCCTCCGGGTCTGACCGTGGCTGTGCTTATATCCTAATCCACGTGGCGGGGGACCCCTGCCCTCCCTGGACGCTGGCTGTTCTCCGGGCACCTGCACCTGCTGCGGAGGGCCTGGCTCCTCTAGGCACCTCCAGTAGGGCCTCTCCCGCTGCCCTAGCGGGCAGGCCTGCGTGCCCGCTGCACCCGCTCGCCTTCCTGGGTGGGCAGGAGGGAAGGAGGGCAGCCGAGGGTCAGCTCCTTCCACCCTGGACTCCGCTGCATGCATGTCTAAGCCCTTTGCACACTTCCAACCTCCTCCGCTACCCTCATGGGCCCAGCTGTCCTGTCAAACCCCAGGCATGGGGCGTGCCCTGGCACGTGGGGCCCGCCGAGGTCCGCCGGCCGGGAGGGGGCGCAGGAGCCCGGCCTTACGAGGGGGCGGCAACTGCGGCCGGAAGTCCCTCCCCAGCACACCGGAAGGAGTCGGGAGGGAGGCGACTGCGGAAGGGGAGGAAGTACCTACCCGTGCGGTGCGGTCCTTTCGCGCTTGGGTGTCGGCCCCAGCCGGCCCCTCTGTCACTCCGGCCTCGGGCCCGACCCAGGCTCGCAAATTGGCCTCGCCACCCCACCACCGCAACTCGTTCCCCATCGCGTCCGACGGCTGGGAGATGGGCGGTCCCGTGCAGCTGATGCAGGCGGTGGACACGGAGTACACGGCGGACTCGGTGGAGTGGTGCCCGCTGGAAAACTGCAGGCACGTGCTGGCCTGTGGCACCTACCAGCTGCGGGAGCCGGAGAACGAGGTGCGCGGGGCCTGGCCCTGGCGGTCTGGCCGTGCGTCTCTGGGCGTGTGGCCGCGCGCAGGGAGGTCTGGAGAGGCAGAGCCACCCCGGCCCCCACCTCCCACCCCCATGGCCAGACCTCTCTGGTCTGCAGCCGGAGAGCTGAAAGACAAGTGCCCTGTGGAGGCTCAGGAGGTGGCGGTGCGACGTTGGCCTTGTGGCCTGGGGGTAGATCAGAAGCGGCGTCTCTGAAGCAGAAGGCCCTCTGGTTGCAACGTGGTTCCAGCCGATGGGTCAAGTCTCAAGTAAAGAGAAAATGGGGCTGTGTGGGGACTGCACCCATCTGTGGGAGCAGACATGTGGGCCCAAACCGCGACCCTCAGGGGTGACAACTGGCGCCGGCGCACAGGCCTCCGCTAGCACTGCCCCGGTGCGGCCCTGAGCGCAGCCGGCCCCTGCTGGCCGGTGTAGGAGGCTCTGTGCTGGGCCCGCACATTGCTCACACCTGTGGGAGGGGACTTTTCTGCAGCTCCCAGGCAGGATCCGGCTCCGCAGCCCTCTCCCTCGCTCCCTGCCCCACCGTCAGCCTCTGTCAGGGTCACCTGGACACACCTGCATCTTTTGTAGAGCAAACGGGACGTTTCTGAGCCTCACGCCCGGTTAGGCCGTCTCTACCTGTACAGCTGCAATGACCTCTCTGCTTGCTCTGTGGCCGAGATCCAAAGAAGAGACACGTCTGCCATCCTGGACATGAAATGGTATGGACTTGCTAGCAGCCCCATGGCCTGGAATCGTGTCACTGGCAGGGAGCCTGATGCCCGGCAGCCTCCCACCGACGGGCAGCCTCCAAGCTGTGGCTCGGCTCTTCACTGTCCTGCCCACCTGCGGGCACTGGCGGGGCGAGGCAGCCTGGGGGTTCGTTTGCTTTGTCAGTGTCCGAGCCCCAGAGTCAGTATCATTCTGAGAAGTGGGAATCTTGTTGGAACGGGGTTGTGAGTAGGGCAGTGGTCGGCAAACCGCGGCTCGCGAGCCACATGCGACTCGTTGGCCCCTTGAGTGTTCTAACGCCACTTCCTCAAAATAGACTCGCCCAGGCCGAAAACCGACTTCTGCGCACGGGCCACGAAGTTTCAATCGCACTGTCCGTGCGCGCCCGCACGCGTTGTTTTGTGGAAGAGCCACACATGCAAGGGGCCAAAGAGGGGCATGTTGGCTCGCGAGCCGCGGTTTGCCGACCACTGGTGTAGGGGCTTCCATGCGAATGGCAAGTTCCTGGGGTGCATTATGCTGTCCTGTGCCCCCTGTTCTGACTGGCATGTGAACTCTCCCTCAGGTGCCACGTCCTGGTGGCTGGCCATGCCGTCTTGGCTGTGGCCAATGCTGATGGGTTCATAGAGCTGTTCCAGCTGCTGGGATCCAAGGTCAGTGGCCGGGACGGGCGTCCTCGGGGTTGGAGGGAACCCAATGGAGAGGGTTTGGGGGGGAGCGTCTCCCTGGGGTAGTCTCTGTGCAGGGAAGTTGTGCGCGCAGCAGCAGCAGCAGCAGCAAAGGCAGCCACAGCCCATTTCAAAGTGTTGGGTTCTGCCTCTCACCGAGAGGAGGTCCCTTATGTGTCACCCGCAGAAGGGCTGACGTGACGGGGTGCTGGTTTACCTGTTGATGGATCTGCAAGGTCTTCTGTAAGAAGACCTGGGCCACCGTTCTTTTATTTTTTTTACAATATATTTTTATTGATTTCAGAGAGGAAGGGCGAGGGAGAGGGATGGTGAGAGAGAATCACTGATCAGCTGCCTCCTGCACGCCCCCCACTGGGGATCGAGCCCACAGCCATGACCTCCTGGTTTATAGGTTGGTGCTCAACCATTGAGCAACACCGGCCGGGCAGCAGTGGCTCTCTTACCTGGGACCTGCCCTTCTCAGTGACGGTTGGGAGAGCACACGATCGCAGCGGGGACTTGCTGGGTGTTGGACAGCAGCCCTGATCCTTGGGAGCCTGTGGGGAGGGGAGGGGAGAACCCCCAGGCTCTGGCTGGTGGCAGCGGAGGACTTGTGTGGAAAGGCCCTGCTCCTGGTCGCGGGGAGCAGCAGCTGGTCCTGGGAACAAGGGAGGAAGACAGGGCCCAGGGACCAGATCGAGGCAGGAGCCATAAACCGGGAGCTGCCTGTGGGTGGGTTAAGTGGGTCCAGGTTGTATAATAAAACCTCGGTAGATGTTAGGAGAGAGAGACAGCGCTTTAGTGGCCAGTCGCGGCTTCTGAAAAGGAAACCAGAGGAAACTGTCTGTTGTCTGTGTCTCTGAAGACCCCGCAGCCTGGGGAGCTGAGGGCGGCCACCAGGGCCCTTCCAAGCCCATAGGGGTGTGGTAGCTTGGGCGGGCGGGTGGTGGTGGGGGAAACTGGCAGCAAGGGGCTGAGGAGAGAGGCTGCTTCCCCAGGGTCAGGGCTGGGAATTCCTCCTGCAGGTGTGTGAGCTCTTGGTCTCCCAGTGAGTGCAGGCGTTCACCTGGGAGGGAAGGAGGGCGAGAGGGAGTGGCGGCCGCCGGAGCTGGAGGCTGACCTCCAGGGTGCCGGGCCGCCCTTGACGCGGTCTCTCCCCCAGGAGACCACCTACACCCTGCAGCCGTTTGCCAGCTTTGCCCTGAGCAAGCAGTGCCTGGCCTTGTCCTTGGATTGGTCCACTGGGAAGGCAGGAAGGTAAGGGCCATGTCTTCGTGCTGACGGCTCGTTCCTGCTTTTGTGCAGGAGCATTGGCACCACCTGTGCTGCCCTGGCTGTGGCTCCCTAGACCCGGGGTGTCATGCTGGCCCCCCCCCAAGGACAGAAATCCCAGCTTTCCAGGTAAAGGGTGGTGTCTCCTTTCGGAGAGGCTGACACTGATCTGTTTCCACAGGCTGAGTGGGAGCTCCGCTCACCAGGTGCCCAAGCAAGCTGCTCACACACCGTGCCCACGTGCCAGGCCCACGCAGAGCCGCCCGGGGCAGGTCTCGGGGGCACAGCGTGGCACTGCTGGGGAACCTGAAGAGGTGATGAGTGGGGTCTGAGTGCAGTTCAGCGGCTTCTCCATTGCTTCCGTGTCTAGGGACTGTGACCAGCCCTTACAAATCATCAGCAGCGACTCCAAGGGCCGGCTGTACCTGCTCAAGCTGGACGAGGAGGGGTCCGGGCTGCAGGAGGTGACCACCTGGCAGGCCCACCGCTTCGAGGCCTGGATTGCAGCCTTCAATTACTGGCAGCTGGAAGTGGTGTACTCAGGTAGGTCTCCTGCACCGGGCGGCAGTCACGCATCGGCATCACGCTCCCCCTCTCCCCGAACGCCAAATGCGCTGGGAGGAGCGAGCACACGAGGCGCGGTTGGGCATGACGCTGGCCTCGCCGGGATCAGAGACCGCGTGTGCAGAATGCGCTTTCTGGGGCGAAAGCTGTGGCTGGTCCCCACCTCAGCACAGCGGCGTCAGCTGCAGGATCTGCGGGTCCTGGGTGGTGCTGACAGGCGGCGGCGGCGGCGGCGGCAGCGGCGGCGGCGGCGGCGGGAGCCCTGCCTCTGAGGTGCTGTCTGCACCGAGTCAGCAGAGGCCCCAGCGTGGCCGGTGCTTGTGGGCCCCGGAGGCTCGGGAGCTGGGTTTCGCGTTGCCACTGCCTTTATGGGGGTGTACCTTCCTGAGCGAAAGGGGGTGGGAGAGATGGGTCCACTTCCTGGGGCTGTGACTTGGGGACGAGAAGGGAATGGTGGCCTGTTCAGCCTCTGGCCAGGCAGGGTTCTCCCCCCGGAGGTGGCGGCCTTGGTCTCTGAGGGGACAGGAGAGGAGCCGCTGCACGCGCAGGATGCAAAGATCCCACCTCTTCCTTCTCCGCCCCCAGCTGGGAGGAGCGGTGGGCTCCCCTGTCAGACCCAGGAGGCTGGGCGGCCTCGCCCCCCCAGAGCCGCTCCTGCCGAGGTTCTGGCCGCAGCCCCCAGGCCAGCGGCCCCTTCGGCCCATCTTGCTTGGCTCCTCACCAGCATTTGGCATGCGACCCTGGGTCTGGACCGGGCTCCCCTGGCCGCTCCCCTCCTGCTCTCCGCCTCCGTCCTCGCCCTGCAGGGTGGCTCTCCTGAGCTCAGGCACTGTCTCTGCTGGAGACATCTGCCCTTGGTCCTCCGTCCTGGGACCTGCCCCAGAGCCCCCACCCCCGCCCCTCTGTTTTTTTAAATGTGGAACGCTTCACGAATTTGCGAGTCATCCTTGCGCAGGGGCATGCTAATCTCTGTATCGTCTGAATTTTGGCATACGTGCGGCCAAAGCGAGCACCAGCCCCAGCACGGCTTGGTGGCCACACCAGAAACCCCTGCCTCCTCGTGCCTCCTGGGGCCCACGCCTCGTTGGTCTTCTCAGGTCTCGGCCCCGGCGGCCCCTTTCTCTCCTCCCGTCCGGCTGTCCCCTCTGTCGTGGTTCATCCCGTGTTTCATGCTGGCCTTCCCCAGGGCGGGTCCTTCAACAGCCTTAGAAAACAACCAGGGTTCCATTTCATTCTCCAATCAGTCCCTCTGCCTTGCGGCTCAGCTAATGCAGGGCAGGGGTACAGTGGGGCAGCGGGTCGATCATTCAGGACCAATTCAGTTACCCGGCAAGCGTTCACTGAGCACCTCCGGTGTGCCAAGCTCTGTTCTGGGTGCTTGGGGGCACATCCGTGAGGGAGGGACAGTCCCTGCCTTCACTGAGCCCACGTTGATGGGAGGAGATGGACAGAACCCGACACCAAATAGACAGTAAGTTAGCCAATCACACGGGAGGGCCGAGGCGATAGGTGCTGGTAAGGAAGAAGGTAGGATAGGGCCAGGGGCCAGGGTGCTGCACCGGTGCAGACGGTCCCGTTACAGAGCCGGTCTTGGCGGGGAGGGCCTAGAGAGGGGGGTGGGGTGAGGTGGGCAGTGGGGGAGCCTGGCGTGCTGGACAGCCGAGAGGAGCCAGCAGGAGCAGGTGACAGAGGTCACAGCCAAGGCCAGGGCCGTGCAGGCAGTCCCGGGAGGACCTTGGCCTCTGCTGGTGTAATGGAGCCGTCACAGCAGCTCTGATTGCTGGTCCTCACTCGGCGTTCCGCCACGGGGACCTGGCAGTGTCCCCGTCACCCCTGCCGCAGAGCTGCCAGCTATCCCTCCTCCCCTGCAGGCGCCTCCCCGCGTCTAGAGGCAGTTGTGGCTCAGGGGCCCTGTGCGGGGTGCTGCCTGGGGCCCTTCAGTCTCGTGGCAACCAGAAACCCCGGGGAAAGTGGCCCCTCACAGACTCGAGTTCCCTCCCTGGGACACGGCCGCCTGCTGCTACAGTACCATTGTCAGCCGTGCTTCTCCCACAGGTGGGGACGATGGCCTCCTGAAAGGCTGGGACACCAGGGTACTTGGCGCACCTGTGTTCACCAGCAAGAGGTAAATCCGGGGCCGGCGGTGGGCTGACAGTGCCGTGTCCACCTGCGCCTGTGCGCCTCCGGAGAGGCGGCCTGCCCTGCGCCTGCTGAGGTCTTGCCCTTTGATTACAGACATTGCATGGGGGTGTGCAGCATCCAGAGTAACCCCCACCAGGAGGGCATCCTGGCCACGGGGAGGTGAGGCCGCGGCGGTTCCTGGGCCCTTCCTGCAGAGGCTCTCTCTTCCTGTCCTTGGGCCAGGGTGCAGGTGTGGGGAGGGGGACTCATCCGGGTCCTGGTGAGTGGGGTGGTCTCCCGGAGACGCTCCTGCATTGGGGCCCTGTCGTTGGGTTTCAGCTATGACGAGCACGTTCTGCTGTGGGACACGCGGAACATGAAGCAGCCGTTCGCAGACGTGCCTGTGCAGGGCGGCGTGTGGAGGCTCCGGTGGCACCCCCTGCAAGGCCACCTGCTCCTGGCGGCCTGCATGCACGGTGGCTTCAGTATCATCGACTGCCAGCAGGCCACGGGTGAGTGGGGCTCCCGGCCGCCTGTCCCACACATCCCAGCGTCCCCCAGGCCCGGCTGTGAGCGCAACGGAGTCTCAGTTGCAAGCACTCTGCCCTTGAGCTGTAGTTCTTCCCTGAGCAGCTCGGTTGTTCTGGAACCTTCTGCATTGCAGGGGGGACCTCTGGGCCAGGAGTCTTCGCACTTGTCACGTTCCTAACCACCCTCGGCCCACCTTCTGCCTTGTCCTTCCTGCCGGCGGACAGTGTGGTCTGCACGGCCAGCTGCCCCCAACGTGCTTTCCCTTCCCCTCCTGCTCGACTCTCCCTGTGGGCGAACCAGCACCGGTCCCGCCAGCTGTGCTGGGCCGTCCTGCAGCGTGTGCTCTGGCAGGTCCTGGGACTTGCCAAGCATCGACCAAGCCTGCACGGCCCTGCTTCGTCCTTGAGCATTCTGACTGCGATTCAGATCGCTGGGACCCTGACCCTGCACGTGGGAGGCAGCGGTGGCCACCCTTTGGGTGCTGCGACTTTCCAGCTGGTGACTGCTCTGCGTCACATCCTCACTGGCCCTGGCGTTCCCCAGCGGCTCCTGCCAGCCTCAGCCCTGCCCTGGGCCCAGACACCTCAGGGTTGGACCCCTCATTTCTCTTCCTGGTCGTGTGGCTCTGACCTTCGGCAGCTCTGTGCCTTCTGGCCGCAGGCCTGGCCTCTTCCCAGTCCCACCTCCAGCCCCAGAGTTGCCACAGCAACTCACCGCCAGGAAACTGCTCACGTTCCAACTCTTCAAGCTGAGCATGCTGACCAGACCTTCCAGCCTGGTCGCCACGCCCTGGGCCTCCCCTCGTCCCCGTGTTGGTGGTTCCCCAGGAGCCGTGCTCTCCCTGCCTTGCCCTCTGCGGGCAGCTCCTTTGGCCTCAGCTGCGCACGTGTCCTGCCAGCCAGGCCGCGTGCTCAGGTGCACGGCGCATCACACCTGGTGTCGGCCTGCCTCTGTCCACCTCGCGTCCACTCCCGTGACAGTGGTGCTCGCCAGTGTCCCTGCAAGGGTGGGCAGGGCCGTCGGCGGGGAGGGGTGGGGGGCGGTGTTTGACGAGACGGGCTCTGTGTAACGTTGCATTTCCTGTTCTGTCTCCGTCCAGAGAAGAAGCAGGACACGTGCACCATCTCTGTGTCCCACACGCTGCCCGGATCCCTGCTGTACGGAGCCGACTGGTCCTGGCTCACCTTCTGCCATGTGCCGGAGGCCCAGCCGTCGTCCTACTGGGGGTCCTTGTCCAGCAGCGACCTAGGAGCTGGATCAGAAGATGAGGTTGGAGGCCAGTTGCCAGGACCTCCCTGTTCTGGTAGTCTAGCAGACGACAGGAGTGGAAGTAAGGAAAGGACTTCTCCCCAGCCGTCCACAGAGGACGTGAGCCAGCTGCACAGCCCAAGAACCAAGGTCTGTGTCTCAGGCATGGAAACAGCCAACCTTGACATCAACCTGCTAGCCACTTGCTCCTTCTATGACCACGTTCTTCACCTCTGGAGGTGGGAGAGCAGCTGAGCCAGGGAGCAGGTCCCGGCTCGGGATCATAAAGACCAGGCCGTGAACGAGCTGCCTCATTCCCTCACTGGGGTTTGCTGGTCTCCGGTGCCTAGTGTAGGGCTGCATCTCGGGGAATCTGCAGTGTGGACAGTCAGGAGCTGCTGGCTTCTCAGTCACCCTTATCTGCGGGGTCCTTCCAACAGTGACTCTGGCCCTGACTGGTGTGGTTAGTGGGTAGAGCGCCGGCCTGCAGACTGAAGGGTCCCAGGTTCAATTCTGGTGAAGGGCACATGCTTGGGTTGTGGGCTCGATCCCCAGTGGAGGGTGTGCAGGAGGCAGCCGATCCATGATTCTATCATTGATATTCTCTCTCCCTCTGGAATTAATTAAAAAAACACAAAATAACGGAGATTCTGGCCGGGAGGGCCTCTCCCAGCTCAGGCTTATGTGGATCTGACTTTCAGTTCTTCCCACCCATTTAAGCACTCTTTATGGTAATGATATCAGCAGAGATTTCCCATGAGCTTTTAAAAGATCGCCTACCTCATTGAGGCACGGGGAGTGCTTATGTATTTGCCGGCTTTGCAGCAAGCGAAAGGGTGGGTGTGCGGAGCTGCCTTAGCTGTGGGGAGAGCAGGGAGGGCCAATCACACTGCCTCATCGTGGCTTCCGTGAGCTGAGGAGCTTCCCCATGTTGCACGTGAGGAACCCAGACACAGCAGGGCTCCTGACCCCTGACTTCCGACTTTCACAGGCGAGTTCGGAGTCGCCACGGGCCACTGTTGGATTCGCCAAGTCGTCCGCGTCTCACCGGGGGTACGGGTGCTGGGCCAGAAACTTAGTTTCTCCCTTTCTGAGGATGCAGCACAGCGCGTGGGTGGGTCAGGGCGTGCTGATCATTCCAGCAACTGGTCAGTTCCCGGCTCGGCCGTTGACTGTCCTTTGGAGCTTCCCTTCCTTAAGGGTCAACCAAGTGCTAAGATCCCAAAACCCTAGGGATTGCCGCTGAAACGGGCCAGACACGGAAACACCAAATGACTCGAGTTTGAGCCTCGCCCTCGCTTTGCCCCCAGGGGAGCAGCGCCTCTCACCTAACATGCCCCCACCCCCGCCAATAGCTGCCCTGGAACCCGTGATAAGGGTCACCCCAGGTCCGGGTGAAGGGCCAAAGGGATGGACTGGCAGCGTCGACACGTGGCGCAGAATCACGGGAAGGGGCCGAGACCGCCCTCTGGGTCGCTACGCCCTACCCTCCACTCACAAGGACCACACGCCAAGCACACGCGCGAAGGTAGCCACGGCCTTTAATGGGCGCCAGGGGAAGGGGACGGAGACGCCGGGGTGGCGGGGGCCCCGCCGCGGCTAGCGCGGGAAGTTCTTGGGGTACAGCTGGAAGAGCTTGCCCTCCTGCGTGGGCTCGAAGCCGTACTTCTCCAGGCGCTCGGGGTCGAAAGTGCCGGCCCTGAAGTCCTTCTCGATGGCGGGCGCCACCGCCTCGCGGAAGAGCTGCTCGGCCGTCAGGGGCGTGTCGGTGCCCGCGGGCGCGCGGTAGTTCACGTAGGGCTTGAGCTTGAAGCCGGTCAGGTCGGGCACCACCAGCTCGGGCACCTGCTCCTTGATCATCAGGAACTTGCCGCCGCGGACGAGGTAGCCGGTGCTCTTCGCGCCGCGGCTCTTGTAGAAGGTGCGCGGGCCCCGCTTGCTGGTCCACTTGCTCATGCGGTCGGCGCCGCGGACCACGCAGCGCGCCGCCGCGGCCAGGAGCCCCATGCTGCCGCCGCCGCTGCTCTCGAGCGCCCCGGGCCCTCCGCGGCGCGCTTCCGGCGCCAGAAGCGGCTTCCGGCGCCCGCCCTCCGCGCCGCAGCAAGAGCCGCTCCGATTGGCTGCGCCGCGCCCAATACGCAGCCGCGGCCCTGCGACGGGGCGGGACCGGAGGGGACCCGGCCAATGCGCGGGGAGAGCCGGCGTCGTGCGCCGCGGCGAGAGCGCGGGCTCGGTGAGTGGCCGCTGTGCGCCCCGAGCTGCGACCCGGCGTCCGGCCTGCGGGGAGGGGTGTCCCGCTGCTCCCCAACCCGCGCTGGGCGCACTCGGCCGCTGGCCGCTGGGAGGAGCCGCAGCCCGCTCCTCTCGGGCCCCGGACACCAACCGTGCGCCCACCCGACGCCCCCAAACTCGTTGCCCCCGTAACTCCGACACCCCTTAACCATGTTGCTGCTGTAACACCAGCGCCCCTAACCGCGTCGCCCCTCACACCCCAGTAACAATGAAGCCCCCAAACCCGACGCCCCTCTTAACACCCATTTCCCTGTGACACCGACGCCCCCCTACCCGTGACCCTTGAACCCCGAAGCCACAGTAACAGCGACGCCCCTGTAACTCGGACACCCCCTAACCTGATGCCCCTGTCACACTGACGTCCCGTTACCCTGACGCCCCATATCCCCCAAACCCCCAACTGACTCCTCCCTAACCCTGGTGTCCTCAGAACCTCAATGGCCCCCCTAAATCTGACGCCTGGTAATACTCCTGTTCCCTAACCTCCACAGCCAGCCCAGATACCCCGTAACTTGCCATTCCTACTAATCCTGACATCCCCCCCAACCCTAGATATCCCTAACCCTTGGACACCCCTAACCCTGATATCCCCCCAACCTCGACCCGGGCTCTGCAGGCCCCCAACCCTGGTGCCAGGGCCCTCAGCTCTGCACTGGGTCCCTCCCCTCTGGCCCCAGGCTGTCCCACCTAGAGAAGTGGCAGCAGGTGGGGGTGGGGGGTGAGCTCTGCCCCACCGCGAGCTTGGGGGTGTGGGGAGACAGGCCAGGTCCGGGCAGTAGCCGGCCCAGGGGGGGTCCAGGCCTGCTGGCCTTGAGGGACTCAGGAAGGTTTCCCTGCGGGGTGGGGAGAGCACAGGACATTTGACCCCGTGAGCAAAGGTAACTGACCCCACACCTGCCGGCTCCCTGACTTCTCTGGGTGGGATTTTGTAAGAGAGAAACCCTCCCTTGCTCCCCCTTTCCTACGGGGCCTGGCCAGGTGAGCGGGGCTGGTCCCCTGGACCCAAACACACCCACTGGAGGGCTCAGCCACACAGGACGGGAGGTCCCCAAGCCCGGGCCTCTGGGGAGGGTGCCCTCGGGCCTGTGCCCAGGCCAGCTTGGAACTGCCACTGGCAGGCACCAGGCCGGGACCAGCTGCTCGCTGCCCTGGCTGGCTGGGCCGGAGCGGGGCCTGGGCTGCAGTGCAGGTGCCCCGTGGCCACGTGAGGGCTGTTTCCGGAGAGAGGAGTGGCTCGGTGCTTCGGAAAAGGCAGCTCCTCTTCACGGAGGAGTTCTTCGTCTGCGTCTTCCTGTCAGTGGGAACGGATTGATTTATGTTTGTTAATCCTCACCCGAGGGTATCTTCCCATTGGTAGTTAGAGAGAGAGGGAAAAGCAGAGAGAAACACGGCAACTGGTTGCCTCCTGCACGAGCCCCGACCAGGGCCTGGGCCAGGAAGGAGCCTGCAGCCGAGGTACGTGCCCTTGACCGGAGTCGAACCCCGGACCCTTCGGTCTGCAGGCTGACACTCTACCCACTGAGCGGGACTGGCCAGGGCTGAAAACATAGTCAAAGAAAAGTTTTTAACGTGTTTTTAATGATTTTAGAGAGAGGAAGGGAGAGAGAGAGAGACATCGATGGGCTGTCTCCAGCGCTCCCTGTCCTGGGGATCGAGCGGGAACCGAGCGGGAACCGAGCCTGCCACCCGGCATGTGCCCAGACCCAGACCAGGACCGAACGGGTGACCTTTTGGTGCACAGGGCCCTGCGCCAGCCACCTGGGCCCTCCGGCCTGGGCTGAAAACATAAGCTCACCGCGGAAGGGGGCCCGGGGGCAGGCTCTCCCGCCGGCTGAGTTGGCCGGACACTTGTCCTCGTTCGAACGTCTCTCTTCTTTTGCAGCCATGGAGCAGGAGGAGCACGCCGGCCCGCAGGTAGGGAGCACGAGCGTCTTCCCCGGCGGGGGCTTCGTGGGCCAGCTCCCTGGGGCCTGCGGAGCGAGGGGGTGGCCCTGGGTCTCCCTCCCCGGTGGTCGTTCCTGGCCCCAGAGTCACCGTGAGGAGTTAGTTGGGAGTCTGAGGCGCGGGACCTTGGGGACTGTGCGCCGGGTCCGGTCACCGTGCGCCCGCCCCTGGACCGTCTGAGCTTGGCGTGAGGGGGGTGTGGCCGTGGGTCTGAGCACCCCGCCTGGGCCAGGAGGCGCGGGGCCTCGGGCAGGAACCCACCCAGGGCAGAGGTTGAGTTTCCCGGGCACTTCCTGTGGTCCGGACGCAGTGCTCTGCTCGCGGTGCTGTTCTGCGGGCCCTTCCGTGCCGTGGTCTTCTGGCACCGATGCCGAGTCCTGTGCCAGCTCGGGGGGTCAGGCAGGAGTGGTAGTTGTCGGGCTTGTGCAGAGCTCCAAAGGATGGACAGGCGCCATCCTGCTCCTCGGCCTGGGGAGCGGCCTTGGACGGAGGGGCGGGCCGAGCCGGCTGGTTTGCTGGTCTCCTTTTCCTCTTCACCTTGGGGGGCGGGTGCGGCTCGGCAGCGTCCTCCACCTCGGCCTCTGCCGCTCTCCAGGGCTTGCTCCCCCCTCCCTCGGCCCCCCTCCCCCCGTCTGGACTTCTGAGGCCAGGTCAGCTCTTCCCCTGGGGTGGCTGAGAGTTGGCCTCTGCACCCCGTGGCCAGCGGGCCTTTCCCTCTGGACTCGCAGCCTGAGAGCGTAGGGTTCAGATGCATTCAAGGCTCGTGGAGTGTTTGCCGTCCACACAGCCGGGCTGCCGGCCCCGCCCTGCCCTGCTGGCCCCACGGCGGCTGTGGACACAGGTCTCCCTCCCGAGATGGGGGCCAGGCTCTCAGCGCCCGGAGGTCCGCTGCCTTCCTGGGTCCCCTGCCCTGACCCTGAGCGCTGTCTCTGCCCTGGAAGCCGGGCCTGCCCTGCGTTCCTGACCTCCATGCTCTCCCCCAGGCTGGCGTCTGCCTGGGCACCGCCCTGCAGTCCTGGTGGCTGCTGGTGATGGAGCAGCGGTCACAGTCCACCATGGTAACCAGCGCCCCTGGCTGCTCCGGCCCCTCGTGCTCTGCCTGTGGTCGGGTGGGACGGCCCCTCGCAGCCTCGCTGACCGGCACTCTGTCTGCCCCTCTCCCAGCTGACAGGGATGGCCATCGGAGCCCTCCTGGCCCTGGCCCTCGTGGGCATCGCCGTCCTTTTTGTGCGCAGGAGGCTTAACCAACAACGTGAGTCCATCACTTCGGACTGGCTGTGGGAGGGCATCGGGAGGTCCGGGTGACTTGCCCCGTGTTCCGCCCTCCATCAGGCCCCTCCCCCGCCCCGTGGCTGTGGGTGGAGACCTCTGGCTGTGCAGGCTGGGACTGAGCCCGTGGGCCCCACGGGGTCTGCGTCTGTCCACACTCTGTGCAGTGTTGCCCAAGCCGCCTTCCGTGGGAAGAGCGCATCTCTGGGTCCCCTCCAGGCGGGGGGGGGGGGGGTGTCATCCTAGACAGACGCTGCCCTTGCCCCCAGCGCCGAGGGGGGGCAGGGTGCAGGCTCAGGCGGCCACTCTGCTCCCTTGCAGGACAGGTGCAGCCCCCGCCCCAGTACAGATTCCGGAAGAGAGACAAAGTGATGTTCTACGGCCGGAAGATCATGAGGAAGGTAGCCTGGCTCCTGGTTGCGGCCCGTGCTCGGCCTTGACCCCGAGCCTCGGCCCCCACCGGCCTGGCCGGGATGGCTCTGTGGCTCTGTGCTGGGCTGTGGGGCTCTGGGGGCCCGGGGAGGCTCGCGGGGGTTTGGGGGGGTCCCTGGGTGGGGCTGCGGGAGGTTGTTCGGGGGCCTTGGGGGGGGCTTGCCATGGGCTGCTCTGGCACGTGTGCTGAGACCGAGGCTCAGTAGCCCTGGAGTGGACGTCAGCTGGAAAAGGGGTCGGAGGCCCGCTCTGGAAACATCTTGAGGGCACGTGGGCGCTGAGGCGGGCGGTCCCGCCAGGATATGGGGCCAGGTCCCCGCGGGGTGGAAGCCCCTCTCTGGGGATGAGCATTCCGGTCCAGCCAGTCCTACTGACCTGAGCCCACTCCCGGCTCTGAGGGCGGGAAGGACGCCAGACGCCCAGAGGCCCGTGGACTCAGCGTCAGGCTCCAGGCCCCCTCGTCTGTCTGGTGACCCGCGCTCCTTGCAGAAAACCCGCAGCGTCAGACAGGAAGCGTGTGTGTCTGGCCCGGGTCCTGTGCTCGGACCGGTGTCAGGTGCTGGGACTGGAGGTCGGCTGGGGTTGCTCCCGGCATGGTGGCCGCTCGGAGCCCGGACACACTGCACCCGCTGTTGGCAGGGGCTGGGCCTGGTGTGGGCACAGTGCAGCTGCTCCAGCTCTGCAGGGCCACACAGATGGCCCCGGCAGGTTGAAGGAGCTGGTGCATGTTGGGCAGGGAGCCCAGGAATGCGGTCCAGGGGTGCAGGGACACCTGGGAGGGCCCACACCCCACACCCCGCAGCACAGCTGAGACCCTGGGGCTGACCCCTCACGTGGCGGGAGAGCTGAGGGGCAGCAGAGGGGCCAGGACGGGCCCTTGTCACACCGCGGCTTGTCCGGGGCAGCCCGGTTGGCCTGACCATGGGGAAGGAGGGCAGGACCTTCCATACCGGGTGATGGTGCAGAGACGGGGCGGAGGGAGCGGAGCGGCGGGCAGGGCAGGCTCCGGAGGCTGAGGAGGTGGCCATGCCTCCTTCCGGGAGAGGGGTCGCAGGCCCTCTGTGGGCGGCACTGGCCTGTGGGGGTCACAGTCCAGAGCACCGAGGTTGGTTCCCATGTCCTGGGCTGGCTGAGGGCTGGGGCTGACCCCCGAGGCCGAGACCTGGACCTGTCCTGTCTCGGGGTGTGACTTGGCCTCTCCTGCTCACTCTGCAGGTGACCACGCTCCCCCACACGCTTGTGGGGAGCACGGCCGTCACCCGGCAGCGGGTGAGGAAGAGGACCAAGGTGCTGTCCTTGGCCAAGAGGTACTGGGGCTCCCCCAGGGGTCCCGGCTGAGCTCCCCAGCCGCAGGCTCTGCTCCAGGGCGCGGATCTCTGCTTTTAGGATCCTGCGCTTCAAGAAGGAGTGCCCCACCCTGCAGCCCAAGGAGCCGCCGCCCTCCCTGCTGGAGGCCGACCTCACGGAGTTCGACGTGAAGAACTCGCACCTGCCCCTGGAGGTCCTGTACATGCTGAAGAACGTCCGGTGAGGAGCTGGCGCAGCGCCCGCGCTGCTGGGACCGCACAGCCGCATGCCAGGCCTGCTCCGTGGCCCTGAGGGTTCGCAGGGCCTCCTGCTGCCTCTGCCTGGGGGTCTGCTCCATGGCCCTGAGGGTTCGCGGGGCCTCCTGCTGCCTCTGCCTGGGGGTCTGCTCCATGGCCCTGAGGGTTCGCAGGGCCTTCTGCTGCCTCTGCCTGGGGGTCTGCTCCATGGCCCTGAGGGTTCTCGGGGCCTCCTGCTGCCTCTGCCTGGGGGTCTGCTCCATGGCCCTGAGGGTTCTCGGGGCCTCCTGCTGCCTCTGCCTGGGGGTCGGAGGGGCCCTCTTACCTGTTCCTGCTGTTGTGTTTACGGGCATGCCAGCACTCTCGCCTGCCGGCGGGCCCTCGGAGCGAGTGGGAGTTGCAAGCCCGGGTCTCCTCCGCCTCTCCCTGACCCCTCCTTCTTCTAGCCCCTTCCCCTGGCCGGGAGGTGCTCCTCCCCTGGCCCTGGCGACGGGTGTGGCTCACCGTCAGCGTCCCTGCGCCAGAGCTTTGAGCTGGAAACAGCGGTGGGGTTTCTGTCCCGGTGGGGACTCCAGGCTGCAGCTCCGGGGGAGCTGGCTCTCTGCATCCGGCCGGGGGGATGCTGGGCTGGCCCCGTCAGCCTCTTCCCAGGCCGTCCCTCCTCCCTGAAGACGCCCTGTGCCCTTCGGCCCCGCAGGGTCCTGGGCCACTTTGAGAAGCCGCTGTTCCTGGAACTCTGCAAGCACATGGTCTTCGTGCAGCTGCGGGAAGGGGAGCACGTGTTCCGGCCGGGGGAGCCGGACACCAGCATCTACGTGGTGCAGGACGGGCGGCTGGAGGTCTGCATCCAGGACGCGGTGAGAGCCCTGGCGCGGGGGTGGGACCCCGGGGGCGAGAGCGCGGGGTGGGGCACCTGCTGTGTGTTTCCTGGAGGTCTGCCCTCTTGGCATTTCCTTAAGTTTTTCCGTTGAAAAGTTAGTGCAGACTCTTAAGTTTTAGTACTTTGAGGAAAAGGCACACGTTGATCCCGACATGGGACGCAACTGCTCTTGACGCTGGCGGGTATCGCACACGCACACGCACCCGTTTCGTTGAGTGGGTTCGGCGGCATTTAGTGGTTTTGCTTCTGCTTCACCCGACCTGTCCTGGGCATTTAGAAGTGCCCCCCACTTCCTCACAACACCGCTCACGGCCGGGCGTTGATCTGCGCCATCAGCCGCACCCGGGCCCTGTTCTCAGGTTTCAGATCGTGACGTGACACGAAGGAAGCGAGTGAGGCATCGAGGCCCTGGCAGCTGGGCACTTGCTTCCTGCGCTGTCACATCCCACCCCTCAGCGCAGTGGCTGGGTGCCCTGCAGGCCAGACGCGCCCAGGTCTGGTTGCTCTGCAGGAGGGCGTGTGGGTTCACGTGCCCTGAGGTGTGACCCGGGCTTCCCCCTGCTGGTTACCGTTTAAGACTGACACGTAGGGAATCCCGGGCTGCACGAGGTCGCTCCCCAGCCTCGTGGGAGTGCCCCCCTGCCCACGGGCGGGGCGCCGGCTGGATGACTCCTGCCCCTGCGTCTGGAGTTCCACAGGCACGGCTCCCCTGCGCTGGTGTGTGGGTAGTCAGAGGCCACAGCTGCCACGCGGTCCCGGAGACTGAAGGCGCCGGGAAGCCGTCGCCAGCGCCGTCGGGGCCGTGGGAATGTCGGAGTGTAGTGCATCGCTTGCTGGGACTTTCTCGCCGTGTAAAGTTAGAAGCGTGTAGGATGAAGACGCTCACACAGTGTGGGAAAGCTACGGCAGCTGCGGGTCACTCGTTCCTGAGGGAGGACACCTCTCTGTAGCGAGCGTGGCCACGGGCGGTGCTTGCAGAGTCCACACGGCAGGTGCCGCCCTCACAGCCCGCACTCCCCGCTCCCCGCAGCCCCGCCCGCCCCGCCTGCCGGCTTTGGTAGTTCATGCAGCACTCACTGTTGTGTCGCACTGTCCCCTGCTCTCAGGACAGTTAATGCCTGACCGGGCTGGAGGCCCAGGCCCCACCTCCCAGGTCTGTGCCCGGCAGACCTCTGTGTCCCACAACCCCCAGATCATCCAGGGACGCATTTCTCCCAACGCCCTCATCGTTTAGCGCACATGCGTGTGTGTGAAATCGCCAGTGTTGCCCAGTCTTAATCCGGGGGGAAAAAGTATCAGAACGCCGTGTCTTACACTGACAGGACGTGAGTTTGGTCCCCAGCCTCCGGCGGGGCTGCGGCCTCACGGCGGTTTGGTGGGATTCAGGCTCTGTTCTGGGGTGCGGACGGCCCTGGGGTTGGACGACGGTCGTGCGGGTGGGCTTCGCCGTTCTCACGCTGCCCGTCCTCTGGAGCGCATCCCTCCGGTCCCGCAAGGCTGCAGGGAATGGCCCCGCCGAGTGGCTGTGGAGGCCACTGCCCAGCTGGCCGAGCCCCCGCCAGTGGACTGCTCTGCTCTGCCCCACGTGTAGGACGGCTCCGAGGTGATGGTCAAGGAGGTTCTGGCCGGCGACAGCGTCCACAGTCTGCTCAGCATCCTGGACGTTATCACCGTGAGTGCCCGCCGCGCCCCGCGGCAGCCAGGGCCCCGCCCCATAGCGGCCACAGACGGCGGGCCCACGAGGTCCCGCATCTCAGCAGAGCTGGCTGCTCATGGGCTTGGGGCATCTCTTAAACGGCTGTGTTTGGACGGGGTCACCCCCACACGTGGCCCAAGAGCCAAAAGGCCTGCAGCATCACAGGTGGAAACGCCCCCTGCTCCCCAGGGCCCACCCTGGCACCTTGGTCCCGTCCACTGGCCACTGTCACGGGGCCTCGGACGGGCGTCGGCTCGCATGCCCGAGTTCAGTCTGTAGGACACTCCTCCTGGGTCCCGGGGTGCACCCCTCACAGAGGCCGAACCCCCTCCCGCCTCCCTCCCCAGCTGGTGAGCCGTCTGAGAAGCGGTTTTGCTGGTCTAGTCAGTGACAGGGCAGCATCTCCTGTTACCTTGGGGTTTCTAAGAGTTTATCGTGGAACGTTCCAAGCCTTCGGCCGTCGGAAGGCGGACGGGGATGAGTGTGTGTGCCGGGCGCCAGCTGCGGCCTCGGCTCAGCTCCTCGCCTCCCCTGACAGTTTCCTTCGAGTAGAGTCCACGCCGTCACGCAGACCTTCCCACACGGTAGCCCATCAGTGCGCCTGTCACTCAGCAGGTGCGCTGACGTCAGCCTTCTCCTCGGGAGCGGCACCCTCCTTTATAGATTCTCACCTGAGGGTGCTCCCCATTGGTTTTTAGAATGGGAGGGAGGGGGGCAGAGACATCGACGGTTGCCTCCCACCCATACCCGACCGGGGCCGGGGCGGGGACCAGGCGGGTGCGACGTGCCAGGTGCGACCTGTGTGCGGGTCCACGGCTGGTGGAGAGCCAGCAAGAGCAGTGCAGGCCCTACAGCCTTGTGCCGCAGAGCCTCCTGAGCCAGCGCCTCCTTGGTGCACAGCGAGGCTCCATGGGGGTCGCTGGCTCCAGGCGCCTTGCGGGGGGCCCTCGGGCTGGTGCCTGGCACGCCTGTTGCAGCAGGGACTTGAGAGCCGGGTGCGAACTTCAGGCCAGGGGGAGCCCCACGTGCCTGTCCTTGCAGGGCCACACCGCGCCCTATAAGACCGTGTCTGCCCGCGCCGCCGCCCCGTCCACTGTGCTCAGGCTGCCCGCCGTGGCCTTCCAGGGCGTGTTTGAGAAGTACCCGGAGACCCTGGTCAGGGTGGTGCAGGTGGGTGCTCCCGGGCCGCCCGGCGTGTGGGCTCCAGTGCGTGCAGGGGGCGGAGGGAGGCAGGGAACCTGGTGACGCATGATCCACAATAAGAACCAACACTCGTGACCTCGGAGAGGCCTCGGGCCTGCACTAGCCCCAGAGCTCCCTTAGCCTTCAGTTCCTGTTGGAAGCGATTTTAGGTTCATAGGAAACTTACAAAGGTGACAGTGCGCTCCCGCCCGAGGCTGACACTTAGGTGACCATGGAGATTGTCAAAATGGGGGGGGGGGGGAGGGGGTGTTTCCCGGCCCGCGGGGCCCAGGCGAGCTCACGGCCCACGGCCCTGTCGCCCAGATCATCATGGTGCGGCTGCAACGGGTCACCTTCCTGGCTCTGCACAACTACCTGGGCCTGACCACGGAGCTCTTCAACCCCGTGAGTGCGGGGCCGGGGGGGGGGGGGGTGCCTTCCTGTCGGCTGGGGGTGGGCTACGCCGGCTCCCACCCCAGAGGCCTCGGGAAGTACTCATGCCCGCCTCGCCCTCCCCGTGCTGCGCTGCCTCAGGCCAAGCCCTCCTGCTTCCCACGTTACTCTTCGTCTGATGAAGAGCCTTACGGTTTCTGACCGTTTTGGTCATTGTCGTACGCTTGCCGGGTCTCTGTCGCCTCGAGCAAACCAGTTCTTGTACGCGTCTGGTTTCAAGTCCGCCCTGGCTGCCCCACTCTGAGGGTGCACGCCCGCCCGGGCACTCAGGGCAGCCCCTCTGGCTCCCGTCCCAGGAGAGCCAGGCCATCCCCCTGGTGTCTGTAGCCAGCGTGGCTGCCGGAAAGACCAAGAGGCAGATGAGCTGCGGCCCCGAGGAGCGGCCGGAGCGGCCCCTGCGGTCCCAGGAGTCCTGCGACCCAGGTACTTGCCCGGGACAGACCTCCGCCCGGCCAGGCCTCCTTCCCCTGCCGGCCCTCGGTCACCGCTGCCTCCCCGTCTCCGCTGGGGTCTCGCCTGGGGAGAAAGTGTCCTGGGGGTGGGCTCTGCTCTCTGAGCCCTGACCGTGGTCATCTGAGACCTCAGGAGGGGCCGAGATTTGGGGAAGAAACCGACCATGGAGGCTCCTCGGCCAGGGGTCCCCCTCCAGGTGCCGTAACTGGATTTGACAGACACGTGGCTGACGGGCGTGCAGTTCCGTCCAGCCGTGTTGCTGGGGTCCCTCCTGAGGCTGGGACCCACTCGCCTGAGGGCAGTGGGGCGCTGACGCTCGCCAGGCTGGCAGCCGTGCCCGGGGCCGCCGCCGAGGGCTGGCTCTGAGGAAAGGGCACCGTGGGTTCCAGCTGGCAGGAATTGTCCCTCATGGTGCCCAGCCAGCGGCAAGGGGCGGCCAGTTCAGGAAGACCTGGAGACGGGCGAGCAGGGCCTGGTGCAAGGCTGTCCCTGTGCACCCGTCACCTGGGGAGGCGGGCACAGGCGGTGGGTCGGCAGGTGCAAAGAGGTGTGGCTTGCGAGGCAGGTGTGCAGAGGCGCCCGGGCCCCGAGATGGTGGCGTGTGCTGCTGTGGGGACGGAGGCCCACCTCACCCACGCCCTCCCTGCAGGCCACAGGGGCCGGGCAGCCTACCTCACCCACGCCCTCCCTGCAGGCCACAGGGGCCGGGCAGCCTACCTCACCCACGCCCTCCCTGCAGGCCACAGGGGCCGGGCAGCCTACCTCACCCACGCCCTCCCCGCAGACCACGGGGGCAGCCGGGCGGCCCACCTCACCCACGCCCTCCCCGCAGACCACGGGGGCAGCCGGGTGGCCCACCTCACCCACGCCCTCCCCGCAGACCACGGGGGCAGCCGGGCGGCCCACCTCACCCACGCCCTCCCCGCAGACCACGGGGGCAGCCGGGCGGCCCACCTCACCCACGCCCTCCCCGCAGACCACGGGGGCAGCCGGGCGGCCCACCTCACCCACGCCCTCCCCGCAGACCACGGGGGCAGCCGGGCGGCCCACCTCACCTACGCCCTCCCCGCAGACCACGGGGGCAGCCGGGTGGCCCACCTCACCCACGCCCTCCCCGCAGACCACGGGGGCAGCCGGGTGGCCCACCTCACCCACGCCCTCCCTGCAGGCCACAGGGGCCGGGCAGCCCACCTCACCCACGCCCTCCCCGCAGACTGTGGGGGCAGCCGGGCGGCCCACCTCACCCACGCCCTCCCCGCAGACCACGGGGGCAGCCGGGCGGCCCACCTCACCCACGCCCTCCCCGCAGACCACGGGGGCAGCCGGATGGCCCACCTCACCCACGCCCTCCCCGCAGACTGTGGGGGCAGCCGGGCGGCCCACCTCACCCACGCCCTCCCCGCAGACCACGGGGGCAGCCGGGCGGCCCACCTCACCCACGCCCTCCCCGCAGACCACGGGGGCAGCCGGGCGGCCCACCTCACCCACGCCCTCCCCGCAGACCACGGGGGCAGCCGGGCGGCCCACCTCACCCACGCCCTCCCCGCAGACCACGGGGGCAGCCGGGCGGCCCACCTCACCCACGCCCTCCCCGCAGACCACGGGGGCAGCCGGGCGGCCCACCTCACCCACGCCCTCCCCGCAGACCACGGGGGCAGCCGGGCGGCCCACCTCACCCACGCCCTCCCCGCAGACCACGGGGGCAGCCGGGCGGCCCACCTCACCCACGCCCTCCCCGCAGACCACGGGGGCAGCCGGGCGGCCGCCGGCGGGCCTTTGCTGAAGAGGAGCCACTCCTTCCCGCTGCCCTCTGTCCACGAGGAGATCGCGGACGACCTCGGCCAGGCCCAGGCGGGCGACCAGGCCGCTGCAGCGCCCCCAGGTGAGAACAGGCCACAGCACACGGGGCTCCTCCCGCACCCCTGGCCGGCAGCAGGCACAGCTCACCTTGAAGGCTACACATTACGGTCGCAGCATCTGCATCTACACGCAGCCTTCCGGGTCGGCGGGCGGCCGGGAATGTGCGCACGTCTACCACAGGGCGTGGGGTCGGGTTTAAGAGACGTTGGTATTGCAGTGCCTTGGCTTACCAGTTAGTTTTTTACATTATACTTTTACTGACTTCAGAGAGGAGGGCAGAGGGAGAGAGAGAAACATCGCTGATGAGAGAGAACCATGGATCGGCTGCCTCCTGCACGCCCCACACTGGGGATCGAGCCCACAACCCGGGCACGTGCCCTGACCGGGAATCGAACCGTGACCTCCTGGTTCCTAGGTCTACATTCAACCGCCGAGCCACGCCGGCTGGGGCAAACTGTGATACCTATCTAACACGTAGTAGGGTAGCATAGTAAGTACTAGGAACACGTGGTGTCTCGGGATGAGAAAAGTAGCTGTAAGCTGTTACTTTCATTTTTATTATTCTTGGTTAATCCTCGCCCGAGCACCTTCCATTGAGTTTTAGAGGAAGGGAGGAAGAGGGACAGGGACCAACATTGGTGTGAGAGACGTGTTGGTTGGTTGCCTCCCGCACCCGCCCTGACCCGTGCCCTTGACTGAACTCCGTCCTCGGGCCGATGCGCTACCCTCTGAGCCGAACCGGCTGGGGCAGGAACTCTGTTACTTCATTTTTTTAAATATGTTTTATTGATTTTTCACACAGAGGAAGGGAGAGGGAGAGAGAGTTAGAAACATCGATGAGAGAGAAACATCGATCAGCTGCCTCCTGCACACCTCCTACTGGGGATGTGCCCGCAACCCAGGTACATGCCCTGGACCGGAATCGAACCCGGGACCCTTCAGTCCGCAGGCCGACGCTCTATCCGCTGAGCCACACCGGTCAGGGCGAACTATGTTACTTTAAACGTTTTGGAATCTCATCCACATAAGCCAGGAGCTGTACCGACTTGTTTCCTGTGAAACGTAACCTGGAGGACACTCGTGGAAGCTGGCCCTGCGGTGCCTGGCGAGAGTCCGTCTGTTGCTCCCTCTGAGTGCACGCTGTTCCCAGGCCGTGCGCCGTGGAGGGCCATGCGGCCCCAGCCCCCCCAGAGGCTTTCCCGCGTGTCCCCACGCACAGCCTCGCGCTGCGTCTGCTTCCTCTAAACCTCATCCCCTCTGACTGCGCTTCTCCTCCGTGTGACCTGCATCCAGGAGGCTGGGACCCGCTGCCAGGGTGCCTGTCAACCTTCCCCGGGGAGCATGTCCCCACCTTCTGAGGCTGAGGGTTTTTAAACGCGGACAGGACTGTGGGCGCCAGGGACGGGGCTGCCCCCCACAGGCCACCTGGGTGCTACAGCGCTCACCCTCCTGCCTCTCCACTTGGGGGGCCTCTTGCCGGAAGCCCACCGACCTGCCTAAGCCTGACACGCCGACGGGGACTCTGCATCTGTGGGGACGCCCGGCTCGTGCCTGGGGGCCGGAGGCAGGCCCAGGGCTGAACGGCAGTGTCTAGGCTAAGATTGGCAAATGATGGCACGCTGCCCATGTGAAAGGCACCCCAGCTCCGGGGCCTCATCCAGAACAGACTCCTCCATGGTCCGCAGGCGTGGGGGGCCCACCAGCACCGCCCTGAGTCTTCCTCTGTCTGCAGGTGCCCCCTCGGACCTGCGCATGGCCTGTGACCGTGCCAGGGTGCCCCTGCGGGCCGAGGAGCGCCCCGGGAGCGCGTCCAGCAAGGTAGGGGTGCCCCCAGGCTCTCCCTCCCCAAACCGGCGACCCCCGTCCCCTGCCCCCTTCCTCCGACCCCACCGGCGACCCCCGTCCCCTGCCCCCTCCCTCCGACCCCACCGGCGACCCCCGTTCCCTGCCCCCTCCCTCCGACCCCACCGGCGACCCCCGTCCCCTGCCCCCTCCCTCCGACCGCTATCTGTGCCTCTCAAGTCCAAGAAGAGCGTGCTGGTGGCAGAGACGCCCTCCGCCGTCTTCCACTACTCAGACTGTGACCTGGATGAGACCGTCGCCAGCACCAAGACCGACGCCATCTTCCGTGCCGCCAAGAAGGACCTGCTGACCCTGATGAAGCTGGATGTAGGTGCCCCTCCCGGCCTGATGCCCACACACCGGGCGCGGCCCCGTCCACAGCGCCAGGACCCGCCGTGCCGTCCCAGCCATGGCGATGGCACGGAGCCTGCTGCCCGGCTCAGCCGTGTGCGCGCGCAGCTTTGACGGGATCTCTTCCGTGTTGTCGCCTGAGGCTTCCATGCAGATGGAGTGACGGAATGCCAGTTGTGCCGGTCACGGAAGAGCCTGGCATAGGCATCTGCTCTCGGCCAGGGCTGCAGGCCGGCCTCTCCCACCGCGGCCACCGTGGTCCCTCTGGGCTCCATGCGCAGCGGGTGGCTCCGTGGGCGGGCTCCGTGCGCAGCGGGTGGGCGGGCTCCGTGGGCGGGCTCCGTGCGCAGCGGGTGGGCGGGCTCCGTGGGCGGGCTCCGTGCGCAGCGGGTGGGCGGGCTCCGTGGGTGGGCTCCGTGGGTGGGCTCCGTGCGCAGCGGGTCCCACGCAGCCCTGCAGCCCCGCCCACAGCAGGCGTTGGACGAGACACCGGCCCAGTGAGTCCCCGTCCCTCGGGTGGCAGAGGCGTCCGCGGCCCGCCTGGTGCTCTGGGCCGCACGGATGTCTGCCGGGCGCCATCGCACAGTGGCGGGGGTCAGGGTGCCGGCGTCGCTCGCCTCGGCCGGGCGACTCCGCGCTGGCTGCTCCGAGCTCCCTGTGCGGACTCCACGTTTCTGTTCAGGACCCTGCGCTGTTGGACGGCCGGGTGACATTCCTTCACGTCCCGGGGGGCACGGTGGTGTCCAGGCAGGGGGACCAGGTGAGCGGGAGGCCTGGGTCCGCGGGGGCACTCACGGCGAGGGCTCTCCCGGGCTTGTCCTCGCGGGCTGGGCACGTGCCCGCCCTCCCCGGCCCTCCTTCCGCCGTGCCCCCCTCGGAGGAAAGACGGGCTTTCCCCATCCTCACAGGAGGCGGGCGCCGCACCCCGGGTCTGGGTCACGGGGGGAAGCCCGCTCCAGGGCCTCTGCGCCCTCGGCCCATCCCCACACGCCCGTCCCCTCACGCCTGTCCCCTCACGCCTGTCCCCTCACAGCTGGTCCCCACACGGCTTGTGCCCACATTGGCCAAGTCCGTTGGGACTGGCCCTTCCTGGCCAGACCACAGGGACGAGGTCCGAGGGGCAGGGTGAGTTGGTTTGGAAAAAGGTCACGCGTGGGCAGATAAGTTGGGGCTGGCGTCAGCGTGTTTCACGTGTCGACGTTGGACCCGAAATGCCTGTGACGCGGGGGCGGACGGGCAGGCACCTTGTCGGCGCGCTGACCGCCCACCCGGCCGGCCCGTCAGGACGTGAACGTGGCGTTCGTGGTGTCGGGGCTGCTGCACGTGTACCAGCGGAGGATTGACAGCGAGGAGGACAGCTGCCTGTTCGTGGCGCGGCCTGGGGAGATGGTGGGCCAGCTGGCCGTGCTCACGGGCGAGCCCCTCATCTTCACCATCAGGGCCAACCGTGACTGCAGCTTCCTGTTCATCTCCAAGGCGCACTTCTACGAGTGAGTCCCCGCCCGCCCCCGCCCGCCCCCGCTGTGGGGCCCCTGTTCCCGGGCCCCGCCCCTGGAGCCGAGGCGAACCGCTGGGCGCTCTGGTCGACACGCCAGCCTCTCCGTGCCCAGACGTGGGAGCAGCTGCTGGGGCGCAGGGCCTGGTCCCTGTGTGTGTTTGTGTGTGTGTCCATGTCAAGTATGTGTTGTGTGTGTGCTCACTGCACGAGTCCCTGATGCGGCAGCTCCCGCCCTGCAGCCATGCCTGCGGTCCCCAGGGTCCTCATCCCACCCGGCTTCACGCACCAAATTCCTGTCTCCCCAGCCGCCTCCTGCATCGCGGCTCAAGTGCCGGCGGGTGCTGGGCATCCCTTGGCCGGCGCAGGGGCTTCCCCGTCAGCCTCCGCAGAGCCAGGTCCCCGGTGTGCTCGGCTCCCGCTTTTGTGACCTTGGCGATTGTCACCCCCTCCGCCCACGGCTCGGGCTGGTCCTGAGCTCCTCGTTCCGCCAGGGCAGCCCTGAGCTGTGCGCTCCCCGCCCCGCTGCCTTCTGGAGCCTCCCAGTGCAGTGGGGCCTGCTTCTGCCCTCAGCCTCGGCAGCCGGTGACACGGGGCATCCGGGGGGTGGGTCGACCATGTGCCCACGGAGCCTCTGGGTGCCCTGCCCCACCCGCCCCACTCCGCCTGTGGCACATGGTGGGGCAGGGCCCTGCCCCCGCAGCGGATGGGCCTCCTGGTGGCCTGTGGCCCGGGACATCGCAGGGGTGGGGGGTGACAGCTGGGGGTCTTCACAGCCCCGAGGCTGCCGGCGGCTGGTCGCCAGGGCGGGTGGGCAGGTGGTAGCTGTGCTCTGGGCTCCAAAGTGGGAGTCGGGGTTTGACAAGGGGGGTGCAGGTCCCGTGTCCTCTAAGTGCTGGGCCTGCGGGAGGGGCCGGCTGACGGGGCCGTCTTGGCAGAATCATGCGGAAGCAGCCGACCGTGGTCCTGGGCGTCGCGCACACGGTCGTGAAGCGCATGTCGTCCTTCGTGCGCCAGATCGACTTCGCCCTGGACTGGATGGAGGTGGAGGCGGGGCGCGCCGTGTACAGGTGGGCGTGGGGCGAGGGCGCAGGGCGGCGTGGGGGCCCTGAGGCGGGGCAGAGCTGGGAGACTCCAGGTGTGGCCCCTGGGCTTCCGTGGCCCGTGCTCACCTGCTGGGCTGGCGGGCCCTATGCTCACGCACACACGGGTGCTCAGCGGACCCACGCCCGCCTGGAACACGGCCCCTCGGCGCCGGCAGCACAGTGAGTGTGGAGGTGCTGCTGGGCCCCGGCTCCTCGGCAGCGTGAGGGCTGAGTGCGCACTTGGGTCACCGCTACCCCCTTCGTCAGCTGTCCGTCAGAACTAAGCACGTTTAGGACACTTGCTTACCTGAGTGTCGCGTGGACCCGTCCCGTGTGGCGCACGTTTTGCACGGAAAACAAACACGTTTCCCAAGGCGAAAGGGCGCCGCGAGGGGGCTCTGCCTCGGTCCGCTGCGTTGGGTGCGAGGGCTCCTGGCCGGTGCCCTGCCCGCTCCCAGCGCCCCGTCCCTGCAGGCAGGGGGACAAGTCGGACTGCACCTACATCGTGCTCAGCGGCCGGCTGCGCTCCGTGATCCGGAAGGACGACCTCAAGAAGCGCCTGGCCGGGGAGTATGGCCGCGGAGACCTCATTGGTGTGGTAGGGCTGGGCGCAGTCGGGCCGGGGTGGTCCCACTGGGCGCTGCCCTGGGTGCGGGGAGGAGCCCTCCTCCCGTGGTGCTCCGTTTCCTGGGGCGGGTGTGCCCGCTCCCGTCCGGGCTGCAGCACAGGTGGAAGCCAAGGGTCAGAGGTCTCCAGACCTCGGGGGCCTGGCTGAGGCGCCCTCCCCTCCCGTCCTCGCCGGCTCCCACGTGCAGGAAGCACCGCCACGCGCCCCGCCCTGTGTCCTGGGCGCCGGGCAGCAGGTGTGAGCAGTGCAGCCGGCACCCAGCTCCTCTTCCTCAGGTGGAGACGCTCACCCGGCAGCCCCGAGCGACCACAGTGCACGCGGTTCGGGACTCGGAGCTCGCCAAGCTGCCGGCGGGAGCCCTGACGTCCATCAAGCGCAGGTACCCGCAGGTGAGGGTCTGAGCCGGGCCGGGGCGCGGGCAGCCGGGGGCAGGCGTCTGAACGGGCCCGCTGTTCCTAAACGCACCCTGAACGGAACCTGAGGCTGCTGCTCCCGACACAGCGTCGGCCAGACAGACAGGTAAACGGCCGAGGCTGCGGGGTCGGAAGAGGAGGGCAGCGCCGTTCGCAGGAAACGGGCCTTTTTCACTGGAAAACAAGCGGCAGCTGAGGGCTTGGGCAACGGGGCGTCGTGTGGGGTGGACCGGCGCTTCCTTGTCCTTCCCTCCAGGGGGCGGTGGGCGCGGGGCAGCCCCGCTAAATCACAGGCTTCCGCCCTGGCCGGGCGCCTCGGACTAGAGCGTCGGCCTGTGGCCCGCAGGGTCCCGGGTTCGATTCCGGTCGAGGCCACGCGCCGTGGCTGCAGGCTCCTCCCCGGCCCGGGCCTGGTCAGCGTGCGTGCAGGAGGCAGCCAGCTGACGTGTTCTTCTCACGTCGATGTTTCTCTCTGTCTTCCCTCTCTCTCCCGCTCTCCCTAACCGTCAGTGGAAAGTATCCTCGGGCGAGGAGTGAGCACACGTGTACACGCATATGCGTGTACGCCGCAGAGTTCTTAAAAGTTGGGTCAGCCGGGAGGCTCTGCCTCGCAGGGAGTGCAGCGCGGAGGCTGGCTGGTCCGTGTGGGCAGGCCTGTGCCGTCCCAGGCCAGGGCTTCCCCTTGGGGCCCAGGAGCAGCCACCCCGGAGTGACTGGCGGGCGGGCACGAACACAGGGAGACGCTGGGCAGAGGGGCACGTCACGCCCTCGTCTGGGCCAAGCGGGTGGCATGAGCTCGTCACGCTCACCGTCCCCCGTGGCCTGGAGCGTGCCCAGCCGCTGGCTTTGGAAACACGGATCCCAGGGGCTTCGCCTGTTGGTTTAAAGGTGTGGGGGTCTCTCCGCCAGGTCGTGACCCGGCTGATCCACCTGCTGGGGGAGAAGATCCTGGGCAGCCTGCAGCAGGGGCCTGCGACCAGTGAGTCCCTGCAGCGCTCCGGCCTCCCCTGCCCCTCTGCATGGCGCCCTCAGGCCTGCCCTCTGCCCCAGACACCACCTCAGTGGGCAAGGGCTCATCCCAGACCTGGAGACTTCCTTCTCCGCCCCCTCCGTGACCTCCCCCTCAGTGGGGGCTGCCTCTGCTGGCTCAGGCCATAGAGAGTTGGGTCCACCTCTCTCACTGTGGGTGTCCGCTTAGCAATGGGGACCCCAGGAGAGTCTCCCTGGAGGAGCACCCAGTGGGGAGGGGCGGGATGCAGCCCACCTGCCTGAGCTGGCAGGGGCAGGGCCACTGCTGGCTGTGACGTCAGGACCCTAGCCAGCCTGTGCCCCCGCCCCGGCCCTTCTGAGGGCTGTGCCTGCCGAGCGTGGGATTGCCGCCGCCACCCTCCCCCCCCCACCCCATGGCCAGGACCAGACCCTCCCACGTGCCTTAGAGGCTACACAGCTGCGCAGAGCTCGTAGACCCCTGTTCCTCTCTCCCTCGGAGGGCTGTGACGTCAGAGGTCACTGGGAAGGACGGGAGGAAGGGGACCCCACGGTTCTTGGTTCGTCTCTGCTCCCTCCTGGGGCTGAGCCCTGGTGGGAAATGGGGTGCAGTGCTTGGCGTCTCAGTGGGGGGCAGGGTGGAGGCGTCCTGGTGCCCGGCTCGTCCCAGGCTGCTGGTGCCAGCGTGTCCTCCAGAAACACCTCGTGACACCTGGAGAGTGTCCCCGGGGGGCCCCACCCCTCGGGCCGACCCACGACCCGTGCTTCCAGGTCACCAGTTTGGGCTGCGCTCCACCGGCAGCAAGTGGGACTCGGGGAACCCGGCCAGCAACCTATCCACGGTGGCCATCATGCCCGTGGCCGAGGACGTGCCCCTCACCGCCTTCGCCCTGGAGCTCAAGCACGCCCTCAGCGCCATCGGTGAGCGGCCCTCCTCCCCCACTCGGCCCTCGGGCGCTTCTGGGAGTGCAGAGCCGGCGCCCGGGGCTGCGGGGCCGCCTGGAGCCGGGCTGCCGCAGGGGCTCTCGCCTCTTTACCGCCGTGGCCCCCGTCTCTCCTGGGGCTCAGTGTGAACCTGCGGTCTGTGTGGGGACTGGTGTTGGTCAGGTGGGGCCTTTGGGCAGAGGATGGTTTCCTTCTGCGAGTGGCGGCCCCGGCCCCGGCCCCCACGCCTGTCCCGAGCCGCCCGCACGGCCTTCACGATGCGGCTCTGCGGCAAGTGGTCCAACCGGGAGGCCTGAGCGCTCAGCTTCGCGGTTCCAAGGTGGTTTGGGCCGTCCGGGGCCCGAGAGCCCGGGAGTGTGAGGACGGGCGGGTCCAGTTCCGTGAGAACCCCAAGGGTCCGAGGGGCTGCACCGACCCGACCGCTCCGGGTGCTGGCACCCTGACAAGACTGCCGTCCACCCAGCAACACGGGACACGCGTCCGTTCCCGTGACCTTCCTTTCCGTGGGCGACACAGACGTTTCCACCGCACGTCCTCCTCAGGCTCGTGCCACGGCACGACCGGCACGGTGCTGTCGTCGGCATGACCGGCGCGGTGCTGTCGTCGGCATGACCGGCGCGGTGCTGTTGTCGCTGGCCTGACTTCATGACCCCTTGCCGGTGCTCGTGTAGCGTAGAGACGGCTGCTCTGGCGCTGACTCTGTGTCCTGCAGCATTGCTGAAGGTGCCTGTTCCAGCAGGGGTGTGTGTGTGTGCGCGTGCGTGTGCACGTGTGTGAGTGTATGTGCTTGTGTGGGGTCGCCAGGCTTTCTGCGCGTCAGGTCACGCCTGCACGTGGAGGCCTCCGCGTCCTCCTCTCCGTGCGGACGTCTGTCCCCTCCGTCTGGTTCCTAGTGCCGCTCAGCAGAGCCGTGTTGGGAAGCGGTGGTGCAGCCAGGCACCCGCCTCGTTCCTGCTCTCGGGGACAAGGCCCTGGGGGAGGCTCGCTGCCGGCTCTCCGTGGGTGGCCTAGGTGTGAAGGAGTGGTTTTCTGCACGCAGTTGACGGAGGGCGTTTCTGTGGGGAGAGGTTGGATTTTGCCGGTGCCTTTTCCGCGTCAGCGGATGCTCGTGGTTCCCCGTGTCCTGTTAGCGTGACGGATGCACTGACGGACAGCCCTGTGTTGAGCCATCCTTGCGTCCCCGGGACAGATCCCCGGGCCGTGTCGTGCAGCTTTGAACAGGCAGCGGGATTGGCCAGCTGGCGTTGTGTTGGGGACTCTTACGTCAGCATTGACGAAGGGCATTGCCTACAGCTTGCTCCTGCTGTCTTTGCCTCCTCCTGGCTTTGGCCTCAGGAGTGCTGGCCCCACGGAGTGAGTGAGAAAGTGCCCCTCCTCTTCACTATTTTAGACGAGCGTGCGGAGGAAGGGTGTTACTTTTTCTTTAAATGTTTGACAGAATCCTGCAGGGAAGCTCTCGTCCAGGGCTTCCCTTTGTTGGGTTACTGTTATTATTATTATTGTTATTGTTATCACAGATCCAGTCTTTTTACATTTCTTCATGAATCAGTCTCGTGTTTCCAGAAATTCCTCCATTTCATCCAGATTATCCAACTTGTTGACGTGCAGCTGTTCAGAGTACTCTCTCTCTCTTTAAATGTATTTTATTGGTTTTTACAGAGAGGAAGGGGGAGGGATAGAGTCAGAAACATCAGTGAGAGAGAAGCATCGACCAGCTGCCTCCTGCACATCCCCCTGCTGGGGATGTGCCTGCAACCGAGGTACGTGCCCTGGACCGGACTCGAACCCGGGACCCCGAGTCCGCAGGCCGACGCTCCGTCCACGGAGCCACACCGGTCGGGGCCAGAGCGCTCTCCTACACCCCTTCATTTCTGTGAAGGCAACGATGTCCCGTCGCTTTTCATTTCAGTGACTCGGACCTTCTCTGTGTCCTCTTTATCCACCCAGCCAAAGGCCTGTCGGTTCTGCTGATTCTCCCACGGAACCGACTGGCGTGTGCTCGCGTCTCTGTCACGGACCTCTGCCTTACCTCTGTTTGCTGTCCCCTCCGGCCAGCTCTGGATTTAGTTCACCTTCTCCCCTGGCCCCTCGAGGCACGCAGCCGGGCTTTGTGACGGCACGTCGGCAGCCGGCACCCTCCCGGCGCCGCTCCTGCCCGCGCTCGGCGACTCCCTGCCTGGCCCGTGACTTCGCTCCGCGTGGGCGCTGTGAGCGCGCTCATGTCCACGTGTGTGTGAGCTTTCCGGTGCTCCTGCTGTCCCTGGTTCCCAGGCTCACACGCTGTGGCCAGGCAGGACACTGCGGTTTCGGCCTGTTGCATGTTTATTCCACTTGTTTTGTGGCCCGACCTGGGGCCGGCCCTGGAGAGTGTCCTGTGTGCCAAGGGCGCGTGTTCTGCCGTGTCCGTCTTCCCACGCATGGGCGGTAGTGTGTGTGCAGCCGCCTCGCTAGGGCGTGAGTCTGCGTTCTGCGTGACTGAGAAGCTGGTTTGTGATTGGCCGCCAGGTGCCCCCCCTGTCAGTGCTGTCAGGCCACCCCCTTTCCGCTGGGCCGTCACTGCTGCCGACGGCGAGGGCGGGGTTCTCCCTGTGATGGCACGCGGCTCCTTTTTGGGGGCAGACATGGCGGACACCTTTCCCGCCCGGCGGCTTGCTCTTCTTCCTTTAACGCTGTGCTTGGACGAACAGAAGGTCTTCATTCTAACGTGGGCCCCCTATCAGCTCTTACGCATTTCACATAAGACGTTTCGTTCTGCCCCGAACCACGAAGGTGTTCTTTTAACACAGTCCGCCTGGGACTGGTTTTGGTTGTGACAGGAGGAAAAATCGAGATTTATTCTGTCTGTTGGGGTCTCCAGCCGACCCAGAACCCTCCCTTCCTGGTAGACAGCCCAAGCTCTGCCCGCAGCCAGGGCGACGCCTTCGCCGGAAGTCAGGTGACCATGTTGGTGGTGGTCGCCCTCACTTCTCAAGGACGTTGCTGCTGAGAGGAGGTTTAGGCTGATAGTCTGGCCCTAGCCTGCGCCCGGTCTTGCCCGGCCTTCCTGGGGAGCAGGCCCTGACGGCCGTGTCTGTGGCTCTGAGGCACACTAGACGGGTGGTCCTTGCTGATTTCAGACCCCGGTGTGGGGAGCTGTGCATCGCAAGCCTGTGAATGTACGCCACAGCCTGCTGGTCTGGGTGTGGGGCGTTGTGTCACCTTGCATTTTATGAGCTTATGCCTCCCCTGCCCCAGCACCCCGCCTCTGTGCTGCAGAGCTTCCACGCCCTTGTGGGTAGACGAGGAGACTGAGGTTCAGAGAGGCCCCCTGTCCCTGTGCCTGGTGAGCCCTGCGCGGTGCAGTCCTCCCACTTCACACCGTGCGCTCACCTGCCCGGAGGCTCCCCTCGGCCACAGGCACTTCCGTCCTGGGAGCTGCAAGGCTCCTGGTGGCCTCAGGAAGAGCCACCTCTGTCTGGGGAGGCAGCGCTGCTCCTCCCGCTGCCTGGCTCACCTGTGGCCGGGCCTCACTGTCTGGGAGGGGGGCTGCCAGGGCAGTTTCTCACCACCAGGTGCTTTCCCAGGCCCCGTCCTGCTGCTGACCAGTGACAACATCAAACAGCGCCTCGGCTCTGCCGCCCTGGACAGGTACAGGCTGCAGGGGAACAGCCGGGCTGCCCGCGGCTCTGAGCACAGCCTGGAGACGGCCTGTGTCTGCGTGCCCTGAGGCCTGCCCCCCATGTCTGCACCCCCACATGCCTGCGCCCCATGTCTGTGCCTCCATGTTGGCCCTCCCACTGTCTGTATCCCCACGTGTGCCTCCATGTCTGTGCCCCCTTTGTCTGCACCCCCATATGCCTGCACCCCCGTATGTCTGCCCCGTGTCTTCAGTCCCTTGCCCGCACCCCTCATGCCGTGCCCCTGTCGGTGCTGCAGCATCCACGAGTACCGGCTGTCCAGCTGGCTGGGGCAGCAGGAGGACATCCACCGGATCGTGCTCTACCAGGCGGACAGCTCGCTCACGCCCTGGACCCAGCGCTGCATCCGGCAGGCCGACTGCATCCTCATCGTGGGCCTGGGCGAGCAGGAGCCCAGCGTGGGCGAGGTGGGGGCCGCAGGGCTGTGGGTGGGGAGTGGGCGAGGGGGGGGGCCGTAGGCAGGGCTGTGGGTGGGGAGTGGGCGAGGTGGGGGCCGCAGGGCTGTGGGTGGGGAGTGGGCGAGGTGGGGGCCGCAGGCAGGGCTGTGGGTGGGGAGTGGGCAGGGCGAGGGCTGCAGGCAGGGATGCGGGCTGGGTCCCAGGGCTGCTGGCCAGGCATGTCGGGGCTGGGGCAGCCACCCCCTCCTCAGATCCGTCCCTCTGCTGCTCTCTCCTTTGAATGAAATGTTCCAAGGACGGATAAGGGAGCCCACACCCAGATCTTGCCCTCGGTGGTGGTTTTAGTGTCTGCGGCCCCGCCCCCCCGCTCCCCCAGCATGGCCTCCTGTGGAGTTGGGGCTTCTGCCCGTGTCTCACACTTGCTGTGTGTGCGGCTGGCCGCAGGCGTGGCCTGTGTAAACGGTGCCCGGTTTTTATCATCCTGAAGCCTCCCAAGTGGCGAGCCCCCACCTGCCTGTCCCCAGTCCCCGGGCCAGGGCGTCGTCTCCTGGCGTGGGCCCACCTAGACCCCAGGGTGTGCACCTTCCGTTCACTGAGGCTGGCGCAGCCTCCAGGGCTTCACGGCAGGAAGCGGCCCCTCGGCACCCCCCTAGCGGCCTCCTCGCTGTCCCTTCCTCTGCCCGCGCGGCTCCCACCTCAGCTCCACCCCTGGCCCTGCGGCCACCGGGGCTCCTGCTCTGCAGGGAGGGGGGCTCCCCGCAAGGGAGGGCCTTTGCAGAATTCATCATCCGAGAAGGTCCCTGTGTTCAGGGGCCGAGGCCCCGCAGCCCCGCTGGTCACAGAACCCGGGTGCCGCCCGGTCAGCGTGGTGGGTCAGCGCGGGGCTTCTGGGCAGCCCCGTCCTGGCTTCAGGCCCCCTGACCGCAGCTCTGCCCCCTCAGCTGGAGCGGATGCTGGAGAGCACGGCCGTGCGTGCCCAGAAGCAGCTGGTGCTGCTGCACCGGGAGGAGGGCCCGGCGCCCGCGCGCACCGTCGAGTGGCTCAACATGCGCGGCTGGTGCTCCGGCCACCTGCACCTGTGCTGCCCGCGCCGCGTCTTCTCCCGGCGGAGCCTGCCCAGGCTGGTGAGCGCAGGAGCACGGCCGAGCCCCTCTAGGCCCGGCTCGGGTTCCTGGGGCCACGGGTGCTGCTGTGCTCCCGGGAGGCAGGGCCCGGGCCTGGCATGAGCCTGAGGTTCCAGAGGGTCTTGGTGGCCTCGGTCCGCACAGCCTCCTGCCTCAGGCAGAAGCCACACAGACCCTGAGCCCTCTTCCGGGGTGGCCTCGGCGGGGGCGCGGGGGAGGGGGTGTGGGGGAGAGTGCAGAGCCTGCCAGGCGTCCCAGCCTGCTGGCTCCGCTCGGGGGACAGCATCGGAAGCTGCGTCCACGCTCCCGCGTCCCTGCCCAGAGCACCTCCCCTTGGGGCTGGCAGGGTTCAGTGAGGTGCGGACAGGGTGGGTGACAGGCCCCGCTCTCCCCTCTGCAGGTGGAGATGTACGAGCGGCTCTTCCAGAGGCCCCCGGACCGGCACTCGGACTTCTCCCGCCTGGCGCGGGTGCTGACGGGAAACGCCATCGCGCTGGTGCTGGGCGGAGGCGGGGCACGGTGAGTCCCCTCGGTCCCAGGCACAGCTCCCGGCAGGTGCTGGGAGCTCAGGGCGGCACCGGGCGGGCCCAGGGCACATGGCCAAGCCAGGCCTCCGCAGGCTGATTGTCCCTCCAGAAGTTTCTGTCGCCTGTGTAACCACTCGTGTGTTCTGAAGGCTGCTCCGTCCTTTGCCGGCCTTCCCCAGGCCCCCGAGTCTCCCCATCGTGGCCCGTGTGGAGGTGCGGCCTGACATCTGTGCCGCCAGGGAGGGTGCAAACCTTCTCTGGGAAGGAATGCCAGCGGCCCGGAGCTGCTCCTCCAGTGGGACTCGCCACACGAGACTGCGGCGTGCAGTCCTCACCGGCGGCAGCGGGTGGCCTGGCCGCCCCTGTGCCCTTCCCAGCACCTGGAGGGCTGGGCTGGAGCTGCTGGAGGGGCCAGGCTGGCTCAGGGAGGGCCTGCCATGGTCCTGTCCCCGCCCCCCACGTGGCCTGGTGGGGGGTGAAGTGCAGACACTACGCTCGCTCCCTCTGAGGACCCTGAGCCTCACCTGGGCCACAGGGTTCCTGGGTGCCTGGCAGGCTGAGCCGTGGGCCTGGCAGGTGCAGCTGCAGGAGGACTGGGCGGCCTGAGTGGCTGGCCCAGACTCTGACCTGGTTGGCACGCCAGGACGGCTCGATCGGCAGCGTTTTTAATGGAAAGTTAGTAACAATCCAGGTGACTGGTCTAAAGGCTGTATCAGAGGCGGGTGCTCCGGGAGTGGAGGTGCCCCTCGGTCTCCGGTTCTGGGGCAGGTCTGGTGCATGACGTCCCAGGAATGTGTCCTTGATGGGGTTGCCCGGCTCTCGGCAGGAGGTCCATGCGCGCTTCTGGCTTTGGTGACGGCGTCTGGACGGAGGGTCCCTGTTCGTTCCTTGGCAGCTGCTGAGAGTCCCTCCTGCTCGCCTTCCCTCGGCCCGCTCCGCGGGGCTGGCCGGCCCCCAGGTGCCGCCGCCCGTGGCTCCGGCGCCCTGCTCGGAGCTTCTCGCCCCCGCACGCCCCTCGGGTCCCCTCGTCCTCGGCGGTTAAGGCTTCTCTCTCCTCGTTGTGCGGCCACGTAGGAACCGTTCCCTTAGGTTCACGCTTGGCGTCCATCCCACCCCTTGAGTCTGATTCTTGGTTTCGTCATCATCTCTAAACAGCTCGAAGCGTCTCCCTCGGACACGGCTCCCTCCCGGCCCTGAACGCTCTGGGCCCCAGGGAGACGTGGGCCGGCCACATGGGTCTCCCCGCCTCACGTGTTTCAGACCAGCATTCCCGCACTCCGCCCTCCGGATGGCCTGGGAGCCGTGTTTCCCTCCTCCACCTTCACCTCCGTCCCGTTCCTGCCTCCGAGGTCTCACAGGCTGTTGGCCCCTCTTAGTTCTCACTTCTCACTGTAGCTCCCTTTCAGTTCCACTTTGCTGCTCCCAGTTCTGTCTGTGCCAAAATCACAAGATTCTGTTTGTGTTAACACAGCTGGACCGGCCTGGCCGGTGTGGCTCAGTGGGCAGAGCGTCGGCCTGTGAACTGAAAGGTCCCAGGTTCGATTCCGGTCAAGGGCACAGGCCCGGGTTGTGGGCACGATCCCAGTGGGGAACGTGCAGGAGGCAGCCGATCCATGATCCTCTCTCATCGTGGATGGTTTCTCTCTCTCTCTCCCTTCCTCTCTCTCTGAAATCGATAAACATATAAAAAGAAACAAAACCAGGTGGACCACAGTTTACCTTGTAACTGGGTCTCTGTAAGCGATCCGGGGCGCCAAGCCAGCACAGGTCGCGCAGCCTCCACGTCCTCTGGGGACGTTCCCTCCTCGTCCAACGCTCACCCTCTGTCCCGTCGGCCCGGCCCCGGCCCCACCTGTGTCTGTGGGTCTGGCTCTGCCACGGAATGCAGTGCCTTCGCGCCACCCCCCCCCCCCCGCCCCCCTGTGGCCAGTGCTGCATTTCCTCCTGTCCCCTGTTCGCCGCTGAAAGGCACGCTGTCGTGTGCTTACCCCACCAGTCACTCCTCACTGTCACAGGCAGCAGGCGGCTTCCCGATCGGGAGCCCCGCCATCTCACAGCTGCGCCCACACCTCCGTGACCTGGTCCTCTGGCCCCCGCCTCTGCCTGCTTTCTCGGCTGTGGCCACGTGGTCCTCTCACGGGCGTGTGATTGCTGGGCAGGACGGACATCGTGGGGACGGAGTTCGAGGCTCAGTGACCAGTTCCGTCCGAGGCCGGCTTTCCCACCCACTGACGCTGACCTCAGGGTGTTGACCGACTCCCCTTCCGGGGGGCCTGGCCTTGTGTCCCCCCGGAGTCGGGTCAGTGCAGGCCTCTCGGACGCCGGTGGGGAGACGAGGCCAAGTGCTGGCTGCCGCTCAGGACGCCAGAGCGTCTACATGGTGCCCGTCTCCTCTGAGCGAGCCGGGCATGGAGGGGAGCGCTGGCACGGCAGCGGCTGGGTCCTGCGGGCACCGTGGGTGCCGGTCCTGGCGGTGGCACTTACTCCTGTTCCTGCTCCCGGTGGGCAGAGGCTGCGCCCAGGTTGGCATCATCCGAGCGCTGGCCGAGTGTGGCATCCCTGTGGACATGGTCGGGGGGACGTCCATCGGGGCCTTCATGGGCGCCCTGTACGCCGAGGAGAGGAGCTACAGCCAGATTCGCATCCGGGCCAAGCAGTGGACTGAGGTAGGGCCCCGCTCCCTGGAGCCGGGCTGGTCCCCGTGACCACCTGTGGGGCAGAGTGGGCACACGGTGGGGCCACACCAAGGGGGGGCTGGTTGTGTTGGTTCCTGGCCTCGGTTTACCAAGGGTCACTGTACCCACAGTCCCGCTGGAAACGAGGCGGGGCCCCGGGGAGCCCAGCCAGAGCCGCTTTGGGGTTCTGTGGAAAGGCAGGGTCAGTGGCTGAAGGTCAGCTCCTCGGAGCGCCCGGGGCTGGCGACCTGGGTCCCCGGCCCTGGGCTGAGCGGGCGGGGTGCTGGCTTGGTGTGAGGTGTTGATGGGGGTGGGGGTGCATTAATCAGTTTGCAGGAGGGACACCCAGGGGGTCGGCAGCGTCCCCACAGCACCTCCCGGCGAGCTGCTCAGGCTCAGCGTTCACTCCCCCGAGACCCGCCCCCAAGGTGCCCCCTCTGCTCTGTCTGGGAGCACGGCCAGGCCCCGCTCCCTCCTCCCATGCAGCCCTGCTGGGCCCTGAGGGCACCTGCTCCCCTGCCACCTGGGACTGGTCCTCCCCACCGGCCTCACTGCCCCCAGGACATGTCGTCGATGACGAAGACGGTGCTGGACCTGACTTACCCCGTCACCTCCATGTTCTCGGGAGCCGGCTTCAACAGAAGCATCTGCAGCGTCTTCCAGGACCGGCAGATTGAGGTGCTGCACCCCTCCCCCTCCCCCCTCCTCACCCCTACCCCCTTCCCACCCCTCCCCACCCCTCCTCCCCCCTCCCCACCCCTCCTCACCCCTCCCCACCCCTCCTCACCCCTCCTCATCCTTCCCCACCCCTCCTCCCCCCTCCCCACCCCTCCTCACCCCTCCCCACCCCTCCTCATCCTTCCCCACCCCTCCTCACCCCTACCCCTTCCCTACCCCTCCTCACCCCTTCCCCACCCCCCTCCTCATCCTTCCCCACCCCCTCCTCACCCCTCACCCCTTCCCACCCCTCCCACCCCTCCTCACCCCTCCTCATCCTTCCCCACCCCTCCTCACCCCTTCCCCACCCCTCACCCCTCCCACCGGTGGCCTCCTCATCCTTCCTCACTTCTCCTCACCCTCCTCACCCTCCCGCACTCCTCTCGTCCCCCTCACACACCCCTGGGGCGGCGGCTGGGGAGGATGCCCTTCTAAACCCCGTCCTCCCCGCAGGACCTGTGGATCCCCTACTTCACCATCACCACGGACATCTCAGCCTCCGCCATGCGGGTGCACACGGACGGTGAGTGCCTGCTCCCCGAGGGGCTCCCACAGAGGTGACCTTCCGCACAGGACGACGGGGCGGCAGGGACGTGACCGGGAGCCCCGAGTGGGGAGGCACAGGAGGAAGCCGGCCTGTGGGCGGCACGGAGGCCTCCGGCACCACGTTTCGGGCTGCTGGAACGTCTCGGTTGCGGAGGGGCTGGGGAGGCCTCGGCACAGCGGGTGTGGGGCGGCCCCAGGAAGGCAGGACACGCAGAGCACGCCTGGCTCTGGGCCTCGGGGGTGGGACGGGACGTGCAGGAGGCATGTCCAGCCTGCGCGGTGGCCAGGAGAGGCTCCTTCCTGCCTGGCGTGGCGGGACCTCTGCCTCTGGGTCCCTCCAGGCTCCCTGTGGAGGTACGTGCGTGCCAGCATGTCCCTGTCCGGCTACATGCCCCCCCTCTGCGACCCCAAGGACGGACACCTGCTGATGGACGGGGGCTACATCAACAACCTCCCAGGTGCGGCCCTCCCCAGCGCCTCCGCACCCTGGCTGTGCACGCTTCCTCCCGCCTGTGCCAGGCGACTCAGTCTGGTTCGGAGCAGGGAACACGCACACACGCACACGCACACACACACACACACACACGCACACCCCGCGAGCCCAGCATATGGCTCCGTTTGTCAGCTCAGCAGCTCCCAGAACAAGGGCCAGGGAGAGGCGGGAGCAGCTCCCTGCCGGCCGGCATGCCCACGGTGGGAACCAAGCCGCAGGCGGTGGGGAGGCCCTCCCCCGGGCACACCTTCACCGGGTGGGCAGCTCCGTGCGCTCCGCTGGCCTGGGGCATGTGGGGCAGGCTCTGCCCACCTGGGCTCTGGCTCCTGTCCCGGGTGACCAGTCTCCTTGTCCCAGCCGATGTGGCCAGGTCGATGGGGGCCAAGGTGGTGATCGCCATCGACGTGGGCAGCCGGGACGAGACGGACCTCACCAACTACGGGGACGCGCTGTCGGGGTGGTGGCTGCTGTGGAAGCGCTGGAACCCCTTGGCCACCAAAGTGAAGGTGGGGCGCAGCCCTGGGCGGGGCAGGCAGCCTCCTAGGTCCCAGTCCCTCCCCTCCCTCCCCCCCAGGCAGCCAGAGCTGGGAGAGGGCTGGCCAGGCAGAGCTCCTGCCCCTGGAGCTGGGGAGGGCAGGGCGGGACCCAGGGGACGAGAACCAGGCCTTGGTGGTGGTAGGTGCTGAACATGGCGGAGATCCAGACACGCCTGGCCTACGTGTGCTGCGTGCGGCAGCTGGAGGAGGTGCGGAACAGCGACTACTGCGAGTACCTGCGCCCGCCCATCGACAGCTACGGGACCTTGGACTTCGGCAAGTTCGCCGAGATCTGCGTGAGTGCGGAGGGGCGGGCGCAGGCGCGCCGGGGCCAGCGGGGCCGGTGTCTGGCCTTTTTAAAACACAAGTTGTTATTGGTTTCAGAGAGGGAGGGAGGGGGAGAGAGAACCATCAGTGAGGGGAGACAGTCGTCGATCGGCTGCCTCCTGCACGCCCTCTGTGGGATCCTGCCCACAACCCGGGCCCGTGCCCTGACCTGGCTCACAGGTCAACGCTCAACAACTGAGCCACACGGCCAGGCGCCGGCTGCTTCTTCCCCAGCCCCTGCCCTTCTGAGAACGGGGGGTGGGTACCACATCCCGCCCGGGCCCCTGTGTGCAGGAGGTGGGGTACCAGCACGGCCGGACGGTGTTTGACATCTGGAAGCGCAGTGGGGTGCTGGAGAAGATGCTGCAGGACCGGCAGGGCACAAGCAAGATGAAGGCCTTTGACGTGAGTGCCCAGCGGACACCTCTGCTGTCCTTCTGCGACCTGCCCGCCCCCCTGCCCCCCCCAGCATCTGAGAGCGGTGCCCTGCAGCCAGCAGCACCCCGAGCACCCCTCCGCTGCTCGTGCTGCCGCGTCCCCGTGGGCCAGAAGAGTCAAAGGCAGTAGGCCTGGGGGTGTCTCCTCGTCTCTCTGTGCCCCTTCCCACCCCTTCCGAGAGGGTGGGGGTTTGGGTGGGGGTCTGTGCAGGACTATGCCCATCTCTCACATCCCTGCCCCCACTCCGGGACTGGGGATCCTCAGCAAGCCGGGGGCTCCTGGGGGTGACAGGGCCCAGGGGCGGGCCTCGGGCCTGGCTGGCGTCGGCTGGGGTGGGGCATGGGGAGCAGTGCCTTTGCCTAGGTGTGGCCTCCTTCCCCGCAGGTCCTCACCTGCCCCAACGCCTCCTTCACGGACCTTGCTGAGATCGTGTCGCGCATCGAGCCCGCCAAGGTGGCCGTAGTGGATGGTGAGTTGGACACCAGGGTGTGCCCACGGCCAGGGCGCTGGGGTCGCGTCCCTGCCACACCCTTGACCCCCAGCAACAAGGGAACCTGGGCCGGGTTGGCTGTGGGCGGGGCCTGCGCCATGGCAGCACGGCCCCGCCCTCGGAGGGGACCAACATGGCCCCCTGTGCCCAGACGAGTCCGACTACCTGACCGAGTGCGAGGAGGGCTTGCCAGATGGCCCCCAAGAGGCCTACGCGGACTTCCAGAGCTCCCCGGCCGACGGGGGCTCCGACTGGGTGAGCTGCCTGGACCCACCTGGGCCCCTCCGCCCCACACCGGCACTGAGGCCCAAGGGCAGGGACGCCCTCAGGGTGAGCCCTCCACTGTGCCCACCCCAACCGTGCAGTCTGCTTGCAGGAGGACGAGCCCTGGCATCACCAGCACCCCAGTGTGGCTGCCCCCGCACCGTCCCCGGAGGCCTCGCCCCCCTGGTTCTCTGTCCAGGACCGGGAGAGGCCTCCGTCTGATGCTCCCTGAAGCCAGCACCTCCGTGGCCCGTCCTGGAGACCACGGCTCCCGGGGCTGGAGACCTGGCTGCGCCTGGCTGTGCTGGGTGTCAGGCCTCCGCACTGGCCGCTCCGGGGGCACTTGGTCCTGGCACCTCTTGCACACACACAGCAGCCCTTTGGGTGCAACCGCCCCCCCACCCCCACCCCCCGGCCTCTGAGTGGTGTCGGAGCCTCGGAGCCCTGATGCTTCTGCTGAGCGGTGAATAAAAGTGGATCTGATTGTGTGGGAGTGTCGTCCTTACGCCCTTGTGGCAGAGCGATGCCGAGAAGTGCCTGTGAGCCACTGTGGGCTGCCGTGGGGCCTGGCGGGCGGACGTCGCCTGCCCTCCCCAGAGTCGCCTTGTGGGACCCTAGGACCCAGACACCTCTCTGCTGGGACTTGAACCCCCTGGGCAACTATTCCAGGCCAAGCTGGGCGGATGCCCTGGACCTGGGGTCCCCAAAGCAAGGACCAGCCTCCCTGATCTCCGGCATTGCTCCCACTGGTGCACACAGGACGCGCCTAAGACGAGGGAGCCCACACTTCTTTTCCGGGCCATCGAGCGGCGCCGGGAGAACGGCCGCGGGGGCCAGGTCTGCGGGGGTGGGGGCTGGGGGGCCCTCTGACCCGGGCGCCTAGGGCCTTGCAGGCAGGTGCCTGCCCTGGTGCGGACGGACGGGGGCCGCACTGTTGGCGGAGGTGCCACCCTGGGTCCTGACGTCAGGTGGGCGGCCACGGGGCACGGGCCCCGCCCCTCCCCTGACGTCACGGTGGGCGGTGCATCGCCCCCAGTCCTGGCCTCGGCTCTGGCTCAGGCTCCCGGCCCCCGGTGCGGGATGCGTGGAGGGCCCGGCACGATCATGCGGGTCCCCGGGCCGAGCCCCCGTGCGGCCTGGCTCCCCCGGTGGCGGCGGCGGGCGCGGGGCGCGCTCTGAGCCCGGGGATGCGCCGGCGCCTCGACCATGGGCGCCGCCGCCTCCCGGAGGAGGGCGCTGCGGAGCGAGGCCATGTCCTCCGTGGCGGCCAAAGTGCGGTGAGTGCGCCCGCTGCCCCTGCGGGCTTGCCACCCCCGTGCGCCCTCCTGGACCTCCCCACCACGCGCGGGTGGTAGGGTTACCCGGAGGAAGGCTGACCAGCCCGGTCTGCAGGTCCGGCCACGCTGCACTCGGCCCACGGGTCCTGGAGCTGCGACCTGCCAGCCGGGCTCTCTGGGGGGGATGGGGGGAGTGCCCGCCTGGGTGACCCGGGCCGGATGGGGGCGGGGACCCACGCTTCTGCCGCGGGAGAGGCCAGGGGGCCCTGTGCCCTGACGGCGCCACGCTGTCCATCCCCAGAGCCGCCCGGGCTTTCGGCGAGTACCTGTCCCAGAGTCACCCTGAGAACCGGAACGGAGCAGGTAGGGGCACGGGAGGCGGTACCAGGGTGGGGTCCGCACAGCCCTGCACCCTGGGGCCCACTGGCCCTGTTCCAGCTGGGCCTCCAGTGGCCCTGGGGGCTGGGGGGTGGGGTGAGCTGAGTGGCAGCAGCTGCCCCGCTGGGCTGGCTCCCTCATGCCCCTGCCCTCCCTGCCCAGGGCCCCAGGAAGAGCTCATCACCATGGCACCCACCCAGCCTGGGCCGTTGGCATGGCAACCGGCCTCCTGGCACCCCCAGGGTTGGCACCGCTGTCTCTGGGGGCCAGCTGGCCGGGGGAGGGGAGGAGTTGGCACTGGGCACATGTGAGCAGTGGCAGGCTAGGAGGGGGCCTGCTTATTCTGGCCCCCCCATCGCCCAGCAGGTAGCACATCCTGTCGCCCACACGCACCAGGGACTTGGGCCCCAGCTGGAGGGAGGTGAGAGCCGCTGGGAGGAGCCTCGGAGCCCCCTCCTAGGAGGGCAGGGACTAGGGTTGGTCGGTGGGGCTGGGCAGTCCCAGGCCCACTCCCGGCCAAGCACCCATGGTGCGGCCGCCTCGGAGCACCAGGAGACGGGGAGGGGAGGCCTCGGGCTGGAGCTCACCTGCCGCCTCTTCCCCAGATCACCTGCTGGCTGACGCCTACTCTGGCCACGAAGGGTCCCCCGAGATGCAGCCAGCACCCCAGAACAAGCGCCGCCTCTCACTCGTCTCCAACGGCCGCTACGAGGGCAGCCTCTCCGAGGAGGTGGTCATTGGGAAGCCGGCTGGAGAGGGCGCCCAGCCCCGCGTGTACACCATCTCCGGGGAGCCGGCCCTGCTGCCCAGCCCCGAGGCTGAGGTCATCGAGCTGGCTGTGGTGAAGGGGCGGCGGCACCGGGAGCAGCACCCCCACCACCACAGCCAGTCCCTGCGCGGCAGCCGCGAGGACGTCCACACAGCCTGCCAGAGCTGGGCGGGCAGCCGCCAGGGCTCCCAGGAGTGTCCAGAGTGCGCCCCGCTGGCCCCGGGCCCCTCCCCTCGGGCCTTTGGGCTGGACCAGCGCCCCCTGCCCCAGGCCACCAGCCGCCGCAAGAAGCTGGAGAGGATGTACAGTGTCGACCGCGTGTCTGGTGAGGGGCTTGGCGCGGGCGAGCTTGGGCGGAGTGCTGGTGCCAGATCTGCTAGCAGAACCGCTGTGCGGCTTGGCCAGGCAGAGGGTGCCCAGGTCACAGCCGGGTCACAGCCGCAGATAGTCCTGCCCCGGCCCCGTGCCCCATGGCCCATGGTTGGCCGTGACCCTGCCAGCACCAAGTCAATCAGAGAGTGCTTCCGGGAGGAGGGGCCTTGGAGGACTTGAGGGCTGAGGAGGAGAAATGTGGGCAGGGTTGGAAGGCGGTGCTGCCTCTCCAGGCCCCCAAGCAGGGCTCCCCGCCTTTCTTCAGGACACACAGCTGTTTGAGGCCCCGCCAGCCGATGGGCCTCTCCCCAGGTGGGTGGGCTGTGTGGGTGGTGGGGACCCCCGAGGCCGCCGTGCCTTGAAAAGACCTCCCTGGGCCCCAGGCAGCCCTGCCTCCTGGCTCTGAGGGCGCCTCCTGAGGGCAGAGCTCTCACTGCTGAGCCGCCACGTCCCCCGAGGCACCTCCTGGGCATCGGGCGCAGCCCTGGGCATGCACGGTTCCCCTCCACCACCTCGAGCTCCTGAGGGGCACAGGCTGGGCTGGGCGAGGGTCAGGGTGAGAGGCAGCGCTACTGCAGCCTCCCCACCTGGTCCAGGAGCTGCAGGACCACGTGCCCTGAGGGTCTCCACCTCGCTCTCCGGGAGCTGGGGGGAGGTCTGGCCGCTCACCCCAGGGTGGGCGTCCTGGCTGCAGAGGGTCCTGAGGGCTGCAGCCTTTCCCTGACCCGCCTCCTCCTTGCGGAGACGGATCCTGCCCAGGGCTCCCTGGGGACAGGCTGTGCTTTCCCAGGAACGCTCCCCACTGTGGCAGCCAAAGAGCTGAGCAAGGACAGGCACACGTCACGAGCCCCACAGGGGCGGGCGCACGTGGCCGAGCCTGTGCCCGCCTCACCGGCTGTGGCCAAAGCACACGCTCCTCTGCAGGCCCCCCCCCCCGTCCCCTGCAGGCCCCCCCCCCGTCCCCTGCAGGCCCCCCCCCCCGTCCCCTGCAGGCCCCCCCCGTCCCCTGCAGGCCCCCCCCCCCGTTCCCTGCAGGCCCCCCCCCGCCCCCTGCAGGCCCCCCCCCCCGCCCCCCTGCAGGCCCCGGCCCCTCTGCAGGCCCCGCCCCTGGCCACCACTCCTCTCTCTTCCAGACAACGCCCACACCCCCATCCGCACCTGGTTCCCCAAGGAAAACCTCTTCAGCTTCCAGACCGCAACCACAACTATGCAAGCGTGAGTCGTGTGCCCCCGCGCGCCCCATGCCCTGCGGGCCCTCCTCCCGGCCCCTGTGCCTGTTTCTCAGCAGCCCCGTGCCCACTCATGGCGTCACTCTGAAGGCAGGCGGGCCAGCTGCTCTTCTCACCGCCCCCTGCCCCCAGGCCTCCCCCGCTCTTCACGGCTCCTCCTGCCCGTCCACGGCTGGGACAGTCACCAGTGGGGGCGGCTCTCCTGGGCCCGTGTCACCCAGCTCTGCCCACGCACGAGGCTCTGCCTCACCATGCCCCAGACAGCAGCCTGCTCGTGCGTGATCCGTGTGTCCCATGAGGGACAACGTAGGGCCTCGGGGGTCTGCCCTTCTGCGCCTGCGACACAGCTGGGTTCTCTGTCCTCTGTCCGGGGCTCTTCCCAGGGCCCCCCTGGCTGTCCTGTGCTCCACACCGCAGACGCTCGCTCCCCACAGGCTCCCTGCCCTGGGCCAGGAAGTGGGGCCACCATCCCGCTGGGGCCCAGGGCTGGCAGGCCACAGCGCCTGGGGAGGGACTGGCCGCAGGGCGCTCCTGGGGAGTGAGGGGTAAAGACTCACTGTGTCTTCTCTCTCACGCTGCCCCTCCGGCCGTGCCTCCAGCATCTCGTAAGTACCCTGTGGGGCCTGCAGCCTGGGGCAGGCGGTTGTCCCTGGGAGCCCCCCTCCCCCGCAGTAGGCTTGGGCAGGCCAGCGACGGGCCTCGACTGTGAGGACGGCCATGTCGCCAGAGCACCGAGGCGGCCGCCCGCCAGGGGCCAGGCCAGGGCGAGGCAGGCAGGACCCTCTGCCAGGCCCAGTGCCCCGGATGGCCCACGGTCCCTGTGCTCTCGCCTCTGCCCATGTCTGCCCCTCTGCCCGTGGCCAAGGGCAGTGCTGACTCCCCGGTTTCCCAGGGTGTTCAGGGGCTACGCGGAGAGGAAGCGCCGGAAACGGGAGAATGATTCCGCGTCCGTAATCCAGAGGTAGGGCCTGCCAGCCACTCGCCACCAGGGTCCGTCTCTTGTCTGTGCTGGTCTGGCCTGGGCCCCCCTGAGGCCCCCGCAGACCGGATGGGGGAAGGGCGGTGGCGACCACTGGCCTGGCCCTGCTCTGGGGACGCAGCAGGCAGGAGAGGGCACGTGGCCTGGGCCCCAGGCTTTCGTTGGGGACACAGTGAAGCCAGAGCTGTGGGGTCAGTGGCAAGGCTGACCCTCCCGGCCCTCACCTCAGATGGGCCAGGAAGCCGCCTGTCTGTTGCCGAGGTCGGCCTTGCCAGGGCACAAGTGTGGAGGCAAAGGAGACCGGCCCCTGAGCAGGGGAGGGGGCGTGGCCGCAGGCCCAAACCCACCTGGGCGCGGTGCAGACGCGACACTGCCACAGAGCGCGGGCAGCAGGAGCCCTTGACCACCTGGGGAGGGAGGCTGGCCTGGGCGGGGAGGGTGGACGGCGCGCCGTGGAGTGGGCTCTGCGTGCCCTGCACCAAGGGATGGAGGGGGCAAGGGAAGGCGGGTTCTTGAGTCTGCCCGGCAGGTAAGGGGCTCTGGGAGGGCCGCAGCAGGAGAGGGACGGGGTGGGGTTTGCCTCCGGGTGGGCGCTGGGAGGGCCCCTCACTGAAAGAGGGACGGAGGCGCAGGCCAGGGCAGGCGCGGTGGTCAGGGAGGCCGGGGCAGGGCCGCCGCTCACCCCTCGCAGCCCTCGGCAGCCCCGTGCCCTCTCCCCGCAGGAACTTCCGAAAGCACCTGCGCATGGTCGGCAGCCGGAGGGTGAAGGCCCAGAGTAAGGGGACGGGCGGAGGGGGCGGAGGGGGCGGGCGCCTGCTCTTGGCTGGGCTTGGAATGCTGCTCGCTGTGCGGGGAAGACCCCTAAGGACCCAGCCTCTGCGCCGGATCCAGACTCCCCATGCCCCAGCCAGACACCCCAGTCTCCATCCCTAGCTTCGCCCCAGGAGTCCCAGACTCCGCCCACAGCCCCCCAGCCTCCATCAGCCCTCCCTTCCCGCCATGGCTTCTCCAATTCCCAGCCTAGAACTTCCGCAAATCCTACCCCAGAGCCAACCCCGCATTGGTCCAGCCTCCCTCCCGGCACCTCGGCCCCGCCCCGCCGCGCCCACGCCCCGCTGATGCGGGGTTTGCTCTCCCTGCAGCGTTCGCGGAGCGGCGTGAGCGGAGCTTCAGCCGGTCCTGGAGCGACCCCACCCCCATGAAAGCCGACACTTCCCACGACTCTCGAGACAGTAGGTGCCCAGCGCAGGCCGGCCCCCCTCTCCAGAGGCGCCCCTAGGCCCCCGCCCCGCGCTCCGCAGGGCAAGTCCCCCCTCCCAGCGGCGCTCCCCAAGCCGCTAAGCTTCTGTGCTTCTGCTCTGAGCCTCAGGTTACCGTCTGGGTAAATGAGGGCGCCTGGCACCTCTGACCTCGCAGGCAGCCGACTAGCCGCTGTGCAGGTGCTGGGCCGGGCACCTGTGGGCCTCTGCTGGCCGCCGGCCGAGGGGCGCGTGGCTGCCGGCGCAGCTCCACTGGGCCAGGGCCCCTGGCACGCCGGCCGGGGCTGGCACTGGCCTCCCGGCTCCCACCAGCTTCCCGGCCAGGCAGCTGCTGCTGGTGGTGACCGGGCTCCACCCCTCACCCACCTGCTCCCTCGCTGGCCTGGAGGACGCTCCAGGGCGTGGCTTGCCAGCTCTGCCCACCGCCCCTCGCTGGGAACCTCGGGCAGGTGGCCCGGCCCGCAGCCCTGGTGACCGCCTGCCCCACAGGTGGCGACCTGCAGAGCTCCCACTGCACCTTGGGCGAGGCTTTCGAGGACCTGGACTGGGAGGCCGAGAAGGGCCTGGAGGCTGTGGCATGCGATGCGGAGGGCTTCCTGCCGCCCAAGGTCATGGTGAGGACCGGCACCGCGCGGCTTAGCCAGTCGGGAGTCGGTTCTTTTTCTCAGGAGCTGGACTGTCTGCCTGGGAGTGAGGCAGCACGGCCAGCTGCCCGGCGGGGTGAGGGGGTGTCTCATGGGGCTCCCCTGGGGGGGTCTCATGGTCTCTGCTGCTGCGGGTGGGCTGACCCACAGGGGCTCTCGCTGCCCCTGGGCTCCGCGGCGGCGGCCGAGCCTTCCCTGAGCCGCTCCCTGTGTCCCCAGCTCATCTCCTCCAAGGTGCCCCGAGCGGAGTACATCCCCACCATCATCCGCAGGGACGACCCTTCCATCATCCCCATCCTCTACGTGAGTGCCCACCCAGCCCTCCCAACCCCCAGAGCCGGGTGGGGTGCTGCCTGAGCAGGACTCTGACTCAGGTGTGGCCTCTGTCTGTCCCAGGACCATGAGCACGCGACCTTCGAGGACATCCTGGGTATGTGCCCTCCTTTCCCACTGTCTTTGGGGTTAGGGGTCGTGGGGCGGGGGGTGCCCGGGCTGTAGGGAGCACGGGGGGCAGCGCTCACACCCCTCCCTCCCCAGAGGAGATAGAGAAGAAGCTGAACATCTACCACAAGGGTGCCAAGATCTGGAAGATGCTCATTTTCTGCCAGGTGGGGCCTGGCATCCCGTGGGTGTGTACGGGGGGAGCCGTGGGTGGACACCTGGTGTGTGCAGCCCTCCAGGCTGACCACAGTCTCGCACAGGGCGGCCCGGGACACCTGTACCTGCTCAAGAACAAGGTGGCCACCTTCGCCAAAGTGGAGAAGGAGGAGGACATGATCCAGTGAGTGGGCGGGCCGGCGGGGGCTGGGGAGGGGCCGGGCCCTGTGCCCTCCCCACACCTGGGGCCTGGGGTGGAGACCCTGTGACTCGCCCTTCCCCCACCAGCTTCTGGAAGCGGTTGAGCCGCTTGATGAGCAAAGTGAACCCGGAGCCGAACATCATCCACATCATGGGCTGCTACATTCTGGGGAACCCCAACGGGGAGAAGGTACGGGGACCCCAGGCCCACCCAGCTTCTGGGGACCCCGGACCCGTGAAAAGAGTTGACAGAATGCCCCTCCCCACCTGTGTCTCCTCAGATTTCCCTTCCTCTTCCGTTAAACCCTCCAGAGAGCCTCGCCGGCGTGGCTCCGTGGATGGAGCGTCGGCCTGGGGACTGAAGGGTCCCGGGTTCGATTCCGGTCAAGGGCACATGCCTGGGTGGTGGACTGGATCCTAAGGAGGGGGCGTGCAAGAGGCAGCCAATCAATGATTCTCTCTGATCATCGATGTTTCTCTCTCCCTCTCCCTCTTCTCTGAAGTCAATACAAATGTATATTTTCAAAAGCCCTCCAGAGAAACCCCTTGTTCCTCAGCCCAGCCTGTCGTGAGGGGTCCTGCCCCGCCTCCCTCCTATCTTGCCCTGTAGTTCCCTCCCTTCCTCCTCTGCCCTGGACTCATGGCCCCGCCCCTTCCTTCCAGCTGTTCCAGAATCTCAGGACCCTCATGACCCCTTACAGGGTCATCTTTGAGTCCCCCCTGGAGCTGTCGGCCCAAGGTGAGTGTCAGGCTGCTTCCCAGCACTCGGGATGGGGTCCAGGAAGCAGCGCCCCATTCCCCCAGGCCCGCCCTATTCCAACCTGAGCCCCGCCCCTTCTGCCCCAGCCCGCCCTCAGCCCTGGCCCCGCCCTCAGCCCGACCCCGACTCCACCCGGAGCCCCGCCCCTCAGCTCTGGCCCCGCCCCGAGCTCTGCCTGAGCCCCGCCCACCTCCTCCCAGGGAAGCAGATGATCGAGACCTACTTCGACTTCCGGCTGTACCGCCTGTGGAAGAGCCGCCAGCACTCGAAGCTGCTGGACTTCGAGGACGTGCTGTGAGGGCCGGGCCGCCGCCCTCGCCGCCTCCTCAGCCGCCCGCGGTCCTGGCCTGGGCCCTGCAGGGCAGCCTCGGCTCAGGGTCCGCCGCCCGCGGGAGCGCCGCCGCGGCCACAGAACAAGTGCAATTTCCTCCGGCCCCTTGGGAGCTAGTGAAGTGCGCGCCCGGCCGGCCGCGTGGTGCCCCGGCCCTGCGAACCCATCACCAGCACGGGGCGCCTGGTGGGGGGCGCCTGGTCGGCTCGCGTGCGCCCCTCTGCCCGCCTGTCCCCAGCGTGTCCTGGGCTCCCGGCGGAGGGTGCCGTCTCCAGGGCCTCCCCCTGCAGGAGGCGCCGGGAGCTGCTGCCCGCCCCCCTCGCTGCCACGGTCCAGGCCGGAGGATGGGCAGTGAGGGGGAGGGGGGTGGGGCAGTCGGGCGGAGTGGGCCCAGCCAGGGCTGGGTCCTTGTGGGTGAGACCCGCCCGCCGCACTGGGAGCCTGGACCCCCACCTCCAGGCCCAAGAGCCGAGCGCTGGTGGGCAGGCTGGCACCTGGCCTGGGCCATGGGCGGCACTCTTGTACATAGAGCTGGCGCTGGGGGCAGGTCCCCCTTTGCAGAGCCTGGATCTGAGGGCACCTGGCTGTGCCTGAGGCTGAGGGAGGGCGGGAGTGGCCGGGCTCTAACAATGTACGATATCCGTAGAGTGACCATTAAAGCTGACCCTCCGCTGCTCTGCCCGTGTCCTCTCGGCCCGCGGGTACCTCCCTGGGCCCCGAGCTTCGGGGCCTGCTGTTGAGTCTGCGGTGGTGGCCGCCCGCCCACCTGGCTGGGCCTGAGGCTGCCCAGCTTCCAGACCTCCCCAGCCAAGGGCACGCTCCATGGGAGGGTGGGGGGCCCACTGCAGGGCTCCCGGAAGGGTCTGGAAGGGGGTGGAGAGCAGGCCCTGAGCCTCTACAGCCTGGGTCCTGAGGAGGCAGGGCGGGAGTGAGAGGTGCCTGCCCCTCACCACTTCTGTCCCCACCCCTGGCAGTGACCACAGGACCGGCTGGCCTCCCTCAGCCTCCTCATTTCCAGCTATGCCCCCTGCCACCCGTCCCCTCATAACCACGCTGTCACTGGGCACGGCCAGGCCTGGCTACCGCGGTGGCTCCTGGCCCAGTGGCCCAGGGACAAACAGCTGGTGCCACACAGTGGACGCATGGTGCAGCCGGAGGGACAGCGGGGACGGGAGGGTGGCGGACTTGCTCGGGGACAGCCCTGCATCACCCCTGCTGGGCGGGGGAGGAGAAGTTCTGGCGCAAACCTGAATAGGTGAAGTTTTAGGGGTTTCGACTCAATACCACATGCTTGTCTCCATACTCGAACTTACTACGTCACTCACCACAGAGTCACTCGGGAGTCCTCCGCACCCTCAGCTCCTGAGGCCTGATGGGACTCCCCCGCCCTCAGGCCTGGCATCTGGGCGATGCTACCAGCACTTCTGCTTGTAGATAAAACCCTGCCCGCCTAAGCAGACAGCCCACCTACCACACACCGCGCTCAGAGGGCCCTCAGTGCTGCCCCCAGGGCCGCCGAAGCTCTGCGATGTGCCCTTCCCCTCGCCCAGCCTCCACAGGGGACCCTCCTTCAGCAAGTGCGTCCACTGCAGCCCTGAGGCGGCCGGGGCGGGAGGGCTGGGAGGGCTGCCCCGCCCGCAGGAGGCTCCAGGTGGACCACCTGGTTCACAAGCTTCCACTCCCACAACCATAACCACCCAGAAGAGGCCTCACCGAGGGACAGATGGCACACCCTGAAGGTGCCCGAGAACAGACAGCACAAAGAAGGGAGGCATTCTGGGAAAAGTACAAAACCAGTGAGCTGATGGCAGGCGCAGAGGCCGGCCTCTGGTGACAGGCGCCTGCCCACGGCCCCGCCCGAGACACCAACGTGGCAGAGGTGGTTGGGGAAGAAGTATTCACAGCTCATGAGAGAGGGCCAGGTCCCGAACAGGGAGAACGTTTTTATGGTTTGATAAAAGGCAAACACGAACACAGATCTGAAGAGGCAGCTCACGGAGGAAGCAGTAGCCAGTGCGGGTGGAGAGGCTCAGCCGCAGGTGGACGGAGGAAAAGACCACGGGGGCTGAGGTGTGACCGTACCCGCTGGTCTGGGGAAAAGCCTAAGGGCTGTGGGTGCCTGTCCAGTGGGCGTGGAGGCAGCTGCCATCCTGTTGGACAGAATCTGGCAGCAACTGTTAAGTGTCATGAGTCCTGATGAAATAGGAAAGCTGGACAGACTAATTACTAGCAAGGAGGCGGAATCGGCGATCAAAAACCTCCCGAAAAACAGGGATCCGGCACCAGATGGCTTCACTGGTGACTTCTACCAAACATTCAAAGAAAAATTAATACCAATCCTCAAACTATTCTAAAAAAAAACAAAAAAAAAAAAACACCAAGACCTTACCCGGATACCAAACCCAGATAAGGATGCCACACACACACACACAGCCCAACATCCCTGGTGACTATAGATGCCGAAATCCTCCGCAAAATGTCAGCAAACGGAATTCGACAATAATTAAAAGGATACCTCATCACAGTCACGTGGGATTTGTTCCAGAGATGCAAGGATGATTCAGCATCTACAAATCAGAACAAACAAATCCAAAATGTGTATGAAACCATGAACGACCCCAAATAGCCACAGCAAGCGTAAGAAAGGAGAAGAAAGCTGGAGGCATTTTACCCCCTGATTTCAAACGGTAGTACAGAGCTACAATCCTCAAAGCAGCACGGCATTGACAGAAAAACATAGGGACATATCAATGGAACAGAGTAGGGAGCCCAGAAATAAACCCATGAACGTGTACACGGTCGATTCATTTATGACAAAGGAGCCAAAATTATGCAATGGGGGAAGGACAATCTCTTCAATCAACGGTGTCGGGAAAACTGGACAGCCACACGCAAAACAGTGGAACGGGGCCCCCATCTTATACCACGCACAAGCATGAACATAAAGGGTTAAAGACTGGCGCGTAAAGCCCCTGGAGGAAAATATAGGCGGGAAATCTCCTTGACATCGGACGTGGCAATGCTTTCTCCAAACCTGACACCAAAGGCAACGACAGACAGGCTCATCCCACGAAAGCTTCTGCCCAGCCGCGGGAGCCGTCAGCAGAAGGAAAGGCAGCTTGAAGACGGGGAGGAGAGGATTGCAAACCACGTCTCTGATAAGGGGCCAACATGCAACGAATATAAAGAATTCACACAGCTCAATCGCTAAAAACTACTAAAAATCCAATTACAAAACGGGCAGAAGAGCGTGTCAAAACTTATGACGGAGCCGGGCCGGTGTGGCTCAGTGGTTGAGCGCAGACCCCCAGAACCAAGAGGTCACTGGGGAGGGAGCGGAGAACTGGCTCTCCTGCTGGGAAAGGGGGGACAGTTAAAAGTGACCTGACTTCAGGACCCCCACGGCCTGTCTCCTGGGTCGGTCAGGGGAGACCTGTGCCCGAAAGTCCCTCACCTCTCTCTTCAGGGTCAGAAGGTGTAAACTCCCAGAATGCCTTGGATGGAGAGGACGGGAGGTGGGTGCAGAGGAGGGACCGGGCGCCTATGCTGAGCGGGAGAAGCCAGGCGCCATCCACCCCTGGGACCTGGCCCCCCAGACAAGCTGTGGAGAAGGAGCTGCTGTTTGGGGAGGGGCGGCCAGGGCAGGCGTGAGCACAGTGGCCTGGGAGGGAGGCCAGGGCCCTCCAGCTGTGCACAGAAGCGGTTCTGAGAGCAAACACCCCACCAGCAGGCACTGAGGCTGCAGCCCCCGCCCCCTGACCGGGACTGGGCCACCTCGGCCTTTGCTCCCACTGAGCCCTGGCTCCCCTTCTAGTCACCTGACTCACCTGACTGACCTACCCTCAGCCCAGCCCTGGCACGTCTGCCAACTGGGGGAGGGTGGGGACGGAGGGCAACGTCCACCTCCCTGGAGGGGCGGGCCCACCTGCTTGGGTCCCAGAGCAGGGAGGGCAGAGAGGGGAACCCCTGCGCAGCAAGTGGAAGGGAAAACCTGGTCTCGGGCGGCTGGGGAGAGCCTCGGTGGTGGGGGGTGACCAACAGGGGCCTGAGCTCAGCCTCAGGAGCCTCAGCCACCGGTCTGCAAGCTCAGGGGGTGGGGGTGGGGCTGGCGCAGGGCTCCTGCCTCCAGGCTCCGTCACCTGCCCAAAGATGCAGGTGCGGAAGGCTGGTGACTAACGGGGTGGGGAGGGGACAGGCAGGACCCAGCCAGCCGCAGGTGCCTGAGGGACAGCAGTCCAGCTTCCTCCTGCTGCCGGCCACTGGGGCCCACCAGCCCAGGTGAGGGGCCGACCAGTCCGGAGGGACTGTTCTGGTCTGAGGGGGGCTTACCAGTCCTAGGAGGGTGCTGACCAGTCCTGGGGGCGTTCCTGACTCTGGGGAGTCAGCCCATTCTCTTTGCCCGCCCACTGGGGGCTCAGATGCTGTATCCCCTGGAGATGGGGTGTGACATGGGGTCCTGGGTCCCTGGCTCTGCTTGATCACCTGCTTGTCTCTGAGCCGCGGCCAGGCCTGGCCTCGCTGCAGCCCAAGCAGCACCTGCCTCCTCTGAGGCTCCATCTTCCCTCCAAGTGGGGTCAGAGCCCCCCAGCTGTCAGCACCCCTTTAAGGCTGGTCAGGACTATAGCAGGAGCAGGACAGAGGCAGCCTACCTCCCTCCTTCCCCCCCCTCCCCCTCCCTCCTCTCTGCTCCAGCCCTGTTTGCCTTCCTGGGGGAACAGGTGATACAAGACAAAATCACGGGACCCCAAAGTGCTGCCGCCTTGAGATCAGGTTCCCTCGGGCAGCGGTGCCAGCTGGCTCGAGACTCTGGGTGACCCTGGTGAGCAGCAGCTGAGGCCCTGCCTCCGGGTCAGCCAGGACGCTGCGGCGGGGGGGCGGGGGGGGGGGGAAGGGAAGGGGGGCGTCAGGGGCCAGAATAAAACCTTTCAGCTCACACTGGGCTGGGTTTCCCACACAAACCAGGTCTCTGCTAACTGCCCCTCAGGTCCTTTAGTGGAGACACGCTTCCTGGGACCCACTGACCTCATTCGTCCATTGGGGTGCAGGAGGTCACCCCTGCCTTTCTGGGTAGGCCTGACCTCAGGGCCCAGAGAGGAACCCCACCTGGGGGAGGCCTGGGTGGGGCCCCGAGAGGAGACTGGATCGTGGGAGGTGGGGTCCTGGGAGGGATCCAGAGGGGCAGCTGCCAGGACAATGGGGCAGGGCAGGCGGGTGGCCCGCTGGCCTGCCATGTGGCCTTACAAAGGCGCTGTGGGCTCCCCGTGCAGAACTGGCCTCTGGGGCCCGGCTCCCACCCCATCCAGTGCCTGTCACTCCCTGGGCTCCTGAGACGTGGCCTTCGGGCGCCCACTGGCCCAGCGAGGTGGGCAGAACCCCAGGGTGGAGTCTGCCCACTGCTGCCCACCCCCAGGTCCAGCCCCAATCCCCAGCATGAAGCTGACGGGCAAGGAGCAGGTGCTCACGGCCCTACTGGGCGCCACTGTAGCCCTAGCCGTCACTGCGCTGGTGCTCACCCTGGTGCAGGCCACCAGCGTCCTCCTGCCTGCAGACACCAAGGTGCGCCTGTGGGGGGGCGGGGGACGGGGCCAGGGTGTGTCTGCTGGGCAGAGGGCGGGGCCAGAGTGCGTCTGCTGGGCAGAGGGCGGGGCCAGAGTGCATCTGCTGGGCAGGGGGCGGGGCCAGAGTGCGGCTGCTGGACAGGGGGTGGGGCGAGGGGTGTACCTGCTGGACAGGGGTGGGGCCAGGTACGCCCGCAGGGCAGGGGCGGGGCCAGGGGTGTGCCGGCCCCCACACCCTCCTGACCCTGGTATCACCCCCAGTTTGGGATCGTGTTCGATGCGGGGTCCTCCCACACGTCGCTCTTTGTGTACCGGTGGCCGGCGGACAAGGAGAACGACACGGGTGTGGTCAGCCAAGCCCTGGCCTGCCGGGTGGAAGGTCAGCTGCCGCTCTGTCAGAGGGGGCGGTGTTGGGAGCTGCCCCCCGCCCCCAGGCTGGGAGCTGGCATAGGCTGGTCTCTGTCCCCCAGCAAGCCGGCAAATGACCCTCAAGGAAAGGGGGCTCGGAGAGGCTGAGTGAGTGCCCCAGGAGGCCCAGCCGCTGTGGGTGCTGGGCCAGAGCCTGCAATTGCCTGCTGGTCTGGACAGGTCCCCGCCTGAGCCCTTCCCGCCTCTCCAGCCTCGGGGGTTCCTAGGGTTCCCGCCCTGTGGTCCCAGCCCCCCAGCCTCTGCCTCTGTTCCGGTGTGGCTTCCTCCCTGTCTGCAGGCCCCTCCCTTCCTGCACAAGGACCCTGTCACTGGAGGGGGGCCCCTCAGGGTGACCTCATCTAATTAATCTGCAAAGACCCCTTTTCCCAACGAGGTCGCATGGAAGGTCCTGGCAAGGGTGAGGATGTGGACACACCTTTTGGGGACCACGGTCCACCCCCCACAGGCCCTTTCAGCCCAGCCTGCCTTCGGGGCCTGGAGCCTGGTCCTGGGGTGCTGTTTCAGGGCCGGGCATCTCCTTCTACGCCTCCGACCCTGCGCAGGCTGGCGAGAGCCTGCGGGGCTGCCTGGAGGAGGCGCTGACCGCCATCCCGGAGGCCCAGCAGCAGCGGACGCCCGTGTTCCTGGGGGCCACGGCCGGCATGAGGCTGCTCAGGTGAGGCAGGCGGCGTGGAGCCCGCATATGTCACCGGGAGAGGCCGTGATCCCACGTTCTCAGAGCCCTGGGCGGGGGACAGGCAGGCACCGCCTCCCGCCAGCTTCACCCGTCCGCTCCGCGCAGCCAGAAGAACAGCTCCCAGGCCGAGCACATCTTTGCCGCGGTCGCCCAAGTCCTGGGCCGGGCTCCCGTGGCCTTCTGGGGCGCCGAGCTCCTGGCCGGGCAGGATGAAGGCGCCTTGGGCTGGATCACCATCAACTACCTCCTGGGCCTGCTGGTCAAGGTGCCCTGGTGGCCCGGTGGGGGTGGGAGGAGCCGGGCTGGCCTGCACAGCCAGCCCTGGAACCGGGTGCCCATCTGTGCCTAGTACTCCTTCTCCGGAGAGTGGATCCGGCCTCCGGAGGGCACGCTGGTGGGCGCCCTGGACATGGGCGGGGCCTCCACCCAGATCACCTTCGTGCCCGGAGGCCCCATTCGGGATGAGAGCACCCAGGCCTCCTTCCGCCTCTACGGCTTCGAGCACCGCGTCTACACCCACAGCTACCTGTGCTTCGGGCGCGACCAGATGCTGAACAGGCTGCTGGCCAGGCTGGTGCAGGTGGGCTCTCGGGGCGGCAGGGAGGCAGGGGGGGTGCGCTGATGGGGTGCCCCGCCCCAGGCTAGAGCTCACGGCCGCCTCCCGCCCCCCTGCAGCGCAGCCCGGCCCCCCGTGTCCGTCACCCGTGCTACCACGGTGGCTACGTGAGCTCGCTGGCCCTGGCTCCCTTGTACGAGTCGCCATGTGTCCAGGCCGCGCCGCGCCCGGACTTCCCGCCGAGCCTGCCTGTGGAGGGCACTGGGAACCCCGCGGCCTGCGTCTCGGCCATCCGGGAGCTCTTCGACTTCTCCAGCTGCCGCGGCCGAGAGGACTGCGCCTTCAACGGAGTCTACCAGCCGCCCGTGCAGGGCCAGTTCTATGTGAGCGCGAGGGCCGCAGCCCCAGGCCTTGGTGCCAGGTGGGCCCGGCTGAGCCCTGGGCAGGTGGACCGGCGGCTCCTGGGGGTGGCGTCGGGGGCACCCGGCCTGCCTGGTGCCGCCCCATTGCAGACACCCCCATCTCCTCACACCCCCCCGCCCCCAGGCCTTCTCTAACTTCTACCACACCTTCCACTTCCTGAACCTCACGGCCGGGCAGCCGCTGGCCACGGCCAACGCCACCGTCTGGGAGTTCTGCCAGAAACCCTGGAAGCTGGTGGGTAGGCCCGGGGGCGGCGGCGCTGAGCGGGGACTCGGGGACCCACCCGGACAGGACAGAGTGGCCCGTGGGTGTGGGGGAGCCACGGAAGGAGGACACCCCTCAGCCTCAGGTGGAACCAGCCCCTCAGGCCCGGGAGGTGTGGCCTCACCCGGCTCCTCGTCCGGCCCAGGTGGAGGCGGCCTGGCCCGGTCAGCAGCCGTGGCTGCGGGACCACTGCGCCTCCGGCCTCTACATCCTCACGCTCCTGCTCGAGGGCTACGGGTTCAGCGAGGAGACCTGGCCCAGCATCGCGTTCCGCAAGCAGGTGGCTGCCCCCAGGCCCGGGAGGGCGGCTGGACGTGTGGGGGCCGCCCGGCCCTGACTGCCCGTGTGCCCCGCAGGCCGGGGGCGCCGACGTCGGCTGGACGCTGGGCTACATGCTGAACCTGACCAACATGATCCCCGCCGAGGCGCCCGCCCAGTGGCGCGCAGAGAGCCATGCCGTCTGGGTGGCCGGCGTCACCCTCGCGGCGCTGACCCTTGCAGCCATTCTCGCGGTGGCCGTGGCCCAGCTCCTCTGGCCCCGGGACTGAGCACAGCCCCCTGGTGTGGGGAGGCCCGGCGCCCACAGCCCGGGGCCGCCCGGCCGGGACCCCCAAGCTCCTCCCCGCAGTGCCCCCGGGGGCTCTCTGGCCAAGGAGGCTGTGCCGAGGCCCCCATCCTGGCACCGGTCCCCTTCTCCCCGGGGCTTCCCGGGGCAGGGAGTACCGTCCACACATGCCCGGCTGCCGGACGCTGGGCTGTGGCTGCAGCGTTAGAGGGCTGTGGGCCAGGTCCAGCCCGGAGGGGCCTGACTCCCTGGGAGGGGCAGGTGGGGGGCCAGAGTGGCCGGAGTCAGCGGCGCCTCAGGGGGGGCAGGGGAGGCCCAGCCTGGAGCCCCGTGTTCCCACCCGCACCCACAGGACCCGTCACACCTCGGCGGGAGCACTGCTTTTATTAAAACCCTCCCTCTGGCCACGGGACTTCTCAGGGCTGGTCTTGCGGGCTGGGTGGGGGCGGGGAGGGGGGCAAGGGGCAGGGCGGGGGGCGGCCGCCGGCTCCTCAGCGCGGGCCCGCGGGGGCCACGAAGCTCTTGGGGAAGATGCCGATGCGGCCATCGCAGTGGCCCTCCAGCCAGGCCTGGTCCACTGCAAGGGTGCGCGTGAGCCACGTCCACGCACAGACCCCAGGTGCCCGCGGCCCAGAAGGGGGTGGGGAGGGCGCTGCTGCCTACCCTCACACAGCACGTCCACGGTGTCCCCCGGCTGCAAGCCCAGGTCCGCGGGTCCCTGGGCGGAGTAGCTGTGCTGGGCCACCACCTGGTAGAGGACAGGCCGGCCGCCCGCTGCCTGCGGCGGAGGGGATACTGCAGGGTCAGGGCACCGGAGGGTCTGGGGCTGCCCCCTCCCTGAGCCTCCCCACCAGGCCCAGCCCAGCCCAGGCTCACCCGGCACTGCAGCCGCAGCCCTGCGGGGTCTGAGGCCGCCTCCTGCCAGGCCCTCCGCAGCCCCTCCTCCGGGAGGGGGACCCAGCGCCCACTGTCACCCGGCTCTTGGTAACTGCAAAGAGACCCGTCAGAGCGCCAGTGAGGGCCGCCAGCTGCGCAGGGAAGGCCATGGGGAGGCTGCTGGCCTGCGACATCGCAGCCTCCGATGGGCCAGCCTCCTCCAGCTGGGCCCTGGCCCCTCCCTGGCCCCTCCCTGGCTCCTCCCTGGGTCACCACCTGAGCTGCCCACACTGGGCCTGGAGAGGGAGGGCCTGGCTCAGCAGGGCCCTCAGGTGGGGCAGGTCTGCTCCGTGGGGGGCCTGCAGGGCCAGGGTGAAGGCGCACTGCACCGTGACGGTCACCCAGGACTCGGGGTCCCCGGCAGCCACGCCCTAAGGTCAGGCAGAAAAGCCGGGTGGGATTTGGGCCGAGGCTAAGGGCAGGGACTGAGGGGTGGGAGGCTGGGAGGCTTCGTCAGCTGGGGTCCCCAGGGCCATTCAGAGGGACAGGGCCTGGGCTCGGGGCCCGCACGTCCCTGGGGATTCGGGACCTCTTACCCCAGCACCCGTGGGGTCCTCAGAAGGCTCAGGGTCTGGCCCCCCAGCCGCCAGCAGCCCTGCGGAGGGGACAGAGCTGGACTCAGGTGCCCCGAGAGGGGAATATTTTGGAGGAGCTGCCAGGACCACAGGGAAACCCAAGGTCACCAGCTTCCTCTTTGGGGGTCACAGAGGCTACTCCTAGCCCCCCAATGCCTGCTCCCTCCACAGAGTTCCCTGCCCCCCACAGGACACCTTACCTAGAGGAACCTGCTTGCCAAGTTGGTCCATGTGGGGCCCCTGCAAGGGAAGCCACGGGCTCTGCTGGGCCAGGGGTGGGGGCCGGGGCGGGGCCTGGGGAGGGGCCGGGGGTGGGACCTCAAGGGCGGGGGCGGGGCCTGGGGAGGGGCCGGGGCAGTGAGAACAGCAGTGAATGCAGTGGGGGCCCTTGATAAACCGAATGTGAAAGTGAACAGCTTCTCTGTGTGGCAGGACCCCTGATCCTGGTGCTGCCCGTGGGCACACTCAGGCCCCCATGCTGTAAAGCCCATGGCCCTCCCTCCTCAGCCTCACCCAGCACCTGGGCGCCCCGTGGCCAGGAAGGGAGGCCGGGGTGCTGGGGGCCATGACTGAGGGCGGGAGACCCACACAGGACATGGCCCTGGGGACTGCCAGGCCCTGTGCATGGGGAGCACCAGCCGCCGTCCCCCCTGGCTGGTCCCCCAGCAGACACGGAGGCTGCCTGCCCAGTGGTGGCCACCAGTCCCCACGCTCAGCCTGGGGGGCCCTTCAGTACTGCATCCTGCCCACCGTGCTGGGCTCACTCACCTGCTCATCATAGCTGCTGGGTGCCTGCCCGACCTGGTCAGACCCGACCTCCACGTCTGCATGGGAGAGCATCCTGGGGCCCTGGGGGGTGTCGGCTCTGCAGGCGCCTGTGTCGAGGGCCCTGAGTGGAGGGGACCCCATTTTCAGTGCTCACTTCTCCCTGATGCAGCCCCCCCCCCCGCTGCCCCCTCAGTCCAGGGCTCTGCGAAAGGGGGGCCTGGGAGCGCCCCAGGTGCAGAGTAGAGGAGCAGTGTGGACCCACACCCTGTGCACCGTGAGCACCACCTGCCGGATGGCCCTCTCTCCAAGGCCTGGGGGTGGGGATGGGGGGGGGCGGCTGACCTCACCCACAGCCCAGCCTGTGCCCCTTCCTGGCGCCTCACTCTGACCTCCATGCGGCCTGGAGCCCCTCAAGGCCCAAGAGGTGGTCCCATGGGGGCAGGATGGGCTCAGGCAGCAGGAACTTGGGCCTCTGGCACACGGGACACGGGGAGGGCTGTGGGAGGCGGTGGGGAGTGGTGGGGGACGGTAGGGGGCGGTGGGGGGCGGTGGGAGGCTGGGTGCCCAGCCCTGGGGCTCCAGCCAGTTCCCATGACAGAGAGGACAGGACAGAGTGGCCATGCCGGTGCCCGGCGCTCCTTCTGCCCCGACAGGAGAGGAAGCTCACGGGGGAGACACCCCTTCCTACCTGGGGCCAGCCTGGGGCCTGGCTCCACCATCCTCACCCCGAACCTGTGGGCACAGGGTGGCATCCAGCTTGGTGCAGGCTACGGGGGAGCGCCAGGGCAGGCGACTGGCAGGGCTCCCCCAGCAGGACTGGGATTCACAGACTGTGGCATAGGAGGGGACGGCCACCCCCAACTTCGCATCAGAGGAAAGTTGGGGAGCCCGGGGAGGGCTCAGAGCAGGTGGCATCTCCCTTCCTCGGCAGGAGAGACCTGCAGCCCTCTGACCCCAAAACCCCAAGGCGGTGGCTGGGGAGATGCCCACCCACCTGGGGCCGCTGAGGCCAGACGCCCTGGTTTCGGGCCTCGAGTGCAGGAGAGGCCACCACCACCTGGGGAGGGAGGGCAGGGGGTGCCAGGTCAGGGGCGCCAGCCGTACCCCAGGGCCTGTGATGCCCACTCCCCAGCCCTGGCTGCTTGCCCATACCCCAAGTCTCCACCTGCGGGGTGGGGCTGCCCTGCCCTCGGCCTCCAGGCCACGCGGGGCCGGCGAGCCCGGGGTGTCGGGGGGCCAGCTGCTCCCCGTGTCCTGTGTGGTGGTGCTTCTGCCCGACCCACCTGACCCGGTGGGCACCCTGTGGCCAGGCCACCCTGGTCGGCCTCCCTGGGCCCTCGGCGCTGAGGCGGGAGCACCTGGGGCCCCGGCTCTGCCTCCAGGTCCACGGGTCCCAGGCATGTGAGCAATTTGGAGACCTGCCCCAGCCCTGCACCCACTCTCCACCCACCACGGCCTTCCAGGGACGTGCACAGACCCATGTCCCCGTGAGCACCGCCGGGTGCTCAGGACACCCTGTGAGCTATGCCCCCGCCATTCCCCTCCCCGCCAGCGCTGGCCCAGGGGACCCTGTGAGCCCCCCCCACCCCCCGGTGCTGGCCCGGGAAGCAGGAAGCGCCCCTACCTTGGCTTTGCCCAGGAAATCCACACGCTCCAGGCGCTCCAGGTGCCACCGGGGGGGCCGGAAGACCTCGCCCCTGGGGACCAGCCGGGGCTGCAGGGGAGCCTGTTTCTGGGGGGAGTGGGTCACGTGACTGAGCAGGCACCTCGGGAGCCCCCACGCTGGAGCAGGAGGGTCTCCCCACAGGCCACGCAACGCCCTGGCCCAGCCCCTCCACACCCAGGCCGCCTCCCTCCGGAAGCGTCTTCATCTCCCAGGGCTGGTCCTGCACATGTGTGAGCCCCAAGCTGCAGCTCTGAGCCCCGGAAGCCTGTCTGGGTCGGTTCAGGAGGCCGAGGGGGGCCGGCCGGCTCTCCTCCCTGACCCCTCACCTGCACTTGAGCCAGGGCAATGCTCAGGTCGCCGCGGGCCCCTTCCGGCCCCTTGGCGGTGGCTTCCTCCAGGCTGCGGACGGCCTCGGCCCAGAGCCCCAGCGCGCACTGTGCAGTCGCCACGTTGAACAGCACCTGGGAGCCAGGTGGACGGTGGGGTGCAGCCAGGACCCGCCCCCAGGTCAGCCCTTCGGGGCCCCAGCCAAGCCCTGGTCCTGCTCCAGGCCCGTCCCCCGTCCCCGGCAGGGTCCCCCGGTCCAGCCGCCACACTCCCAGCCACAGCGCCGGGGCCTCAGTGCCTGGTTCAGAGGTGGTCGCTCCCGGACCCACCACGGAGGTCCAGGGCTCCGGCCCACCTCCCCTCCCCGGGGTGTCCTCCAGCCTGTCTCATCCCCATTGTGCGCCCGGCAGGGCCCCTCATGGCCCCTTCCTCCCTGCACTGCACCCTATGGGTCTGGGGTGCTGCCTGCGCGGCCCTGTCCCCTCCCCCCACGGGAAAGGACTTTTGACGGACACATGGGATTGGGGTAAGGCCTGCAGCGGTGACACCACGCTCCTAGAGCCGCTGCCACCCTGGGTCCCGCACCAGGGCCTGCTGGGAGCCACCTGCGCTGTTCGGTGCCCTGGGCCGGGGACACGGGTGAGCTATGGGCCCGCACCCGAAGGGCCTTTCCCACGATCCCCAGAGGCTCCAAGGCCCCAGGTTTCTGGGCAGGCTGGGGGTACAGGGGGCGCCTCCCAGTGCCCCTCTCCACCGGGGCCCAGCCTCCTTGGGGTAGAAGAGTGACCAGTGGGGCCTGGGGGCACCCTGGCCAGAGGGAGCCTCAGTGCACATAGGCCCCCGGGACAGTGACAGACAGTGGGGCCCGCTGGTGGCCACCTGCCCATGGACAGCGTCCAGAGGCCTGGCCGGCCGGCCCGCGCCTCACGCTCACCTCCCAGGCCTGCAGCTTGAAGCGCAGGCCCAGCTGCGTGTAGTCAATGGCGGCGTTCCCCCTCAGCTGGGCCAGGGCGCGCTGGAAGTCGGCCAGGGCCTCCTGGGACCTGCAGGAGCCGGGGCCGGGGCTGTGGGTGGGCAGTCCTGCCCAGCCTTCCCCGCTCAGGCTCCAGGGCCACCTGCTGGGGGCCGTGGTGGTCACTCAGGTCCCAACCAAGGGCTCAATGCTCAGGTGTGGCTGCACCTTGAATGTTGGGTGGTGCTCAGCTCTGAATTCTGGGCATCTCGCTGCCATGCCTGGGGCCCGTCTGCACCCCAGACCCTCTTTCGAAGCCCAGCTGTGCCCTGGGCATTTCCCTCCTGCTTCTCAGCCCCCGCCCCTCCTGGCAGAGCCCCACTGTGAACGAGCTACCTCACCACCAGCTCCCTGCCCCCCGGGAAGCTCCAGCTGAGTGTGGGGCCATCTGTGGGGCTTGTCTCCGGGAAGGGCCACAGCTTGCAGCCTGGTGAGCAGTGAGGCTCCAGGCGCCCGGGGTCCCAGGACAGACCCCTCCAGCCCTGCCTCCGTTCCCACAGGCCCTGCTGCAGCGAAGGAGCAAAGGAGGGGACGCCCTCCATGGACTGGAGACTGTGGCTCTGCCCTGCACCCTGCTCCGTCCAGGCCAGGGGGTGACCCTGGGAGAGGCGGGGGCAGGAGCACAAGGGGCCTTCAGAGGAGGAACACGGAGCCCTGCGCTCACCTCCCCACCTGGAGGTGGGCCACTCCGCGCTGGAAGAAGCCAACAGCCAGGCAGGCGTCCTTGGTCACGGCCTGGTCAAATGCCTGGGAAGAAAAATGCCCGTGAGATGCCAAGGTCTGTAACCCACCCCCATGTCACAGACCCAGGCCGGGCACATGACCAGTGACGGGGCCAAGGAATTCCATCGGCCCTGGGGCGGCCACCTGCAGGGGGCGGCCCCCTGCACCAGCCTGGGGCCCTCGGAGCTCCGGCCTGGCGCACAGGGCATTCAGGGCCCTTTGCTGCCACAACCTAACCCCCCCCCGCCCCGCCCCGAGCTCCCCAGATGCCTTTCGAGGGCTCAGAGCACAGTGATGTCGTGCCGCACACCGGCTGTTTGCCAGGAGGACCAGGGGAGCCGACCGGAGGCGCGCTGGTGAGTCAGCTCGGGATGACTCTCGTCTTTTGGAAATCCTATTTTGGGCGCTCGTACACAATGACACACTTATCTAGCGGCATCAGAAAGAACACACAGCCCTTCCTTACACCGACGGCGTCTGTTCCTGAGGAGGACAGAGACCGAGGGTCACGGTCTTGCTCTGGCGGGGCGGGGCTTGTCGACTGAACCTGACCCAGGTGGAAGGCAGTGAAGTCGCTTGTTCGCTGTCCCACCCGGGAGCCGCCAGACCCAGGATCCGCTCCCCAGCGCGCCCCTCCCCTGGCCGCTCCCCAAAGCAGCTACCAATGGCAGCTGTCTTTTTCCTCTCAAAAATATATTGATTTCAGAGAGGAAGGGAGAGGGTGAGAGAGAGAAACATCCATGAAGAGAGAGAATCCTGGAGCGGCTGCCTCCTGCCCGCCCCACAGCGGGGAGCGAGCCGGCACCCTGGGCCCGTGCTCCTGGTTCACAGGTCGGCGCTCAGCCACTGACCGCTGCAGCCGGGCTGTATGTGTTTTTAAAGCCTCCGTACCACTAATAAGCCTCGCCGACTATTACTTAATGTCATCGGCCTCAGATAACACTCCGGCTCCTCCTCTGAGGGTGGGGAGCCTTGAACACACAGACCCCACCCCCACCCCCCGCCACAACCTGAGCCTCCTCTCTGGTTAAATCCCAGTTTGCACGGACGTGGTGACTGGACGCCTGGCCCCTGCAGTTTGCTGCTGAACCCCCTGCTGTCCAGTGATCGGCTTCCCTTCCTTGGGCAACATTTAGCCTGAACGGGTTACCGAGAACTGTGGGTTCGCATGCAAGGGCAGACATGACGGGGGGTCCCCTGGGCACTTTGCCGGGGCCCTCCGCTGGCGGACACTGACATGGGCGTTCTTCCTTTCTTCTTTACAATGTGTATACGTTTTATTGGTTTCAGAGAGGAAGGGGGAGGGAGAGAGAGAAACATCACTGATGAGAGAGAATCATGGATCAGCTGCCTCCTGCACGCCCCCTACTGGGGATGGAGTCCTCAACCCGGGCCTGTGGCCTGACCGGGAATGGAACCCGGACTTCCTGGTCCTCAGGTCAATGCTCAACCACGGAGCCACGCCGGCTGGGCACACACTCTCCTTCCATTTTCACCGACAGACGTTGGGGAACAGCATCGCTGGGTGCACTTTAAAGCCCTTAAAAGGTAGAGAGTTGCTCTGGGCTGCCCCCTGGGTAAAGCCAGGTGTGTGTGCCGTTGTGCACCCCTTAGTCCTTGGTTGTTTTGTGGAGCAGGTTGGGAGACAGGTGGACACATCTGGGGTTTGGGCAAAGCACTGTGTCCTCACCACAGGCATCTGCTGACACCCCTGGGGGACAGGCACGTCCTGTCTCCGCCGGATCCAGCCTCCAGCTTGTTTCCAGGTGTGTGAGCACCTCGCTGGGGAGCACCTGAGCCCGTGTTGGCCCTGGCCTTTCCCCAGGACTACAGAGCCTGGCATTGGGTCATCGCCTAGGGAAGGGGAGGCGGGGCCCTGACTCAACTCCGGGAGAGGGTCCCCCGCCACCCGGCCCCCACCTGCCTCAGGTGTTCATTGGGGCAGAACACTGGCGGGATGTCTCCAGGTGACCCCGGCGGGGGGGGGGGGGGAGGGCGGGGCCCTGCAGCTGGGTCTTATCACATGGCTGTGGACCCAGAGCGGTAAGTAAGGCCCCGGTGTCGGGGAGCAGCCTCCCGCAGAGGTGGAGTCTCCGCGACCAACCCTGGGGCCCTGGCTCACCCGCAGCGCGGCCTCCGGGTCCCCGGCCAGCAGGTGCACGCAGCCCACGTTGAAGCACATCTTGGCGGGCGGCTCCGGAAAGCCCGAGAAGAGGCGCAGCGCGCAGCCCCAGTCCCCGCGCTCCACGGCCTGCACACCCCGCTGCCAGTCGCGCACCTGGTCCCCGAGCGAGGGCATGGCGGCGTCCGCACCTGTCTCGCCGCCGCGGAAGTCCCTGCTTCCGGGCAGGAGCGCGGCAGGTGGCGGGTGGGGTCCAGGGAAGGGTCCAGTGAGATGACCGCGGAGCAGGGACTTCTGGGTCCGGAGATGGGCTTGGGCTGTGGGGTCCCTCCGAGGCCGCTGGGAGGTCAGGGGAGGCGAACGGACTGCTGGGCACGTGTCCGGGGGCAGGATGTCCGTGAGAGCCAGGTGCGCCACGCCTCCTGCTGTCCTAGGCGCCCCCTGGGGCGGAGCGGCCCCGCCCCTTCCCGCATGGCCCCTCCTCCCGACATGACCGCGCCCTCCAGCAGGACCCTGCCCCTCCCACTACGGCCCGGCTCGGCCCCTCTGGGATATGGCCTGGCCCTTTCCCTGGCAGCCCCGCCCCGCCCCGCCCCCGCCTGGCCGGCCCCGCCCCTCCCGAGTCTGGCCCCGCCCCCTCAGGACTTCCGCCAAAAAGCTCCAAGCGCTCGCGCCGCCACTTCAGCCGGGATCCTGGGACCCGCCCGGCTGCGTGGCCTGGGTGCTCCGGGGAAAGCCGTCCGGATCTTTTGCTACCGCTGCTGCCGTGGCTGAGCCAAGGTTCCGGGCGGCCCCCGCGGGTTCAGGTGAGCGCCCCCCGGGGTGCGCGCAGAGGCCGGCAGGCTCCGGGTCGGCTGAGGTGCAGGAGCCCGGACTGGGCCGAGGGGCAGCGGGTGGGCAGGGGCTCAGCCCAGCACCCTCAGTGGCCGAGCTGTTGCCGCCACCCCGCCCGCCCGGGCCGAGTCTGACGGGCGCGAAGTCCAAGTCCTCGCGCTCTCGAGCCGGGTTGCGCCTGGAACGCGCCACAGGCCGCCCACGGGCTCCACGCAGCGGTCGGCGCTGAGGAGGGCACACGGGGGGGGGGGACCCAGAGGCGGGGCACCCCCCTCCCCCGGGGAAAGCAGGGTGCGGCGACCCAGCCACACTTCTGGGGACTGCCTCTCAGGAGCCCCACGGCACCCGTCCCCTCCGCTTCCCCAGGGCCCCCCATCTTCCCCTCCAGAGGTGGGGTCTTGGCGAGCAGGCCGAACCCAGCCTCATCCGGCCTCGGGCTGGGGTGTCCCCCAGATGGGCCCTGTGGACCTTAAAAACGAAAGTTCTTCTACCAGCAGAGACGGGCTAATTTGGGAACGGCAACGAGTGCTGTTCGGGACGAGCGAGCCCCGTATGGCCGAGCCAGTCGCACAGAACTGGGGGAGGCGGAAGTGGGAGCGGCGGGGCAGAACGAACGTCCAGCGGGCGGGGCGGCGTCCCGCGGGCTGAGCTGCTGGCGCGGGTCGGTCCTGCGGCGGCGTCTGTCGGGAGTCGAGGCTGCGCACAGCGCCCCCTGCTGCCCCGACGCCGCCTGGAAGGTGGCTCCCTTTTGGCGGCTTCCCAGTCAAGGGGTGTCTCCGGGAACAGGCCCGCACAGAGGGAGAGGCCGCGCCTGGATTTCACTTCCTGTTGTTACCTTTGCATCCTCACCCGAGGATGTCTCCCCACTGGTTTTTAGAGAGGGTGGGAGGGAGAGAAACACATCGATGGGTTGTCTCCTGCACCGCCCCGACCAGGGCCCGGGCGGGGAGGAGCCTGCAGCCTGCAGCCGCGGTCCCTGAGACCGTGCTCTTGAGCGGGAGAGAACCCCGGACCCCTCGGTCCGCAGTCCGACGCTCTGTCCCCGGGACTAACCCGTCCAGGACGAGATGCGTTGAGAGTGTAAGGAATTCGCTCACGCAGTCGTGGGCACCAGCAAGTGCCACTCCCGCGGGCGGGCCCACAGGCTGGGAGCCCGCCGAGCTGGGGCCGCAGCTCACGTGCAGGCCGGCTGCAGGCCAGGCTCCCTCTTCCCGGGGACCCTCCGTGTTTCTCGTAGGGCCTTGCGCTGCGGACCCTAGAGACGGAGCAGCCAGGCGGGGAAGGGAGCTCGGGAAGAGCAGAGACTTGCCGCTCAGGACAAGCGCCCTGTGGCAGACCCGCGGGCGGGCAAGACGACTCAGGAGAGGACCTCCCTTTGTGAGACAGGGAGGGGGCTGGGAGGCGGTGGCCACGGTCCGGTCCGTGGGGCAGGGGCAGCTCAGGAAGGTGCTTTCTCAGCGGCCGGGGTCCTGCTGGTAGACCAGCCGGGGACCTGCTGGGGGCCTCTCCGGGTCTGTAACTGACATGGGGGTTGAGCGCCCCCTGCCGGCCTCCCCAGCCGTCTTAAATGTGCCCAGCAGGCCTGCGGCCCAGACGCTGACCCCACGGAAACCTGGGGCCTGGCCAGCTCCCTGTGGGGGCCCCTGGCAGGCCCATCCTCCCTGTGAGGTCAGAGGGCCCCAGAGATGGGGCGGCCCAGCCCATGAGGGGCCCGTGGGGTCAGGCAGCCCTCGTCATGCCCAGCGCTGTGCCGAGTCCCCCAGGAAAGGGCGGGCAGACAGGTGGGCTCGTTGGAGACCCTGACGGAGAGTAGCCGTGGTGGGGTGAGCGGCACCTGGACAACAGAGGGGCCCCCAGCTCCCGGCTGCTGCCAACTCGGGACCCTGGAGGGTGGGGGTCTGGGGAAGGGGGACGGGAGGTGGGGGTGGGGCCGGGCTGGGGACTGTATAGGGTGCTGAACCGGGGCAGGCGGGGACCGCGTGGGGGGCAGTGGCTCCGTGTGGGCCCTGCTGTGGCTGGCGTCCTCGAACGTGTGGGGAAGGTGGGTGCACCCGTCCAGGCGGCAGGCAGCCGGTCGGCCCCCCTGGGGCGCTGCCCTGACTGCAATGGAAAGGAATCGGGGTGCAGTGGAAGGACCTGGCCAAGCCTCAGTTCTCTCCCCTGTGTGTGCCCAGCAGCCCCCTCCTGCTCTCACAGAGGGTCGGGGAGAAGGGGCACCCGGCCGCTGCCCTCCTACCCTCCCCCCCGGGGCCCGTGACCCTTCCCCAAACAACTGGCATGGGGCAGTGCTGTCACTTTCAGGAGAAGGAAGCGTGGGTGTCCAGGTCCCCTGTTACGGCTGAACCGTGTCATAACAAATTCATGTGAAGCCCTGACTCCCAGCGGCCATATTTGGAGATGGGCTTTTATTTGTTTATTTTTAATGATTTTTCATTGGTTTCAGAGAGGAAGGGAGAAAGAGAGAGAAACATCAGTGACAAGAGACTCACGGGTCGGCTGCCTCCTGCACGCCCCCCACCGGGGACCGAGCCCGCGACCCGGGCCTGTGCCCTTGGCCGGAATCGAACCCGGAACCCTTCAGTCGCAGGCCGACGCTCTATCCACTGAGCCGCACCGGCTTGGGCTGGAGATGGGGTTTTTTAAAGAGGCGATTTAGGTAAAATGACGTTCTGTGTAACCGGTGACCCCATGAGAGGAGGACCGTGAGGTCACGGGAGAGGACAGTCTGTCCACAGACCTGCCACCTCCTCTGCGCGCAGGACGCGTGCTTGCCGCCGGGTCAGGGGGCGGGGCTGGGAGGGCACCCCGGCCGGCCCGGCCCCTCCTGCAGGAAGCAGGGCCACGTGCTGCCTGACGCGCAGCTGGCTGCCCAAACTCTGTTTCCCGGTTGATGTGTTTGCACCGGGAGGGCTGGCCGGCACCGGCCGCTGCATGTGGCCAGAGCGGAAGTCTGGGGCGGACGGTGCAGGAAGGAGGAGTCCGGTGGCCCCCAGGAGCCCGGCTGTGAGCAGAGTTTGCACGGCCGTGCTGTGCTCCTGTCTCCTCACAGCGAGTCAGGGGGGACGCGAGCTGTTTTAGGAGGTTGCGGGGTGTCGGGGCACAGCAGTGAGTTCTTACCTCTGAGCTGGTCAGTCAGACAGGAAACCCGGGAAATAGCCATACTGTGTGTTCCTTAGAAATACGGACGTGCTCGGCTGGGTGGCTCAGTGGTTGAGCGATGACCTATGAACCAGGAGGTCAGGGTTCGATTCCCGGTCAGGGCACGTGCCCGGGTGGTGGGCTCGATCCCCAGTAGGGGGCGGGCAGGAGGCAGCCGATCCATGATTCTCTCTCCTCATGGATGTTTCTCTCTCTCCCTCTCCCTTCCTCTCTGAAATCCATAAAAATATATTAAACAGAGAAAGAAACACGGACCTAAAGATTCACAGACGGCCGAGGAGCCCCTGGGAGCGGCCTCCGGGCGGCTGGCCTGGACCAGCAGGAGGCCGTGTGGCCCTGGGGCACCCACTGAGCCGCCTGAGCAGGAGTCTCCAAGGCCCCGAGCAAAGAGGTTCAAGGAGGAAACGCAGGGCACTCCCCGCCAGTGCGGGAGTGCGTCCAGTCAAATGCGCGTCCGCAGGAACCCGCTGGCCACCTGCGCCGGTCCCAGCCTGGCGAGCCGCACGGGGTGGGGGGGGGGGGGGTCGTGGGTTCTCACTGCAGGTCCCCCTGGGGGGTCCCCCACCATAGGCAGGTGGCCCTGCCTGCCCCCCCCCCCCCCCCCCGCCGCCCCAGGTGGAACTCAGGCCTGATTATTCCTCTTCTCTAGTCCCACCTTCCTCAGGCTGCCTGCTGCCTCCCTGTCCCCGCCCCGCCGCCCTGAGGATGGACCCCGGACAGCCCGCTGGTGCAGACCCCGCTGGTGGAGACCCCGCTGGTGCAGACCCCGCTGGTGACCCTGCTGGTGGAGACCCTGCTGGTGACCCCGCTGGTGCAGACCCCGCTGGTGACTCCACTGGTGCAGACCCCACTGGTGATCCCGCTGGTGACCCTACTGGTGCAGACCCCACTGGTGGAGACCCCGCTGGTGGCCCTGCTCGTGGTGAGTGCTGTTCTGTGGGGGAGTCTGTGTCCCCTCGGTCCTGAGTCCGGCTGGGCTGCGTTTGGCTGGGCTGAGGGTGCTGGGTGCTTGCCTGGGGTGTGTGTGTGTGGTGTGTGCAGGGTGTGTGCTTGTGGTGCACGTGCATGATCCACATGTGGGCTGTGCGGGACGCATGTGCGTGTGCAGAGTGGGGGGTTCTGTGCCGGGGTATGCATGGGGTACGCGAGCTGGCCCCACCCCGTCTGTGCTGAGCACAGTTTGTTGTGAGGCTCACCTTTTCGGATGAAGCAGGACAACGGGACGCAGATGGGGTGGACCCGGGGGCAGCCCAGGGGACCCTGACTCGGCCGCTGGCCCCGCAGCTCCTGGACGCGGCTGCAGAGCATGCGCTCCGGGCGCCCGGCATGCGGTGGGCCTGCGGAGAGGGGCGGGCGGCCTCTCAGAAACAGCCCCCGGGAGGGAATGTGGGCGGGAGACTTGAGGAGCTCACACCTCGGCCCTTCCTCCGGTGGACGGCCTGGGCTGGGCCCCTCGGCGCCACTGGGGAGGTTCGGATGGCCAGTCCTGGGCTGATAGCCACGGCGGCGAACACAGGTGTCCGGTGCCCCCCAGGTTATCAGGCCGCCGGCAGACACGGCCTGTGGTCTGGGCATCCTGGCTCAGCGCTGGGATGGGGTCCTGCTGGCCGATGGCGCGCCAGGCAGTGGTAGGAGCCTTTGAGATCCTGAGCCGAGAGCAGCCTCCTGCCCGTGGGGTGTGCCTGCACCCGCTGCTCTGTGGGGCACGGTGGGGCTGGGGTGGCTCCGTGGAGACCGCCCGCTGCTGGAGGCCAGGTGTCTGCCAACCAGCTCTCAGTCCAGCCCCCCCGGGACCCCCTGCCCCCGCTCCACCCATTTCGTGTGTCCCATTTCTCGGCCCAGCTTCGCGATGAAGTGACCAGACTTTATAGATGGTAACGTGGCAGCTGGATTCTTCTAGAATGTGTGCCTCACAGGGGAGTGGGTCTGCCCTGCCCCATCCCCGTGGGGTCTGAGACGCTGCAGGCAGCCCCACAACGGTGGAGCTCCGGGGGCGCGGGGGGTGGCGGGCAGGTGGAGCTCTGGGGGCGCGGGGGATGGCGGGCAGGTGGAGCTCTGGGGGCGCGGGGGATGGTGGGCAGGTGGAGCTCTGGGGGCGCGGGGGGGGTGGCGGGCAGGTGGAGCTCTGGGGGCGCGGGGGACGGCGGGCAGGTGGAGCTCTGGGGGCGCTGGGGGATGGCGGGCAGGTGGAGCTCTGGGGGCGCTGGGGGATGGCGGGCAGGTCGAGCTCTGGGGGCGCGGGGGATGGCGGGCAGGTCGAGCTCTGGGGGCGCGGGGGATGGCGGGCAGGTCCCTCCGCCCGGCCCTGCTGCCTGCCCCTCCCGTGTGTGGGGGGGGGTACTGTTGGGCGTGGCCCGAGAGGCCCCCAAACACCAGGCACAGCCAGTGAGTCCTCAGCTTGGTTTTCTCTTCATTGTCCTCCCGTACAGCTGCCCACCCCTCCCCACCCACAGGCGTCTGGGCAGGACGGGGGTCAGGCACAGGCCAGAGGCCATCTGTCCCAGCCCAGCCCTGGGCCACAGGGCCAGGACAGGAGCTGTGAACTCGGGCCTGGCCTGGGGTGTGGCTGTGGCTGTGGCTGTGTCCCTCCAGTGGACAGCAGGCCCCTCGGGGTCAGGCCCCCACCCCCGGCCTCCGGTGCACGTCCTGCTCCTCCCTGCAGAGTGGCACTGGCTCACTTAGCGATTCCCTCAGGGCATCGCTCCCGCCTGCCTCTGTGCCGTCGGACAGAAAGCCAGCGACGGCTTGAGACCTGTGTCAGCCGGGGACCCCCGCCCCCCCACGCCCACGCCTGCCTGCACCACACCGTAGCTATGCCACGCCTGACCAAGTCCATGCCTGCTCACACCCACCCGCACCTACCCCAGGTCCCCTCCGGCTCCACCTTGGGCTTCCCTGGTCTCCCCACAACCACAGCAGTTGGTGGTTGTGTGTGTGTGTGTGTGTGTGTGTGCACGCGCGCGTGAGTGCGTGAGTGCCTGGCCCTGGTACCTCCATCAGCCGGTGTGGTCACCACCTTGGAACTGTCAGCATCCTGGGGGACAGAGAGTAACCACCGCTGCCCACGTGCAGTGTCGGTGTCGGGGCTGAGCCAGGGACCTGCAGGGATAGCACTGGGGTGACGCATGTGTAGTGTGTGTGTGTCCATGAACCCCCCCACACGTGCGCACACGCACACACACGTGCACATATATGCACTCTCACACACGCGCATGCATACCCACACGTATACATGCACACTCATACACGCACACTCATACACACATGCATACCCATGCACACTCACACATAAATGCACACACGTGCATACACACATGCATACTCACACACATGCACACCCACACACATACATGCACCCTCGTATACGCACATGCTCATGCACACGCACACACACACACATACTCATATGCACATGCACACTCACATGCACACACGCGCACATACTCATACACACGTGCACGCACACTCACACACGCACGCTGCTGTTTGACTGGAATGGGGTGGCCTCTCGGTTAATTTGGGGGAACTACAACGCTACGCCGCCGATTGTAGACCAGGTCCTGCCTGGATTAGGCTGTTTCCTGTCCGGTTCCGGTGTCGCGTGGACTTGTCCGCGAGCCCCGGGCTGTGGAGTTTTGCTGCCGCTGCAGCTGACGCTTCTGGTGTCCGTGCGGCGTCTGTGCGGCCGCGCCCGGAGAGCAGCGCGCGGTGCGCTGGCCTGGGTGAGCCCGTGTCCGGCCCACGGAGGCGCTCCCATCGCGCGTCCTGGGGCCCTTCGTGGCTTCTGCGAATCAGTCCCTCGTCAGCGAGTGCTGGTGCTTTGGTTTCTGTTCTCAGACACGTTCTGGGGGAGCAGCTCTGGAGCCCCAGCCAAAGGCACAAGTACAGAGGTTTCCCATGGCTCCTCTCCCCACCCAGACGGCACCCATCCTCAGCACCCTCCGGGGCTCTGTTTGTCACAATCTGGGAGCCTGTTGTCGCCCGAAACATGAGGAGGGCTCGGTGTTTACCACCAAAAAGGGTTCATTCGGGAGGAAGGAAGGGGCGGCCGGTGGGCGCAGACTCGGTGAGCCAGGCCGTGGAGGGGTGTTCGTAGGAGGGAGGGGGCTGGAGCCAGGAGCTTGGTCATGAACAGGCGCCCCTCCCCCCCCGCCCTGCTCCTCCCACAGACCCCGCCCCCCTTGGCGTGGTCATCACGGCGGACACGTCCTCGTCCCCCGAGCCCACGGGGGCCGGCAGGGTCACTGGGTGCTGTGTGTCCTGTGGGTTTGGCTAAAGGTGTGATGTCCTGTGTCCACTTCCCAGTGTCACAGAGCCGTTCCCCGCCCTGAGGTCCCCGTGCGCCTGCAGCTCCTCCCACCCCCCCTCCAAGGGTCGTCGCCGTCCCACGGCCTTTTCCAGAACTGGACGTGGTTGGAGCCCATCAGTCCAGCGTCGCTCAGTCACAGGCCTGGAAGCTTCCTCCACGGCGCTCTCGTTTCTTAACCCTCCGCTGATTTTTAATGTATTTGTATTGATTTCAGAGAGGCAGGGAGGGATGAGAGAGAGAAAACATCCATGGTGAGACACGGACTCACCGATTGGCTGCCTCTTGCACGTCCCGCATGGGGGATCGAGCCTGCAACCGGGGTCCGTGCCCTTGACTGGACCCCAACCCGGGACGCCCCGGTCCGCAGGCTGACGCTCCGTCCACCGAGTCACGCCGGCCAGGAGCCCGGCCCCGCTGCTGCCAGCCCTCCCGTCCTCCAGCTCTGAGCCCGCCTGTGGCCGGCAGTTGTGGAGTAGAACAGGGTTTCTCTGGCATTTCCTCTGGGGTCTGTGGGGGGCAGGGTGCGGTAGGGTGGAGAGGAGGCTGGTGAGGCACACGTGGAGAGCCTGGGGTGGGGACCTGGGGTGGCCCCCTGAAGCAGCCGGGGGTGCTGGTGGCTGTGGGTGACGCAGAGCTGGCGCCCGGGTCCCTGGCTCACAGGTGACAGCGGCCTTTCCAGACCAGCTGGCCTCCTGGTGCTGACCTTGGGCCGGTCTGAGGCCCTGCCCTGCTCCACGGTGAGGGGGCCCGGACCTCCTGGGCTTGGCGGCGAGCACTGGGCTAAGCGTGGGTCCGCTCTGAGGTCTCAGGCCGCCCTGCAGGGTCGGGCGGGACAAGCAGAAGGACTGTGGTGGGCACTTGGCCGTGGTGGGGGAGGCTTTGGGGAGCCGCCAGCTTGCCAGGGCGCAGCAGGAGCCCGGGCATCGGATGAGGGGCAGCGGTGGGGTGGGCTGTGACATGACGCGGAGGTGGGGGTGCAGACCCCTCTGGACGTGCCTGCCCCTCCCCCACCGCCCCCCAGCTCACCTGGCATGGCGGTTCCACGACCTGCAGCTCCCGTGGCTGCCATGCCAATCGGGCTCGCGGGCCTGGGGAAGGGAGAGCGGGAGCTCTGGCCGGAGGGGCAGGGGAGGCCTGGGCACTGGGCGGTGTCAGGTGAGCCCCACCCCCCCACAGCCCTCCGTGGCCCTGTCTTGTCCCCAGGCGCGGACATGCTTGGGTTCCTGCCGACCCTGCAGGCGCTGTGGTCGGCGCGGAAGCCGCAGCAGGTGAGCTGTGGGTGCGGGTGCCCGGCCGCGGGCCTCGGGCCTGCGGCCCAGAGCACGAAGGCGGGAGCACCAGCTGCCACCACTGGGGCTGCCCGAGCCCCTCCTGCCTCCCGACCGGCCGCGGTGCCCCCGAGCCCGGGCAGGGCTGGTGTGAGCACGCGTGACTGAGGCATCTCCGCAGTTCACAGAGGAGGCCTGGCGGGGCTTCGCTGCCCTGGATGACCCACGCGCTGCCCTCCTGGACCTGCTGGAGGGCCGCAGGGCCTGCTGGCGGAAGGGCCCCTCCCTGGAGGCCTGCCTCACCAGGGAGCTGGAGCGCTGGCTGCAGGCTCGGCCTCCCCCCGGGCCTGCCCAGGTAAGCCCCCTCCCCCAGGGCCTACCCAGGTAAGCCTCCTCCCCCAGGGCCCGCCCAGGTAAGCCCCTCCCCCAGGGCCCGCCCAGGTAAGCCCCTCCCCCGGGGCCCCATTGGCCATGTTCCACAGACGGCTTCTCCCACCGGCTTGCCCAGCTGACGGGCCTCTGCAGCCGCTGGGGTTGCCCAGGAAGTGGGGGCTGGGGACTCGGCCTGAAGACCAGCCGCCGCACCTTGGCCTGTGGGCTTGACCCTCAGCCCCTGACATCTCCCTCAATGGTGTCCCCACCTCTGGGCCTCGCCTGCCCCGCACCAAGTCCCGGGCCAGGTGGCCAGCAGCTGAGGCCAGGTCTCGGGTTCCAGGGCGGCCCCGGGCTGGGGCCACTGCAGGCCCGTGCGGTCAGGCTCCTGGTTGAGATCCCCTGGAGTCTCGTGGAGCCGCTGGTCAGCATCTTCCAGCTGCAGGACGCAGACCGGGGGTCCCTGCTGGCCCACGTCCACCAGCTGCACCAGGAGGGCAAGTTCAAGGAGGTGAGTGTGACCTCCGCGAGGTCCGGCCCCGCCCCGGGGCAGGGGTGGCCTCGGGGTCACTCCCGATTCTCGGCTGCGGCTCTGTCTGCTTGTGGGGTCTGTGGGGCGAGCGAGAGTGGGCTGGGCTCACAGGGTCCACCCGGAAGTACTTCATTGCCTCTCCACCCGGGGGTGCCGGGGCTTGGGGACCAGCCACCCGGGACCCAGCTCAGGGCCATGCTGCTGTCGGGTCCCAGGAGCCCCACTGTGCCCGGGTCCTTCCTCCTGAGGTGCCTGGGCCCTCCCACTCTGCCGGCGGCATGGGGACACCCTGGCTCTGGCCCGAAAGTCGTGCGCCAACGCCCCTTGCCTGGGACGCTGCCCCAGCCTCCTGGTTACATCCTGGACACCCTCTCGGGCCAGAGGGCCAGGGCTGTGGGAGAAGCGAGTGATGGTCCCTCTGCCCCCACATGCCACCCCTGTGCCTGGGTCAGCCTGCTGTCCCCTTCTCTCTCCTCCTGCTCCGCGGTCCCTGGGCTTCTGTCACTGTCCCCGCCTGGCCCACTGGCTGCTCCTTGAAGACGGGCCCTCCTGTGGGTCCTGCAGGCCCTGCAGCCACGGCCACGCCAGGCCAGGCTGGGAGATCCCTGGTCTGATCCGTGACGGTGCACGTCCAGCATCTGTATCGCCAGAGCCCTGGGCGCTGTGTCTGCCGCTCCCGGGACCTGCTGGGGCCCTGCCTGGAGCTGAGGGCCAAGCTGTGGGGGCGTCCCCCTGGGTGTTTGCTGGTCAGGCCAGTGGTGGTGATAGGAGGGACTGGCTCCCCGAGGTCCTGGGGGCTCCCGGCCGTCACCGGCTCAGGCAGGACCCGCCTCCCACCGGCCCCCAGGGCCCCGGGGCCGGCCCCCAGCATCTCGCTCCTGCTTTGGATGGAGGTACAGTGGGGAGCACAGGGCTGATCACCGGCCTTATGAGTGAAGCTGCCCCATGTGAGCTGTGCCTGTGGTGCCCCCTGCTGGGGGGAAGGTGTGGGGGCTCGCTGGGGCTGCCCTGTGAGCGGCCTGGAGACTGAGGGGAGGGGAGCCTGGCCAGCAGCTCCTGGGGACTCGGTCCGCGTGGGGCCATAGGGAGGGGTGGGCTTGCAGCACGCAGGGGAGGGGCCTGGGCGAGGCTGAGCTGTGCTGCGGGTGCAGGGGGCCGAGGCGACGTCAGCCACAGCGTGGAGCGTGGGGGTGGGGCTGTGAGCAGGGTGTCCCTGGGCAGGTGTGGGGTAGGGCCGGGGTGGGGGGCTCCCATGGAGGGAGGAGTCTAGCGTCCGGTGATCAGAGACAGTCCTGCTCCCCGCACCCACGGTCCCCCGGGCCCAGAGACGAGCCTGGCCAGGGACAGGGCTCAGGGCGCTGACCCCACACCCGCGGCAGCTGGGGCTGGGCGGGCACCCAGACCGGACCCTGCGCCTGCGTGAGGAGGCTCATGGGAAAGTAGGCGCTGGGGGCCGGGAGGTGCGTGCCCCGTGCGGGCAGCGTGGGCTCACTGCCGCCCGCCGCCAGCCCCGCCGCCCGCTCTCGCCCGGACACCCGGATGGCCGCGGGGACAATGCGGGCCGGCTCCTGCTCGGGGGCTCGGGCCGCTCTCAGCTGAATGGGCGGCTGCGCCCGCGGAGAATGCAGGACGCAGGAGGCAGGCCGTGTCCGCGTCTCCTGTTACACTCGGGCCTTTCAGAGTGTCTGGCGCTGACTGCGCCTCCTTGCTCCGAGGCAGATCCCACACAAAGGGGGCCCTTGTCCCCCACAGGCCCTTCTGCGCAGAGCGGCCATTGTCCCCGGCCGCCCGGCGGGCGGTGTACGCTCCAGTGCCCGCGCCGAGGCGCATTCAGCCCGCGGAGCAGCGGGCACCCCACTCAATGCGACGCGGTATTTCATGTCCCGGCGGCGGCTGGCTCTGGGCCGGATGAATGCCCGCTTTTGTCTGCGGAGTTATTTTATTTACATTTTTTAAACAGCTTATCAAGGTAAAAAGATAGCTTTGCTTAAAAGGGGGGGGCCTTGGCTCCAGGCCCAGCCGAGCCTCGGAGGTGGGAGGCGGCGTCCTGGGTCCCAGGCCACTGCCCCGGGCAGCCCGGGTGCTGGGACCCCTCCCACCGTGGCCACCTGGCCCTCCGGGTTCTCCAGGTTCTTTTCCCCAAAAGCCTGTCTGGTGAGGTTCCCACCTCCCGCCCTGACAGCCAGGCAGCGGGGCCTCCCCTCCGGCTCGTCCTCTGGGCGGAGGTCAGAAAGGCCCACCAGGGGCCAGGCGGCCCTGCCCTGGGCAGTCTCCTGTGGGGCCCAGGCCCTCCCCACCTGCGTGCCTCTTCTGGACCTGGGTCTGAGGCCGGTTGCAGACACCTGACCGGCAGGCCGGGACTCCCATGTGACCAGGCACTGGGCAGTCTGGGTAGTACCTCAGCTGCAGCTCATACAGAAATGACCGGAGATCGACTCTAAGCCCAGCCAGGTGGCAGAGCCACGGGCAACCCCCCACCCAAGCCCAAGATGGGGCCAGGCTAGGGGGCCTCCCTGGAGGAGGCGGTTCTGCTGCCAGCAGTCCCCCAGGTCACTGTGGTCGACCAGGCAGCCTCCCCCTGGACCTGTGCCCTCCCCCAGCCCAACCTCCAGCCACAGAGCAGGCCGCCTGGCCGCCGGCCGGGAGAGGGCACCCTGGGTGCACGGAGCGCTCTGGCCACGCCTGGGCAGGAAGCCGGCTGCTCTGGGGAGACCCAGGGGCGAGCAGGGAAAGCCCCTCGGATAGAGTCCTGTGCGGCCACCAGGTAGGGCGGGCCCCTCCCAGGAGAGGCCTGAGCTCTGAGCGCCCTCCACACCGGCCCCACCCTGGCAGAGGCCCCGCCACAGGCAGTGGCCAGGTGGGGGGTCAGCACAGCAGCCCCTGGACACCACTGGCTTCTTGCGGGGAAGGGAGTCCTGGCAGGCAGAAGGGGGAAGCCCAGGGGCTGGAGAACAGGGAGGGGCAGTGCCTGGCCTGCATGTGGCCCTTCCCTGACCACCTGCGGCCCAGGCCACTCCCACTAGGCCTGAGGCTCACTCCAGGACTCAGAGGTGGTCTTGGATGGGTGGGGGCCCATGGAGGGCGGGGCCTGAGGGAGATGGTCTCATCCTCAGAGGAGTTGGACCCACCTGACTTGAGTGCTGATAACCCCTCCCCTGGCCCTGCGCCCCCTCCCCTGGCCCTATACTCTCTCCCCTGGCCCTATACCCCCTCCCCTGGCCCTATACCCCCTCCCCTGACACTATACCCCTTCCCCTGGTCCTATACTCCCTCCCCTGGCCCTATACCCCCTCCCCTGGCCCTATACCCCCTCCCTGACCCTATACTCCCTCCCCTGGCCCTATACCCCCTCCCTGGTCCTATACTCCCTCCCCTGGCCCTGCAACCCCTCCTTTGGCCTTATGCCCACCCAGCCACCTTGTGCCCCCTTTCCTGGCCCTGGGCCCCAGGGGGCTGGTGGAGACCCAGCTCTGGAGCCTGGCCAGGCTGTGGGCAGGGGTCAGTGTGCACTGGGAGAGGCCCCGCCCTTGAGATCCGGCCAGAGGCCTGGGGAGCCTTTCCCAGCGCTATTTTGGTCCTTTCTGTGAGCCTGCGGGTGGGGGCTGCCTGTGGTTATTTTTGCGCATAATGGGAGCGTGATGTATGGAAAATATTAATAGTACAGCCTGAGCTACGTGTGGGCTCTCAGGACCCGGCGTGTTCTCTGCCCAGGGCCTGGGGTCAGGGTCCGGCTCCAGTGCACACCCCTTCCCCCACTCTGAGGGACAGCTGCCCCCCAAGGCTGCCGGTCCTTTGCAGGTCTCGGGGCGGCTCTGGGCTCCAGGGCATGTGATGAGGGCTTCTGCCTCTTGCCTGCCTGCCCCCTACCCCCCACCCCCCACCCCCCACCCCATCCTCTACCCACTCAGGAGCATGCCCTGGTCAGGGCCACCTGGGGCCAGCCCCCAATTGAGACCCTATCCGGGGACGGCACAGGGGTTGTCCCCACCTCCCCTCCTCCCCCCCCCGTGCGGAGCAGGGGCCAGGCCCCTTGGCCACGTGTCTGGACTGGAGCAGGCCGTTGCTGCACCCGCAGGGCCTGGGCTGTGACCAGCGTCCGTGCAGAAGGGTGGCCGCCCCACCAGGGCCGCCTGTCCCCCAGCCCAGTGTGACGGCGCCTTTGTGTTTGCCAGGCTGTCATGCTGGGCACGAAGCTGCATCTGCAGCCAGAACTGGACGTGGAGATGGTGAGTGTCTTTCTCATGCAAATGCCAGGTCCCAACTTGGATGCAGCCCAGGCCTACGACGGGCGGCTGCCCACGCTGGGCCTGGGCTTGGCTCCCACCGGGCGGGCCGGTGCTGGGGGACAGGGGTCATGTGTGAAGGGGACCTCGAGGAGGGCGGGGAGGGGCCGCAAGTGCCCCTGAGCGGTCAGCAGACTCTGGTGTCATGCTCAGAGCGTGGCCAGCCCCAGGAGCCCCCGCGCCAGGCTCCTCTGCCCTGCGGTGGCCACAGAGGCTCCCAGGGGTGGGCCTGGTGAGGACCGCCCGTGGGGGTGTGGGGGCCTCCATCCAGCCTGGGCTCTGGGCAGCTTGACCTCTGAGGGTGCGTGGGGGGCTGACAGGACCGAGAGGCTCGGCTGAGGCCTGGTTCTGGCCCGGGAGTGGTCCAGTGCCACAGCCAGGGGCTCCCGCAGGGGCACCTGCGGGCCCGCGCAGCCTGGGGTCGTGGCCTGGGCAGGCCGTGTGCGGGCACGCCCTCCTGCACAACCCGGCATTTCCGGGCCGCAGGACCATCGCTGCTGGGGCCCCGTGCTGCCCTGCGGCCCCGTGATGACGAGGACCCCGCACCCTTCGCCACGGAGATGGAAGGCCACAGCTGCAGGGACCAGGCCCAGAGCGGCGGGGCGCGTGTGCGCATATGAGTGTGTGCGGGCACACGTGTGCTCATGCACCAGTTGTGGTTCGTGCATGTGTGTGCGCGTGTGCAGGTTTCGCCCGGGGCTCTGGCTCGCTGGGCCGTGCTCCCGGGCAGGTCCGCATGTGGGCCCGGGCCCTGGGTTCTGACGCACTGGCTGCTCCCTGCCCCCGAGGAGGAGTTTGGGCCTGGGCAGGCCGGGGCGCAGCCTGAGGTGTGCCCGCCCGCCGCCCGCAGATGAGCGCCCCGCTGCTGCTCCAGGACCAGCTGGGCCTCGTGGAGCGCTACGTGGAGGGCTTCCCGGGCCTGCAGAGGAGGCTCCTGGCCCTCATGGACTCCTGGTGCCGGCCCGGCTTCGACATCAGCGTCGTCGCCAGGTGAGTCCCGGGAGGGCCCAGCGTGGGGCGCTGCAGCAGGCACTGGGAAAGCCGCACACAGGGCCACGTGCTCGCACCAGGCTTCTGCAGCCAGGTCCGCGGGGCGAGGCCAGGCCAGAGGCTGGACGGCAGGAAGTGGGTGAGAGCGGATGGATGCCTGAGGCCTCCAGCCCGCGTCAGAGCTGGTCTGTCCGGCGGCTCCGTCCCTTCTCAGCGCACACCCCTCACCCTTGGCTCCCTGCGGGGCCTGCTGCGCTCCGTCCCCGCACACAGAGGAGGTGGCGCACGTGGGGCCGTGTGTGTGCACATACATGTGTGAGATATGAGGACGATGCCAGCACAGGCCGCGGAGGTGCCGGAGGAGAAAGTGCCAACCACCCTCCTCAGGGCCAAGGCGTCGCGGGCCCTGCAGCACCCGGCGGCCACAGGGAGGTGGGTCACCGCGCGGCCCACACACCGACAGTGGAGGTGGAAGGGACCAAAGTCGTGAGAAACCTGCCAGAACCCGCCCGGGAGAAGAGGTTTCCGCAGTCCGGTGTCTGCTCGCTGTCCGTGTGGTCGGCAAACTCACAGTCCACCGAGCCAGACATCGGCCGTGGAAATGTCTTCCGAGAGCCACATCTTTACACTGAAACTTCTTCTAACGCCACTTCTTCAACATGGACTCGCCCAGGCCGTGGCATTTTGTGGAAGAGCCGCACTCGAGGGGCCAAAGAGCCGCATGTGGCTCGCGAGCCGCGGTTTGCCGACCCCTGTGCTAACACATCGGATACGTGGTTTCAAACCTGACCGCGGGGGAAACTTCAGCCTCAGGCGGCCTGGCGGTGAGCTCTCTCCGGGGTGAGGGCGACTGCTCCCGCCGACGGACGCCCAGGAGACGTGAGGGGGTGTCTGGGAAGGCGAGCTGCCGGACAGCGTCTCAGGGACAAGACACGGGAATGCTGGCAAACCCCAGCAAGCGGATCGCGGGACGTGGTCCAGAGGGAACGGAACGGGAGCCCGGCCGGGCTCAGTGGGTCGGGCATCGGTTCCATCCCGGTCAGGGCACAGGCCCGGGTTGTGGGTTCGATCCCCGGTGAGGGTGCATACGGGAGCAACTGATCAATGTTTCTCTCTCTCTCCCCTCCCCTCTAAAATCGGTAAACAAACAAAACATGAAATCAGTAAACATGCTCGGGTGAGGATTTCCCAAAACGGTGGAAGTGAGCACCTGAGAAGAGGTCCCGTCCTATGTCACAAGGGGTTGAAGTGGAACCGGCAGTGCAATGCGCCCACACGCCCAGCAGGCCACGCCCAGCCCCACGACCCCGGACGCTGGGAGGGCGCGGAGCGGCAGGGGCCTCGCCTGCTGGGGGTGCAGGGGCGCAGACGCTCGGGAAGGCAGCCGGGTGGTTTCTCACGCAGCGAAACACCCTCCCCGTGCGCCCTGCACTGCGCTCCTCGGGGTTCACCCGAAAGAGCTGACAGCTTCGTCCACGCAACACGCCACGTGGGGCTTATGGGAGCTTGGTTCAGAGTCGCCAACACCTGGAAGCCACCAAGATGCCCTCGGTGATGGGTGAGCGGGGTCCATCCAGACGGCGTGAGTCAGCACTGACCCGCCCAGCCATGGCCAGGCCGGCCGCGGAGGAACCTCACGCATGTGGCTGAGCGAGAGCCGCCAACCAGACAAGGCTCCGCAGTGTGACGCCAGCTCCGCCCTGGCCGCGGGGCAGCGACGTGATGGGGTGGGGGTGACCAGGTGGAGCACAGGGGCTTCGGGCAGTGAAATTGCTGCGACGCTCTAAGGAGGTCTCGGTTCGGTTCCCGGTCGAGGCGCAGGCCCGGTGGTGGGCTCGGTCCCCAGGGTAGGGCGTGCAGGAGGCAGCCGGTCCAGGATTCTCTCTCATTGCTGGCTCTGCCTCTCCTCTCCCTTCCTCTCTGAGACCAATGAAACACGTTTATACTGTAAAAAGCCTCCCCGGCAGGGAGCGCAGTCAGAGTGTGGGACGTGGGCCTCACAGGCGCTGACAGCGAACGCGGGAACCCACAGGCTGGCCTGGGACCTGCAGGGCCCGGCCCTGCGTCTGCAGTGAGCTGCAGTGAGCGCCGCGGCCTCAGCGAGGAGCCACCGCGCACAGGACAGGCTCCCTGCCGGTGCCAGGCGAGCGTGGACCTCAGAGCACTAGGAGGGTGCACTTAAAGGAATCCTCCAAGACCCTGCACGGAAATCGGGGAGAAAAGATGAAAAAAAAAGAGATTCTTTCAAGAAGGCCCAACATCCAAGGGATGGGACTCCCAGGAAGACTGAGGGCGATTGGGGCAGAAGGCGTCACCACGGAGCTCAGCCAGCCCAACCTCGGAAAGAGTGGGAGCCGATGGCATTCTGGGAGCCGCACCGCCCACGCTGGGGGTCCTTCCAGCCCAGTCCCCCTCCGCCCGTCTTCCTCAGACACACACCATCTCCAGAAACGTGCCCAGCCCAGCCCCATCGAGGGGAGCTTCTGGGATTTGCAGCCTGGATGGGGGGGCGGGCGGGGGACACACACCTCTCTGTGGGGCCTGGGGAGCAGCCACGCCGGGAGCAGGGGCCTCTCCTGTATTGGTGGCCTGGGGGGCGGGGCTCGGTCCCCAGGAAGCCACATGCCCCGACAGTGTCCACCCCTGGGTAGGAGACAGCTTCGCTGGGATGCTCGGTAGTGATGCTGTGAATCGGCCCGGCTGACCTGGGAGCTCGCAGGGTCTGTGTTTGGGGGGGTGAGGGGAAGGGCCTTCCAGGCTCGTGGTGCACACGAACACCTACAGCTGAACGACCGGGAGGTCCCAGTGCAGCTGTGTGCCTGACGGGAAGGGACGGAGCTCCTGCCGGCGCTGTGCGGGCGGGGCCGGGCGGGTGCGCTGAGGCGTCGCCTTCCTGCGAGCCCCGTAGAACTACCTGACCTCAGACTGTGCGTCTGGGTGACTGATGGGAATGAACATCTTACAGGCCTGTTGTTTTCCATATGATTTTTACTGATCTCAGAGAGGAAGGGAGAGAGCGAGAAACATCACTGATGAGAAAGCATCGTCCATCGGCTGCCTCCTGCTGGGGTGGAGCCCACAACCTGGCCTGTGCCCTGACTGGGAGTGAATGGGACCCTGACCTCCTGGTTCATAGGTCGATGCTCAACCCCTGAGCCGCGCCAGCCGGGCCTAACGGTGTTCATGAAACAGGAGCCGTGTGTCTCCTGCAGGTGGTACCCGCAGGTGAGCCCCCTGACGCTGGAGAAGCTGCGGCCCCGGGTGCTGACTCGGCAGGTGCTGCGCCTGCAGAAGCGCTTCGGCCTGGACCCAGGTGAGTGAGGCTCCCACCTGCGCTCAGGCCGCCCAGGACCCCTGACCCCAGCGTCACCTCCCGCCTCTGCCCACCTGGGGCTCCTAAGAGGCGGGGCCTGCACTGTGCCCCTCCCCCAGGGCCCCTCCCCCACGCCTGCGTCCTCCCCACGGGATGACTGTGGTCAGGGGCATTCTTGCCTTTCGTCCATCACGGAGACCGTCTTCCTGATGATGCTTTGGGTTCACCGTATCTATCCGGTTATGGGAACTCTGTGCAGCGCCCGGCGTTCTGAGCCTTGCGTCAGGCATGGATGTTGAATTCTATCACGGACCTTCTGCATCTCAGGACGGCGTGTCCTGAGCCGCGTTCGGTCTGTGGACATGGCGGGCGCCCTGGACTGACCTCTCCCGTGTTAAACCAGCCTTGCGCTCCTGGGGCAGCCGGGCCGCGGGCCAGCTGTCCTGTGCCGAGGGCGGCGTGTGTCCGTGCTCACGCAGCGCCCCTGGGCGCCGGGCCCGGTGCTGCGTCCGAGGCTGCGCTGCCTCTGAAAGGGAGACGGACAACAGCCCTTCTTTCCTCGAGGTCGCGGGTCTGGGGTTGGAAGTGTTTCTTCCCTCGAGTTGGGTAGAAACGGCTCGTGCGCGGGTTCCTCCCTGGACACGTGCCTCCGGCTCCGCGTCTCCGAGGGCGCGTGTCTGTCTGCAGTTCCGCCGGGCCTGTAACGTCTGCAGGTGCGAGTCTTCCTGCGTGAGAGCGTGTAACGTGTGGGGGGCGGGTCCTTCCTGCGTGAGAGCGTGTAACGTCTGCAGGTGCGGGTCTTCCTGCGTGAGAGCGTGTAACGTGTGGGGGGCGGGTCCTTCCTACGTGAGAGCGTGTAATGTCTGCGGGGCGGGTCCTTCCTGCGTGAGAGCGTGTAACGTCTGCGTGTCTGTCTGCAGTTCCGCCGGGCCTGTAACGTCTGCAGGTGCGAGTCTTCCTGCGTGAGAGCGTGTAACGTGTGGGGGGCGGGTCCTTCCTGCGTGAGAGCGTGTAACGTCTGCGGGGGCGGGTCCTTCCTGCATGAGAGCGTGTAACGTCTGCAGGGGCGGGTCTTACTGCGTGAGAGCGTGTAACGTCTGCGGGGGCAGGTCTTCCTGCGTGAGAGCGTGTAACGTCTGCAGGGGCGGGTCCTTCCTGCGTGAGAGCGTGTAACGTGTGGGGGGCGGGTCCTTCCTGCGTGAGAGCGTGTAACGTCTGCGGGGGCAGGTCTTCCTGCGTGAGAGCGTGTAACGTGTGGGGGGCGGGTCCTTCCTGCGTGAGAGCGTGTAACGTGTGGGGGGCGGGTCCTTCCTGCGTGAGAGCGTGTAACGTGTGGGGGGCGGGTCCTTCCTGCGTGAGAGCGTGTAACGTCTGCGGGGGCGGGTCCTTCCTGCGTGAGAGCGTGTAACGTCTGCGGGGGCGGGTCCTTCCTGCGTGAGAGCGTGTAACGTGTGGGGGGCAGGCATTGTGAACCTCGGCCGCCCTGCTGTGCGCTACGCCCCGGAAGCTGTTCTCTTAACCGGAAGTGCGGACCTTCTGACGTCTTCCATCCCCGCCCCCTGCAGCCGCCCCTCCTCGGGGAGACTGGGTGTTTGAGACTCCACCCCGGGCAGGGCCCGCACGGCCCGTGACCTCCGGCGGCAGGAAAGGCAGGACTTGCTCCGTTCTGCTGTTTCCTTTCTTTTCTGATGGCTGAGTGATGGTCCATCACATGTGTGACGCACGCCGGTCACCCGGATCCTGTGCGTGGTGCCGCGTGAACACGGGGGGCGGGGATCTCCTCAGGACCCTCGTTTCTCTTCCTCCAAGTAAGCGCCTGGAGCTGGGGTGGCCGGGCCCTGAGGGAGCTCTGGTTCCCCTTTTCCGAGGAGCCTCCATGCTGGTCACCGTCGTCGCTGCACCGACTGGCGTTCCTGCCACAGGGCACGAGGGCGCGCTTTCTCCGCACGCTGCCGGCGCGTGTGTCCTGTCCCTCGCCTTGGTCGCTGCGGCAGGCGAGGCGAGCCCGTGGTTCCCGCCGGCATCGCCGTTGGGCGCCTTTTCCTGGACGTTGCCTGTCAGTCCTCTCCTGGAACCGTCTGTTCACTCCGCTGCCCGTTGTTGCGCCCGGGGTGTGGGGGTGTGGGGGTGTGGGGGTGTGGGGGTGTGGGGGAGGGTTGGCTTGGCTTTTGCTGTCCAGGTCGGTGAGTTCCGTGTGCTCTGGATACTCGCCCTCTCTGATGGGCGGAGCCCACGTCCTCTCCGCAGCGCAGGCTGCCGTGCACGTGCCGCTTGTCCCCTTGCTGTGCGGGAGGCTGCGCTGGGTGTCCCGGTCAGTGATGCGGCTTAACCGTTGACCAGTTAGCAACGCGGATTTCGTCCTCAGAGGAAACACGGTCATTTCAAGAGAAACATCAGAAGTGCTTTATTCAATGTCATGCCCATCGCTAGCTGCACATTCCCCATCTCTCAGGGAATGTGTGGACACCGTCCCAACAGGACTTTCCTTGTTTTGAGGCAAACCATTCAGAGACCCCATTGTCCACTTCCTCGTCCGTGTTGAAGGGCTGCTCAGAACGTGCGTGTGCCATCGATCGGACAGGCGGTCATCTGAAGGAGCGAGGGCTGGTGAACACGGCGGGTGGGTTCATACTTCCCAGGCAAGACCTTTTCACGTGTCTTTAGCGGTTTCAAGTGTGTGACGGTGCGTCATCATGAAGCAGAATTACTTTGCCGTGTCTTCTGGCCCATTCTGGTCGTTTCACGATCAAAGCGTGGTTCAAACTGATTATTTGTTGTCGGTAGCGATCAGTATTAACGGTTTCACCTGGTTTTAGAAGCTCATAACACACCACACCTCCCTGATCCCACCAAACACAGAGCACTGTCTTCTTTCCGAAGCGATTTGGCCCTGCAGTCGATGTTGATGGTTGACCTAGATCGACCCGTGATTCTGTGCGTTTGGGATTCTCCAAATAAATCCACTTTTCATCGCCAGCCACAATTCGATGCAAAAAAGACTTTCTTTCGTGCCGTGGAAGCAGCATTTTCCTGATGACTTTTCGGTTTCCATTTGTCTTCCGTTCCGTTGACGTGGCACCCATTTTCCTTCCTTTAAGATATTCCCCATTGCTTGTAAACGATCGGAAATTGTTTGCTGAGCGACGTTTAATCTTTCTGCAAGTTGTTTTTGAGTTTGACATGAATCTTCATCCAGTCATGCTTGTCATTGTTGGTCTTCCAACTTTTTCGGTTGACCTGGACGTTCTTTGTCTTTCACATGGAAATCATCCCTTTTAAAGCGTTTACACCAGCGTTCACAGGTGTCCTGAGATGGAGCCTGTTCACCATAAGCTTCCGGAAGTGTTCAGCAGCACTTTTCTTCAAAATAATGAATTAAAACTTCCCGCAAATGCTCTTTTTTTGGCATAAAATTAAACATTTTTAAGTGTAAAAGTACCTATGATGTTAACACCTTCAGCAAATGTGACATATGAAGTTTTGAAGCTTGTTATTACAACAAAATAGCATACCTATCAAATCGCACATATATCAACATGTGTGTAACTCCACCGATGGGAAAAATCCGCATTATTCACCAGTGCACCTGATAGTTTGAGGCCGTCCATGTGTTGAGTTTTGCCTGTTGTCCTGCGTTTGGCTTTTTTCGGTCCTGTGTGAGAGCCCGCCCCGCCCACCAAACCAGAGTTAAGCCTTCTTCCTTCTTAAGTGCGTCCCGAAGCTCAGGACGTGGTGTTTTTATTGGTGTTTAGCTCAAGGTAATTTCTGTCGTGACTTTCTCCCGTCCCCCATGGGCTGATGAGAAAGGGGTGCTTTAGTGGCCAGGCGACGTGACCTATTCCAGTTACCGGTCTGGCTTCGCCGTGCTTTGCGTGACCTGAGTCCTTTGGTGCGGTTGAAATGTGTCACTACGAAGACATTTAACTTGTCATCTTTTTTTTTTAATATATATATATTTTTTATTTCAGAGATGAAGGGAGAGAGAGAAACTCCCACGATGAGAGAGAATCACGGATCAGCTGCCTCCTGCAGCCCCCTACTGGGGATCGAGCCCACAACCCGGGCCTGGGCCCTGGCGGGAATGGAACCGTGACCTCCTGGTTCCTAGGTCCACACTCATGCCGCCGGGCTGACTTCTCATCTCTGAAAGTGTCCTCTCTCGCGACTGGGTGCTCAGCAGTGTCACCCCCAGGAGACCACACAGATCCCTTTGCTCACTCGCCGGCTCTCGCTGGGCTGTTAGAGTCTGTGGGGTGGCATCCCAAGTCCCCTCCCTCGGGGCTTGAAGAGCGGGCGGCTCCGATGTGGGTGGGAGGCAGCAGGGGCCAAGGCTGCGGGGAGGAGAGGGGGTGGGGCCGCGGGGAGGGGGGGTGGGGCTGCGGGGAGGGGGGTGAGGCCGGGAGCGGGGGTGAGGCTGCGGGAGCCGCAGACCACGCGCTGAGCCGCCCTCTCTTTCAGCCGCGTGCCCCCACGCTGTCACCCAGCAGCGCCTGGCTGCCCTGCGGTACCTGTGCTACAAGCGGTTTGCGGAGGTGCGTGTGCTGGTCAGAGCCTGGGCCTGGGGTGAGGGCCGGTGAGGCCCCGTCCGCGGGCGGAGCTGCCGCTGGAACAGGCGCCCTTGGTGTCCCTGCAGGGCAGCCTGTCTCAGGAGGACTGGGCCGACTTCGTGCGGGTGAGTCTGAGCAGGAGGCCCGGACTGCCGGGAGCCCTCACGTGGGGCCCGGGGGCGTCCCGGGGAGCGTGCAGACCAGGCCTGTGGCCAAAGGCCCCACAGGGTGGCAAGGAAGGGCCCCTCCCTCCCAGCAGCCTCTGCCCTTTAGGCTGTGCTGGAGGCGGGGCTGCCCCCTGACCCGGGGTCATCACTGCCACAGGGCTGCCCCCTGACCCGGGGTCATCACAGCCACAGGGCTGCCCCCTGACCCGGGGTCATCACAGCCACAGGGCTGCCCCCTGACCCTGGGGTCATCACTGCCACAGGGCTGCCCCCTGACCTGGGGTCATCACGGCCACAGGGCTGCCCCCTGACCTGGGGTCATCATGGCCACAGGCCTGCCCCCTGACCTGGGGTCATCATGGCCACAGGGCTGCAGTGGCCTGGGAGCGGGGGTGTGGGGACCAGGTGTAGGGTGCACAGGGCCTGGTCATGGAGTTGGTCACCTCCCTCCCAGATGGGCTGACGCTATCTGGTGTCCTGAGTGGCATCCAGTGGGGGGCAGTGCTGAGCTGCCCTGGAGAGGGGCGGAGGGGGGGTGGGGGGGGAGGGAGGCGGGGTGAGTCACCGGAGAGGAACGCGGACCCCAGGCAAGGCCCGGAAGGCAGTCCCCCGGGTGCCAGCGGCCGCAGGGCAGTGGACATCCTGAAGAATGCGGAGCTTTTCCACATATTGTCCGTGTGGGAACCTGCAGCCGCGGGAAGCGGAGGCCCCAGGCTGCTGGGGGCAGAGCCATGGGGCGGGGGGCCGCCGGGGCTGAGCAGACGCTGGTGGGAAGCCCAGCTCCCACAGGGGACGCTGATGTGGGGCGGCGGGGGCTGGGAGCTGCCCGCAGGGAGAGGGTGGGAGAGGAGCGCGGCCCAACCACGTGCTGGTCGCAGGGCCCGGGGCCGAGAGGAGCTGCTGGCAGGTCCTGTGAGCATGGCAGCGGGAGAGGGCCTGGCGGGGGTGGGCAGGGGGCAGTCGGCCGGCAGCGGCTCAGGACCGGTCAGCGGCCCCCCTCTCGTCCCGGGAGCCACTGGCCTTGGGACAGACAGCTGCCCTCCTGAGGCTGCGCCCGGCTGCAGGGTGAGGTCTGGGTGGGGGCTTCGGGTGCCTGCACCCACTCCCCCCTTAGAGCCGGCGGTGCAGCCACCCTGCCTGTCCCCAGGGCCTGGTGGGGTCCAGCGAGTGGCTGCAGGGCTGGCTGCTGCGGCTGCTGGCCTCTCGCGCTGACGCGGCCACGGCGGCCCGGTGTGCGCTGGACCTGTCGCTGCCCGAGGAGTGGCTGCCGGCCACGGTGGCCACGGAGCTGCGCCGGCTCAGGCTCCAGGGCAGGTGAGCCCCAGGCTGGGGGCCGGCGAGGGGGACGCGCCCTTGGGCCCCTGTCCCTGGGGATTCACACGCCAGCGGTTTGGAAATCAGAAACAGAAAACCAGGAATGGGGTGCACACCCCCTTCCCAGCGAGCAGACAAGCAGAGCACGGGAGACAGGTCCCCCCTGGGGAGCCCCGCATCTGGGCCGCGCGCCCCAGGAAGCTCTCATGCCCACAGAGGCCTGTGGGAGGAGGATGGAGCGCAGGCCCTGCCCAGTCAGGCCAGGACGTGGGGCGGGGGGTGGACTCTGGGACAGCAGGTGCCAGTGCTGCCTCCTCCTAGGACGGCCGAGGCGCCCTTCGAGGACACGACAGGCCGTTACTACCAGCTGCCCATTGCCAGGAAGGACGTCCGCGTCCTGGCCTCGTGGGAGGAGCTGGCCAGGCACGAGGCGGAGCTCCTGCAGGTGGGTCACGAGGGCCCATGGAGGCCGTGGGCTCTGTCCACACCTGCCGCGTCCCCGCGCCCCCACAGCAGGGCACACGCACCGGCCGGTTTACGGCTCGGCCCTGCTGTGTGGAGGGAGGGGTTCACAGGGTGGCCAGGCCTCCCAGCAGCCCCCCCGCCTCCGGCTGCGCCTGCTCAGACCACCTCTGTCTGCAGCCCGGCCAGGTGGTCAGCCTGGACCTGGAGTGGAGGCCTTCGTTCGGCGCCTGGGACCGACCCCCAGCGTCACTCCTGCAGGTGGCCGTCGAGGGCCGCGTGTTCCTGCTGGACCTGCTCACGCTCACACGGCCGGTGGACGGGCAGGCGTCCCGGGCCCTCTCTGGGCTGGTGTCCCGGCTGCTCTCAGACCCGTCCATCACCAAGCTGGGTAAGCGCAGCCTGCCCCAGCTCCGGCCAAGCCCGCCCGCGGGCGCGGGGGCGTCGGCCCCATCCTCAGTGCCCTCACCCTCTGGGCCTGTCCACAGGCTATGGGATGGCAGGCGACCTGAAGAGACTGGCAGCCTCGTGCCCCGCCCTGGCCCACGTGCCGGAGCAGCTGCAGGGGGGCCTGGACCTGCTGCTGGTGCACGGGCGGGTGAGCGCCGCGGGGCGGTTGAGCGCCGCGGGGCGGTTGAGCGCCGCGGGGCGGGTGGGCCCACAGGCTCGGTCCATCTTCTCAGGCCTTCCCACCCCAGCCTTGCCCCTGACCACGGTGACCAGGCCCCAGACGCCAGGACCCCCGAGGGTGTCCCTGCATGTGCCCACGATTCCCCTGGAGCCGGCCCTGCTCTGGGCTCCTCTCAGGAGCTCTCAGCACGAACCCAGAACTGGCAGGTGGGCAGGGACCACAGCCCCAGACCCCGGTCCAGCCAGCCTCTGCCACCCTTGTCCCTCCGTCCTCACACTGACCCCTGCCGTCCTCCCCTGGGCGGGCCTCACCCAGGGCACTGTCTTGGCAGATCCGGGAGGCCGAGGGGCCTGCCCCGGGCGGGGACCAGGCTCAGGGGCCGCGGGGCCTCAGCCTCCTGGTGCAGCAGGTGCTGGGCAAACCCCTGGACAAGGCGCAGCAGTTCTCCAACTGGGACCGGCGGCCCCTGGCCGAGGCACAGCTGCTGTACGCGGGTACGTGCCCTGCCCTCCCTGCCCCACGCCCCCCAGCCCCCGGCGGGAGGCTAAGGCTGCCCCTGCCCCCAGCTGCCGATGCCTACTGCCTGCTGGAGGTGTACTGGGCGCTGTGCAGAGAGCCCACCCGCTTCCACCTGGCGGGGAACCTGGCCAGGAGCCCGGAGCCGCCCGGCCCACAGGAGGCCTCCGCCCCACCCCAGCAGGTGACTGGAGACGGGGGTCCCTCCATAGGAGCTTGGGTCCTGGTGTGGGTGGGGGGGCCTGAGGTGGGGGGGCCTGGTTCCTCCACCTGGAGAGGAGCCCAGAGTGTGGGCAGTTTCCTGAAGGGGGTCCCAGCCCCTCCCGACGCCAGGCCCCCACGAGGTCCAGGGCAGCACAGTCCAGGGCTGTGCCTGTTTGCTCCCTGAGCCCCACTTTAGGGCCCGCGGGACCCCCAGGGACTGAGCAGGATCCTCTCAGGATCTAGTGTGGGTGACTGTCATTTTATCTGTTTTCTGCACTGAGCTCATTGCTTGCGATTCTCTTTACCATTTTTTTTTTTTAAAGCGACCAGCCCGGCCCGTGTGGCTCAGTGGTTGAGCATCAACCTATAAAGGTCACGGTTCGATTCCCAGTCAGGGCACCTGCCCGGATTGCCGGCTCGATCCCCAGTAGGGGGCGTGCAGGAGGCAGCGATCCATGATTCTCTCTCATTGATGTTTCTCTCTCTCTCCCTCTCCCTTCCTCTCTGAGATCAATAAGATATATTTTTTTAAACAAGGAGCCACCGCTCAGCCCTGGCCCACCCTCCCCCGAGTCCAGATGGCAGGCCGGCCGCTGAGTGGGACTGTGTTGCAGGTGCCGGTGGCTGCGGTCGAGGGCGCCGCCCCGGAGATCCCGGCCCGGGCCTTCCGCGTGGTGTGTGACAACATGCTACAGGGGCTGGCGCGCAGCCTGCGCCTCCTGGGCGCCGACGTGCTGGCGCTGGGCAACAGCGAGGACCACCGCCGGGCGGCCGAGGTGAGCGGCAGGGCTCCCCGCGGCCCTCGGTCCCGTGTCCCACCCCCCGGGCTCTGTTGGGCGCAGGGCTGTGTGTGGCGCTGCTGCCGTCGCTGCGTGGACGCCACCTGGGCCAAGGTCACTGCGCCCCTGGAGCTCGGACGCAGCTGTGGCCGACCCTCTCCTGGCCCCAGTCTGTGGGCCAGCTCCCCCCCCCCAACCCCGTTCCCCTGAACCCGTCAGCTGTGTGTCTGCTGCCCGCGCCCGTGGCCCCATTCCCTCTGCGCCTCCCTGGCAGCTCCCGTGAGCAGGCGCACCGGCAGGCACCTTCCCAAGCACGTTCTTAGCGATGGGAGCCGTCGCGTCCTGCTGACCTTCCCAGTGGCGCGTCCCCGTCGGAACTCGGAGGGGCGGACGGCGTTTTGTATGAAAGGCCGCGTGGGTTCACTTTCTGTTCCTTCTGTGAGAGCTGGGGTCACGCTTACCACGTAGCACCCAGGGGCCGCCGGGGGCTCGGCAGGGGCACCGCCCCGAGCTGGGAGCCCGGCCTAGCACGTGGCAGGAGGTCACAGTGCAGTGACTGCTTCCCAGGGCGTGGCCAGGAGAGGAGGCTGAGTGGCCACGTGAGAAGGGAGGTCAGAGGACATGGCACCAAGGGCCAGGCCCTCGCCAAGGTCTTGGCAAACCGAGCGTCCGCTGCCCCCACGGGAGCCACGGTGAGAGGAGCGTCCCCGTGTGGGCACGGCACCGCCTGGTAGCCCCACGGCCCTGGCCGCAAGTCTGTTTACACACGTGTCTGTGGCTTCTGCTCCTGAGCGACTCCATGTGGCAGAGGTTGGTGCCCAGCAGCTCCAGGCATGGTCCTCAGGCCACGTCCTCCAAGCGCTTCTGAAATCAGCCGTCCAGTCTGATGGGCCTCCAGTCTGATGGGCCTCCGGTCTGATAGCCCTCCGGTCTGATGGGCCTCCAGTCTGATGGGCCTCCGGTCTGATGGGCCTCCGGTCTGATGGCCCTCCGGTCTGATGGGCCTCCCGTCTGATGGCCCTCCGGTCTGATGGGCCTCCGGTCTGATGGGCCTCCGGTCTGATGGCCCTCCGGTCTGATGGGCCTCCCGTCTGATGGGCCTCCGTTCTGATGGCCCTCCGGTCTGATGGCCCTCCCGTCTGATGGGCCTCCGGTCTGATGGGCCTCCGGTCTGATGGGCCTCCCGTCTGATGGCCCTCCGGTCTGATGGGCCTCCGGTCTGATGGGCCTCCGGTCTGATGGGCCTCCGGTCTGATGGCCCTCCAGTGGGAAAGAGCCTCGAGGAGCCCAGGTGGACATGGCAGAAATGGGCCGTGCCCAGTGCCCGTGAGCAGGTGATGCTGGCCGTCAGGCAGTGCCTGCTGGGGGCCCATCTCAGGAGCCCGTCCAGGCGGAACAGGCCTTCCCGTCACCTTGTCCCTGGGCCTTGGAGACAAGCGGAGCTCCTCTCCCTTCCCACCGCCGAGTGGCAGGAGCCTCCCCGCGACGGCGCTGACCTCCCGCAGTCACGCCGGCGAGCGGGCCTTTCTCCGGAAGCGTCGAGGGGACAGCGGCCAGGCCTCTCGGGGCCAGTGGCACCCGCCTCGTGCCGGCAGCCTCCAGGCCTGTCCGCCTCACGGTCTTTCCCGGCCAGGAGCACTCGGCGTGCCGGGCCTCTCGCTGCCTCCACTCGTCTCCTTCGCTTCCTTCCTGTGCTCTCGGGTAGTTTCCGAGCGCGTGCTGGCTCTGGTTTTCAGCCTTTAGACTTTATGCTGCCAACGGTCAAAACCGTAAACGTGCCTTTGAGTCCTGTCCCCGCGCTCCGCTTCCCCGTTCCAGTCACGCCTGAGGGCTGTCACAATCCCGTGTCTGACTGACGCGTTCTTAGAGGGCGTGAGAAGGGCCGTTCGCTTTAAAACGGGTTTCTGACCCAACAGCTGTGCTCACGGCTCTGGGGGGGGGGGGGGAGCCTTGCCCTGTGGCCCAGGGTGGCCCGTTCCAGAACGTTCCAGGTGGGCTGTATTGGTCAGTCTTCACCCAAGGATATTTTTCCATTGATTTTTAGAGAGAGTGGAAGGGAGGCAGGGAGGGAGGGAGAGCGAGAGAAACATGGATGTGAGAGACACGCACAGCACCCACCCCTGAGCGGGGCCAGGGATGGAGCCTGCAACCCAGGTACGTGCCCTTGACTGGAATCGAACCCGGGACCCTCCGGTGCACAGGCCTGAGCCACACTGTCCAGGGCACAGGACTGGCTCTTGTTTCCAGGCCTCTGCAGTAGACAGAGGGATGAAATACATACGTACACACGTGTGATGCACACGTACATACGTGTAACACAGACCAGGAGCCTAGACGGAAGGCTTCCATTCAGGTCTGGGGCTCCCTGCAGAGTTGGTTTGATTTTAGCCCACATCTCCTCCTCTCAGCTGAGAAGCCGCACACGCAGCACCGGCCGTTGCCGTGGCACACGGACACTCAGGGTGACCGCGGTGGTCGCCAACCGTGGGATTCCTGGGTCTGCGTGTGGCCCCAGAGCTGCGTGGCCCCAGTGTGCTGTCTCCCTGTCTCCGGGCTTCTCTCCCTGGGGCTCGTCTTTCGCCTCCTCTGGATGGTTAGAGGCTGCATTTCAGATTTCGTTTTGTCTGCAGTCGTGTGAGATCTCTGCGTGACTCTAAGCCCAGATCTGCACCACGAGGCAGCACCCAGGCCGCGTGCTGCAGGGCCCACGGCTGCCCTGGTCCCGGGCTGAGGAGACGGGGCAGCAGCCGCCAGTCCTGGGCAGGTGCCCTCACCAGGTGGCCTTGCCTCCTCACAGGTGGCCCGGCAGGAGGGCAGGATCATCCTGACGTCGGGGCTGCCGTACCACACGGTGAGGACCCCCCTGTGGGCCCCGCCCCTCGCTCCCCACCTCTGCTGTGCTGTGGCCACCGGCCCACTGGCGTCCTGGGTGGGCCAAGGGGAAGCTCGTGGGCCCGGGGCTGGGGGGCTGGGGGGGGCTGGGAGGCTCGGGGGCTGGGAGAAGGGGGGCGGGGCGTTAGGGGGAAGGAGGGCGGGGGGGGGGGTGCTGGGGGGCAGGGGGGCCGGGGCAGTTCTGGGCGCAGCAGCCGATCTCTCTGCAGCTCCGGGCCCAGGTCGGGGCTGGGCGCTGCCTCTGGGTGGATTGCAACCTCAAGGCGCCGCAGCAGGCCAAGGCTGTGCTCAGACACTTCAACGTGCGCGTCACCCACGCAGACATCTTCAGCCGCTGCCAGGTGGGTGGCGCCCTGGCCTGCCTCGGCCCGGAGTCCTGGCCGCGGGCTGGGCACCGAGGCCACCTGCCTTGGCGTTTCTGCTCACCCGGCCCCCACACCCCACGCCAGCTGGGTGCGGGCTGCAGGGGGCACTGTAGCCAGGGCCAGGCGGCGGCCGGGCAGGCGGCTCAGGTGCAGGGATACCCATTAAGGCCTGGGGACTGTCCTGCGCCCAGGCCGGCCTCGCAGGGCCTCCGGGGGGAGGGAAGGAAGCCTCGGAAGCCAGCCGTCTGGCTGGGCGGGGCAGCCACGGGCTCCTGGGTCCACCGGGACATCCAGAAGGCCCGGGTGAGGAAATCCCGGTGGGGCCGGATCCCGGGTTAAGACCTGAGAGGGGTCAGGCCTGGGCGCCCTGTGCTGACTCACCCTCCCTGCCGCCCGGGCCTCTGAGCCCCGAGCCCCTGCCCGCACTGGGGGTGTCTGGCTGAGGGGAGATGCAGCCTTTCAGCTGGTCCTGCGGGCTGGGCTGGGGCTCCTGGTGCAGAACATTCTGGAATGCGGGCCCCCATGAGGAGGGCTGGTTGCAGCAGCAGCCCCCCCCAGGCGCCCACAGAGTGTGAGGCAGGAAGGAAGGGGAGGCCTGTGTCAGGCGGGCCCTGCCCTGCCGGGGCCACAGGGCCACGGGCAGCGGAGCCACTCCGGCCTCCCCTCCGGCTGGGGGACCGGAGCCGGGAGGGCGCTGTCAAGGCCCCGGGACCTCCCAGAAGCGGGGAGGCATGTTAATGAGCTTTGCAGAAAAAACAGGAAGTTGGGGAGCTGGGAGGAAGGCCCCACTGGGGAAGCACGTGCTGGGTAGCAACCTGATGTCCATCAGCACTCGAGGGCCAGGCCTGGAGGGCGGCCTCCAGGAGGTCTGTACCCCCGGCCCCTGGCCGAGGCCTCGCTGCTGGGAGGGAGCCTGGGGAGGAGCCTGGGGGGCAGGGGCTGAGTCCAAGGCTGGGAGGCAGAGCTCCCCCTAGTGGGGCCCCGCAGTGGCCGTGGGGGCGGGCAGTGCTCAGCGGCAGAAGTGGACGGACTCTGTCTGACAGGGCGGGGGGTGGGCGTGCACCTGCGTGCAGCTGAGGCAGGCGCGGGGCAGAGGGTCACTCGGGCTGACGTGTGTGGCCAGGTTCCCAGGTTTGAGGCTGAGCCCGGGGCCTGGGAGGGACAGGGCTGGGGCTGGGCCCTGGGTTTGGTGTGGAGGGGCGTTGGGGCACCTGGCGTGGGGGGTGGGGTTGGCGAATTGCATCCTGTAGGCGCACGGTCACTGGTGAGGAGGTGGGGACGGTGTAGCGGCCCTGACCGGCGTGGAGGCCACGGCGGGAAGGGGGCGGGGTCCCAGGCAGTGACTGTGTGCGTGGCCGCCGTGGGGGCTGGCGCTGCCCGGGCAGTCGGTGATGGCAGCGGAGGGTGAGGCCAGACACCGGCACCCCGTTGTGTTTGTCAGGAAGCGGGGACCCTCAGGCCTGCAGAGCCACTGAAGCACAGCTAGCCTCAGCCCCGAGGAGACAGGCAGTGGCCCCGGGCAGGACCCCGGGTGGCAGGCAGGTGTTTGGGGAACCCACAAGGCCCCCAGAAAGGCGGCATGAGTAGGGCCAGGTGAGCAGAGAAGGGGATCTCTGAGAAACCAGGCTTTTTTTTAAAAAATATATTTTATTGATATTTTTATAGAGAGGAAGGGAGAGGGAGAGTTAGAAACATCGATGAGAGAGAAACATCGATCAGCTGCCTCTTGCACGCCCCCTACTGGGGATGTGCCTGCAACCCAGGTACATGCCCCTGACCGGAATCGAACCTGGGACCTTTCAGTCCGCAGGCCGACGCTCTATCCACTGAGCCACACCGGCTAGGGCGAAACCAGGCTTTCTAAACTTGAACCTGGCCTGGTGACCAGGGAGGCGTCCTGTGGGGGTGGGGGGGGGCCCTGTGTGCATTAGTGCTGAGTCCGGGCCGGGTCCCCACCACAGGGGCAGCAGTGTCCTGCCCAGCAGCAGGGGCACCTGTGGGTCCAGGAGGCCTCGGCCTTCCCAGCAGCCGCTGGGACAGCTGAGCGCCCTGCCTAGTGCCCAGGAGACGCTGTTCCCAGGGCGGCCAGAAGGCCCCGAGGCCTCACGGGGACGCCAACAGGCCCAGAACTCCCAGAACCGGTGCCACACAGTGCCCCAAGGTGGTAGGCTGAGGCCAGCCCTGCCCCCACCCGCACGGGAGGCTGGATCTGCTCCTACGCTGTCTGGACGTGAGAGGGCGCTGGCGGCAGAGCGGTGCCCTCCGGCTGGCCCACGAGGGCCTCTGCTGTGCTCCGCAGCAGGGCTGCCCGCACCCCCCTCCAGCCCAGCTTGAGTGCCCTGGACGCTGGCTCCGAGCCCCCTGCCCCCGCCCTGGCCGGAGCTGGCCGCCTCCCTGGAGAGCTCCCGCCAGGCCGCCAGGCCATTTCCATTCCTTTCCTTCCTTCTGCTATTTTGGTGCCGTTCCCAGAGGGAAACGCACTCAGCACACGAGGGTTCCCAGAGCAGGCCTCCCGCCCGGGCTGGCACCGAGGCACCTGCGCGTGCGGGAATGTGGAGAGGCATTGGGGCTGGGGTGTCTGCAGCCCTGCACCCCAGCGCCCAGCACCTGGCCCCCGGCAGTGGCCGCTGCGCATGGGGGCGCCCTGGGCACGGGCATGCAATTTCTGGGCGGCCGGCGGTGGGACGGGGCGCCCTTCGAGCTGCGGGGCAGGTATGGGCCGTGGGCTCCTCACGGAGGGCAGGGTGCGGCCCCGCAGCTGGCCATCGGGCCGGGACTGTCCGCCAGCAGCAGCTGCCAGAGCACGTTCCCAGTGCTGTCCATGGGAAAATATTTTATCAAAGAAATTTGAGTTAAAAAAAACCCTACGCACGAACGCTGACACGGCCGGCACGGCGTCTATTTTTACTGCCCGCCGTCCCCTGCGGGGAGCGCGCCCAGCCCACGCCAGCGGGTCCCGGATGTCGGCTCTGTTGCCCTGGAAGGGGCCCCCAGAATGTGGCATGTGAGGGGGACTCCGGGGCAGCCGCCCCCCAGTGCCCACACCTGGAGCCCAGACCGGCGGGCGGCGGCACGCCCGTGCTGGCCCCGGCCCCCCGCCCAGAGACCTGCCTCTTCTGATGACCAACCCCAGACAGACGGACAGGCAGGAAGAGGCTCGAGCGCTGACCCCACCCTTCCCGGCCATTGTGCTCAGGCCCCCAGCCCAGTTCCCACACTCGGTGCCCCGGGGTCACGCAGGCACAAAGGCTGCGGGAGGGGCCGCGGGGCCCGGAGGCCGGTCAGCAGCCGGCTGGGCGGCTGGCATGGAGGCCCCAGGGCTGTCAGAGTCGCAAGGGCTGGGCCCCGAGTGCCCCGGACTGGACGCCGGCTGGTTCGATGGCCCAATGGGCAGGGTCAGCCCAGTGGCAGCAGGGCGGGCCGGGCTGGTCACCCCATCCCACGAGCCCCCCGGCCCTCCCTCCCCACAGCCCGTGGGGCCTGCCGGCTGCCCCTCCCATCAGAGAACCCTGGTCTCACCAGCACCTAGCCCCGGTCCCACCGACCAGGGGCCTCCCCGCCAGCCGCCCCACCGGCTGCTGACTGGCCTCCGGGCCCCGCGGTCCCTGGGGACCTGGACCCCACCACCCTGGGGCGCCCTGGCTCCTGGTGGCCCTGACCCAACCCCAGCCGCCTCAGGAAGGGCCCTGGCACCGAGCCAGCGTGACACCCACGCCCTTCCCACCGAAGCCACTGCCGGCCACAGCGGCCTGGCCTCAGCCCGGCTCTCGTGCGTCCTCCCCGGGACCCACCCCTGTGCCCGGGAGGGAGGCATGTGGGTCCCCAGCCTGGTTCAGACCCTTTCTCTTGCCCGTCCTGGGGGGCAGGTTACCAGACCCACAGGCAGCGCCACTGCCCTCCGAGCCTCTGTCCCGAGCAGTTCTCATGGGCTCCCATCAGCCCTCGGGGCCTCGGGCAGGCTTCTGCGGCTGCGGCCTGGACACTGACAAAAGCGTGAACACAGGCCCTGTCCACTTCCGAGCGGGTGACAAGCTTAAAGTGAGACGGGACGCGCCCGGCGTAGGACCAGCGCACTGCCCTGGCTGCTGGGGAGATGGGACCACGGGCACACGCCACCCGTGATCGGGGTTCGGCCTGTCCACGGGGCGGACACACCCACGACCAGGACACCAGCTGGAGCCACGCCTGTGACGGGGCTGATGGGCGGCTGGGCAGCTGGGCAGCCTAGCAGGCAGGGTGGGGGGCTCAGGGCTGCAGAGGGGCCGCCCTCAGCCTGTGGGACCCTGAGGCCCAGGTTGGGGGTTAGTGCGCCGCAGCCTTGGAGCTAAATCACGTGAAATTCAAGTCTCGGCGTCCACAGTGCCCCTCCTGTGCCCAGGCCCGTGGCAGCCACCCTAGGACAGAGCGGCCCTTCCAGGCAAGGTCCCCACACGGGGCCTGCCCGGCCGTGGCAGGGCCTGCTGTGCCCGGGCACTGGCTCAGGACAGCAGGCTGACCCTGCTGGCCACCGGGCCTGGTTGGAGGAGGCGGGACAGGCCAGGGGCTGCAGGCTCAGGGGCCAGGCCGTGGGTGGCTGTGGTTTGAGTCTGGGGAGGGGCCTCAAGGTGGCAAAGGAGTCTGCCAGGCAGTGACCACTCCATCCACGGTCTTGACAGGCAGGCACCTGGGGAGACGCCGTGCAGCAGGGCCCCTGCGGGCGAGGCTCCCCCTCCTGAGGCTGTCGGAGTCCCTGTGGGAGCAGCCCGGCTGGAGGTTCTGGGGGCCATGCCCCGGGCAGGGTGGGGCCACGCCTCTGGGTGAGACCCCTGCCCGCTGGGTGCACTGGGGGTCCCGCAGAGAAGTGGGCAGAGTTGGGCTTGGCAGCAACTGCTGCTTCCTCCCCGTCTCCCAAACCCGTGTGAGGGGTGCAGGTGCAGGCGCTCGGCCTGGCACAGCGCCCTGGGAGGGAGGGAGGGGCGGGCAGGAGACCCCTGCACCCAGCCCTGTGCGGCCTCCCCGGCCGTCACCCAGCTCCTGCGGCGGACGCCCACCCTCCGCCTGGCCTGCTCCTCCTGGCCCCTGGCCCGGTGGGCACACTGAGGCTCTACAGAGGGGCATCTTGGGGTGTGTCTCTCCCTGGACCGGATCGGGGACCACCCTGGTCCTTGGCCTCATGCAGTGTTGCGGCGAGTGGGTGGGAGCCAGTGGGTGGCCGGCGGAGAAGGCAAGGCGAGCTCAGCCCCGGGGTGCGGGGCGGGGGTCAGGGCCTGCCACCTGCTGCCCCAGCGAGTGCCTGGCCTCCTCCGGGAGGGGACAGCCTGGGCCGCCCCTGGTCCCGCAGCCCGGCCCCGCCCCTGGCCTCTCTGCACCCGCAGCCTGGGGAGGGGGGCTCCGGGACCCCAGCGGCCCTCGCCCTCCCCTGGGCGCGGGAAGGCGGGCAGGCCGGCGGCCGTTTGCTTTTGAATCTCGGCCTGGCGCCCTGAGTGGCCCTTTCAAAGGCCGGCGGGGGCGGGAGCGGTTCCCAGGCGCGCCCCGCCCTCGCGCCCCTCCCCCCGCTTTCCCACGCGGCCGCCGGCGCGTTCTCACGCCGCCCCTCCCCCGCCTGGGAATGGCTGCGCGGTGCCCGAGCCTGGCCTGGGGGCGCCTCTGGGCTCCTCGGAACGGGAGGGGCTATCACGCTTGGGGGGCGCTCCGAGGCTGGGGGGGCGTGTATATGTGCCGCCTGGGGGCTGCTCTAGGCAGGGGTGTGGGTGCCCACTGAGGGGGCCAAGCCACCCCCTCACCCGCCCCCCCTTCCTCCAAGGGCCTGGGTCAGAGGGCATCTTCTGGCCCAGCTTCTGTTTGATTTAACCCAGGACAGGTGGTTACCCTGCGCCCCATGTCCTGGAGAAAGCGGGGGTCCCAGACCTGCCTGCTGCGCCTGGCCAGTGCCGACCCCCACCCCCTCCCCTGGCCTGGGCGGCTGCGGCTCTGAGTGCCGGGGTGTGGTGTGGCCCCAGGTGCAGGGCAACGCGGCCTCAGGCAGCTGTCACAGCTCCCTAGACGACGCCCCCTGACCTGAACCCACACTCGCTGCTTCGTCCAGGAGGGGCCTTGGCGGGCGGGTGGCAGGTCCGGGGATGGGCCGGGAGGACGGGCCAGTCCCGTGGCTCACAGCTGCGGGTCCCCCAGCGGCCAAGCGCTGGACTGGGGGGCCTCACCCTGGCCCCACCCCTGGGTCTGCACGTCCAGGCCCTAAGGGGGCCCTGGGCTCCGGGCGGCAGTTGGCTAGAGTGAGGTTTAGGGGGCCACAGCTGGGGGGACGGGGCAAGTAGGAGGCCTGCCCACTTGTCCCGTCTGCAGCCACCTCCCAGGCTCGGCCTGCAGGCCCAGGGGTGCCCTCACACTCCTGTGTCCCTAGCAGGGCGCCCTAGGGCGGGCAGTGCCTCCCAGTCAGGCCCCCGTTGTCCTTGTGCCAGGGCAGCTAAGATGGGGCTGCCCTCCCCTGCCAACCCCCTCCCTCCCTCTCCGGCAGGGGGCCGGCCTGGTTCACCCCGCCATGGCCGTCGGGGACCCCACTGCTGGTTGCTGCTGCTCAGCCGCTCGGCAGCGTGTTCTGGGTTTAGGCCAAGGGCTACCCGCTCAGGAAGTTGGGGAGCGGTGGCCCTCCTGTCCCGTGGCAGGAGATGGGCCCGGGAAGCTGGGGAGGTCCTGCTCAGGGGGCCCAGCCCATCCCCCGCTGTGAGGCCCAGGGCCAGGCGTGGGGTCCCAGCTCTCTGGGGCTGCAGACACCATGAGCCCCACTCAGCAGGGAAACTCCCAGAGGTGGCTGTCACCTCTCCGTCCACTTGGAGAGGCGCTTACCTAGGACTCTCTCAAGCCCCAAAAACGGGCGCCCGGAACACACCCCCTCATTGCCCGGTGAGGGGCACACAGACTCCTGTCCAGGCTGCTCACACACACATGGGGCCAGTGAGATACGGTCACGTCCTTGACGGGCACCCACACAGACACATGCATGCTGGATGCTGGTGTGCTCAACCCCATATGCATGGTGCTCACGAGACACCTGCCAAGCGCTGGCTTTCGCACACGTGTCCCCAGACATGGCCCCCGGTCCCAGGAACCGTGGCCCCAGCCCCCGGGGAACCTGTCCTGTGCTGACAGTGCCGAGGCCCATCCCCCGCTCGCTCTGTGCAGACTTTGTCCTGCCCCACAAAGGGGATGGGCAGTGGCCGGGCAGGGGAGGGGCTGGACCCGTGGGAATAGACCTTCCGGGCCTGGGGGTGGGGTGCATGCAGCGAGGACCTGCAGGGCCACCAGCCCAGGTCCCAGGCGCTGAGGGTGAGGCCCAGGGCTGGGGGACCTCGTCTACTTCCTGGGAACAGCAGAGCTGGCCAGAGCACATTCCCCGGCGCTCCCGCCCCCACCAGCCCATCTCCAGGGGACGTGGGACGGGGCCGGGAGGGACTGTGCCCGGTGCCGGGCCAGCGGGGTCTTCACGGGCAAAGCTGGGCGACACACTTATCATGGGGGAAACCTCTGGGCTGTGTCACCTCTGGGAGCAGATGGCCTGGGCCCCACAGATTGCTGCCGGGACGGCGTGGGAGAGCGAGGTGTGGAGCAGATCCGGGCCTGGACGCCCGGCTGCTTCCTCCAACCGGTCCCGCCCCGTCCAGTGAGGTGTCAGGCTGACACCAGGCCCCCAGGCCGGGGTCTCATCCCAGCCCTTCCTCCCCAGCCCAGCGCCCAGCACCGTTTGTTGAGATGTCTGGGGGGCGGGGCGTGTCAAGGTGGACGAGCTGCTGAAAGGGACCTGCCGGCCTCAGGAGAGCAGCCCTGGCTGCAGGGCGGGGGCGCAGCAGGGACCAAATGGGCGGCCCCTGGGGACAGGGACTCGTCTGGAAGCTGAGGCGGCCGTGCGCCCCGTTTCCCTGACAGCACCTGAGGCCAAGCTGGGTGGGGGGTGTTTGCTTCCATCCCACGTTGGCGCTGGGCTGTCTGCCAGTTTCCTCCAAATGAGGGGGAAGCTGGCGCTCCCCCAGAGCAGGCCGCACCTCGGCCCCGCGCCCTTCCTCCCGCGGTGGGGGCAGAACCCCCAGAGCGGCCCCCAGGGCACCGGACTGACCACTCCCCTCCCCCGTGGGGCCTGACTCCCACTGAGGGGTGCAGGGGCAGGCAGGGTCGTGGGGAGGCCCCAGGTTGCCACACCTGCCCCTGGCTCTGAAGCGGGGGTCCTAACCCCCCAAGGAGTCGGCTTTGGGGCCAGGCACAGAGTGGAGACCACTCTGGCCGGGGCCCCAGCTGGTAGGTGCCAGGGCGTGGGGCCAGGCAGGGGCTGGCGGCTGGCAGGGTGGGGAGCTGGCCCAGGGCCTCCTTAGGAGGCGGCTCCTCCAAGGCTCCGGCCTGGACAGGCCACTCGGAAGCACGGCTGTCTCATGGCGGGGCCCAGGCAACACCCCCTCCGCCTCCACGCACCCCAGGGAGGCCTGGGGCTCAGGGCTGATGGGGCCCGGGGTGGCCAGAGGCGGCCAAAGGCCTGGGCACAGTTTGCTGCACTCGGTGGTGGTCTCTGGAAAGAGCCTGTCAAGAGAGCCCTCCCCACCCCATCCATGCACCAGCTCCCTGGGCAGGTGGGCGCTGGGCAGCTGGGAGCGCGCTCCTGGGCAGGCCCCGTGACCTTGCCTCTGGCTCGTGGGCCTGGTCCCGTCCCTGCAGGTGTGGCTGGGCTTCCTGGCGCCGAGCAGAGCTGGCCGGCTCGGTGTAGCCTTCCTTCGGCACCTGGGACCGACCCTCCGAGCCCTCCCGCTGTTGCCCCCATCTCAGCCTGAGGACAGCCAGGTGTTCCGGGGCCTGCAGTGGCCCCTCAGACCCTCTCCAGCCCCCGAGACCCACCTCCAGGGAAGCGGCCAGAGCAGCCCTCACCCACCTTCCTTGGCCCCGGGCCCAGAGGCTGCAGGGGCAGAGCAGCAGGGCCAGTCCCTCGTGGTGGCCCCGCACGTGGGCTCCTGCCCTGCCCCAGGCTGTCCCTGGGCTGCCCTGACTCAGGCGCACTGGGCGGGTGTTGGCTGGGAGGCTGCTCGCAGCCGTGGGAACCAGGTGAGCAGGCGGACCCCTGGGACCGGGAGCCAGCAGCCTTCCCAGCCCCTCCTACCCACTCACCTGGCCCCGCCCTCCCAGCAGGGCTCTGGGGGCGGCAGCCAGCCCAGCCCTGCCCTCAGGCTCCTTGGCTGGGGCGGGGGGGGGGGGGGCGGGGGGGGGGCGGGGGGGGAGGTGCACAGAGACTGTCCAGGCCTCCCACTGGTCTGCCCAGACCACTGGCATCCCAAGGCTGGGGTCTGCATGACCCCCGGAGGTGGGTGGCTCCAAGGCCTGTGCACACTCCCCTCGGCCAGCAGGGCTGTGCGGGGTCCCTCGGGCGCCCTTTTCTTCCAAATGGGAGGCCAGAGGCCCCGCTGCCCCCTGGGTGTCAGCGAGAGCCCTTGGGTGGACAGGCACAGAGCCCAGCCCTGAGCCCCCAGGGCAGGGGCACAGCATCGCGCAAGGGGCCAGGCCCAAGCCAGGAGTGGGCAGGCCGAGTGCAGCACCTCAGAGTGCATGGGAGCCAGAGCCACAGGGGAGCTGGGTGCCAGGCCTCCCGCTGTGGGAAGCAGGGGGCGGGGAGAACCGGCTTTTCCAGCTGTGGGGGGGGGGGGGGAGCAGGGCTCTCAGGGCCTATCGGGGTGACAGTGGGCACCAGCCGTGGGAACTCTGGCACCGGTGGTTCCCGAGGGTGTGACCAGGGCCCTGTGGATGGCACCACGTGTGCCTGCTGCCGTGACTCAGCGTGAGCTGGCCGTCCCGCCCAGGCGTGCTCACTGGCCCGGGTCCTGGGAAGCTGGCGACCCTCACAGAGGCCCTCCCGGCCTGCCGCTGCCCTGCTGCTGGCTGGTCCTGCACCTGCTGGCACTGTCCCTCGGGTGGCTGTCCTCTCGGGGGGCCTGTCCCTCGGGTGGCTGTCCCCTCGGGGGGCCTATCCTTCGGGTGGCTGTCCCCTTGGGAGCCTGGACAGGGAGAGCAGGGCCATGGCAGGCGGCTCAGGACAGCTCAGCTGGACCTGGAGTGACCACAGGCCAGACCTCAGCCAGGGCTTGGCCTGCACTTCTGGCCCCGGAGCCCCTAGACCTGCAGCCAGAGACGCAGGGCACAGCCTCCCTGTGCGAGAGGCTGGCTTAGTGGGGGCAGGAGGCTCTCGGGGGGCAGGAGGCTCTGTGCTGGGATCAGCCTCCCCATCCAAGTCCCCCCAGCAGAGGCGGCCCACCCACCCAGGAGGCCCTGCCCCATCCCCACCCGGCCCGCCCAGAGCTGGAGACCAGCAGCAAGGTCACAGGTGAAGCTCGCAGTGTTGAAAGGCCGTGGGAAAGGGCGTGTGGGGGCAGGGTGGCACTGCCCTGACGTGGGCTCACCTGCAGCGCCCGGGGCCTGAGGCCGCCGCCTACCCACCTGCCCGGAGCCATGTCATCCAGGGCACTTCCCAGCTCACCCAGGAGGGCGTCCCTCCTGCAGCCTAGGGACGCCCCCCCACTGGCTCGCCCTCTTTCCGAAAGCGGGCCCCTTGCCCCACAGCAGGAAGGGCTGTGACCGGTATGCTCTGGATCCAGACCCTCCCCTGGAGCAGCTGCACAGGGAGGGCAGGGTGGACCCCCCAGCCTTGCCCACACCCCGGGCTGACAGCTCCCCGGAGCCTATGCGTGCCCTGGACAGGGACCCCGGGCTGACAGCTCCCCGGAGCCTATGCGTGCCCCGGACAGGGACCCCGGGCTGACAGCTCCCCGGAGTCTATGCGTGCCCCGGACAGGGACCCCGGGCTGACAGCGGCATGACTTTGCCCCTGACCCCGCGGGGACTTGGTGCCGGGCCCCGAAGCAGCAGAGAGAGGCCTGGACACTGACCTGGCCTGGCTCCCTGAGACAGGCTGCAGGGGCAGGGCAGCCGTGGGTGTGGGCCCTGCACCCCTTGGGGCTGGGCTGGCCGGGGAGGACACCAGGCGGCGGCTGGGCCCTGCAGGGTCTCAGGACCCGGGAGAAGCTGCAGTCAGGGAGGGCTCCCAGAAGGTGGTGCACCTGGTTGCTGCCGGGAGAGGAAGGGACGAGATATCTACAGTAAGCACCCTGCCAGACCCAGAGCTGCGAGGAGCGGCGGCGGCGGGGGGTGGGGGTGGCGGGAGGCTCCCCACCTCAGCCCTGCTCTGTCCCCAGGCCTGTAACTGTGACCAGTACGTGAAGGTCTCCAAGTGCCTGATGACACAGCTCATGGGGCTCAGCGGCCAGGACGACGCCAGCAGCAAGGGTGAGTGCCCCCCGCGGTCGGCATGGCCCTGCTGCTGGCTGCTCCTGGGCTCACTTGCAGGGGTGCAGGCCGGGGCTGGCAGGCGGGGAGACAGCACCCCGCAGGCTTGGGTACGAAGGCTGCCCTGCGGGAAAGCAGGACGCCGAGGCCACAGGGGCCTCTGGGTGGGGGACACTCCTCTCCAGGGGTCTCTGCTTGGCGCTGCTCAGCCTGCCCGAGCATACTGGACCCCGTGCACGCACACGTGTGTACATGCATCCTCGTGCACCCGTGGCCCTCAGCATCCCGAACAAGATGAGCCTGGGCAGACGGAGCAGGACAAGCCCAGCTACCCACCCTGCCAGGGCAGGTCGGACCCAGTGTCCAGCCTCAGTTTCCCTTTTTAGAAACTTAGAAAGAGGAGGGTGACCGTGACGTTGCCGGCTGGGCGGTAAACAGGCCCTGCCCTCGGCCACTGTCTCCTGCCTCTGGGGAGAGGGGCCCGGCGAGGGCAATGCAGGGACCTCTGGGGCCTCCGTGGGGACGGGGCGGGTGGATAAGGGGCCTCTTAGGACCCTCTTGTGGGGTCATCCTGGGGCCAGGGTGCTTCTCCGGGAAGCTGATGTCCCACCCAGCCGCTCCTGTCCTTCCCGCCTCCCTGTGAAGTGTGGGGTCAGCGCAGAGGCCACCCACACTGCGAGCGAGCGGTCCTGGCAGCCCACGTCCACCTCGGGCAGCTCTCAGTCAAGGCCCGGGAAGGAAGGACTTGGCAGTGCCCTCCACAGGGCCCCCGGTGCACCCCCAGGCTCTCGCTGGTGGGGGGAAAGGGCGCACCCATGCCCTGTCTAGTGCCTCAGGAACCACCAGGGAAGGGCTGGGGTCACACAGGCTGGGCTGAGGCCGAGGCCAGATGGAGGTCGTGGCCTTGCTGGGCTCCAAGGCGGCCCTGGGCGGAGGGAGCGCCCCCTTGCAGGCCCCAGCTCCAGCTCCTCGGGGGCCAGATGTACAGGAATGTTTGCCAAGCCAATTACGAGGGTCTGCAGGGCTGGGGGCCATGCCTCCTGCCCGCGGAGCAGGCCCCGAGCCGGGCTGCCTGGCCCTCCCGGGCTCTCAGGGCACCCTGAGCTCCAGCAGGGCCCCGGGGTGCCGCCTGTGTGCCCTGGTCCTGATTGTGCAATGACTCCTGGCGACGGGCTTATCTGCTCATCACACGCGGCCGCCGCCCCCACCCGCCCGTTCTCAGGCCCCTGGTGCCCCAGACCTTTGAGCCCCAAGAACGGTCCAAGGTGTGCGTTCCCGTGGGAGGGGCCTGGGCTGGCACTGAAGCTTCTTGCCCCCTGCCCTTTTGCCCTCGCCCCTGGGGGTGAGGGTGAGGGTGAGGGTGAGGCTGGGCTGCCGGGCCCTGTTCTCAGGGGTTCCTGGATTCCTTGATTGACAGGTGACAAGGCCCAGAGCGAGGACACACAGGAGCCAGGTGAGCACCGGACCTGCCCTGGGACGGGGTGTGGGGCCCGGCCCAGGAGAGGGACCACTTTGGGGGCCGTCCCTGTGCCCTGGGCTGGGCGGGGCCAGTGGGAGCCACGGGGGGGAAAAAGGGTCCCTGGTGAGATGCGGAGAGGGGTGGGCGCTGGCCGAAGCCAGGCCTCAGGTGGCCGCCTCCCCCCACCCAGGCTCCGCCCCCGGGGAGACGCCGGGCTGCACCTACGACCCACCAGGCCGCTGGCTGGAGGCGGCAGAGCTGCGGGCCGGCGCCCCGGCCACCCTGGGCAACGGCACGCGGCTGCAGCTGGCGGGGGTCCCGGCGGGCGTGCTGCGGCAGCCAGGGCTGCGCCACTTCTTCTGCTGCTCGGGCTGCGGCAAGGTCTTCTGGGAGGGCTCCCACCTGGGCCGCGTGGCCGCGCAGTTCCACGACGTCCTGGACCGGCCCCCCGGCTCCCAGCAGCCCGGCCCGGCCCGCAGCCCCTCCTGAGGGCGCCCAGGCCCAGGCCCGCGCCGTGACAATAAAGGCGGGAAAGCCACACCTGCCGGCTGGCGTGCATCATTGCTCACACCTGACGCCCCGCTGTGGGCCAAGTGGCTTCCACGTGGCCAGGGTGCCGGCCTGAGGGGGCTGCCCTGAGCCAGGGGTGAGGCAGCAGAGGCTGCCCTGTGCCAGGGGTGAGGCGGCGGGGGTGGGCAGGGCTTGCTTGGGGAGGAAATGGCCTGGGCAGCGGCCCAAAGGCTGGACGTGGTGGCTCCCACGTCCGCTGGGGCCCCGTGAGGCTGGAGGTGGGCAGGAGTCAGACCGGCCTCAGGCGCTTGCGGCCCACCCACCAGGCCGCCCTCTCCACTCACCCTCTCTGCCAGGAGCCAGCCCCCTGGCCAGGCAGGGCGGGGCCCCGCTCCAGGGAGCGTGGATGGCGGGGTCCGGGGTCAGGAACCCTTCGGCCAGGCAGGGAATGGGCCAAGCACACCTGGTGCCCAAGGCAGGCGGGGCGGCCCGCCTGGAGGAGGGGCCTGCTCTGCCTTCCTCACGCCTGGTCAGGGCTGCTGGCCGCCTCCGGGGAGAGACCAGCCACCACGGTACAAGACGGGGCCCTGCACCCAAGTGTGCGCATGCCTCGCCTCACACTTGCTAGGCCCACTCGGGGAAACTGAGGCTCGGGCTCCGGCTGACATCACGGGAGGCCTGAGGGCACCAGTGCCAGGCAGGAGGCGTCCAGGGGACACAGCCCACCCCCTCCGCTCACCCCAGGAATGTGCCCCCCACCCCCCGTCACATCCCTTTCCTGTCCTTCTTGCCCAGAGCGGAAACCGCGTGGAGTTGACCCAGGAGCCCGGGCGGAAGCCACCGGGGTCGGCGGCCTGGGGCTGTGCTGGGCCCCTGCCTCCCCCAGGCAGACACCCATAAGCCCAGGTGCCTGCCTCAGTGCAGGGCGGCACCGGCAATACCAGGCCAGCCCCTGCCCCAGAGCTGGCCATGGACCCTGAGCCCCAGGGGTGCAGCCCTGGTGGGGGTCAGACAGGCATGTGCAGGCAGGGGCTGCGTGGGGGCCCATGGGCGACCTGCCCCCCCCCCCGTCCTTTCCTGTCTTTCGGAGCCCACTTTGTGCCAGGCGCCGGCCCACTTAGCCCCCCAGCAACTCTGGGGTCAGCTGGAGGGGAGGGGCACAGGCCTTTCACTCCCCTTGATCACTGAGTGGTCACCCCAAGGGCCAGGCAGGGGGGCCAAGACGAGTGGGCAAGCTGGACCCCATCAGGGAGGGGGCCCTCTGCAGCGGGCTGCCCTGTCTTGGGCCAGACCCACCACGCTCCCCCCTGGGAGGTTAAGAGGAAGCAGGAGGGGTGCCCAGCCCGCCTGCTTCCCAGGGGCTCCCTCTGACCGAGGCCCTGGGCAGACAGGAACTGGAGCCGGAGAGGCCGGGACCGCAAGGGGCGAAGGCTATGTCCTTCCTGTCCCCGCAGGGCTGACCCCGCCTCCCTCCGCTCTTGCACACCGCACAGCGCTAGGGAGAGGGCAGCTGATGGGGATGCCTGCCCGGTCCAGCCTGCCTTCCCCCGTCACCCTCTGCTCCCCAGCCTGGCTGCATCCCTCGGGGACCCCCTGGGCTCACACGCTCACACCAGCCCACCCTGGCTCCAGCTTCCGCCCACCCCCCCCCCCACCCCCTCGGGGCTGAGCCACCCTCAGCCTGGGCACTCCCTTCGGCCCTTCCCCAGCTGGTCAGACTCCGGCCCACAGGGCGGGCTGAGCCCCAGGGCGGGCGGCCTGCTTGGCCCGAGGCGGGCAGGAGCCACGATTGTCTGCGGCAGTTCCTGCCCCGGGCGGGCGGGCGTCCTTCCTGCGCCCTGGCCGCGCTGGCCGGCTGGGTGTTTGTTATTTGATCCGTATCCTCGCCCGGCCCCTCTACCAGGTGCCTGGGCTGCTGGGAAGAAAGCCGCTCCTCTTTCCCACGCTCCCGACACATTTTAATGAATTAGCTGGAAGCCCCGCCCCCACTGCCCGCCTGCCCACGGCCTGGCCACCCTCCTTCCCCTGCCCGGTGCCTTTGAGGTGGCCACAGGCCTCGGCCCGGCTCTGGCCGCCGCCCCATCAGAGCTGCCCTCCGCCGCGAGACCTTCCCAGCCTGGGTCCAAAATGTGCTCCACCCTGCCCCACCCCCGCTGCTCTGAGCCTCCAAAAAAATGGGGCCCAGGGGGAGGGGGGGTCTCTTTTCAACTCTGGCCTCCTCCTCGGCCATCCCCCTGAAGGACAGCGTCCAGCCTGGTGGTCAGCGTTCCTCTGTCCCCCCATCCCAGGTATGGGCTTCTTCAGAGCCAGCAAACCGCCACGCACACGCACACGCACACGCACACGCACGCACGCTTCTCACAGCCCGGGGAGCCCCGCCCCCTCCCACCAAGGCCTTTGGAACAAATGTCCCCCTTTTGGACGTGTCCTTCGGCAAACGTGGACGTGTGCTGGGAGCCCGGCTGCACAAGGTCAGCTCTGGGCCGTGGGGTGTGGACCAGCGAGACGCAGGCCACGGTGAGGCCCCCTGAACCCACCGAGGAGCAGCCTGGCCGGGGTGGGGAGGGCTCGGGCAGTGGGTGCACGGCCGCGGCAGGCCCGGACACCCCATCTGACCTGTACCCCCGACCAACGCTGGGCGGGGTGGCCAGCAGCCTCGGGCCAGGCTCCCGGGGCAATTCCAGTCACATGGTCCCCGCCGGGGGTGTTTCTGCTGCCAATTTCATGGCCGTGGTGGCGGCCGCGAGTTCTCACACTGAGTGCACAGGGCCCCTTTGTCTGGCCTCCCCGACGCCACGGAGGGGTCGATGGGACTTCTCTCCCCGGCTCCCGGGCCCAGCAGTCTCCAGATGCCCTGCTCCAGACGCGGAGGGCTCAGGCCCGCCTGGCGACCCACACCTCCTGGAGAGGGCTCTCGGAGCGCTGGGCCCTGGCTGGTGCATGAGAAACGCAGGCCTTCGGGGAAGAGGCCTGGGCCCATCCGGACGTGTTCTCGGAGCTCAGCTGCCTCCCCACCCACCTGTTCCCGGCAGCCGGCGGGCCGGGCCTGTGTGCGGGCCGTGCGAGCCGGGGGTCCCTGCCTCCACCGCAGCCCAGGCCCTGGTCCCTGGTCAGAAGCCCCCTCCAGGTGTTCACAGCTCAGCAGCAGCTGATCCCGGGCCTTCTACTGAGCCAGGGACACACCCTCACAGGATGAGGGGACCAGGCATGGGCTCCCGATAGCAGCGGCACCCCCAGGTCACACCAGTGGCCAGGCCAGTGCAGGGCTGGGCTCACCCACCCGCTCAGGGGTCAGTTCCTGGGGGGAGCAGATCTGGGCAGACCGGCTGTCCCCCCAGCCTCAGGAAATCCGGAGCGCGGGGCTGGGGCGGCCCTTGCTCCAGGGAGGCCCCAGGGGAGCCCGCCCAGCCTGGCCCTGCCTAGCTTTCCCTGTGGTTTGGCTGTGACCCCTCCCAGAGCACCGAGCGAGGTGGGGGCACCCCCACGCAGGTCGAGAGGCCTGGGGAGAGCTCCTCCTCAGACAAGGCCTTACAGGGTGGTCTCCCCAGCGGTGCGCAGAGCTGCCTCCTGGGGAATCCCCTGCGGCTTCTGCAGGAACGCAGGTCCCGGGCTGCGGGCTGCTGCCCCTGCCGGCTTCCGGCCGCCAGAACCCACCTTCCTCCCTTACTCCCAGCGGCCACAGCCGAGCCATAAGCGGGAAACCCTAATGAGGAAATGTGACGGCGGCCCTGTTCCTGGGAACTCAGGACGGGTTCATGGTTTGGAATGAGTCACGTCAGGGCTCCCTCTCGGAGCAGAGCTGGTGCCTGACTGGGGCCGCTGGCCTGGCCAGGCCCTCCTGTCCCCAACTTGTTGATGGGGGAGCCCCGGAGGGGCCAGCAGGCCACCAGCCCTGGGCTTCCTCCTCTGGAACCCCAGGTCTCCATCAGGGCAGGGGTTCGAGCCAGCCAGGTTGGGGAACAAACGGGGTGACCCGGGGAGCCGTCCTCGCGCGGGAGGGACCCGCGCGGCTGAGACCACACGCCGGAGATGTCCGTCGGGTGGCCACCCGAGTTGACCCTGTGTCCCGGCGGCCGGACTGGGCGGGGCTGAGCTGCGCGCGCGCTGGGGACCCGGCGGGTCGTGGCCGCATTCCCGCAGCGGGAGCGAGAAGGGGTCTCTGCCCCCGGACCTCCAGGGTCTGAGGTGCTGGCGACCCCCCACCCAGGACAGGTCGCCCGCGGGTCCATCCGGGTCGCGCTCTGCTCGGGCCCGGTTCCGTCCGCGCAGGGAGCTTGGAATTCCCCGAGTGGCCGGAGGGAAAGTGGGCGGGGCGACGGCGGAGACACGGAGGGCGGGAGCCCCGGGGGGTGGGGCGGCGGCGCGGCGAGACAGAGACTTCCCCGGCGGCCTCGGGGCTCCGGGTCCCGCGGGCCGGCGACCAGCGCCCCCTGCGGCGAAGCGCGCCTCCCGGACACGCCCCACCCCGCGCCGCCCAATCGGCGGGCGGCCGGCGGGCGCGTCACGGGTGCCCATTGTTATGCAAATATAAAGGAGGTAAAAGGCGCCCCGGCGCGGCGGGCGGGCGAGCGAGCGAGTGCAGCGGCGCGTGGGGAGGCTCGTGGGTTCCGCGCGGGAACTGCAGCCGGAGCGAGCAGGGACCCGAGAGCGCGGCGCCGCCGCCCCGGCTCGGCCGGCCCCCGAGAGCGCAGCGCCAGCCTCCGTCGCCCGCTCGCCCGGGCGCGACTGGATGCGGCGGGGCCCTGCGGCGGCGGCCCCCCGGCCCCCAGCGCCCAGAGCGCCCAGGGGCGGCGTGCGGGGCCCGGGGGCGCCGCGCCCTTCATGCGCCCAGGCGGGCCCCGAGACAGCCTGGGGCCCGCGCCGCCGCCGCCCGCGCTGAGCCCGGCCCGCCCCGCCGCGCGCGCCCGGCGGCAGCATGAGCCAGGCCGAGCTGTCCACCTGCGCGGCGCCGCCCACGCAGCGCGTCTTCCAGGAGGCCGTGCGCCGGGGCAACACGCAGGAGCTGCAGTCGCTGCTGCAGAACATGACCAGCTGCGAGTTCAACGTGAACTCGTTCGGGCCCGAGGGCCAGACGGCGCTGCACCAGTCGGTCATCGACGGCAACCTGGAGCTGGTGAAGCTGCTGGTTAAGTTCGGCGCCGACATCCGCCTGGCCAACCGCGACGGCTGGAGCGCGCTGCACATCGCGGCGTTCGGCGGCCACCAGGACATCGTGCTCTATCTCATCACCAAGGCCAAGTACGCGGGCGGCGGCCGGTGATGCCCCGCCCCGGACGCCGACCCTGAGCCGGCCGCGGGCCCCACGCGTGTCGCCTCTGCTGTACCTTCCCGCCAACTACCTCGGTGTGCGCCCCGCCTCCGGCGCCGCGGCCACGACGAGTCCGGCGCGCACGCGTCCGTGCCCACGGGACCCGCGCGGCGTCCGTTCCCCGGGGTCGGTGCCCCCCCCCGCCCGCCCGCCAGTGGCGGCCCGGGCCGGGCAGGAGCGCTTCCCACGGCCCCGCCCGCGGCCTCGCGGGTGGGGGCGGGGCGCGGGCTCTCGCCCCTTTGAAATTTGAGTCTCGCTACCAGCAAGTTCGGAATCCCGAGACACCGGATCCTCCGCTGGAAATGCTTTCTCCGGAGGTGGAAGGCGGGTGGCGGGGACGCCGGGCTCGGGGCGCCCCCGCCCGCAGGACCGCGGCCGACGCGCCGGGAGGAGACGCCGCGCCGTGGCTGGGGTTCGAAACTATTTATCGTGCGTGTATTCTTGTGGGTGGCGGTTGTGCGCTTGGTCTCTCTGTTTGGGAAATACTGTGCGTGGTTGTGGGGGAGATGCGTTTCTTTCCTTTTCTTACAACGAAACACTTGATGTGTCCTTTCTTGGTTGCACTGAACACCGCCAGCCGAAGGCTTTCCCGTGCTGCTTCCTCTCGCCCTCCTGCCCCTCCCCCGCCTGCCCCCTCCCCCGTCCCCTCCCCCGTCCACTCTCCCCCGCCTGCCCCCCTTCTGTCCCCTCCCCCGTCCCCTCTCCCTCCTCCTGCCCCCTCCCCCACCTGGCCCCCTCCCCCACCTGCCCCCCTCCTGCCCCCATCCCCTCTCCCTCCTCCTGCCCCCTCCCCCGCCCGCCCCCTCTCTTGCCCCCCTCCCCCTTCTCTTTCTCACACACAGTTCCGTGTGAGTTGGGAAGCCCTAGGCCGCCTCCCCCTGTGACCGGCCGCCGTCCCCAAACCTGCTGGCTTCCTGAAGTTCCCGCGGGAGGACCCTGGGCGCTCGGGCGCGGCGGTGCTGGAGGGGTGGTGGGGCCCGTGCCCGGTCTAGCGAGTCCTGTGAGAGGTAACAGTCGGTTGCACACTTTTTTAAAAAAGTAAATGGATTTGCCACGATTATATGTCATAACATTTATGACAATATAAAATATTAACATATTGTAAGCCAAGTGTTAGGTGTATCTTCTGAATCTTGGTTATAACCCCATTTTAAAGGGCGTTGTGTAGGCGACAGTGTACCCATATTTATATTTTTATAAAATGCCTATAAGACTGTGAATCTCTTGTGCTAATTGCTGAGCTGAAGGACTGTTTGCCCTTCCTCGGCCTCCCGGGGTTTCAAGAACCCCATCCGAGTCCCAAAATCCTGCCATGGGGGAGGGGCCGGGAGGGCTGCGGGGGGGGGGGGGGCGGGGCGGGGCGGGCTGGGGGCGGGGCCGCCGCGTCGCTCTCTGCCGGGGAGGCCTTCCCGGTCTCCCTCGGTCCAATTTCCTATGCAACCCCACGCCCCTGGCTGTTTTGATCCCGAGAAATAAAAGGGGACTGAATTATTCAAATTTAAATGAGGCTTCCTGGGTAGAAGTGCTGCTGACCCTTCCTGCGAAAATGGGGAGCACTTGAGGACACAGGGGGGGCCCTCGGCGCCGGGGCCCCCCCCCCCCCCCCCGCAGTCCTCCGTGGCCGCGATGGAACCCCTTGTGAGGAGAGCGCCGGAGGACGTGGCGGGACCAGCCGGCGTTGGGCGGAGGCACAGATTACTCCACAAGGAGTTTTTCTGTATATTTTTTTCTAGATGCAAATAACGTTTTAATTATGTTAATTAATGTTAAGACTTTCTAGGCTTATGGAAGCTGTGTGTGGGCCCGGTCTGACCACTTCTAACTGGATGAAGTCTGCAGCCCATCCCTGAGTGTACGATCCCCTTGTAGCCCAGCGTGGAGAATTTACCAATAAATTTTTCATTGGTCTTTTTATATTAAAATCGAAAGGTTGTTGGTTTTACTTGGGCTCGGCCCCGGGCTCCGGCCGCACAGTGCTTGGCTTGCTTTCGCCTCCCGACGGAGCCGGAGATCCGGCTCCAGGCTCGGCCCCAGGGCCGGCCCAGCGGGCCACACGCAGGACTCGGAGGGGCCAGGACCCGTGGGTCGGGCACCCTGAGCGCAGCCCGCCGCCTCTGCTCCCTGCAAAGCTGCGGAGGCCTCTGCGGAAACTTGTGCTCCGAGCTCCTCCCTGACCCCTGACCCCCGACCCCCAGCCACAAGGTGAGGTCCGAGGGGTACTCTCTCCGGCTACTGCGGGTTCATGCTGGACCACCTGCTGAGAGGGGCATCTCTTAAATCTGGGAGAACTTCATGGTTGCTCGCTCCCGACAAGGGGAGGCCCTTCTCTCTGACCCTGGGGTGGCGCCCGGGAGCTGAGGAGGCCCGGCCCTGGAGCCAGCCCTCCCAGAGAGCACAGCCCCGAGCTGGGCCACGTGGAGGCGTCTCGGGGAGCGGTGACGGAGCTGGGCCCCTCTGGGACCGCCCGGGGCCCCTGCGGGGAGGGCTGGACACCCACCAGCAGGATGGCACTGGGGGGGGGGGTGCACTCGGCCCCCTGCGGGCTTCAGGCCCCTCCTCACTGAAGGGTGGCTGACGGGTCTCTGCTCCCTTGTCAGCAGGTCGGACACCATGCCCTCCCCCGGGCCACTGGGTGCCACTCCATCTGCTCTGTCACCCTCCAGGCTTCCCCAGGCATTTCCTGCCCCGCCCCCGCGCCAGCTCCATCCTGTCACCTGCAGAGGTGAGTGACTATTTGATGCAAATAAGCCTGGGGGGGGGGGGTGTGCCTGGCCACGGGGCAGGGAGAGTTGCCACAAGAACCCAGAAGTTGCTGTCCCTGGAGACTGGGGTCGGGCCTGGGCACAGTGGACAGCCCATGGGCGTGGGGCTGGGCCTCCACTGCCCACCCACAGCACGTGGCCACAGTGGTGGGGCGCCATCTGAAGACCAAAGGTAGTGCTGGTTTGGGCCTTAGCCTGGGGGGGTGCGGGGCACCGGGCACGGCCCTGACTGCCCTCTCCTTCAGGGTCTCCCTGGTGGAAAGACACGGGGGGGGGGGGGGGCGGGCGGGGGGAGGCCTGGGAGCTGGGGGGCTTTCCAGGCACATGGCTGCTGCTGGGAGAGACGGGGCTCCCTAAGGCCTCCGCTTAAAGACACAGACTGAGCAAGGCTTGGCCCCATGAAGCGGGGGGCCCGGTGGGTTCCTGCTGCCTCTGCCCAGGGCCTGTCTCTGCACAGACCCCCCCCTTTCCAGCCTGGTCGCCGCAGCAGCGAGGGACGCCAGGGGCGCTGAGGGCAGGCCGGCCGCCCTTTCATTGGCAGAGCCCAGGGGAGCAGCCCCCAAAACTAGGTTCACCCCCACGTGGTCAGGGCGCAGTGCAGGCCCTGCCCCGGCCTTCCTGGGCAGCACACAGGGACGGCTTCCTGCACAGGCGGCCCGCCCCCCTCTCCTCCCCTCCCCCTTCGCCTCCCAGGCCGGCGGGAGGCTCCGGGAGTGGGAGCCTGAGCAGGGTGAGAGGAGGCACAGTGGCCTCGGGTCTGCAGGTGCGGGGGCAGGAAGGTCCAGCCAGGCCACCAGGAGACCCAGAGTGGCCGGCCTGGCGGGCAGCAGGCCAGGAAGGCGCCAGAGGCCAGGAAGCGCAGGGACCTGCTCAGCCAGAAAGAGTTGTCTCAAGGCTGCAGGTGGGAGCCGGCGGCGAGGAGGGAGGCAGGATCCGGGGCCAGGACCAAGGCGAGAGCCAGGGAGCCGGGTAGGGGGACAGCGGGGGCTGCCCTCCGGCTCTGTCCCCCAGAGGCCTTGCAGCTCAGCACAGACTGGGGTGCACACAGGCCCGGGGGCGCAGTCCTGGGGAGCCCGGAGAGGCCTGGGCACTGAGGACGGGAAGGAGCTGGTGCTGGGCGGCTGGGGCACAAAGCCTGAGCCAGAGGGTGCGGGTGCGGGTGCCGGCCGCGGGGCGGGGGGGGGGGGGGCTGGGACCCGCCCCGGGGGAGGGAGGCTTCCGGTCCCGAGGCCGCCCCGCCCGCCCTCCTCCACCTCCCGCCCTCCTCCACCTCCCGCCCTCCTCCACCTCCCGCCCTCCCCCACCTCCCGCCCTCCCCCACCTCCCGCCCTCCCCCACCTCCCGCAGCACCGCGGACCCTGCGCCGGGCTCCGCGCCCCGCCCACACGCCCCTCCCTGGGGGCGCATTCTTCTGCTCCCCGTCGGACTGTCCTCCGAGCGCGCCCGTCCGTCTGTCGGTCTTTCTTCGTCGCCCTCTCCAAAGCCGCGGCCCCATTCATTCCCGAGGCCTCTGCCCTTCCCTCCCGTCCGCTCGGCGAGCAGCTGCCATGCTAATGAGGGCGGGGGGCGGGGCCGGCGCGAGGGGGCAGCAGGGGGGCCTCGGCGGGGGGCGGGGGCAATGGGGTTGGGGCAGGCAAGGGGAACCCAGCGGGTCGGGCTGGGGGAACCAGCGTGGGGGTGCCGGGGGTCTGCAGTGGCGGGTGGGGGTGGGCGCAGGGGGGCCGGCCGTGAGGGGCCTGGCAACGGGTGGGGGGCGCGGCGTTCACGAAGGCCCCATTTTTGTATTCAAACCAGTGGGGGCCACGCAGGGCCGGCAGGGGGCTCCCTGTGCACCCCAAAGCGCACCAGGCCGAGTGGGGGCACGTGGGGGGCTGCGCCCTCCTCGGCTCGGGTGCGTGTGAGCGGCAGGGACCAGCTGTCTTCTGTGTCCTGGGGTCACAGCCTGGACCCCTTGGCTCATCCGCCACCCCCCCCCACCCCCTGGGCACCCATCAGACGCCGCTGTGCGTGGGGTGTGAGTGCGTCCCTCGTGGGTGGGGGTCGGAGCAGAGACAGACGGTGGGACAGCCCTGCGCGCCCCCAGGACTGGGTGCTGGGACGGTGGGGAGAGCCCCCAGAGGCGATACCTGAGGACCCCAGGCCTGGCGAGGCGGGTAGAGGGTGGAGACGGGGCCCTGCGGGAGACTTGCGATCCTCTCTGCCGCCCCCCATCCCCACCCGTGTCCGAGGAGCAACGGGGGCGAGGGGGGAGGCGCCTGCTTCTTGGGGCCCGGGACACCCCTTCCCCGGGGCCCCGACCCGCCCCCCACACCCCGGGCATTCCACGGGTAAGAGTGGCGGCAGCGTCCGCGGGGGGCGGGGGGCGGGGGGGACGCGCCCCCAGGGAGCTCTCCCCCCCCCATTGACCGAGGACCGCACGCCTTGGGCTGTGCTGCCGCCCCGTGGCCGCGGCAGGAACTGCGCCCAGGGCCAGGCGTTCTGAGGCTGCGTGACCCCGCGGGCACTTCGCTGCGAGGCCGGCCGGTCCCCCCGCCCCGACAGAGCCCTCGGGTCGTGCTCCGCACCCGCTTCAATGGGTCGGATCGGGAGCTTGCGCCCCGCTTCCTGGAGCCCAACACTCGCCTCCTGGCAGGTACCGGGGTGCGTCTGGGTTTGCCGAGTGGGAGGAGCCCCTGCGGTGGGCAGCGGGAGGAGCTTGCATGGGGCGGTGGGGTGTGAGGGGCGGTTAGGGAGCCCCAAAAGCGTTCCGATGGGCGTGGCCAAGCCGAGGCCAGCTCTGAGCGGAACTGTGGCCTCAGCCGCCAGAGTTGGATTTACCGCCTTTGAGTGTGAGGACAGGACGGGGAAGGTGCCCCAAGGGGCAAGGGGAAGGGTGTGAGGGGTCCAGGATGGCCCCAGTCTCGCTTGGATGACCTTGGAGGAAACAGCCAGGGGGCCCTGGGCAGTCTTCTAAAGTGACCCCTGCCCGGCCAGCCCGGGGGGCTCAGGGTGGACCTGTGAACCAGGAGGTCCCAGTCAGGGCACAGGCCCCGGTTTGGGGCTCAAACCCCAGTGTGGGGCGTGCAGGAGGCGGCCGATTGGTGATTCTCTCTCATCATGGACGTTTCTCTCTCTCTCCCACTTCCTTCCTCTGAAATCAATAAAAATATATTTTAAAAATAAATAAACGGACAGCCCTGGCGATGTGTGGGCCGGGATGGGAAGGGACCAGGGCATGGAGGTGCCGGGCAAAGGACTGGCATAGAGGCAGGGCCAGGTGGGCGGAAGGCAGTATCCCACCGCCTGGCAGGGGGCCCTGGGGGTTGGCACCTTCCCCTGTCTCAGGAAAGGACAGGGACGTGGACCTCACCGTGCCTTCCGGCTTCTGCAGGCCCCACAAGGGAGCCAGACCCACGGCCGGGGGATAGAGCCCCATCGCCGTCTGCGCCCAGCGACTGGCAGTGTGCGCTGGGCTCCTTTGGGGTCGAATGGAGAAGAGGGTACACTCCAGGCTCACGAGTGGACAGGCAGCGAGACACGGATCCCTCTCAGCTCCGTGGACATGCCACCGCGCGTCACACTTCAGGAACCCCAGAACCATCGGGACCAGTCACGGGGGGCTCCCAGGTCACCACACGGAGCCTAGGGCCTCGGCAGAGGGGGCCGGGGGCGGGCAAAGCTCTGGGGGAGGTTGGCATGGGACTTGCAGGCTCTTGGGGACATCACCCTCACCCCCCGCCAACGCAAGTGCCTGTGCTGGGCAAGTGCAAGGAAGAACGCGCTGTGTTCGAAGCCACGCCTACTCCGATGCAGCCTGAAGGCCAGGGTTACCCAGGACGCACCCCCCGATGGGTAAAACCCACCTCTGAGGGTCTGTGGGTGTCCTTGATACCCTGTGGACCAGAACGCCCAAGGGAACCAAGCCCGAAATGTCCCATCAGCTTCCCGAAGAGACGGCGAGATTCACTCTAGCGGAGGTGTGCACAGGACGGTGGGCTTCTCATCAGCGCGGTCGCTGGAGGCGGTCCTGGGCTGCTCTGGGGCCTCGGGGCACAGGCTCCCCCGGGCGAGCCTCGCATTCCTGCGGCTCAGGACCGCGACCGCGACGCCGATCCAGCCAGCGAGCCGACATGCCAGCCAACAGCCGGGAGGAGCCCGAGGTGAGCGAGCTGGTGTCCCCGCCTTCCAGGACATGGGCTAGAATGTAGTCCCGTGACCAACCTCACCGCTAGGGAGGCGGGGAACGTAGTCTGTTGTTAAAAAAAAAAAAAACACACGGTAGGTATTTGCTAAGCAAAACGGGTTGAGTCCAAAATAAACAAGTATAATCCAGGACGTGCGGTCTGGTGGTGAGCCGTGCCCCCTCGGTCCCAGGGCAGGAAGCAGAGAAGGCTCGTCTCTACAGGAAAGGGGCGTTGGGAGGGGATGTTACAGAGTCCATTAGGGGGGACGGGGGTCTGGGAATGCCGTGGCTTTTCATTGGCTGAGCTGTTGCCAGGCTAAGAGAAAATCTTCCTGGGAGGTGGGGGAGGGGCCTGTTGGGCGCGCAGGTGTCTGCTGTCTGGGGTGGGTGACAATCTGGTGAGTCCGGGGGGCTCCCCGGGAGGACCTTCCGACTACATACCAATGAGGGCTCTGTGTTGGACGCTCGGCTTACTTGGTCCGCACTCTGCCAGCGTACAATGGGCTCACGGCAGGGCTGGCGGGGCGGGGCTGAGTGGTCCTCCGGGCCTGCCGCGTGGGAATAAAAACCCAGGCTCGCCAGGCGGTGCGCTGGGCCCTGTTCTTCCCGCTGGCAGTGCCCACAGCCCTCCAGCATGGAGGTTTGTGTGAGGAACTTTCTAAGAACTGAAACGGTGCTGTTTGTGCTGTTTATATGCACTAACCCTAACCCAACACCAACCCAATAGCCAATAGCCCTAGATTTAATTCTAACCTAACCCTAACCCCAATCCTAAACCTGACCCCTAGACCTAGCCCTAACCCTAACCAAAACTCTATTCCAAACCCTAAGCCTATGCGTAAGCCTAGCCCAGTGGTCGGCAAACTCATTAGTCAGCAGAGCCGAATACCAACAGCACAACGATGGACATTTCTTTTGAGAGCCGAATTTTTTAAACTTAAACTTCTTCTAACACCACTTCTTCAAAATAGACTCGCCCAGGCTGTGGTATTTTGTGGAAGAGCCACACTCAAGGGGCCAAAGAGCCGCATGTGGCTCGCGAGCTGCGGTTTGCCGACCACGGTCCTAACTTATCTTTATCCCTAACCCTAACCCTCACCCTATCACTAACCATAAAACAAACCAAAACCCTATCCTTACCAATAACGCTAACACTACCCTTATCCCAACCAACACCCTAACTCTATACCTCTCACTAACCATAAAGTAAACAAAAATCCTGTTCTTATCGATAACAATACTATTCTTATTCCTAACCCTAACTTACCCCTAACCCTAACCCTAACCCTAACCCTAACCCTATACCTATCACTAACCATAAAGTAAACAAAAATCCTATTCTTATCGATAACAATACTATTCTTATTCCTAACCCTAACTTACCCCTAACCCTAACTCCAACAGTAACCCTAACCCTATCCTTAACCGTAACCCTAACCCTAACCCTAACACTATCCTTATCCCAAACCCTAACCCTAACCATATTCTTATCCCTAAACCTACCCCTAACCCTAATGATAACCCAAACATAACCCTAACTTACACCGAAACCTAACCTTAACTCTAACCCTCACACTAACTTACCCCCACCATAACCCTAATACTAACGCTAACCCAAACCTAACCCTAAAGTTGAACTTGAACCCTAGCCCTAATGTATGCCTAACCCCAACTCTACCTTAATCCTGAACCTAACCCTAACCCTAACCCTAACCCACCCCTAACCCTAACCCTATCCCTATCCCTAACCCTATCCCTAACCCTAACCCTAACTCACCCCTAACCCTAACCCTAACTTACCCCTAACCCTAACCCTAACCCTAACCCTAACCCTAACCCTAACCCTAACCCTATCCCTATCCCTAACCCTATCCCTAACCCTAACCCTAACTCACCCCTAACCCTAACTCACCCCTAACCCTAACCCTAACCCTATCCCTAACCCTAACCCTAACTCACCCCTAACCCTAACCCTATCCCTATCCCTAACCCTATCCCTAACCCTATCCCTATCCCTAACCCTATCCCTAACCCTAACCCTATCCCTAACCCTAACCCTATCCCTAACCCTATCCCTAGCCCCAGCCCTGACCCCAATAAGAATTGAAAGGGTGCTCAGTGTTTGCAAGGACGTCTGTCCCCGCCCCGCTCTGCCCAGCAGTGGAGCAGCCGAAGGAAAGACAGCCCTCCCGGCGGCAGTGCCCGGCTCAGCTGGCGGGGCACACAGTGCAGTCCTGACCCCCGGGCCCCGAGGCGGGGTTTACCCCTAACACCACCCCGGACCCTAACCTAACCCTGTGGCCCTGGGGTTGTGCCAGGAGGCATGATGGGCGCAGCTCGCCCACCCTGTGCCGCCCGGAGCTCCACGGCCAACACTGTCCCGACCGGGAACAGCCCGTGTCCGTGCCCTTGGTGCCAGCGCCGGTGCCAGCGTGAGGGCGGAGGGCCTGCGCGGAGGTCCGCCCCAGCCGCCCGCCTCGACCCTCCCCTTGTGTCCGGGGAGTGGTGAGTCGCCGGCGCTTTGAACTCTCGAGGCTCCGGGGCCAATAAAACGCGCCTGTCTGGCCTCCGTTTATTTTCATCGGGGCCCGAAGACCGTTGGGCTTATCGTGGGTACTTCTCTGCCCGTTTATTGTGGGACCATTTCCAGTTAATAAACCGCCGCCTCCCAGGGTGTGGTCCGTGTTGACAGATGTTCACGCCCACGGGACTAACGCCACCGGCACCCCAGCCACCCCCTCGGCCGGCCCGGGTCCGATTTCCACCGGAGCAATGGTCCCGCGCCAGAACCATCTAGAAAAGGACGCGCGTGGGTGTGCTCCTCGCCAGAGCGCTGTGAGATTCACCGTGTTGTCGCCTGTTCGGGGCGCGGGGCGGGGCGGCCTTCCTTTCTTCTTCCCGCTGTGTGCGCTGGAAGAATCGGGCGGACACACAGGGCTGTCCTCACCGGTAGTTTCTCTGCCAACAGAATCACTTTCCTCCGTAAAAGTTCTTTTCCAAAAAGACATTCGTATTGACTTCGGAGAGGAAGGGAGAGGGGGAGAGCGAGCGAAACATCGATGATGAGAGACTCCCGCCCCGCACGGCACGTGCCCTCACCAGGAATCGAGCCCCAACCTCCTGGTTCACAGGTCGACGCTCAGCCACTGAGCCACACCGGCCCGACGGGGCGACAAGGTGGTTTTAAATGCTCATTTGGAAAGACAAATGACCAAAAAAAAAAAAAAGTCTTGAAAATAAAGCACCAAGGGAGAGGATTTGGAAGACTTACGCAGTAAGCAAGACCGAACTGACGCCGCCGCCGCTCAGCCGCACGGACCGCGAGAGACTCCAGACTTCGGAGCAGCCTCCGCGCACGCGGCCCAACGGCCTCAGCACGAGACCGGGGCGCAGCAGCTCTCCGCCGAACGGCCCGTCAGCACCATCCCCGCGTGGCGCCGTGGCTGAGCATCGACCTACCAACCAGGAGGTCAGGGTCGATTCCCGCTCAGGGCACAGCTCCATCCCCAGCGGGGGGGCGTGCAGGAGGCAGCCGGCGATGATGCTCTCGCATCCTTGACGTTCCTCTCTCTCCCCCTCCCCCTTCCTCTCTGAGATCAATGAAAATACTTTAAACGTAAAATGAATATTTTAAAAGTAAAATAAAACCAGCCGAACAGCACAGACGCGTTGCAGGGCCCGAGCAGGAGGCTGGGTCCTGGGTCCCCGGGGCCTTGGCCAGAAGCCCCGGGCGGGACCGCCTCCTCGGCAGCTGGCTGGCCTGTGTGGGGCTGCAGCCGTCCGCAAGGGGAAGTTGCGTCAGCAGGAGGCGCCACAGACCACCACGGGACACTTGCACCCAGGAAACCCCCCCCCAAGGTCGGGAGGCCGTCAGACACGCCCAGGCCCCGGGGCTGCACTCCCACGGTGGACACTGCGGTCCCAGCCTCGTCCCCATCTCCCCCACGGCCGGCCGACCCTGCCCTCTCCCGCCGGCATCGGGGGCTTGGTGCCTGTGCAGTATCGGAGCGGGGCCTCCGTTACTCGGCTGACCCGGGGCTTCTTGAAGCAAAGGGGCCACTGCTGGTCCCCCATTTCCCTTCTCTGCCTCTCCGGATGGTGTTGCTAGGTTACCAGCGCCCTCAACATCCCCTGGACCAGGACAGGGCTGTGGCCGCGCCGCTCCTCTGAGGGGCGCTCCCTGCAGAAGGGGACGCTCCGGCAGAGGGTGGCCAGGGCACTGCGTTCCTGGGCACCGGGAGTCAAGCCTGGGAAGCGCTGGGACCTCTTTTCAGTCCTGTCCCGAAGACACGTCTTCACTGATCTGAGAGAGGGAGCGAGAGAGACGTCGATTGGCTGCTTCCCCTGTGCACCCGACCGGCCACGCCGTCCGTCCTTCCAGCGGACCTGGGGCGGGACCGGCACCCTTTGGTAAACACGAGAAGTCGGGGAGCCAACGTCAGCAACAGCCGAGCGCCCCTAAAGCCTCGCCACAGATGCCAACCTGGGCCCTGGTGATGCTCAGGATGCCAGGGGGCCTGTGGTCCAGGGGCAGCCTGGTTCTGACATGCGGCGCCGAAATATGGAGCCCAGTTTTGGGCAAGCTGCCCCTCCCAGAACCTCAGGCTCCGCAGAGGCGAAGAGCTTTGCAGAGTGGCCACGTCGCCTGGGAGGAGGCCGGGGAGGAGGCCCAGGAGGAGGCCGGGGAGGAGGCCCAGGAGGAGGCCAGGGAGGAGGCCGAGGAGGAGGCCCGGGAGGAGGCCCAGGAGGAGGCCCAGGAGGAGGCCGGGGAGGAGGCCCAGGAGGAGGCTGGGGAGGAGGCCCAGGAGGAGGCCAGGGAGGAGGCCGAGGAGGAGGCCGGGGAGGAGGCCGGGAGGAGGCCAGGGAGGAGGCCAGGGAGGAGGCCTGGGAGGAGGCCCAGGAGGAGGCCGGGGAGGAGGCCCAGGAGGAGGCCAGGGAGGAGGCCGAGGAGGAGGCCGGGGAGGAGGCCGGGAGGAGGCCAGGGAGGAGGCCAGGGAGGAGGCCCAGGAGGAGGCCGGGGAGGAGGCCCAGGAGGAGGCCAGGGAGGAGGCCCAGGAGGAGGCCAGGGAGGAGGCCGAGGAGGAGGCCGGGGAGGAGGCCGGGAGGAGGCCAGGGAGGAGGCCAGGGAGGAGGCCGAGGAGGAGGCCCGGGAGGAGGCCCGGGAGGAGGCCGGGGAGGAGGCCGAGGAGGAGGCCGAGGAGGAGGCCCGGGAGGAGGCCCGGGAGGAGGCCGGGGAGGAGGCCGAGGAGGAGGCCGGGGAGGAGGCCCGGGAGGAGGCCGGGGAGGAGGCCGGGAGGAGGCCGGGAGGAGGCCGGGGAGGAGGCCGGGAGGAGGCCGGGAGGAGGCCGAGGAGGAGGCCCGGGAGGAGGCCCGGGAGGAGGCCGGGGAGGAGGCCGAGGAGGAGGCCGGGGAGGAGGCCCGGGAGGAGGCCGGGGAGGAGGCCGGGAGGAGGCCGGGAGGAGGCAGCCAGGCCAACGTCTCCGTCTCCGGGAGGCTCCGTGCTGCAGCTCCGGCCCAGGACGCGTGAGAATCCGAGGGGCCTCAGGAAACGGCGGCCGTGTCCCGGTGACTCATTTCCTTCCCACGGGAAGGCACGGCATCCGCGTCGCGGGCTGGGACCTGCAGAAGGCGCGTGAGTCAGTTCCAAGAAAGACTCCTGTCCAGCTGGGACGAGGCCAGCGGCGCGGGCCAGGGACAGGGTGTCCAGGAGGCGTTGCCGTGCCACCGGGAAAGCCGCGTTACCGGAACAGGTGCTGGGCCCCGCGCCCGAGTCAGGTGACCTCGGCGGTGGGTGCGGAGCCTGGCGGCCTCCGAGGAGACAGCACGCCTGGAAGGGGCTCCGAGTTCTGCTGGCATCTGAACAGGAGGTGGGAGGGCACTGCCAAGTCCACTGCGGACTGGAAAGTAAGGACTTTAGCTGCTTCTCTTGAGAAACAGCAGCGTGAGAAGCACTGATGGCTGCCTCCCGTGTGTGCCCCGACCGGGCATCGAACCCACAACTTCGCCGCGGGCCCTGACCAGGGCTGGAACCCGCCCCCTGCGTGGTGCACGGACGACGCGCCAACCAAGAGGACCTGGCTTCCCACTCCTCCTGGTCTTTTGAGAGAAGGGACCGGTCCGTCCGCCCCTTCCCACCCAGGGAGGCCGCCCACAGGGAGGCACAGCCGGCAGGCTCCGTAGAGGCCCGCTGAGGTGGCCCGGCCGCGTGGCTCAGCGGTTGAGCATTGACCTATGAACCAGGAGGTCAGGGTTCAATTCCCAGTCGGGGCACCTGCCCGGGTTGTGGGCTCGATTCCCAGTGGGAGGCAGCCGATCGACAATTCTCATCACAAGTTTCTCTCCCTCTCTGAAGTCAATAATAATAATAATAATAAAGTACATAGAGCCGAAACCGGTGTGGCTCAGTGGATAGAGCGTCAGCCTGCGGACTGAAGGGTCCCGGGTTCGATTCCGGTCAGGGACATGTACCTCGGTTGCGGGCACATCCCCAGTAGGGGGCGTGCGGGAGGCAGCTGATGGATGTTTCTCTCTCATCGGTGTTTCTAACTCTCTCTCCCCCTTCCTCTCTGTAAGAAATCAATAAAACATATTTTTTTTTAAAAGTACATAGAAAAGAAAAATTATTTACAAGAAAGTAAACGTCTGAGGCCGATGCCAAGAGCCTGGCCCGGGCGCAGCGGCTCCGGCAGAAGTCAGAGCTCAGCTCCTCCAACAGGTTTCGGGAGGCCGGGGCTGCCCGTGGCGCTCTGGCCGGCGCTCCGGCTCTGGGATTTCGGTGGAAGTTAGGGAGGAGGAAGGACTGTTCTTTCTTCTTCTTCTTTTTTTTTTTAAATGAGCCATAATCCCAGGAACTTGTTAACCTTTTTTTTTTTTTTAATTCTTAAAATTGAGGTAACGTTGGTTAATACGACTATAAATCCCAGGTGTACGACGCTAACTGGACCTCTGTCTGCGCTCCACACTCTTCCCTCGCCGCGGCTGGCCGCCTCGTCCACGCGCAGAGCAGAGCCTTCTGGAGCGAGGGAGACAGCCTGAGCCTGAACCGTGATGTCTGCACAGCTCTGCAAATTTACCAAAACCATTAAATCTGCAAATTTACCCAAAACCATTAAATCTGCAAATTTACCAAAACCATTAAATCTGCAAATTTACCCAAAACCATTAAATCTGCAAATTTACCCAAAACCATTAAATCTGCAAATTTACCCAAAACCATTAAATCTGCAAATTTACCCAAAACCATCAAACCGTCCACTTACAAAGAGTCCATTTTGTGGCCTGTAAATGACACCCCACTCAAGCTGGTTTTTAAAATAAATCAGCAAAAGGCTCCCACCGGACAAAGCTTTCTTAAAGGAACGAAGCCAGAGTGGTTAGGGTTATGCGGCTGGTGGTTGGCGAGCGAGGAATACGAGGCCATTATCTGGACAGTTGGGGCGCTATTGGCTGGGGGCCGGTGAGCAGAGGACTGAGGGGGCCCCGGGAGGAGGGCGCCTCGTTTCTTAAGGGGGGGTGCGCCCTGCGCTTGCTCTGCGGTGAAATCTGAACGCAGCTGGCGGTCAACACGTTTCCCCGCGGGTCATACCTGCCTGCACCGTCGCCCTTCACGCCCACCCAAGCCCACGGGCCCGGGAACGCGCCAAGGAGCGCGCAGGCTGGTCTGCGAAACGCCGCGGCTCCATCCCTGCCATCGGCCTCCGCGGGGAGGGTCCCCAGTCCAGCTGAAGGCAGGGCGGGCGCAGTGACCCCGAAAACTTTCCCGAAGGGGGTGACACACCCAGTTCCACGGAAAACCCAGAGCCAAACGGCCCCCAGGAGACGCGGTGTCGTCTGTGGACAAGGAGGCCCCGGGGTGCGTGACCTGCAGGGGAGGGTGGGCGGGGAGCTGTGGGCGCTCCAGGCGTGACCGCCCACCCGCTACGGAGAACAAGGAAGCCCCGCTTTGGGGGGACCACCGCCCCGCAAAAAGCAAGACGTAGGAGAAAAAGAACAGAAAAGGTAGGACTAAAGGCCCAACAGAAAGTCACGCGCGCATGCGCGCACACAGGGCGGGGGCGGCTCCGCGTTGGGCCTCAGAGGCTGGACTCTCCCCCGGCCGCCCAGCCAGTGGGTTTGGGGTGGACCGAGCTGAGGCTGACACAGTCCTGGGGCCCCCAGCCCTGGCCGGAGGGAGCAGCTCACCCCCGTTCCTTCCCTGAGCCCGGGGCTGCGTGCCCTCCGCCCCCGGCCCCCCGCCCCCGCCCCCGCCCCCGCCCGCGGCTTTCCTCCGCGCCGGCGCCCGGGCCTCATCCCGCCCCCTCCCCTCCCCTCGGCCTCGGCCCGCTGATGGGTGGGGAGGGGCTGCGACCACACGGACGAGGGAGCCGGCCCGCGAGTGGCTGGAGGGACACCGAGGGTGGGGGTCGGGCTGAGGTCAGAGGTGGGAGGGCGCACCTCCTCTCTCCAGGCACCCTTGGCACCCGCTGGAGAACCGAACACCCCCCGCTTCCCCTTGGCGGCGCCCCCACCTCGACGGCGCCCTCCCTCCGCCTCCCCCTCCGGGACTGGCTGTTGTCATGCGTGTCCTCTAAGCACCTGCCTCCCCGGGAGGCCAGGGGTCTCTCTCCGGTGGGCGGTGCACGCCATCAGGGCGGCGGGCAGACGCGGGACCCGCCCCCGCAGCCCAGTGCGGCCACCAGGCGGCAGCAATGAGCCTCCCGCCGGGTGGGCTCCCCCGGGCCTGGAGCCGGAGACCTTGGCTCTGCGTACTGAGGCCTCCCCCAGTCAGAGCTCTGGAGCAGGTTGGTGGCGGACAGGGAACCCGGGGGGTCAGGCCACCTCCTGCTGTCACCCTGAGAGCGCCCCCTTCTCCAGCCTACCGGCAATTCCACTGGATCAGCTCACTGCGTGGACACGCACCCCATGGGCCTGCCTCCCGGGCCGGGCTGACATCCAGGCTTCCCCCAGGATACCCGAGGCCAGAGAGGGCTCCAGGCCAGGGGTCCCCAGAGTGGGCAGGCGTGTGTGTGGAGGGGGTGGCTGCCACAGCACCCGCGCCGGGGTCACACACAGCTCTACAGGCAGCCAACCTGCTGTGTGAGGCCGGGAGCCGCTCACCCTGAGACCATCTGCCCCGGGTCATGGGGACGCACCGCCCATCGCCTGCGACGTGGGCACACAGTGGACGCAGAGGAATGTGGCCGAATCAAGAATCCGGAGGGGGGCCGACTGGAGGTCTGGGAAGCTGGATTTATTAGGGGCCTCGGGCGTTCCTGCCAGTGTCCGCCGCGTCGGGCGCCGGCGCTACAGGAGGTTCACCCGGGCCACCACCTGCTTGCAGCCGGTGACGGCAAACTCACGGCCGGCGACGCGGTAGTAGCTGAGCTGCGCGGCCAGGAGCTCGGCGCGGGCCTGCTCGGGGAAGAAGCCCTCCCCGGCCATCTCGTCCCGGAAACAGTTGACCACGTCCTGCTTGTCCAGCAGCAGGAAGGGCACCACGGCCGCTGCCTGCCACAGCGGGTGCCCGCGCACCAGGAGCGCCTTCAGGCCGGCGCGCAGCTCCTCCTCGGCGCGGGCCGGATGCGCGCGGTCTGCGTGTGGGGCCGGCGTGCGGGACGCGTTCTGCAGCACGAAGCGCGTCACCTCCGCGCCGCCCGCGCTGCTGAGCAGCACGTAGACCGCGTTGTGGAAGCGGTGCGGGCGGTGCGGCTGCAGGAGGCCGTGCAGCTCGTCCAGCAGCGCCGGCGGCATCAGCTCCACCTCGTCCAGCACCAGGAGCGGCGTCTTCTCCTCCTCCTCGGCCCGCGCCACCACGTCCGCCACGTGGCGAGCCAGCTCCTCGCGGCAGTCCTGCGGGGCGCGCGCCGAGGGGCAGTGGTGCCGCGCGTGGTACTGCACCACCAGCGCGCTGTCCTCCAGCACCGCGCGGAAGTGGCGCGCCAGCAGGCGGCCCACGTGGCTCTTGCCCACGCCGCTGGGCCCGTGCAGCGCCAGGAGCAGCGGGCGGCTGTGCACGTGCGTGGACAGGTAGTCCCGCAGCAGCGCCACGAGGCGCCCCACGGCCGCCGGCTGGCCGAACACGGCGCGCTGCAGCGCCTTCTCCAGCCCGTCCAGGTCGTAGCGCAGCGCGTTGTCGTCCAGGTTCTCGATGGCGTTGAGCACCTGGAAGCCTACGATGGCCACGAGCAGCAGCAGGCAGCTCTGCGCGCGGCTGTGGTGCTCGGCCCGCGGCCGGGCCCTGCGCGCGGTATCGGGGTAGAGCACCACGCGGCTGCGCCGTCGCTTCTTGCGCGGTGTCCTCGAGGCCAGCTCCGCGGGGCCGTCGAAGGTGAAGAACTGCGGCTGGTCCGCGTCCGCGCGAGGCGCCAGGGCCCCCGAGTCCAGCCCCAGCGGGCGCCGCTTGCGCAGGAGGCACACGCGGCGGCGCAGGCGGACCACGGCTCGCAGCGGCGCCATCACGCTCGGGCCGGGGGCGCGGGGAGCCGCGGCCACGGGCTCCGAGGCCACGGGCTCCGCGCTGGGCTGGCCGCGGTCCATGGTGCGGGGACGGCACTCCGCATGCAGGTCGCCCTCCCTGCAACCGGAAGACAGGAGGGTCTCCAGACTTCCGCCCGGAGACCCGGCCCTTTTTCCCTAGAGAGCTCACCCCATGGGCGGCCTGGCTGCGGCTGGGCCTGCTGGGCCGGAGGGTCACCGCTTTGGACCAGGAAGCAGCTCCCCGCGGGGCCCCATGCAAATCCCTTGGGTCCTCCGTAAACAGCCGCGGGCCCGGAGGAAGTGGCTGGGGATGGGGGAGGGGACGCCACTACGGGCAGCTTATCCGGCAGCCTCCCGGCTTCCTGGAGGAGGAGTCCGGGCCGGCCAGGCGCCGCCGATTAGAGGTGAAGATGGGTCGTGGCCCGACTCCGCCCCCACCCGCAGCTCCGACTGCCAGACGCCGAGTACGAAGAGGAGCCACTGGGAGCACCGGCTGAGCAGCCCCTGGAGTTGGGACGCCCCACACACTGGGGGGAGGGTGGGACTGGCCAGAACTTCTGCTTTTTGAGAATGGGCCCCAGCCCTGTTCCCAGGCTGAGCCCGGCCTCCCAGCCCCCCACCCTCCAAGATCCTCCCAGCACCCCTCCGTTGAACACTGATGGAGGGGCAGCCGGGAGCCCCCAGAGACGGTGGAGATGGACAGAAAGACAGGAGCAGGAGGAAAGGGAAGAGCCCCTGAGGAGATAGCTGGAGAGATGTGGGGTGCAAACGCCTGGCCCCCAAACCACCTCATACCTGCAGCTGCGTCAGGCCAGGCTCCTGCTGGACCCCAGCCCCCCAGGACAGCCCCTGCCCGCGCCAGACACAGGCTGCTACTCAGGAAGCAGGAAGGGCCGGCTTCCCTGGAGTCGGGTCAGGGGCCTGGGGCCAGCTCAGGCCGGAGGGCAGTGGCACCTGCGGGTCCCCAGGGAGTGTCCAGCGCGGAGGAAGCCGGGGAAAAGTTTCCGCTTCTACGCAAAGGAAGTGAGTCAGGGGTGTGTCCAAGGCGGGACTTGGGCTGGACGGAGGCGCCAGGCGGGGAGGCCTGGCTGGCTTGTCCTGGTCCCCTGACCAGTGGGTCACAACTCCCCTTAGCCCTGAGGGCCTTGGGCATCGCCTCCACCGGCACCCCATGGGCCCTTGCACCTCCATCTGCCTCCACAGACGCCGAGCACCCCCAGGGACATCTCCTCTGGCATCTGACCCTCACCCGGCCCCTTGTGGGGGGAGGGGCGTCCACACATCCCTCCCTATTCTCTCCCCCACCCCTTCCTTCCCCTTCCCTGACCCCAATCTGGGGTCCCCAGAGTAGGGCTCATTGCCCTTTCTCCCTCCTCTCCCTCCCTCTCTGCTCAGGTCACTGTCCTCTCTGCCTCTTAAGGTGTTGACCTGCTCAGCTGGCTGCTCCCTGCACTAGCACCCCAGTCCCACCATCCACCTCGGGGTCCCCAGTGCCATCCACCCACCCATAGGATGGGGCCTCCCATTCCTTCATCTGGGCTGGAGGAGCCCAGCTTCATTGATCGTCTGTCCATCCTGACCTTGAGCCTCAGGGCACCCAGGGGTCGTCTGCTCACCGACTCCTCCCATAGCTGGGTTCCCTCCCTTCCTCTCCTGGGCCCACCTCCCCGGCCAGGTCCTGGCTCCGATTCCCAGAGATGGAAGCAGCGGAGGGAGCCTGAGAGCTTCCGGCTCCCACAGGCCTGCCTGCGCCCTGGCCCCACCCCCTCTGGCCACTCCGACATAGCTGGCCGCCTCTCCGCCTGGGTCCTCTCATCAGCGTGCAAACACGTATTTAATATTTTTTTCATTGCGGGCGGGGAGAGAAACATCAGTGATGACAACCACCGATCCGCTGCCTCCTGCCCGCCCCACACTGAGGATCGAGCCCGCAACCCAGGCCTGCGCCCTGACCAGGAATCCAACTGTGACCTCCTGGTTCATAGGTTGATGCTCAACCACTGAGCCTCGCCAGCCGGCTAAACATGTATTTCTTCTGTCTGAAACCACACACAGCAAGCTCCTCCTGACCCGTCCATGTGCCTTTGCTGCCCTTGGCCCCCCCAGGTGCCCCGTCCCCCCCCACCCGCAGAGCTGCACCCGTCACGACCACGGACTTCTGTGGAGCAGGACCCTCAGCGTGTCACTGGGGGGGGGGAGGGGGGCAGTGTCCCATCTGGTGGCCTCTAGCAGCCTGGACAAGACAGCCACGCCCAGAGCTTCCCGGCGACAGTGGCCCAGAGACAGACACACCCGGGAAGGCCTGACCCTGTGCGGCAGCAACCCCCACCCCTTGGCACAGAAACGCACACCCGTTTTTACCAAAATGCTTTTATTGACACCGGAGTCACCGCGGACCAGCTGACCCTCACCTGCTCAGGGTGCAGCTGAGCAGGGAGCATACCTCTCCCAGGGTAAACTGAGGTAGCAGGTGGGGCCTGGGCAGGGCCCCCTCTGCCTGGGGTCCTAGTGCAGTGCACTGTCCAGTGTCAAGCACACACGTCCTCAGAGGGCCAGGCTGACCAGCAACGCTGCTAACCTGTGCCCCACGCCAGCCACCCACTCCCCTGGCGAGCAGGGGGCTCTCCCCCATGCACCTGCAGGCCCCAGTGCACACGTGAGGCAGAGCTCAGGGCCGGAAGGGTCCTGCGCCCACGCACAGGACTGGTCAGGGTGGGGCTGAGGCGTGGAGGAGGCACCTGCCCAGGGGACCACCCTGGGTCTCAGCTCAGCCACCACCCACCCATGAGCACCGCTCTGCCTCCAGGAGACATGGGTCCTGACAACCCCAGGCCAGGGGCTCCTGGCTGACCGGGCATGTCCTCCCGGGCCCTGTCCACTCCCCACAAGCTGGGGACATGTCAGAGGCCGGCCGGGGCGGGCACGGCGGGGAGGGGCAGTTCCAGGGCTGGGGGCTCGGCGGCCGGGGCCGGGCTGGGCTTGCGGTGGTCCAGCTGCTCCAGCTTCTCGCTGAGCTGGGAGTAGAGCTCCTTGACCGCCTCGCCGCTCTGTGGAAGCGCAGGGTGTGGGCAGGCCCTGGGCGGGTGGGGAGCCCCCAGGGGCGGGACAGGGCAGCACTCACCTGGCTGCTGGGCTCCAGCACCTTCTGCAGGGCCTGCAGCCTGGTGGGCGCCACGCGGTGGTGCAGGTGGAGGAGGAGCCGCAGCACGTGCCGCTGCACGTTCTCCTTCCTGTGGGAGGCCAGCGGGTGGGGGGCTGCAGCGCTGCCCGCCCCACGTCCTGCGCAGCGCTCCCCTGCCCAGCGGCGCCGCCCCCAGCCCGTACCTCCCCAGCCCGTACCTCGGGGAGGCGGTGAGCAGGAAGCCGTCGAAGAGGCTGCTGCAGAAGTCCTCCAGGGCAAACTCCTCGGCCAGCAGCGCCAGGCTCCCCGTGAGCAGGTGCAGGAAGATGTCGCCGAAGGCCAGGTCGCTGAAGGTGTCCACTGCAGGCACAGCAGGGTCAGCCGCTCCCGCCCACCTTGCTGGGCCGACCCTCCCCGCCCCCCCCGCCCCCCCCCCCAGCAGCAATCCCTGGGGGACAGCAGAGCAGCACTTCTGAGGGTGGGGTGCCTCCTGGTCCTGGGAGCCAGACGTGGGGCCTGGACAGGCGGGTGGCGGGAGGGGCCTGGGCCTCAGCAATGAGGCGCGTCTGCAGGGAGAGCCAGGAGGGGGGGAAGCCCCGGGCTCGGGAGTCAGAGAAGAAACAGAACGTGGGCGCTCAGTCCCCGTGGAGGGAGCAGCACGAGGAAGCCACAGGCATCTAAACCCGAGGGGACGCAGAAGCCGCGCCGACTCCCAGCGACGACGGGCTGGAGTGCCTCGCTGACATCCCGACGCGGCCCGGCCGGGTGGCTCAGTGGTTGGGCATCGACCTCTGAACCAGGAGGTCACGGCTAGGTTCCCGGTCAGGGCACAGGCCCCGGTTGTGGGCGTGACCCCCGGTGTGGGGCGTGCAGGAGGCAGTCGATCCCTGATTCTCCCTCATCACTGACGTCTCTCTGGCCCCCTCTCCTTTCCTCTGAAATCCATAAAAATACTTCGGGAAGGAACCATCTGAACAAAATGTGACGGCAGAAACGTGGGCCTTTCTTTCCTCGACACAACCCTCCGCGTCCACAGCGGGGCCCTGGACTGCGGGACTCGGCGCTGACCACCAAGGGGACGGGCCCCACGCAGACTCCCATGGAGGGGCGGTGGCCATGTGGCTTCAGTTCCCACGGTAAAAAGAAACAGGGGGAGCTGGTAACACCCACGTCCGTCCTCCCTGGAACCACGGTGCCAGGAATAGCGTGTCCCTGCGGCCGTGACTGACCCACCCACCCCAGCGCAGCAGGACGGCCCGTCTCCACCCAGGACCCAGCCAGACCCAAGCACGGACGCGGACAGAGGCCGAGCGCACGAGGAGCCGCGTGCAGCCCTGCTCCTGGGCCTCCAAACGGGCACAGCAGCCTCCGGGGGCACGTCCGCCCCAGGAGCTCGGGGCCTGCGCGTCCTGCGCAGCTCAGACGAGGGCCGGCCAGGTGGGCCCAGCGCCGGCACAGTGCTGCTGCGGGGGAGGCAGTGCAGGAGGACCCGACTCAGAGGCGGGCAGGACGGAGGCCGCGGGCGGACAGACGGGCGCTGGGAAGGTGGAGGGCGGGGCACTAGCCAGGCGGAGGGACCCGGCCGCACAGCGCCTCCCCTTTAGCCCCGGGACTCTGACCTCCCAACAGGAAGAGTGGGTTCGAGGTGCTGGGTTAGCCGGCGGCTGCGGGTACCTATCCCCACAGAGACCGCTTCCCCCACACCCAGTTGCCGGGAGACAACACGCTTCCTCCTCAGAAACCTCAGGATGTGCATGCACCCTCGGCGAGAACGTGCAAACCTTCAGAGCAGCTCACGGCTGGCGAGCCCTGAGCCAGTGAGGCCGTGGGTGAGGCCGTGGGCCGCGCAGTGGGAAGGCTGATGCTCCCAGAAGCCCCTTCTCCCTGACTCATCCTGGGCTTGCTCAGGGTCCACTGGAAGGGGTCCACTCAGACCGCGCTCTCTTCTTCCCGCCCGCACCCCACCCCCACCCATCCTCCCAGGGGCTCCCTGATGTCTGGGACCTGAGAGGCTGCACCCCTTCCTTAGGGTTAAGGCGCCTCCCACCACCTGGGGAGGACTCACAATAGGCAACACGGGCAGAGGGGTCTGAGAGCACAGAGCTGAGCTCCTCGTCTTTTACCCCGACTTCCAGGAGGCGGGGAGGGGAAAGAGGGAGGGGGCGGTCACGGAGGAGAGGGGCGGGGACGGGGAGGGGAGGACGGGGCGGGAAGGGCGGTCACGGCGGCGGCGCCCCTCACCAAGCCCGGGCAGCAGGCGGAGCAGCGCGTTCTTGTTCCTCTGCTTGGTGATGTGCAGCACGTAGTACAGCCCCACCTCGCAGGCCATGCGCTGCTCCTGCAGGAACCTGCCGGCAAGCACCACCCTGAGCAGCGCCCTACACACAGCCGCCCGGCCCGGGCGCCCCGCCAGCAGTACCTGGTGAAGCTCTCGGGCAGGGCGCTCGGGTAGGTGGCCGGGGCCCTCTCCTCAGCTGGGAGCTTCTGGTCCACGTTGAAGGCGTGGTCGTCCACCACGAAGGACATGAGCGTGGGCAGGAACTTGGTGATGAGCTCCACCTCCTGGGGGGGCGGGAGCTCAGCTGGGCAGAGCCCCGCCCCCGCCCCGCAGCCCCACCCCGCCCCGCCCCCGCAGGAAGGCGTGGCCGGTTACCATCCTCGGCTCCTTGAAGACCTGGCTGTCGATCATGTCCCAGGCCCCCTGGCCCAGCGCCAGCAGCCTGAGCAGCAGCAGCAGATCGGGGCTGTCCTGCGGAGAATGGGCCTCAGCGCCAGCTCCCCGGCGCCTCCCTCGTCGCTCAGTGGGGTGCTGGCCGCCCTGGTCCACTCCCACACGCCCTGCCCTGGCACCGAAGGCCGCACGTGGCCAGCCAAGCGCACTCACCCTGGGCAGCGTCTCCTGGCCGACCAGCTCCTGCAGGTGCCTGACGGTGCTCAGGGACAGCGTGTTGATGGCGAAGGGGTCACACAGGATCATGGACAGGTCCCTGCAAAGCAGCGGCATTCACGCAGAAGCTGTGGCCCACGCGGGCGGCCTCCCTCTGGCCCTGGAGACGGCCCTCCACCCAGGGCGAGCCCACCCCCTCTGCACTCCTTCCCCAAAGGCTCACAGTTTGAGACTTGCACCCAACTCACTCAAAACACCGAGGAGCTAAGTTCTCAAGGAAATTAAGCCACGTCTGGTTCCGGGGACCTGACCTTGCCTCGTCCTTTCAGCCGCGTCCCAGACACATCACAGGGCGGCCCTCACCACCCCAGCACGCGGCCCGCAGTCGTGTCTCCACCGTGGGACAGGGTGCCCAGCCCCCCTTAGACACGCCGGCATCACCACCCCAGCGGACAGGGCGTGCTCATCTGGACACCTGTGGACAGGACTGGGGGACTGGGCTCCACAAAGGGTCAGCCCTTACCCCAGGACTTGCTCCTGACCCTTCTTCACTCCGTCGAGAAACCCCTGCAGCTCGCGCGCCCGCTTGCTGTCCACGAAGCGCTCCCGGATGCAGGCGTCCAGGCACCAGGTGAACTGCGGGAGCGAGTCAGGGCCTGAGGAGGCCTGCTCGCCCTCGGCTCTCGCTGCCCAGGCCTTGGAGGGTCAGGGCCCCCGCGTCACCTCGCCACCACCCAGCCCGGGGCCAGGACCTGTCCCAGGAGCAGGACGCACAGAGGCAGACAGGACTGGGTGCCCACCCATCTGCCGTGTGTGGGAGACAATGTTTGCGTTTGTTCTAAAGGGGCCCCCTCTCTGGGCCTCAAAGGGACACCATCTCGGGGGCACAGCGTCCGAAGGGACGAGGGCGGGGCAGAGCCCAGGTCCCAGAGCAGCCTGAGCCCGAGAGGGGAGGGCCAGGGCCGGGGAACCCGGGGAGGCGGCGGAGGCATCCAGGAGGGGCGCCCGCAGCACCGGAGGGAGTGACGGAACGGGCAGGTGAGGAGACGTGGCTGGGGGCGCCCCCTCCCAGTCGACTCAGCGGCGGTGGCAGCAGGGCTGCGCAGACTTGGTGGTGAGGTGGGGGCAGCTGAGCCCAGGAGCCAGGGCCTGGCAGCCACCAGGGAGGGAGAGACGCCGGAGAGGCCAGAGGGAAGGGGCTGGCGGGCAGGCGGGGGCACCTTGTGGCACGGGTCCACCGAGCAGATGTCGCCCACGTCCAGGTCGTGCAGGGACATGAGCAGCTCGGCGCGCAGCGTGCAGTAGTGCACGTTCCGCGTGCGCAGGAAGAGGGTCCGCAGGAACTGCAGCACCATGTCGTACAGCTTCACGTTCTTCCCCACCATCTGCGTCAGCTTCTGCACCACCTGGCGGGCGAGACCCCGGGCCGCGGGTCACACACGGCCATGGCGGCACCCAGGGCCACGGCGTCACACGGGACACACGGGCACGGCGTCACACACAGCCATGGCGGCACACAGGGCCATGGCAACATGAACGGCCACGGCCCTGCCGACTCCCCGGCCACGCGGCCTCCTACTTGGGCTGAAAGTCTCCTCTCACCGGACCTGACCCGTGCTGGGTGGCGGTGTTTCTGGTTCGAAGGAGGTGAAGCCCATGCCAGGCCCACAGGGTCCCTGAAAGGCCACCGGCCTGTGACCTCAGCTCCACCCAAGGCCCCAGGTCCGCCCGCCCACCCAGCCAGGGACGTGGGGAGACTCGGGCCGTGGAGGACGCGGTCCTCAGTGGGTGGGCAGAGCTTTGCTGCTGTCCTCTCCGGCCCTGGGCCATGACCTGAGTCCCTGCACCATGTACTGGGCCTCCGATGGCACGGGCCCGCCCTGACCCTGGGTCCACCCCGCCTCACACTTGAAAAGGGAGCACAAGGTGGGCTACCACCAGGACTGCAAGGCACACAATAGGGCGCTCATGGCTGAGCCCCACCCGAGGGCCACGGGCAGCAGTGGAGGCCGCAGGAGGGGACCCGCCGTGGAGGGGAGCAAGGAGGAGGGACAGGAGACCACGGCAGACACAGCCTGAGGCCCAGCTTCCCCAGGACGAGCGGGAGGCAGAGGACGGCGGAGACCCTGCTCGGCTCGGCAGGACGCAGTGTGCCCACCGGCCAGGCGTTTGGAGGAACCGCAGGCCACACCCCAACCCCCACCAAGCACACCGACTCCAGGTGGAAGCGGACGGGAGAGAATTCCTCCAAACACCCAGCGCCACGCTGCCAGCCTCGGGCCACTGGTCACCACACGGCCCCGGCAGCCCGCTCACTCGGGCCTCCCTCCTGGAACCCGGTCAGGCACCCTCAGTGACCCCCCTCACAGGAAAGGCCAGTCTCCACGGTGGCTGCCGGCCTCCAACCCTCCCCCACTCCCCCCGCTCCCCTGGGCCCTGGCCACGCGGCCTCCGTCACCCCCGCCAGGCCCCTGCTCACACCTGCCCCGCTCCTCTGCCGCCTCCCATCCTCACAGCCCTCACCCACCCGCCCAGCCCTTGGTGACCAACATGTGACGTTTCCTGCATAGTGTCTGCTCCCCCATGAGACTTCGAGTGCCCCACCCAGCACCCCCAAACCCCAGGGTTGCTGAACGGTCCAGGCACCTGTGGCAGGCAGGTGGCACTCAAGAAATGTCTCAAAGCAACTAATGAACCCGACATAAAAGCAGAGAAATCGTCCCAGAGCTGAAGGAAGACACGCTGAGCTTAAGCGACAAGACTGGCCGAGGTGCAGTGTCAAGTCCCTGACACCCAAAGGCCCACCCTCGGCACAGTGATGCCAGCCCCGTGACCAGCCCCGTGTACAAGCCCACCCTTCCAGGAGCAAACACCCCACACGTTCGGGAGGGCTGGGGAGGGGCTGGCCAGGGCCCTCAAGTCACCCCGCCCAGCTGGCCGCCCGCCTCACCTCGCCTTGGCGCCGCGTCCTGGGGGAAGGGCTGAAGAAGTTGTGCAGGACGGACAGCTCCGTGCTGAAGAGCGCGCGCTCCTTCTCCAGGATGTACTGCTTCAGCAGAGGGGACACCTCGTCCCCAAAGAGCGCCTGGTTGTCCTGCCAGATCTGCCGCTTCACCTCCACAGCGCAGGCCCGGTACAGCTCCTTGTCGGCCATGACCAGCTTCAGCTTCTTCTCAGGGACCTACACGACCACACACGTGCCTGTGAGCAGCGCCTGGGCCCCAGGGTCTGCTTCCAGACGGGTCCATGGGGCCCGGCTGGCGTGGCTCAGGGCTGAGCATCGCCCTAGGAACCAGGAGGTCACGGTTCGATTCCCAGTCGGAGCACATGCCAGGGTTGCAGGCTCAGTCCCCCGGGGGGGGAGGGGTTTGTGCAGGAGGCAGCCATCAATGATTCTCTCTCATCAGTGACGTTCCTATCTTTCTCTCCCTCTTCCTTCTACTCTGAAATCAATAAAAATACTGGAGACCCGTTGCATGAAGATTCGTGCAAGAATAGGCCTTCCTTCCCCTGGCTGCTGGCACCTAGGACCCAGGCCTTCACTCGGGCCCGGAGCACTGCCCAGAGGCCCGGAGCATCCCGGCCACTGCCACTTTGTCACGGCAATTTGCATATTCCCTCCTTATTGGCTGCGAGTGCTGCCATCTTTGTCGTGAAGTGACAGTCAATTTGCATATTCCAGCTTTGTTAGTCGCCTCCTTCAGGAGGCCTCAGCACCATGCCCCCGGGCAGAGACACCTCAAACCCAGCCCCAACTGAGAGCACCTGTGGCTCCCCCGGCCCCGCAGGTGCAGGCAGCCATGCTAAACACGCACAGCTCTTTCCCAGAAAGGGGCCCAGCCCCCAGCTCCGGTCTCCGGGGGCAGGGCTCGTAGGGAGAAGCCCAGAGAACACACCCCCAGTCACACACCCACGGGGGCAGGCGGCTCAGGAACCCGCCGGCCACACTGCTGTGCTGACCTGCGGCTCTCACCTTGGGCAAGTGTTTCATGACGCACATCACCACCGGCTGCAGCGACGGCATCTTCACCAAGGAGAAGCTCTTCTCCAGCAGGTCCTCCAGCTTCTTGTACCTGGGAAGACGCGGGTGGCTGAGAAGTGCGGGGGACCCTGCTGGCTGACGGGGCCGAGTCCACAGGCGGGCCCCCTGGGGGAGAGGCGTGGCCGAGGGGGCAGGAGGTCTGCGAAGCCAGGCCCCATCCTGAGCGGGGCTGCCCTGCCGCCTGCCGCCTACCTCTCCTCGGCCTTCCCCTCCGAGGCGATGGCCGACACGCGCTCCAGCAGCTTTTCCCGCAGCTCGTCGAACACGGACTGGTGGAACTCCAGCCGCGGCGTCCCGTGCAGGTCCAAGAAGGGCAAGGCCGACTGCAGGGAAGGCAGCAGCACGCCGTTCTCTGTCTGGGGAAGCAGAGGGTCAGGGGGGCCGGTTCTGCTTCCTCGGGGGCAACAGCAGAAAGCACAGTGACAGCCACGTCTGGCTGGGCACCGCGGGAGCGCAGAGCAGACAGGAGGCAGCTGCCGGGCTGTTCCCGGCGGCGCTGGTCTTAACTACAGAGCCACCCAGAGGTCCGTCCACGGGCACTAGCGCGGGACACCTGGTCCCTCCCTCCGGGGAACAGATCAGAGGGAGCAAAACCCGCCCACTTCCCCCGCGACCCCGCCCCCACGCCGTGGCCTCCCGCGCCCACGGCCCGGCCTCCATACCCACCCACCTGGAACTGCTCGATCGCCTTGAGCGGTTCCGTGCAGTTGGTGAGCGTCTCCTTCAGGTCCTCGCCATTGGCCACGCCCAGGTCCTGCAGCCCCGCGAACAGGGCCGAGGCCCCGGTCCCAGGCCGGCTCGGCGCCCCATCCCCACCGCGCTCCGCCGTCGCCGCCGCGGCCGCCGCAGGCCCCCCGGCAGCCCGCTCGCTCGGGCCGCGGGGGCCGCCTGAGCTCCTCTCCCCGGCGCCCTCCAGCTCGGCCAGGTCCCTCCCGCAGCGCGCCGCTGGGACCAACACCGCTCACTTCCGCCCCGCCCCGCGGGTCCCGGGCTAAGCAGCCCGGGCCGAAAACGCCGGCGCCGCGCGGAGGTTCCGAGGAGAGGCGCCCGCCGGGCTGAGCGGCTGCGCGCGACTGCAGCTAGGCCCCGCCCCCCGCCGGTCCCGGGGCGCCGCTTCCCCCGCCCCGCCGCAGGGTCGGCCCAACGGGGTTGCCGCCCGCCCTCCGGCCTCGTCCTCCCGTCTGGGGCCCGGGGGCAGGGGTGTGGAGGGCGCGGTGTGCGGGGCACCGCGGCGGGGGCGGGCCCGGGGGGGGGGCCGTTTCTATGAACTGCAGAACTGACATTTTTGCAGAAAAGGTTTTTTATTAAGAGAAACCCTGCGGCCGACCTCACAGCCAGCCTCGTGTCGTTGAAAAATGAGCATATTCAAGGCAGCGACCTGGAATGAACCGGGAGGGCCCGTGGGAGCAGCTCTCGGATGGCGTCATCGCGAGAGCCCTAGGGTGGCGTCAGCTCCGAGTGTCGCACCAACTTCCGCTCCCGGTCGTACCACGGCGTGGGCTCTGCTCGCTCCCGGCTCGGCCCTGTCCTGGGGCCCCGCTCCGCGCTGTGCTCCGGGGCTCCCGGGCTCCCCTCCGGAACCGTCCAGCGGTTTCTTGTTCGAGCCCCTGCTTGTCCGTCTGCCTCTGCTCGCTCCGTTCGATGAGTCACCCGTTTCCTTGGGGATCGGGCTGTTTAGAGACGGGCTCGCCGTCGGCCCGTGCCTTTTGGAACAGGGGGTGTCTGGGCCGAACCCCGCCAGCCTTGGTTCCGGCCCCAGGCTGGACTGTCTGGTTGAAAGCGTCCAGCGGTTGGCCGGCCCTCCCGACAGCAGGCTGCCTCCTCCAACGGGCTGCTTGCCTTCGGCCTGCCCCTCCTGGGACCGACCGGGCGGCCTGGAATCTGACCTGCCGCTGCTGGAGAGATTGCCTTTGGCCCTCGCTCGAGAGAACGCTCCGAAAAGTGGGGTCTCCGTTATTTAAATAGTTTAAGGCCGCCCCTGCTCCGGGAACTCAGGTTTGAAAGATGAGGTCACGCCTCGTGGGCATATTTCACTAAATGGACAGATCGGACCACAGGTAATTCAGAATGTCAGTGGCCACTTGTGGGGAACCTTGGAGATTTCCAAGCTTTTTTTTCTTTTCTTAATTGATTCTACAAAGAGGAAGGGGGTCGGGGGGGGGGGAGAGAGAGAGAGAGAGAGAGAGAGAGAGAGAAACATCAATTGGCTGCTTCCCCAACTGGGGATTGAACCCGCAACCTGGGTCTGAGCCCTGACTGCGAATGGAACCCGTCACCTTTTTGGCATACGGGACAGCGCTCCACATCGGCCAGAGCCAGAGTTACTTTCTCAAAACCGAATGGGACAGCAACAGCGCGGAAACTGGCAAAGGTGAACGGAATGCCTAATGCCAGCGGTATTTTGAGGCTTACCAACATTACCTAGAATCTTAAGTTGCCTCTTTACAAAATAAAGTTTCAGCATTAACAGGGGCTGTTGAACTTTTTTTGGGGGGGGGGCATGGAAACTGTAGGGTGGTGAAGGCTTGAGGCAAGGGGTGAGAGGAGATCTAGAAAGGATCCAACAATAAATGTTTTTTAAATTTTTTTTAATATTTTTAATTGATTTTTTACAGAGGAAGGGAGAGGGATAGAGCGTTAGAAACATCCATCAGCTGCCTCCTGCACGCCCCCTACTGGGGAGGTGCCCGCAACCAAGGTCCATGCCCTTGACCGGAATGGAACCTGGGACCCTTCCGTCCACAGGCCGACGCTCTATCCACTGAGCCACACCGGTTAGGGCAACAATAAAGATTTTTTAAAAACGAAGTTACTGCCCTAGCCGGTGTGGCTCATGGATAGAGCGCTGGCCCGTGGACGGAAGGGTCCCAGGTTCCCTTCCGGTCAAGGGCGCTTGCCGGTGTTGCAGACTCGATCCCCAGTAGGGGGCGTGCAGGAGGCAGCCGATGCATGAGTCTCTCTCATCACTGATGTTTCTCTCTCCCTCTCCCTTCCTCTCTGCCTCAATATAAATCTATCACAAAAGCACAAACCAACAAGAAGGACCAGGATGCAGTGGGAAACCATGTCCCCTACGGATGTCTCTGGCAAGTGTCTTGCTGGCAGCGAAGATGAGGCGCCCGAAGGACAAAGCTGTTAAAACTCCTCCTTCTCAGTCCAGCCAACGAAGGGCCCTATCCCAAACCCCACACCCCGGGTTTCTGCTGTGACCGCACGGAGCCCGAGCGCTGGAAAAGGGACCTGCAAACACGAGCGCTTCGGGCACCCTGACCCCCAGCCAGCCTCCTCCTCCCCGATTCCTGGTGACGGGCTGGGAAACCAAGGCCTCTTCCCGCCCCGCCCCCTTCATCGGCTCGGAGACACCACTGCATGGCGCGTGAGAGCCCCACGCGAAGGAGCGTCACCGCAGGGCGCACCCTGGCTTCCCCTCCGCTCGACGGGGACGCCATCGCTCCCGGTGGGGGTGCCACAGACCTGGGCTGGCAGTGGGAGTGGGCACAGGAGGGCTGTCCCCTACCACCATGGGCATCGACCCCAAGGTGGCAGGCCCTCTGGCCGAGGCTGTGGCTGTGAGTCCTGCGATGCCAGAAGCTCACAGGGCCCGTGGGCACTGCCTGCTCTGCCCCCTCGCTGGGTTCCCTGCTGCTAATAGGCCGGGCCCTGACCCAGCGCCTGCAGCCCCTCCGACCCCTTCAGGTGAACCGCCAGCCCCCCAGCCCAGTCCCCAAGCTCACCACCCAAAGTCACCACCTCGTCCTCTTCAGGTGCCTCGGTCCCCAAGCTTCGCTCCGCTAGACACCCCTTCCTGCTGCCCAGCACACTCTCGCTCATCCTTGCGCGCCCATTCCCTGCTTCCTCCCCAGGAAGCCCTCCGCAGCCCAGCGGGAGGCCAGCGATCCATCCTTCCTGCGTCCCACTCCTGGCTTTGAGCCCCCGGGTTTGCTGGTGGGGCAGCTATGGGTGGGGCTCCCGGTCCCCCCAAGCTCCCAAGGCCAAGGCTCCCACAGCTCTCTGTGGCCCCTTGGCCAAGCTGGTCAGGCCCAGCAATGACCAACTGCAGGCCCACGGATTCCCTGGGGGCGCTGGGACTCAACTCAATCCCCAGCTGGCTCACCCCTGGTGGTCACGGGTGAATGCGCCAGGGCTCCCTGGGCCTCGGCCGCCCTGTAGAAGCGTTCATGGGCCCATAGGAATGCTGTCGCCGTCTGCCATGGAGCCGCCCCTCGGTGGGAGGGCAGGCTGATAACCCAAATGGCCAAGCTACTGCCACAGGATAGGCCCTAACTGGGGAGGCCGGTGGCTGTGGCTTGGCCTGCGTGGCCCTGGGCGAGCTTGCCGGGTCTGTGGGCAGGGGCTGGGGTCCGTGGGGCCAGGCGCTGCCGAGGTGGTCCTCCGGGCCCTCCTAGCGGCTGTGCAGCTGACCTCACGCCAAGACGGCAGTTCAGGGAGTCTGGCCCCAGCTCTGGCAGTTTCTCAGCTCAGCAAGCAGCCTGGCTCTTGGGTAGACTGGTAGCCTGCCAGGCCCCCTGAATGGGGGTGTCCTGCACTCCCCAGAGGGACCCCTCCCATACTGTCTCGGGCCCGGAAGTCTCAAGCTGCCACCCACCGTCCTAGAGGAGAGACAGGAGACCGCTGCCAGGGAAAGACCCCTCAGGACCGCTCCCCGCGAGGGACGGCAGCCAGCGCACCACCACGTCCATAAGAACCAAGAGCATGTCTATGTAGCTTGGTGGGCAGGTGGGGACTTTGGCCCTTCTTGTCCACAGCACACAGGAGGGTTGGCCGGCCAGGAAGGTGAGTCAGAGGTGCCCAGAGGGTTGGAAGCCCAGGCTGGGGGCCCCGGGTTTCAGAGGGAGGCGGGTCCATGTGGTAACTGGCCGGCCAGCTGTGTCCAGGGGGCGCTACAGCGTGCAGAAGGGGCCTGTGTCATGGCGCTTGGGCCTTCGCACGCCCTGGATGACCACTCCCGGCGCCGCGGGGAAGCGCGCGTTATAGCAATCCTCCACATGGTAAGCGGCGGGGCCGGGGCTGCGGGCTGCAGAGGGAGAAGGCAGGAGCCCCATGCGGCTGCGCGCCGGCCGCTGCCCAGGCCCCACCGCCCCAGGCCTCCGCGCAGCCTTCCTCCCCTCCCCCCGCGCCGCGCCGAGGTCTCCTTACAGGAGTTAGCCCAGGAGGCGAACGCGCGCGAGCGGCTCATGGAGAAGGCGGGCGGGCGCAGGCTCTGCAGGCGGCAGCCGGGAAGGATGTCATAGGTGTTGGGGCTGGGGCGCTTCTCGCCCGGGGGCTGCAGAGGGTCCTGCCACGGGGGCCGGGCACTGCGACCTGCACGCCTGGCCCGCAGCAGCCCCAGAGGCGCGCGCGACTGGGCTGCCTTCGGGGCAGGGAGGCGGCCCTCGAAGCTGATGGCCGGGAAGGCGTGACCGCTGAGCTGATGGTAGTCGGTCAGCGATGGCAACTGTGGGCAAGGAGGCGGCTGAAGCCCCGACCACCGACCCACAGGCCCCGCCCACAGATCCCTCTTGCCCCGCCCCTCACAGCCACGCCCCTTCCCCCAAGGTCCCCCACTCCGGCCTCCCAGGCCCCGCCCCTCTCACAGGTCCCTCCTGTCCCGCCCCTCACAGCCCCGCCCCTTCCCCAAGGCCCCTCCCACTCCGGCCTCACAGGCCCCGCCCCCGCAGAACCTCCTGGGCCCGCGCCCCACCTTCCGCTGGCGGCTGAAGTCGGCCTTCTGCCTGAAGGGTCTCTCACTCTGGAACCACACGGTCTGCCACGCCCCGCGGCCAGCGGCCTCTGCGGGGGGCAGTGTCATTGGGGGGGGCCGGCTGGGGGTGCGGGCCCACGTCCAGGACCCGAGCGGCGGTGGGGAGCGCGCAGGGAGGGGCACGCACCGCGGGCGGGGTGCTTGCGGCCGATGCTGAAGTGGGGGTGCGGGGAGGATTCGCGCACCGAAGCATCGGGCACCTGGTACGTGGTGGGGCCGGGGTAGTCCAGGTCGATCAGGATGGGGGGGCGTCGCTCCAGCGCTGGCAGGAAGCAAGGTCCTGGGTCCTCCCAGCAGGCCCCTCCCGCCCCTGCCCCGCCCCCCTCAGGCCAGACTGTTCACCCCCGCCCCCCCCGCGGCACTCACACAGCTCCTTCCGGTTCCCGGTGCAGACCCGCCAGGACTCCTGGAGGGGACCCAGGTTTATCCTGAAGCCCTCTGGGAACTCCTGCACCGCTGGGGGCCGCATCTTCCCGCAGGCCCAGGGGCAGGGGCCCCACCATACAGCCTTGGGCCTGCAACAGAGGGCAGCCTCCGTCCACCCAGACCGCCCATCCCCATGCAGCTGCCCCTGCCCGCCCCGCCCCCCAGCCTTTGCCCTTGGACGTTACGGGATCGGCATTAAGGACTCCCGTCTCAGGGGGCCGTGGGTCCAGTGTTTGCAGCCATTGATGTAAAAGTTGGACAGGAATTTCACAGCCTTCTGGTCAAAATTCATTTGTCAGTGTTTCTGGCTGCCTCCCTTGGGGCCACCACCGGGCTCTGTGACCTCAATGGCTCGTCATGCCCAGGCCCCCCACACCCACCCCTGTTGCCGGGAATTCCAGGTCCAGCCCTGGAGGGGCTGTGGCCATAGGATCCCTCCACTGACCTGCCAGGGGGGTCACCTTGGCGAGGAGGAACCCTGGCCTGCCTGGCTTGGTCCCCTCCCACCTCCTTCCGCCCCCCTTCCTTGTCCCAACCCTTCTCTTTTCTGGACTTTGGGGGTCCACTGGAGCAGGGGTTCTGGGAGGACTGACACCGGCAGTAGGCAGAAAAGGGCGTGGGTGCAATGCAATGCTCAGCTGTACAGGCCAGCTGGAAGGAAGCATGAGGGTGGGATGGGAGGTCCAGGGAGCTCCCGGCCCCACTGGAGAGCCAGCCCCCAGAAAGGCCAGGCAAGGCCCATGGGCCTGAGGGGACTGTGCTGACCCTGGAGGCAGTCCTGGCCCTGGTCACCTGGGGCCCCGGGCAGGGCTGAGGTGTGGGAGCCTGCATTCTGCCTGGGGCACGGAGGCCAGAACGTGTTACAGATGATGGGGGCCGCCCAGGCCGAAGTGCCAGCGAATGATGACCCCGATGGAGTGTGAGCCCATGGGGCACCACGGCCCTCCAAGTGCCCTCGGAAGTTGACCTGCTGGCCAGCCCCAGCCCTGGCCTTGGCCTCACCCGCCGGCAGGACCTGGTCAAGCACATCTCCTCCCCTGGGCCCGGCCTGGCCGTGGGAGGCATCCGGCTGGAGACTCGCTGAGGTTAGGGGATTTATCCGGGCGGGGCGGGGGCTCGGCCAGGGCTCTGGGCCTCCGGGTGTACGAAGTTCTCCGAGGGCAGAATTGGCGGGACCACAGATGCTTGTGAGCAGAACCCTATTGTTGGACATGGGGCTGGCTCCGATTTCTCTCCGACAGGCACTGCCACGGTGGGCGACGCTGCCCGCGTCTTCGGCTAAATGCCTCGTTCCTTAGGAGCGGTTCCTAGGAGCGGAGGCAATGGGCCACGGTGTGTAACGGCGTGTGTGTGTGTGTGTGTGTGTGTGTGTGTGGTGTGTGTAGCGATCTGTGTTCCCAAACTGCTTTCCAGACGGCACCCACCCGAGGTGCGCCAGTCCCGCCGTCACCCGCGGCAAGGAGCACCCGAAACTGCCCCTGTCAGCGCTGATCTGATTCAACTCAGCCTCTGTCTGGACGTTACGGACTGCTTCCCCCCGAAGACGCTCACGCTCCGTGTGCGTGTCCTACCTGTGTGTAACACGTGTTACACGTCTCCCCTGCTTGCAGCCGCCTCTGCGTACTGCTCATGCCGTGTTTTGACATGTACTCGAACCTGCTAATCTTTCCTATGATATGCATTTGTATGCTTAGAAAGTCCTTCCTTACAAAAAGAAAAAAATTGGGATTTGTTTAAAATGGAAAGTAGCGCCCTGGCCAGTGTGGCTCAGTGGACAGAGCGTCGGCCTGCGGAATGAAGGGTCCCGGGTTCGATTCCGGTCAAGGGCATGTGCCTGGGTTGTGGGCACATCCCCAGTAGGGGGCGTGCAGGAGGCGGCTGATCGATGCTTCTCTCTCATCGATGTTTCTGACTCTATCCCTCTCCCTTCCTCTCTGTAAAAAAATCAATAAAATATATTTTTAATAAAAAATTAAAAAATAAATAAAATGGAAAGTAGCGCCAGCTCCAGGGAAGATGGCCCCCCCCCTCGCTGCGGAGGCTTGTCACCGTGCCCCTAGAGCATCCGGGCCTCTGGTCTGAGAAGGGGACTTGGGGTGCACGGGGTTCTCTGAGCCTCGCCCTGGGGGCCGCTGGCCTCCTGAGGGTAACCCTGGCCCCAGGCTCCAGCAGGGCCAACTGGGGACCTGGCTGCAGCGATAGGCACCCTTCCCTGGACCCTGAGGTCCTCAGCACCACGCCTCCCACCGGCGGCTGTCGGCCTTGGTGTCCCACCTGTGAAATGGGCCCTCCAGGGCTGAAGACAGGCCTGGCCAGGGGGTGCCCAGCAGTGGGGCTTCCTCACAATGGTTGTCAAGCAACAGCGGCGCCTCCCAGGGAAGGAGCCAGACAGGAGGGACCACACAGCCAAGGTGGAGTTGAGGCAGGATGACAGCTACCCAGAGGCACTACATCTTCACGCCGGAACCGCACTACGTCCCGGGGTAAGCGCGGGGCTGCAGGGACGGGGAGCGGCCCAGGCCAGTGGAGAGGGAGCCCCAGAGCTGGTCTTCAGGGAGGGGCAGGGGCAGGGGCAGGGGCAGGGTCAGGGCCAGGCCTGCCCTCCCTGCTGGCAGTGTGAGTGCCATAGCGGGAAGCCGGGGACAGCCAGCAGCTGGCGGGAACACGCCCGAGGCTCACACCACAGCGCTCCACACTCTCGACACCCGAGTAAACCGACCAGCCGACGCCAGGCGGCCTCACCGGGCAGCTCCCTGTAAACCCTGACCACACCCTCCACGGAGCGTGCGCACCCCCACACCACGCTGCGCCTGTGAGCGAGGAAAAAGGCGGGCCAGGAACCACACCCAACTTCCCAGGAGTTCCGGGGGCAAAGGTGGGGCAGGAGAGCCTGAGGAGGGAGCCCCCCCACTACCCCCACAGGTCCCCCCAAATATGTCCACAGCACCTCCCACGTGGTTGTGTCACTCAGCTCAGCCCTCGCTTCCTCCAGCGGCCCTCCCGCCTGCCTCCCAAATCCTGGTCCTGTTGACGGCCTCCCGGCCTCCTGGGTGGCCAAGGTCTGAGCCAGCTAGCTCCCCGCCAGGCCTTCCCACAGCGCCACCTTGCTGTGGACAGCTGGCCTCCCGGTGCCCGGCCGGACCCCACCTCCGTCCCTGTAAATGCTTCCAGGCGTTCCGTCCCGCCGCCCCTGCCACCTGGAAGCCCCTTGCTGCTGGCCGACGTGGTGGTGCCACGGCAGGGTCCGTGCTTGGCACGTGCTGCCCATTCGGCCTCGACAGCCCCTCCATCCTGAGGTCCAGGTCGAGGTCGCGGTCGGGGACCCGGCCTGGGACTGGCGGGCTGGCTCCCACCTTCGCCCACTGGCGCTGCCTCCTCCTTCCTTCTCTCCCCACCCCCAGCTATGCCGGCTTCTACCCGCAGCTGCGCTACCAGGTGGGCAACACCTACGGGCGCACCACGGCGCAGCTGCTCACAGACCCCAGCGTGCAGAAGAGCCCGTGCTCTGTGCTGTCCCCCATCGCCAAGCCCAAGTTCGTCGAGGACTTCAGCAAGTCCCAGCCGCCCCCGAACCCCTGCCGCGACCTGGCCCAGCCCTACATCCCCCACTACACGGGTGAGCCAGAGGCCCCGCCCCGCCCCGCCCCGCCCCGCCGCGCCCCTGCCCCGTGCTCACGCCGCCCGTCCACAGGTCTGAAGCCCTTCAAGAACTTCGAGGTCCTGGGCCAGTTCTCCCCGCAGGAGGCGGAGGCGGAGGGACCACCGGGGGAAGAGAGCGCATCCTGGCAGGTCCCACTGCCTCCGGGCTTCATGCCCTACCCCCCCTACCCCCCGTGCCCACCAGGCAAGAAGATGGTCCCCAGGGGCCTCAGGCACCCGGGCCTGCGGCTGGCACATGGGGAAGAGGCCTGGAAGTCCACCCCCGTGCGAGAGGCCCCTGGGCGGTACCAGGTAACTGGGAGACACTGGGACAGGCCTCACCCCAGCGAGACCCGGGTGGGGGTGGTGACCTGCCCCCTTCCGTCCCAGCTGTACCACTGCAGGAGGGATGAGTATCCCAGCCCGGGCCACCAGCAGGAGACTCTTGACGTAGGCAGGTTCCACAGGCTGCCCCAACTGGACCACCCCAACCTGATTCAGCGCAAGGCCATCTCAGGTGGGTGCCGGGCCCGGGAGGAAGGACACCCAGGAGGGTGCCGGGCCTGGGAGGAAGGACACCCGGGAGGGTGCGAGCAAGGGCTGCCCACGTCTCCGCGAGGCTGGAAGCACATCTCCATCTGGCCCCAACACGGAGGTGCCCACGTTTATGGAAGAGCCGGGACGGGCTTCCCTGGCACTAGGAGCAGTGGGTGGCGAAGGGGACCCGAGGTGGCACCAGACCTCTCCCTCCCCAGGCTACGCCGGCTTCATCCCCCGGTACACCTGGGTGATGGGCATGAATTACCGCAACGGGGTCACAGAGGCCATGGACGAGTTTGACAAAAGCCAGGTACGAGGACGGCAGCCCTGGGCCCACCGCCTGGGACTGGCGGGCATAGCTGGGGGTGAGGAGCCCAGACCTGGGCAGCCAGGAGAGGCTGCTCCCCGGCCCCTGGTGGAGGGGATGACAAGACCCCTAAGCATTAACCGTTCAAATGTCAGCCCCGCCCCGGCACTTGTGGCTAAATACCCGGCGGGGGCAGCCTGCCAATCACACTTGCCCTTTCCCCAGTTCCTGTCTAGAAATCCCATCTGTGCTCTGGGCAAGAGGCTGCCCAGAACGTACTGGCCCAGCAACACCATCTACAACAGCCAGGGCCTGATCCCCTTCTACATGGGGTTCATCCCGCGTGAGTGCGGTGACCACTGGGGCGGGGCACGTGGCGGGGCCTTCCCCCTGCTGCTGCTGCTGCACAGGCACAGGGCCAGCGGCGCGTCCCTGGGGTTCTCGAGGCAGGATGGCCCAGCACTCCCCAGGGAGGGCCTCTCGTACAGTCACCGACAGACCAGCTGCCTCAGGTTCCCGGTGCCCAGGGCAGCCGCAGGTGCCTCAGCCAGGGGACCCCGCCCCTGCTCCTGGCCCCAGCCTGGGGACCCCCCCCACCCCCACCCCTGCTCCTGGCCCGGCCAGGAGGCTCAGTGCGGCCCTCCCCACGCAGACATGCAGAACCAATACGGGATGACCTTTGGCAACAGCACGCGCCAGGCCTACCAGAAGGAACGGGAGCGGAAGCACCGGGCACTATGAAAATGCTTTAATGGTGTCTGTACAACTCAGATGGCAGAAGGAAGAGCAGTGCGGTGAGGACAGGGTCAGGAGGACAGAGTGAATAAAGAGTTCTCACGCTTCCACGCTTCCGGTAGCCGGAGCTCTAGGCCACCTCCTCCTCGGCCTCCTCCTCGAACTCGCCCTCCTCCTCGGCCGTGGCGTCCTGGTACTGCTGGTACTCGGACACCAGGTCGTTCATGTTGCTCTCGGCCTCGGTGAACTCCATCTCGTCCATGCCCTCGCCCGTGTACCAGTGCAGGAAGGCCTTGCGCCGGAACATGGCCGTGAACTGCTCCGAGATGCGCTTGAACAGCTCCTGGATGGCCGTGCTGTTGCCGATGAAGGTGGCCGACATCTTGAGCCCCCGGGGCGGGATGTCGCACACGGCCGTCTTCACGTTGTTGGGGATCCACTCCACGAAGTAGCTGCTGTTCTTGTTCTGCACGTTGAGCATCTGCTCGTCCACCTCCTTCATGGACATGCGGCCCCGGAACACGGCGGCCACGGTCAGGTAGCGGCCGTGGCGGGGGTCGCAGGCGGCCATCATGTTCTTGGCGTCGAACATCTGCTGGGTGAGCTCGGGCACCGTCAGGGCGCGGTACTGCTGGCTGCCCCGGCTGGTGAGGGGGGCGAAGCCGGGCATGAAGAAGTGCAGGCGCGGGAAGGGCACCATGTTCACCGCCAGCTTGCGCAGGTCAGCGTTCAGCTGGCCGGGGAAGCGGAGGCAGGTGGTGACCCCGCTCATGGTGGCCGACACCAGGTGGTTCAGATCCCCGTAGGTGGGCGTGGTCAGCTTGAGGGTGCGGAAGCAGATGTCGTAGAGGGCCTCGTTGTCGATGCAGTAGGTCTCGTCCGTGTTCTCCACCAGCTGGTGCACCGAGAGGGTGGCGTTGTAGGGCTCCACCACCGTGTCCGACACCTTGGGCGAGGGCACCACGCTGAAGGTGTTCATGATGCGGTCGGGGTACTCCTCCCGGATCTTGCTGATGAGGAGGGTGCCCATCCCGGACCCGGTGCCCCCGCCCAGCGAGTGGGTCAGCTGGAAGCCCTGCAGGCAGTCGCAGCTCTCCGCCTCCTTCCGCACCACGTCCAGGACCGAGTCCACCAGCTCTGCGCCCTCCGTGTAGTGGCCCTTGGCCCAGTTGTTCCCGGCACCACTCTGACCTGCAGGAGAGGGCAGCAGGTCACTCGGTGGCCGGGCTTGTGTCACGGGGCATCACTGGGCCGCAAAGGCCAGCCACCTGGTGTGAGGTGACACAGAGCTCACCCTACAGGTAAAGCAGGTAGACCCCACGTAAGGCAGCAACCTGCCTCGTTAAAAATTAACTCAGGAGCCGGGCTGAAATGACTTAACAATAAGCCAGCCCCGCCCACTCGGCCCTGCCAATTCCCAAGGACAGATGAGCCGCCAGCCACTGCGTTCTCGCCGGGAGATTGCATCGCCCCTCGGCCCCGCCCGGACAGCTGGGCCTTCCTCCCAAAGCGGCTTTAGGCGAGGGATTGAGTGACGCGCAGGGGGAGGGTGTCCAGCCGGGGGCCCCAGCTCCTGCGCGAGGTACAGTGTGGCTCGGACCTCGCTCTCTGCGGTTCGGAGGGCGGTGACCTTGGGCACCTCCTCACCTTTCGGCCCCCCCAGCTACACGGGCGGCTCACCAAAGACGAAGTTGTCCGGCCGGAAGATCTGCCCGAAGGGCCCCGAGCGCACGGAGTCCATGGTGCCCGGCTCCAGGTCCACGAGCACAGCGCGGGGCACGTACTTGCCACCTGGGGGGGGGGGGAGGGGGAGGGCGTCGGTGAGGACCTGGCCGCGGGGGCGGCGGGAGGGGGCGGGCAAGGGACGCGAGGTCTCACCGGTGGCTTCGTTGTAGTAGACATTGATCCGCTCCAGCTGCAGGTCGCTGTCCCCGTGGTACGTGCCCGTAGGGTCGATGCCATGCTCATCGCTTATCACTTCCCAGAACTGCGAGACGCGGGCGAGCCGGGCTGAGTCACGCCGGCGCAGCCCGGGACCGGCCCCGCCCCGGACGGGCGCGGCCTTTCCCTCCCCTCCCCTCCCCTCCCCCTTAGACCTCCCACTCCCCGCTGCCGGGTGGGTCTCCGGGGGGCCCGCGCCGGCGCCCCCGCCCGAGCTCCGGCCCCGCACCGGGCCGCAATGCGGGGGCGCCGCCCGCCCGCCGCCATCTTTCCTGTCCGCCCGGCCCGCCTGGGAGGTCCGCCCGCGCTAGGCCCCCGGCGCCCGTCCCTCACCTTAGCGCCAATCTGGTTGCCGCACTGGCCGGCCTGCAGGTGCACGATCTCCCTCATGGCGGCGGCGGCGCGGATGGAAAAACAGAACCAAAAGCCGAGCAGCGGGAGCGCAGAATGCTACAACCGACGCTCAGCCGCCGCTTATATACCCATAGCGCCCGCCTCCTCCAGCTTCCTATTGGGCTGCCAGGACGAGGCTGGCCAGCGGCCTCGTTTGATAGACTGCAGCCCCGTCAATCGAGCCGCCTAACGCCCGCCTTCTCAGTTCCGTCGCTGTTTATTGGCCAGGCGAGGCCCCTGCTCTCGCTGTAGAGGGACCCCCCATCGCGCTGCGGCGCTCAGCCCATTGGGTGTTTCAAATGATTGATTTGTCCCCTCATTGGCTGGCTCAGGAGAGCACACCGCCAGGCCGGCGCTATTGGCCACGCGGGGCCAGCGTCCTGGTAACCGCCGCAGCGCCGCGGGCGCGCGCGGGCTGGAGGGCGCGCGCGGGCTCCGGGCCGGCGGGGCCGTGGGTGAAGGCGGGCGCGGGCGCGGGCGCGGGCGCGGGCGCGGGCGGGAGTCTGGGGAAGTACCGACGGGGCGGCGGCCCGGAAGCCCCGGTGGGCGAGCGCCTCCGGAGGGCCGCTGCTTGGGGCCGCCGCGTAACGAGGACGTGCGTGGCCGGCGCCGTCCTGCGGGGTTCGGAGCTATCCACGGACGAGACGAGCCGGGCTCGGGGGCCTGGGGCGGCGGCTCCAGGAGGGGCTGCGGGTGGAGTAGAGCCTCCCCCAGAGCCGCTGAGGGCTCGGGCTCTGCGCCCCTCCGCGCGCCCTGCGCCCCTCCTTGGGCCATTTGCCCGCTCGGGTGGCGGTCAGGTGAGGGAGCACGTGGGCCCCCGCGCGGGGGCGGGGAAGGGAGGGGGGGCAGGGCGGGTCCGTCCGCAGCCCGGAGCTTGTTGTGGAGACTGCGCTGGCCCGGCTCCCGTCGCCTTGGTGCCTGGGCCCAACGCTACGCTGCTCCGTGGAGACTAGGGCGGTGCCCAGACCTCCCTGGGCGCTGGCGGGACTGCAGGCTCCGGCTCTGTTGCCCGAGCGGTGCTAGGCACCTGGACGGGGCAGAAGCTCACCAGGCAGGGAGCTCGGGTGCCTGGCAACGGGCGGGACGAGCCTGCCCCGGGGAACCTTGCCGCTTCTAACAAATCGCTGTCCCGCTGTGCAGGCCCCTCCCTGCCCTTCCCCTGCCCTGGCACGGTGCTGGTCCTGCGGTGGGGCCCCCGCTAAAGGGGAACAAGCGAGAATATCCCGTAAGCATTATGCCCCCAGGACCATGAGGTGCTGACTTGGATCAAACGCATCCAGGCCGCACCTGGGCTGCAGCTCCAGGCCCAGCGAAGCAGCAAAACCAGAACCAGCTGCACTGACTAGGACGCCCTGGCCTCCCGGGTCCATGGCGGACACACCTGGAGAGGAGAGCTGATGAATATCCTCTGGACCCACCCAGCCTCCCAGGACCCCACCCTTAAAACAAGTCCCACCCGCCCAGGGCTCCGCCTGCGTCTTCCCCTTCGCCCTCTGCCCCCCCTTACCTTCACCTCCCTCCCCCCTGAGCCCCATTTCCTCTGTGGCTTTGTAAATAAACTTCCCCTTATACTTTTGAGTCTTGCTTCTGAATTCTTTAACCAGAACTCAAATGCGCAGGCTGCTGAGTCAAGGTGTGACCCCACTCCAATCACCAGGAGCACTCTGGTGCCATTTCTGACACCACACAGCCCAGGTTTGCCGCGCCCTGCCGACGGGCGCCTTTACTTCTGTCTGCGCGTGTTGGGGGGAGCACGCCTTAGGAAGGAAAAACGGTGAACACGTGGGTGCGCCTGTACCGTGTCGCCTCAGCCCGCAGCACCTGGTGCCATCTTTAACGTTCACGGAAGGCGCAGACGGGGAGATCACACCCTCAGGTGGGCCCTGCTCGGCTTTCCTGGGGGTGGCCACGGGGCCTCTGGATTCTGGTTTGGTTTGTTTTTTTTTAAAATATCTTTATTGATTTCAGAGCAGAAGGGAGAGGAGAGAGAGAGAGAGACATCAGTGATGACAGAGAATTCATGGATCAGCTGCCTCCTGCATTCCCACTGGGGATGAGCCCGCATCCCAGGCCTGTGTCCTTGACCGGAATCGAACCTGGGCCCCTTCAGTCCACAGACGGATGCTCTATCCACTGAGCCACACCGGCTAGGGCTGTTTTTGTTTTTTTAATACATCTTTTATAGATTTCAGAGAGGAAGGGAGATAGAGAGGAACATCAGTGATGGGAGAGAATCACGGGTGGGCTGCCTCCTGCACGCCCCCCCACTGAGGATCGAGCCCACAACCCAGGCCTGTGCCCTGACCGGGAGTCGAACCCTGACCTCCTGGTTCATCGGTGGTTGAAACCGCTGGGCCACACCGGCCGGGCTGTGTTTTGCTAAGTTTTTTCCCCCCAGTAAACTTCTTGCCCTCCTCTGTCCCCCACGGGAGGATGTTTGGGGCAACGCCTTGCCACTCCTCTCGCTGGAGGTCGTGCCCTCTCGGCCTGCGCCACACACACCAGGCAGGAAGTCCTGGCACACTGCGTTCCCTGCAGCAACTTCCTCTGCGGGTAGGCCGTTGGGACCAGCAGCCCATGGGACATCACCCCCGTGCGTCCCCGGGGAGGGTCTGCAGCTGGCTCCTCAGCACTAGGGGCACCCGGCCCAGAGAAGCGGCAAAACCGGCTAGCGATGCCCTAGTGACGCCAGGACGAGTTGCGTGGACTACTGACCCCCTGGCCACATCGACCAATGGAGACCACGGCCCTGAGAGTTCGCACCTGGGGGACTCTGAAAAGCTGAAGAAGCTTCACCCCCATCAAAGGGCAGTCAGGCCCGTGCGGGGCTCTGGGACCAGGCCTGTCCCCCACATACAGGCCAGGAAGGTGGGCTGGGCTTCTGTTGACCACAAGGCATGGCGTGTGAGGTATGCAGGGTCACTGCCTGGCATCCTGGGTCCTCCCAGTGCCCTGCAAAGTAGCTAGCTTAACTGCCAGCAGCCGTGGCCAGGCCCTGGCTGTGCAGCAGAGAGGCCGTTGGGCCTCGACTTGCCACAAATGATTGAGAAAGGGAGAAGCTCCCCCCGAGTGAGCTGGGCAAAGCCCTCCCCAGGCTGTGTGGCCTGAGACCTCGCTGGGAAAGGCTGCCTCTGACCAGTGCCCGCAGGGCTGGCAGCTCAGTGTGGCACCCCCACTTGGGAACAAAGAAGTGGTGTGGGGCCCACCCAGGGGGGAGCCCCAAGGTCTTCGCTACCAGGTGGTTGGCCTTGCCCCGCCCATTGTCCCCAGGACAGTGGGACCCTCCCTGTGGCCCTTGGGCCTGACCCTGAGGACTGGGGCTGCTGCGGTGTCACCGGGCTGGGTGGGCCCTGCAGTTCCCCACCCTCGGCCAAGGGTGTTCCTGCCACAGTGCGGAGCATTGAGCCGGCGGGGGCCTGTGGCCGGGTGGGAGCTGGCCGTGCGGGCGCAGGGGGTCCAGGCAGGGCGTGGGAGTGCGGGGCGCCTGGCCTCCGGCAGCCAGCAGCTGTCCAGAGGCGCCACAGGGAGGCTTTGTTTACTGGTGGCCATGGTCCCAGGGGGAGGGTGCGTTACCTCTTGGCGGGGCAGCAGGCAGACAGGCATTTGTGGCCTCAAAGGACCTGGCGGTCAGCCTTTGTGGGTGGCCTCACCTGCCCCGGAAGGAGAGGTGCACGGGGCACTCTCTTCCCTCCCACCGCCTCCCCATCGCCCCAGGGAGCTGGCCAGGCCTGCCTCTCCCCAGGGGACTTCCATCCCAGGGACCGTGAGGCTAAGGCCAGACCCAAAGGAGTGTCCTGGGGTCACAGAAGTGGGGGGAAGCCAAACTGGGGTGCACAAGCCTGCTGCAGGGGTCTTGTTCCCACCAGGCCCCCCATGGCCTCCAGAGTAGAGGCGCCTTCCCTTGGGGGGAGCCCAGGCTCAGGAGGCCCAGGAGCTTGTTGGGGGAGGGAACCGGGGTCCATGGAAGGGGGTGAGGGACAGAGGGCCTGGGGGCCATGGGGGGCGGTGCTGAGGGAACCTGAGGGGTAGAAACAGGACTGGACCATAAGTAAGCCCTCCCGGCCGGGAGCTCAGCGTGGTCCCCAGTCACCAAGGTTTGGGGTTTGATCCTGGTCAGGGCACACACAAGAAGTAACCAATGAGCCCTGACCGGTGTGGCTCAGTGGATGGAGCGTCGGCCTGCGGACTGAAGGGTCCCGGGTTCGATTCCGGCCAAGGGCATGGACCTCGGTTGCGGGCACATCCCCAGGAGGAGGTGCGCGGGAGGCAGCTGACCGATGTTTCTGACTCTCTGTCCCTCTCCCTTCCTCTGTAAGAAATCAATAAAATACATTTAAAAAATAGTGACGAATGAACGCATCAGCAAGTGGACCAGCAAATCTATGTACCCGCCCCCCGCAAATCAATAAATTAAAAAGTAGAGGGACAGCAAGTAACAGCGGGCCTGGGCTGTCACCCTCCCCATCTTCCTGAGCATGCCCACCTCTCCCAGTCCTAGCAGCACCCCTAGACTGGGAGCGGGGGACCCCGCAGCAGCTGGCCCTGACCCGCCGCCCTCCCCTTCTCAGTGCATGAGCGAGAGCGAGGGACGGTCGTCTCGAAGCTTCCTTTTCCTTCCGCCGGTGGCTGGGGTCGGGCTGAGCTGTGGGCAGCCCCGGGCGGGCGGAGGGGCAGGAGGCCCAGGCGCTTCCCTGGTGTCTGGTTACCAGCTGCCCGCAGACAAACCTTCCTGTGTGGCAACCGGACGCGCCCCCGCGGGGAGGGGCAGGGAGCCCCGGAGGGCACAGCCCGCCCTGCAGGTGCCCCCCCTCCCCGCCCCCGTGAGGGGCGCAGCGCCGGCCTCCCGCCCGGGGGAGAGGCGGGCTCACACGTGCGGGTGGAGCCTGGGTGGGTGCACCACCTGCTTCTTGTAGGTCTCGGGCTGAGCCAAGCCGCGACCCGCAAGGCCTTCCCGGGGGCCCGGAAACCAAGCGCCCCTGCCGGCCCTGCCCGCAGCCCTGACCCCTCTCAGCCCCGCTCCCCGCCCCGCCTAGAGAGAAAAGCAGAGCCGGGGGGAGAGGGACAGGACGCCTCGGGTCACCGGTCCCCACCTCACTGCCCTGCACACCGGCGGGTTTGGGCGGCACGTGGGGCTGGGCGCCGGAGGGCTGCCTGCGCCCCTGCCTGCGCGCATCCTGCAGGCGGCGGGCGTGGGAACCGGCCGCCCCTCCCCGCACCGGCCAGGCAGGGCCCAGCCTTCCCGGACCTCAGATTTCCCCGGACCCCGGGAAGCCTTCGCGCTCCCCACCGCCGCTCCTTGGTGTCTGCTGTCCCCCGCGGCCGCGAGAGAAGGGGTTCCAGCCCGGGGCAGGGGGCCATCTGCGCGTCCACACCGGCTCCTCCGCGGACTGGCCGCTAGGGGGCAGCAAAGGCGCCGCTCCCGCCCCAGGGAGGGGGCAGGGGGACCCCCGGCAATGCCGTCGGGGAGAGAAGACCACCCACATTCGGGTCCCAGCCGCGTTTATTTGCTGAGAAGGCGAGCCCGCTGACTCCAAAGTCCGCAGCTACTGGGACCCCCAGGACCCCCCCAGGGCGCCCAGAGCAGGGCGGAGGAGGGAGAGGGGGCGCCCACTCCTCACAACCGCTGGGAGGCCAGGACCTCGGGGTTCTCGTAGCAGTGCGCCTCCTTGGCGGCGGCGGGCGGGGGGCTGCAGGCGCCGCAGGGGCAGCAGCGCCCCACGAGGCGGTCCCACGGCTCCAAGGAGCGCAGCCAGCGGGGCAGCCAGGCCCAGGAGCGCAGCGCGCGGGGCAGCCAGGCCGGCCGCCGCCGCTGCAGCACGTTGACCAGGGCGACCAGGAGCAGCAGCGCCGCCACCGGCCCCGCGACCCCGGCCAGCACCGCGGGCCCCGCCAGCGAGAGCCCGAAGGTGGCCAGCGGCAGCAGCAGGAAGCTGAGCAGCAGGTAGGCCACCGCCACCCAGCGGTAGCGGGCCGTCAGGTCCCCGAAGTGCTTGGCCAGCGGGATGGGCAGCCGCAGGAGGGGCACCACATACCACAGCAGAATGCCAGCCACGTTGAAGAAGAAGTGGATGAGGGCCACCTGGGGGCGGGAGGGCAGGCAGGGGCCGTGACGCAGGTCCCCTGGCCCCCCCAGGCTGCCTCCGCCCCCACACCCCCCCCCCCCGCCCCCGGCCCCGCAGAAATGGTGCTGAGTCCGAAGTTTCTGGGCTGAGAGGGGCCACCTGGGAGGGCAGGTTCCAGCCAGGTGTGGGCCTGCGCCTCCTGCACTGCCCCCGCATTTGGGGGGCCACCTGCGTGGCTCCCACTCCCTTCCCCGCCCCCGCTGCCCCTCATCCCTCAGTGGGCTTGGCCACCCAGCCCTGGGCTCTGGCCTGGCCGCAGTGGGGGGACGTGCAGGGCCCCACGTGCAGGTCACCCCCGCTCCACCCCCCCATCCAGGGGCTGCTGGACTGAGGAGCCGAGCTGGTGGGCGCCGTCTGGAGGGCTCCCTGGAGGGAGGTGGAGCAGGCCCCGCACTGGGGGATCCGAGTGAACAGGTGGGAGGTGGCGGGGCCTGGGCTCCTCTCTTCCTGTAGGCAGCAGCCCAGCAAGACAGGACATTCGGGAGCTGCCTGTCCGAGCCCCCAGGTGGAGGCAGGGGAGGAGGGACACTCGGCCGGAGCAGTGGACCCTGAGAGTAAGCCGGACTGGATGGGACGGGGCACAGGGCAGAGCCGGGGCCAGGGGGTGCTTCCTGGAGGCGTGCAGTGCCCAGCCCAGGTGGGGCGCGCCTCTGCGGGAGCACAGCGTGTCATCCGAGGGGACTGTGGGTTTAGGTGATGGGGCGGGCGCATCTGGAGGTGTTGGAACAGAGGGGCCACGCAGGGCCAGGAGGCCTGGAAGGAACAGAGCCAGGGCACAGGGCGGGGAGGGGGCAGGACAGAGAGAAAGGTGCAGAGGGCACCCCAGGACTGCACAAGGTAGCAGGAGAGGAGAAGCGGGACTGGGGGGTCCCCGAGATGCCCACTGGGTCCCTGGGGCCCCAGGCAACGGGCAGCTGGCCAGGGCAGGCAGTGGGAGGTGGGTCCCCAGAGAGCTTGAGCCGTGGCCAGCCGGGGGCCAGGCCTCAGCTTCCTGTGTGCGGGGCTGGCTGCGGGGACCGGGAGCGGGGAGGACGGGGAGGGCGGTACCTGGAGGGCGCTGGGCAGCATCTTCGGGGGGCTGGCCAGGGCGGCCAGCAGAGCCGTGGTGGTGGTGCCAATGTTGGAGCCCAGTAAGAGGGGGTAGGCCCGCTCCAGGCTGATCACCCCGACGCCTGGCGGAGCAGCAGGTCACGGCGGCGCCCCGCGCCCACGCCCCACGCCCCTGGCCCCTCGCCCCCCAGGGTGCCCGCCCACGGCTCACCCATGAGCGGCACAATCGCGGCCGTGAAGACACTGCTGCTCTGCAGCACGAAGGTCATGCCGGCGCCCACCAAGATGGCCAGGTAGCCGCTGAGCCAGCCGCACGGGAAGGGGAAGTCTGGGGGGCAGCGAGGGATGTCACCGCCGGCCCGGCCGCCCCGCCCTGCCCCGCCCCGGGCCCTCGTCAGCCCGCGCACCCACCGGCGTTGATGACGGTCCGCACGGCCTGGGCGATGCGGCCACGCAGCACGGAGTTGAGCAGCTTGACGATGAGCACCAGGCAGGAGCAGAGGACGAGCAGGGAGCCGGCCAGCAGGATGAGGCCCACGGCCAGGTCCGAGAGCGCCGTGCCCGCGAACAGGTGGTGGCCTGGCGGCGGGGCAAGGGGTGAGCGGGGCGCCGTGGCCGGCGGGGCGGTGGGGTCTGGGGGGGCCGGGCCTCACAGGGCAGCTGCTCCGCGGTGGTCGAGTCGTTGGCCTCAGGGCGGGGGCCTGGGGTCGCCGCCCCGCCGTGGCTGCTGTTCCCTGGGATCTAGGGGGACAGGCAGGGTAGGCTCAGGGCGGGCTCGGAGCCTGGGGCGGTGTGTGTGTGTGGGGGGCTGGGCCGCTCAGCGGTGGGCGGGCAGGGCAGAGGCACCTCACCGTGGGCTCCCTGGCGCCACACCAGCGCTTGATGAGGCTGCCGTTGGTGGCGTTGCGCGTGGCGCTGCTGGCAATCGCGTCAGCGTCCAGCTGCAGACAGAGGGGTCGCGACCCTCAGCTGGACTCTCAGGAGCTTGCCTGGAGCTCACACCGTTGCAGGGCCCAGACCCCCCTCCTCTGTCCCCTCCGCCCAGGCCGGTGCCCACAGCGCCTCCGAGGGCAGCCCGTCCGCACCTGCACGATGAGGTGGGTGAGCGGCTGCGTCAGCACCTTGAGGATGTCGGGCGCCTGCGTCCCCGGCTGCAGGCTGGCGGCCTGCAGGGCCAGCTCGCTGAGCCTCTCCAGCGGGGCCACGGCGCTCTCCAGCGGCAGCAGGATCAGCACCGTGAGCCAGTTGAAGATGCCGTGCACCGCGGAGCCGCCGAAGGCCCTGCAGCCGTGGGGGCGGAGGGGGCGGCTAAGGGCGGCTCCAGGGCAGCCCCGGCCCTGCCCTCCCGGCCACTCACCTTCGAAACTCATCCCGGTCCCCCGACTGCGCCATGGAGACCAGGGTGCTGGTGATGGATGTGCCCACGTTGACCCCCATGACGATGGGCACAGATTCCCGGACGTGCAGCACTGTGGGGGGGCCATGTCAGCCTCCTGTGCCCCCCCCACCCCCACCCAGGACAGGAGGGCACTCACAGTTGGAGGCCACCATGCTGACCACGATGGAGGAGGACGTGCTGGAACTCTGGACCAGCACCGTGACCAGCACCCCGATGACCAGCCCGGCCACGGGGTTGGACAGCACCACGTTATCCTTGAAGATGTCCCCAGCCACCTTGCCTGCACCCGGGAGAGAGGGGCGCTGAGGCCCAGGCCTGGCTTGCCCCCCGCCCCCGCCCCCGGCCACCCCTCCGGCCACTCACTGCCCAGCAGCTGGAAGGCAGAGCTGAGGATGTCCAGGGAGCAGACGAAGAGGTAGAGGCTGCCCAGGAGCCCGCAGGCCTTGAGGAAGCCGAGCAGCACCCGTCGGACCCTGCCGGCCGCGCTGAGCTCTGCGGACACAGGGCAGAGTTCCACAGCCAGCCCCGTCCGCCCTCCTGCCAGTCCACCTCCTCGTCCTCACCTCCCCCACCCCGGCAGGGCTGGGCAACCCCCTCTGCTCCTTTGCAGAATGGCCCAGCAGACAGCCCCGGGGCCTCCCCACAGCTAACTGCCAGCAAGAGGGGGAGAGGGTCCCTCACTGGGCGGGCAGGCAGCGTAGTGCAGCAACGAGGGTCCCCAGGGTGGTGGTCTGCGGGCGGGTTCCCTGTTGGGCAAACCCCCTCCCTGCTCTCTCCCCGCAGGGCCCTCCTTGTGCTCAGACCCTGGGAGCACAGCCCCGCATGGGTCCCTGGTACCTCCGGACCTACCTTTCCAGGACTGGCTCCTGTCCTTCAGCTGGGGGAGGGCCCAGGGGTCCGCAGCCCCCTCCTCCACGGCGGGGGCAGGGCTGGAGGTCCCTGCAGGGGCAGGGGCAGGTCGAGCCAGGGACCGAGCTGTGTCCTGGACACCCCCAGGTGGGGCGGGTGGGGGTGGGGAAGGCCCTGCACAGGGGCCTGGGGTGAGGGACAGGCGTGGGAAGTGGGAGGGAAGAGGGCCCTGGCCAGGGTGGTCCTGAGCCCCTCCCGCCTCCCCGAGCCGTGGGTCCAGGGCTGGGCCTGATACCTGCATTTCCTAGACTCCGGTCCACCAGGCCAACCGTGTCCAGGGTCGGGGGGCTGACCTGGCCACCGGGGAGAGAGCTCGGCATGGATTTCAGGCGAGGACAGACCCAGGCCCAAGCCCGGATCTGCGGGGGGAAGGCAGGTCAGACCCCCTCTTCCCTCTGCCCCCCAGGCCCCTGGGTCCTGCTGGCCTGGGTGACCCCCCCAGACTCCCACCCCCAGTGGCTATAGTGACCTCAGGCGGCTGTCGGGCAAGCCCAGTCCAGTGTCGGGGGCAGAGGTGAGCCCCGCTGCCGGCTCCCTCACTGCCGGCTGGAAGCAGGCCTGGCGGGTGGCCCGGGGCAGAGGGTGCTGAGGCTCGGCCGGAAGCGGCTGGGAGCCCGGAGCCCGGAGCCCGGGACCTCTTCTGTCAGGGCTCACCGGGGCCATTGCCGATGACTTAGACTTTAGCATTTGATACCAAACGGTGCCATCTCCTCTCGATAAGGGCCCCACCCCGCGGAGGGGGCAGGGCAGGGAGCGGAGGTGCCTGCTCCGCCTCGGGCTCCCCCTCAGCCCGCGGTCTGGGGCCCCCACCTAGCTCTGCCTCAACTCTCCTGTCCCCAAGCTCGGTCCGGGGGGGGGGGGGGCTCTGACACCCTCCCTCCTGCTGGCCCACAGGCCGGTCTCTGTCCTGGAGGCCCCCCAGCCCTGGCCCCAGTGTTCCTGGGCCCCTCCTGGCACTCGAAGCTCCTACCTGTGTGGGCAGTGAGGGGGCACCTGCGGGGAGGAGACACCGGGCGGGCACCACTGCAGGTCAAAGATCCGCTGGGCGCACACATGACCTGCCGAGGGCTGAGCCCCATTAATGTTTACCCAGGAGCACGGCCCCCGGGGGACCCCGCAGAGCCCCAGACACCTGCCTTGCCCGGTCCCACTGTCACCCTGGGCAGGTGCTCCAGGCCCCGAGCCAGGCCCAGGGCCTCGTGTGGCCGGGCCGTGGCCCTTCGTGCTGGCCCTCCAGAGCCGGTGCCCGTGTGACACTGCGATAGGGGAGACCCTGCCCGCCCGGGACGGAGCAGTGTGCTGGGCGCAGGCTGGGGGGACCGGGGGCCTGGAGAGGTCTGCCTGAGCCCTCACGACTTATCTGGGTCGGCTTGTCCCTGCCTGGCAGATGGTGGGAGGGAAGCCCTTTGTACCAGTCAGGCGGGGAGGGCCGGCCCGAGGTCATCCGGTTCAGACCTGGCTCGGGGCCGGGCTGGGCAGAGCGCTCTGCAGGCTGGGTTCGGGGTGGCCAGCAACGGTTAGGGTGTCAGGTCCCCAACTGCAAGTGGAGGGAGCGGGGGAGGGCACCCCCCAAGGCCGTGCCCTGGCCCAGCTCTCCACCCAACCCTGCGTGGACCCGGAGGTCTGGCCCAACCCTCTCCCCACAGCTGAGCCCTGACAGGCCTCATCGCTTGTGGGGTGCCTCCCCTTGGGGTCACTCCCCTTCCTGATCCCGGGGTGCTGGGACCAGCCCCCCTCTGGCGGGGTCTCCCCAGGGGCCTGCTGACCCGCACCCGGCCCTGCCCACCAGTCCCTGAGCTGGGGGACTTTGCCCGGGAGTGGAGCAGGTTTCTGAGTGTTCTCAGCAGATTCCCGCGTCCCGCCCCTGCCTGCCACCCAGCACCCAGGGCGCCTGGCATCCCTCCCGGGGCTCCGAGCGCAGCTCCTCTTGGGCGGGGTTGTGGAAATACTGTAGCCCAGCCTGGGGGTGTCTGGGCCCAAAGCCGCCAGCAGCTGCTGTGGCCCCTCCACAGGGTCTGTGTGGCCACGGGGGGGCGGGGGGGGGCGGGCAGAAGGCAGCTAAGGGGCCAAGCAAGGCCTGGGTGGGCGTGGGCCTGCTGAGCTGTGTGACCTTGGGCAGGTCCCCACCATCTCTGGGCCTAGAGCTGACCCTCTCCTCGGACACCTGTCCCAGCAGTGACTTCATGCCTGCAGGGACTCTCCTCACGGAACAGACACGGGTGGGTTTCCGTGAGCTTTGTTGAGTGAAAACGCCACAGTCTGCTTTGTGGGCCAGGGAAGCAGGAGGCGGCCCTCCCTCCAAGCCCGCTGGGACCCTGGGAGGGGTCAGGGAGGAGAGGCCGTTCAGCAGGGCCAGGCATGGGTGGCCCGGGCTCCCCAGCGGACCCCCCTCTGAGCAGAGTGAGGTCTGGGCGGGGCTTACGGACTCCAAGCCCCCACCCCTGCACCCAGGCCAGCTCAGCAGTCACCATCCATCCCTGCAGAGCCTGGCAGTACGGAGGCCACAGCCCCCGCCTTAGGCTGTGGCCCAGGCGTCCGTGGGGGGCGGCACCCGGGACCGTGAGTCCCCAGGCTGTTCTGGGCGGGCTGTGCCCCAGCAGAGGTTCCGAGGCCAGCGCCCTGCAAGCAGCCACCACCCTGTCCCAGGGGCCGCTGTGGCCAGAGCTCAGACCCCGGGGCTGCCCGGGGGCGCCCAGCAGAGGTGGCCGCAGCCCCAGCAGCAGCAGCAGTGGGGCTGGGGGAAGCGAGGCTGGGGGCGCAAGGCTGGGCAGAGCACGGCGGGCTGCTGAGTGACCACGGGGCCGCCTTTGAGGGGCGCCGCGGGCCGGGGCTCCGCGCGGGGAGGCTCCCGCTCGGCCTTGATGGCCAAGAAGGCGGCCAGGTCGAGGTCCAGCATGGCCACCCCTCCGCGGGGCGTGGGGGTGCTCTGGCGGCACTGCGGGCAGGGGATCCAGCGCTGCTCGTGGGCGGGCGCGTCCAGCCTCCGCACGCACGCCTGGCAGAAGGTGTGGCCGCAGTACAGGCGGCGGGGCAGGTGCCCGGCCAGGTCATAGGCCGAGTAGCAGATGATGCAGTCGCCTCGCCGGATCCCAGCGGCTGTCCCCTCCTCCAAGGCCGGGGGACCCTCCGGCTGCAGCATCCTGGGGGAGGCGTGTGGGGAGCTAACAGCCACCCTGCCTGCCGCTGCCCCCCATCCTGCCCGGTCGGGGCCCTGGCACGGGGAGCCCGCCCAAGGACAGGAGCTCAGGCTTCTGCAGACGCCGCGGGGGGGGGGGGGGGTCGGGCCGCAGCCTGGGTCCCTGGGGCCAGTGTCCGGTCCAGCTGCCTCTGACCCTTTCCCGTGACCCTCCTGCCGGGCCCCGGGCCCCCACCCACCCCGCCTGCCCGGGCCCCGGCCTCCTACCTGCATTCGCTCTATGGGGTGACTGAGCCGGCCAGAGGGTGGCCGGGGGTGGGGGGACCCAGGGCGCCCTGCGGCTCCCTCCCTGGGGCTCACGTTACTGGCCGAGCCCGAGTCAGCAGGGAGGCAGGTGGTGGCTGCAGGCGGGCGGGCGGGCTCCCCTTTCAGCCACAAAGCACTTGCAACTGGATCCACCCGTGCCCCCCCACCCTGCCCCGCCCCCACCCCCCTCGTGGCCAGACCCAGCTCCAGGAACCCCCAACCCAGGCCTGGCTTTGCCGCTCCTCCAGGCTCCTCTTGCCACCTGCTCACCCAGACCCCCCTCCCACCCAGCAGCCTCCTGCTCTTAACCTGATGGGGCCTGTTCATCTCAGCGCAAGCATCGCCTCCTCCAGGAAGCCTGCCCGGACCCCACTGGCCCAGAGCCCTGAGGGCCCAACTCCGCCCAGTTCAATCACAGTGTGAGGGTGCGCGTTGATCGGGCCAGCGTTTTCCTCCCGGCCCTCGTCCTGCGGGGTGGCCCGTCCCGAAAGGCCCCAAGGAGGTCCTCACGGGCCACCCAGAGGCAGCCCTGGACACTCCCTTCAGAGCCCTTGGCGCCGGGGCCCCAGGGACTGGGACACAGACACGGCAGGATGGGGTGAGTAGGGAAGGGTTGAGACGGGGTCGGGATCCCCAAGACCCCTCCACCTCGGGAGGAAGCCCAAGGCCAGAGGCCCCTCACGCCTGTCACGGGCAGCGTGCAGCCTCTGGTACCGATCGGACAGGTTTCTGAGGCCGGCCTGGGTGGGGGCCGGCCGTGGGGCAGGGGCCAGGAGTCTGGCACCCCGAGTTCCCGCACAGTCAGGCCAGTGACATGTCTGTCCACACCCATGTGGCCAGTCACCACGGGTCAGGGAGAGCCGGCACAGGACCTGTCTGTCCTGCGGGGCCAGCTCGACTTCCTCCCTCAGCTCTCGGCCCAGCCCCGGAAACACCGGGTGCTCAGTGCCGGCCTCCGCTGACTCCTCGCCCCGGCATCCTGGCCTCACCCCGCAGTGAGGCAACGCCGGGCTTCGCCATGCAGCTGCCCGCACACCCTCTGAGAGGCATGCCGTGCTGCATGCAGACGGGGCGGGGGGGGGGGGGACAGGGGCTCCACGGGGCCTCCCCCAGCCAGCACCTTCGCTGCCCGCCTCCTCCAGGAAGCCCAGGCCCTGGAGCCTGGACAGGGCGGAGCGGCATGGCCTGGCACCCCAGGGCAGGTGCAGGAATCGGATGTTTGGTGGGAAGAATGCCTGGCCGAGGCAGGGCCGTGACTCACAGTGGGAGCAGGGCTCGGTCCTGGCTGCCTGAGCGCCCACTCCCAGAACCTGCCAGCACGAGAGTCCCACCCACTCCTTCCCTCCAGCCGGGTCCTCCTCCTGGGGGCCTTGCTTGGGGCTCCGCTCCCCAGATTCCATGCATGGCCTCCTGTGGGACCCACAGACTGAGGTGTCTCCTAGCTTGAACCCAGGCCTGGCCAGGGCCTCAGGGCAGACCCGAGACCTGCAGTGCAGGTTAGAGAATCGGACGCCGCGGCTTCCCTGCCCCCAAGTGCCCCACAGCCGCGAGGGGCCTGTGTGCCTTCCACCTGGGTCCCCTCCGAAAGGAGTCGCCTGAGGGAGCTCACTGCTTTATTACCAGGCTCGGGCCTTGGGGAGGGTCTGAGCTGAGCTGTGGGCCTCTGGCACGCAGGTGTCCCTGCCTAGGGTGGGAGGTGGCTGGCACCCATGTCGATGGCCCAGCGGGTGCCTCAGGTGTCCACGCGCTGCCCCGGCTCCTGAGCAGAGTCCGCCGGCCGCCGGGGGGGCGGGGCTAGGAGACGACGCAGCAGCAGCGGTGGCAGCGGCAGCAGCGCGGGCAGTGGCAGCAGGAGCAGCAGGGGCAGCAGCAGCAGTGGTGGGCGATGTCGTCGCCGCGCCCGATGGGCGGCTGGCCGGTGTAGGTCAGTCCCGCCGGGCGCCACCCGCTGCAGTAGGGGTTGCCAGGCTGCTGCCAGGACTGCTGGCCCTGGACAGGGGCGGCCCCCTTGGCACCCTTGGCGCCCTTGGCCCCCTTGGCCCCCTGGGGCCCCGGGGCCTCTTCGATGGGCTGCAGGAGGCGGATGGGCTCCTGGGTGCAGGCACCCCCTGACAGAGGCTGCAGCTCCGAGGGGCAGGGAGCCGCCTCCAGCTGCTGCTCCAGGTCCGGTCGCAGGTGAGCCCGGGGGATGCTGATGTGGGTGTACGGGTTCTTGACCACCATCTCATGGGGGTCCATGGCCCGGCCTGGTGGGGGGCAGAGCGGACGGTGGGCTCAGTGGAGGAAAAGTGCCCACCCCAGGGAAAGCCAGGCCATGGGGTTGCCCAGATGCCAGGCTGCGTGCGTGCCAGGGTGCACCAAGTGTGAGGGCCGGTCTCCAGCTGCCCCGAGTGGCAGTCCCCTGGGGGAGCTGGGATGGGTGGGGGGTCTGGAGGCACAGCAGAGCTGGCCCTACCGGGGAGCCCCAATGCAGGGAGGGCCCGGGACCCACCTGGAGTGGCAACGCAGTCTGTCCTCTGGTCCTCCCAGTACCTGAGAGCTGAGCGACTGGCAGCTCCCTTTTCCCTCCCGGGGAGGGGTGGGGCTGTGGGCGGGCCTCAGAAATGGGGTTCCCGAGTTCCCAGGAGGCTCTACCTCCTCCAGCATAGCGGGCACCCACCCTTCCTCTTGGGTGGGTGGTGGCCATGGCCCGGGCTCTGAGGGGCACGGCCAGCCAGGGTGACTCAGCCTCGACACATGCCAGGCACGTCCTGGGTCCAGGAAGGAGGCCAGGAGGGGAGCTGGGGTCAGCCCTCAGACCCCAGTGGCAGGTGGTCTGGGGACCCTGGCCCTCACTCGCGCCCCTCAGAGCCCCTGCTTTTCGGCAGAGGGCGGAGGTCCGCGCTGCAGCCACAGCCTCTGCCCCAGACGAGACCAGAGCTGTTTGAGGCCTGGACTCCTGAGCGCAGGGGTGGGGAACGTCCGGCCCGTGGGCCGTAGGAGGCCCGCGAAGCCATTCCGTCTGGCCCTGCCAAGGCATTGGGGGAGTTAATGACATGTATGAGCCAACAGAGCAGGCTGGTTCTGAAGCTGGTCACGTGTGTGGCCCGCGCATGATGTTATTAATATCACATGGCTCCTGCAGGAAAAAGGTGCCCGCCCCTGACTCAGAGGCTTGCCTTTTATTTTAACTGATAAAAAAATTGATTTACACACTTTGGCTGATAAAACTTATCTTACAACTGGCGACACGCGCTTCCGACACCCAGTGACAGTCTAGCTCCCTTCTGAAGCCAGGGTCCCTCTGCTGGGAGGCGTCTGGGGCCGCGAGTCTGCCCTCCAGCGCCCTGGCCTGGGCCCTCGAACCCCTCTCACCTTCGTTTGGAAGGTGGCACTTAGCACTTGCCATCCAGGGTGGCTGTGTGCAGGGGTGACAACAGATGTAAACACGTGTGCGCCCTGGAACTGGCGAGCTCCCCCTGGGGCGACCCGGGACAGTAGGGTGCGGCCAGGACCCGCTCCCCGAGTCCTTGGTGGGCGGGGGAACCCCCAGGAAGGGCGGGATCAAAGCAGACGTGGCCCAGAGGCCAGGGTGACCCGGGTGGCCTGCGTGGGGCCGGTCTGACCGGTCCGGACACGAGCTCTACCGATGTAGCATCCGATTCCCCGGGGACCAGGCCCGCGGCCTTGAACTTCCCTGGCCCAGAGTAGAGGCCTGTGCGCAGGCGCCGTGAGCCCCGCCCACCGCTCCTGCAGACTCCGCCCCTCGCGGCGAGGCGACCATGCCGCATGCGCGAAAACAGGCCCGAGGCGGCCTGTGGGAACTTTATTCCCCAGAAGCCTCCGCGCTCGAGGGTTTCCTTAAAGACCCGGTTCGGGGACTGACTGCTGGCCCCGGACCGTTCCGAACCCGCCGTTCTGAATGGCAGAGCTCGCGAGGCGCGGACACGGGCGGGGCCTCGCGCCTGGGGCGGGGCCTCGGGCGGGGGCGGGGCCTGTGGCTGGTGCGCGCCCAGCGGGTCTGTAGGGGAGATGCGTGCAGTCCGAGGCTGAGGCTGGGCTCCCACGTGTCCACTGGCCCGCGTGCCTCCCTTGCTCCCGCTTCATGCTAGAGCCCCTTGAGGCCGTCCCTGCCCCTCACACCAGGCGCTGCGCATCTCTCACACCTGCTCCTGCGGCTTGACCGGAAACTGAGGCCTAGACACTGGCCTGCAGTCACACAGGCCGGCCCCAGGGGCCAGGGGCTCGCCTCCAGCCTGATGTGCCCACGTGGCTCCCTCTCCAGGAGCACCGACCTCTGGGCTCCGTGGCCCTGAAGGACCTGGGCACACAGGTGCAGCCTGGCCCATGCGGAGGAGACGCGCTGTGGCCTGAAGGGGCTGGGGGGCTGTCCAGGTCAGAGGCAGGGCCCCACGCTGCCAGACTGCAAGCGCCTACGTGCCCTGGTTCCCTGCCCTATGGTTGCCGCCATGTCCTCGGTCCTCCCTGTCACCCGAGGGAGAGCCCTCCATAGGCCCAAGGGAACAGGGAAGCCTGACCTGGGGAGGAAGCAGAAAGGAATGGGGCTTCCTGCTGGGTGGGGTCAGGTGAGCACGCAGCTGTGACAGCCGGCAGCGCTGCCTGGGGGAGGCCAGAAGGCCACCCCACCCTGGGGAGGTGTGTGTTGCCTGTCCAGCTGTTTGACCTTCCACATACCCTTCACCCCGCCCACCTGTCCAGCCGTCCTGGGCCTGGGAGACTTCTCCCAACTGGCCCTCTCTCCGTCCACTCCTCTGGTATCTGTCCGCCCTGCTCCCCCTCTATGGCCACTGTGCCCTCAGCCTGCAGCGCCGGGCAGGTGCGGGGCGCACCCGGGAGCTGGAAGACCCCAGAGGCGCTCACGCTGGGCCTGAGGGGAAGGACAAGCAGAGACCCTGACTCTCCGGGGCGGGGGCACAGGCGGTCCCAGGGCTGAGCCCGGGAACCAGCTTTCCAGGCATCACCTCTGGGCTCCTCTCCTTTCCCTGTGGCACTGAGGCTCCGGGCTGAGAAAAGATTTCCCTTCCAGAACGGGGGTCCGGGGGAGAGAGGCTTGGCTAGGACTCCGGGTCCGCCAGGCGGGGACGCAGTGGGGGGACTGGAGGAGGGCGATGCAGGACGGGCATCCGCAGGCGGTCCGCGGGCGATGGGTGACCCCGGGAGCGGGCGCCGGGCCCTCTGCGAATCGAGGGGCAGCCGAGAGCCTGGCTGGCCCCGCCCCGCGGACCCCGCGCGGGTTCCCAGACGGGGGGTGGCGCTGCGGGCGCAGGCGGGCGCCGCGCGCACTGCGGTCCCCGCGCCTCCGCCGCAGAGCGCGCCACGCTTCGCACGCACCTGCCGCCGCCGCGCCGCGCCGAGCCCGCTCCCCGCGCCCCCGGGAGCCGCCGCGGCCGCGCCATCGCCCCAGGTCGCCGCCGGAGCCGCCGGGCCGAGGCGCGGGCGCCGCATCCGGGCCTGCCTTTGAGACAACCTCTGCGGCGGCGCGCGGCTCGGGGACGCCAGGCTGGGGCAGGTGAGAGCGGGCACGGCGGGCGGCCTCGGGCGCGACTCGCTTCCCCCCAGGTCCCAGGTCGGGCCTCGGGGGCGGGGACTGGGGAGGGGGCTGGGCTGCGCGCCCAGAGAGGGTCAGGGTCAGAGGTCGGGCGCCCGGTCTTTTGTGCCGAGCGAGGGTGGGCCGGCGCTGCGCTCACGCTGTCTCTCACCTGCAGCTCGGGCCTGGTTCGGGCCTCCTCCCTGCTCCCGCCACCGCCGAGCCAGCGGCCCGGGTCCGCCCACAGTCAGGGCTCCGGCTACCTGCCTTCCCTGGGCACCCTGCCCTGGAGCCATGGGGCCCACCTAGCCCCCGCCTGCCCGGATGGCCCAGCCCGGGCACTGCTGAACTCGGCTGCACGGAGAGCCCACCCCAAACCCCCTCGCCAGCCTCCGCAGCCGGAGACCCTGGGTGAGGCCCTGGGCCGGACCTGCAGCCCCAGGCAGCCTCCCGCACCCCTCTGCCCCTGCCTGCCTCCCACCCCCCCACCCCTTCCTCCTCCTCCTCGGACTGGACCAGAGAAGCCACTGTGGCCACCGGGAGGGGCCCTGCCCCCCCAGCTCTCGCCAGTCGCCCCCAAGAGTCCTCGGGGAGGCTGGGGTCCCCACCAGGCCTGGCGGGACCAGGATGCTGCCCCTGCTCCTCCCCCCCGGCCCCACCCAACGCCCCCTCCCACCTTAACACCCTGTCTGACTGGAGACAGCCGGATGCCGGCTGACCCTGGGCCCGAGGCGGGCAGCGGCTGGCCGGGCTTCCTCATGTCCTGCCTGAAGGGCCCCCATGTCATCCTCAAGATGGAGGCCATGAAGATCGTCCACCCCGAGAAGTTCCCCGAGCTGCAGGCGGCCGCCCCCTGCTTTCCACCTGCGCCCCGGCCCACCCCAGCTCTGGCACCCAAGCGTGCCTGGCCCTCAGACACGGAGATCATTGTCAACCAGGCATGTGGGGGGGACATGCCTGCCTTGGAGGGGGCGTCCCGCACCCCACCCCTGCCACGCCGGCCCCGCAAGGGCAGCGCAGAGCTGGGCTTCCCCCGAGTGGCGCCCGTGGACGAGGTCATCGTGAATCAGTACGTGATGCGGGCGCCCGGCACCACGGCCTCGGGGCCCCCCACAGTGCCATCACCCGCCGCCGGGGAGCCCCTGGAGTGTCCCACCTGCGGGCACACGTACAACGTCACCCAGCGGCGGCCCCGAGTGCTCTCCTGCCTGCACTCCGTGTGCGAGCAGTGCCTGCAGATCCTCTACGAGTCCTGTCCCAAGTACAAGTTCATCTCCTGCCCCACCTGCCGCCGCGAGACTGTGCTCTTCACCGACTACGGCCTGGCCGCGCTGGCCGTCAACACGTCCATCTTAAGCCGCCTGCCGCCCGAGGCGCTGACCGCCCCATCTGGTGGCCAGTGGGGGGGTGAGCCCGAGGGCAGCTGCTACCAGACCTTCCGGCAGTACTGTGGGGCCGCCTGCACCTGCCACGTGCGGAACCCGCTGTCCGCCTGCTCCATCATGTAGTGCCCGCCCGCCGTCCCTGCCACCGCCTGCGGTCGGTCCTCGCGCTGCTGCTTCAGGGACCCGGCCCTGCCCCATGCCCCCGACCCCTCACCCATCACAGCTTCTGGCCCCCACCTGTGTGGCATTGTCGCTGCAACAACTTTGCCATTAAAACTCTGCCAAAGTTTGCATCTTGTCCCTGGCCTGCAGCCACTGCTGTGGCCTCCACGCTGGGCCGGGGTGGGCACCAGGGACTGCAGCCCAGACGGGGCGGCCCAGTACCGCGTGGTGTCAGCCTGCTCCGCTTCCTGGCTGAGCTGGGCCGGGCATGCCGCTCAGGTGACTGGGCCTGGCTGTGAGCGTGTGCACATGCATATATACACGTGACCGTCTCACACACCTGTGCAGAGCCAGCTGCCTGCGTGCGTCAGGCAGGGATGTGCAGAACGGGCCCAGCTGGACAGAGGACCCAAGGGGGCGGTAGCCACCGGACATGGGGTGGCTGGGTGGGGGACTGCCTGATCCTGAGGTCGTATGGGAAGGGCTCTGGGTCAGTCAGACTGGGGTTGGCACTTCTGGCCAAGATGGTGACGGGAACAAGGACCTAGGAGCCTCCTGTCTGGCCCTGGCACGACCTGGACCTGGGAAGGACGCATGGCGGGCGGAGCAGGGCCGCTGGGCGGGACAAGGACACAGGGAGGACGGCACTGGCAGTGGTTCCAGCGGCTGCTGCCGTTTATTGAGATGCGTCTCCTGGGCCGGCACGGCACAGCGCACAGCACGTCGCCAGCCCGTGAGGCGGTGCAGGACTGGCTGGGTCCGTCCTTCAGGTGAAGGCCCCGGCTTGATGACACGGGCTGCTGCAGGTGGGGGCTTGGCTCCGGGCTCCAGCACCAAGGCCTGGCTGGGCCTCTGTCCCTTGTAGCTCAGGGGTGTGCCCGCCCGGGCCACTCGGGGCGCCCCTTGGGTCCTGAGCTGGCTGGCGAGGCCCTTCTTGGGCTGAGTTAGCAGAGCAAGGGCCTCTCCTCTTGGCTGCCCTGACCTTCAGGGACACGCATGGGCCCCAATCTGGGACACGGGCAGGAGAGGGTGAGAGGCCGGCAGCCCCTGCCCAGGCCCCACCCTCCAAGGAATGGACGCACAGCCAGGCCGCTGTTCACCGTGTCCTCTGAGCCTCAGACACGCTGCGTGTGGTGGGGGAGGTCGGCAGGGTGGTGCCTGTCCCCGAGGGGAGCTTGGGGCCCTGGCCATGAACCTTCCAGCCCTGTCCTTGGGCGCCGCGGGCCACTGTCTGGACAGCAGGTGGGTTGGGTCAGGGGCTGCACAGAGGCTCCTGGGTGAGCCTGGGCCCAGGCTTGGGTCTCGATTGAAGGCGAAACCTGGTCAGCCTTGGTCACCAGGCTCAGGGCAAGGTGCTCCTCCAGGCAACGCCCCGCGCACCAGGCCTGCAGGACGTGGCCAGTCGGCGCCTCAGGCGGGTGCGGGGCAGAGGCACAGGCCCCACTCATGGCCGCTCAGTGGCCGGCGCGGTCCAGCAGCATGAAGAGCAGCCCCAGCAGCATGAGTGGCGTGAAGACGAGCAGCAGCCCCAGCAGCTCGAGGCCCAGCAGGCCCAGCAGAACCAGGCGGCGAGCGCAGGGCCCCCGTTCCCGCAGCGCCCAGAGCCGGGCGCCCAGGCAGGGAGGGCAGGGCAGGAAGGGCAGGCAGCCCTGGGCGCCCACAGGCCCCGCCAGGAAGCGCAGCTGGTAGCGGTGCTCCAGGCAGGCCCAGGGCCCCGGGTCCCGGCGGGGTGGTGCAGGCGGCACCGGGCTCGGGGGCCGCGGGGGCCCGTCGGCCTGCAGCAGCTCCTCTTGCAGCCGGCAGATCTCCCACTCGAGCATGGGCGTCTTCTGGCGGCACAGTGGGCAGCGCACACGGCCCAGGTCGGCGCTGGGGGCCGAGCCCAGCAGCTGGTGCAAGCAGCCTGAGCACAGGCTGTGGCCACAGTTCAGCAGGGCCAGGCGGTGCCCAGCAGGCCCATAGGGCTCTGTGCAGATGGGGCACTCCTCCTCCTCCTCCTCCTCCTCCTCCTCCTCCTCCCCTGTGGGCCCAGCCCAGGAGTGGGCTACTGCTGTGGTCCCCAGCAGGGGCTCGCTGTCCAGAGACCTGGCATCCCCAGGGTTCCCAAGGGCCTGGCTGTCCAACCTTTCCTCTGCCAGCACTTGGCACAGGGGGTCCAGGTGCTCAGGACCCAGGCAGGCTGAAGGCAGACTGGCGAGCCCCGAGCTAAGGTCAGCGGGGCCATGAGTAGGGGCCCCGGGGCAGGAGTTAGGATGGGGGGAACAGGACCCCAGGGCGGCAGTGGGTGGTGGGGCTGTGACGGTCACTGTGGCCCTCGGGCTGGCACAGCGTCTGGCACTGACCTTGCAGCAGCCACTGCCTCCTTGGGCTCCTCGCCCCGACTGGAAGTGAACTCCCTGGGCCTCCGCACCGTGCCAGCTTCAGCCGCGCCTGGGCCCACACAGGCTGTCCCCACCGGGTCCGCCCGAGCTCGGCGCAGCCACCACCGACCCGGGTCAGCACCTGACGTAGACGATGGGCCCAGGCCCGCAGTGTATGGAGGCCGGCCTGCCCAACTGCCCCAACAGGAATTTCCTTGGCCCGGAAGGCCCATCCCAGGTGGTGACAGTGCCTGCCCGCCCCCTCCTGGCTCGGGCCACACCCCCTTCCTCCTGGGCCTTAGGCTGCTGCTCCTTGGGCTGAAGGAATGGTCCTTACCCGCCTCGCCGGGCACTCCCCACATCCTTCCTTTCGGGGTCCTCTCCAGACTGCCCTCACCCCATCCGAGCCAGGGCCATACTTGTACAAGGTGGGCCAACAGCCACACCCACCAGGCGAGAATCAGACACCAAAGTGTTGAGCCACGGTGCTGAGCCACGGCCGTGTCCCCACCAGGGGCGCTGTCCCCATCCCGGGAGCTGTGGGCCTACCCCCACCTGAGGCATCGGAACAGCATGAGACCGAACAGGTCAGAAGCAGCACCTGAGCCCGCGTTTATTGCTGGGTCTTCCTGCAACCAGGCAAGGATGGTGACCTAGTCCCTCAGGCCCGGGAACCTGGGGGCTGGCGTGCCACCAGGCAGAGGAGGGGGCACTCAGCCCTCCCAGGAACCCTGGGTTCCTGTGCTGTTTGGAATCTGGTGTCTGGGGGAGCTCCCTGATGCCCATCAGGCTAGGGTGCCTTCCTGGGTCACCCCTGAGCAGGACCTAACCTGGGGCCGGTGGGAAAGGCCAGCAGGAGCCAGGGACAGGGCTGCTGAGTGTAGCCCCGGCCGCACACGGCCGCACAGGGGAGCGGGCTGTCGCCCACCTGGGGTCAGGCGGGCGGTTGGAGAGGCCCGGCTGGCAGGCAGCTCCTCAGGCCCACGTCTCGGTCTGAAAGCGCAGTGTCCGCTGCAGCTGGGCCAGGTAGGCGGCTGCCTCAGGGCCCGAGAGCCCACCCTCCTCCCGGAAGACAGATACCAGGGCTTCAGACACCTCTGCTGGCATGTGCTTGGCGTTGCTGGGGAGACAGACAGGCAGACCGGGCTCAGTGCTGCCTGGTGCCCGAGGGCTGGTGCCTGGCCCTGCACCCGGGCTCACCCCACACCCGGCTCACCCCGCACCCGGCTCACCCCACACCCGGGCTCACCCCGCACCCGGCTCACCCCGCACCCGGCTCACCCCGCCAGGTAGAAGCAGGCGCCTTGGCGGTCCAGCAGCTCCCACACCAGCGGCCCTTGCTCCCGGAGCCGGTGCTGCACGTACACCTTCCGCTCCTGCCGGACCCAGGACGGGTGGGTGAGTGCACCCCGCCCCGCCCCGCCCCGCCCCCTCCCTCCACGCACACCCACCTGCTCCCGGGAGAAGGCTGTGACCAGGGTCAGGCAGCCCTTCTTCTCCAGCTGCCTCCACTCGGCCTCCCAGTAGAAGTCCTGGTCCCGCCAGCGGCAGCCGAAGAACAGGAGGTTCCCTGGGGAGGCGTAGGGGCCTCGAGCCTGGACTTGCCGCAGGCTCAGCCCGGCCCCGCCGGCCCTGCACCCTGTTCACTCACCTGTCTGGCCCTGGGCCACTCGCTCCTGGACGGCTGCTCGGAAGGGGGCCACGCCAGTGCCAGGCCCCACCATGATCACAGGCGTGTCTGGTACTCGTGGGAAGCTCAGGCCCCCAGGCCTCACCCACAGGGGCACCCGGACAGGGCCTATGGCAGGAGGAAGGTGGCATGAAGAGGCCTGGAGGGCCAGGGCACCCCTACCTGCTGGAGAGCAGAGATCACCTTGCCCAGGGTCCAGAGATGCCAGCCAAGAGGAGCAGAGGCCCCGGCGGGGCTCCTTGAGGCGAGTCTGGTACTGCACCACGGCCACCAGCACCTGCAGCCTCCTGGGCTGAGCCTGGGGGAGAGGCGGTGGGGGTGCGATGCGGGGGTGAGAGTGGGGGGGTTGGTAGGGGTGGGAGGGGGGGCAGCAGGGGGGGCGAGAGGGTGGGGGTGGGAAGGTGGGACGGGATGGTGGGGGCAGGATGGGGGGGTTTGGCAGGGGCGGGATGGGGGAAGGATGGGGGGACGGGATGGTGGGGGCGGGATGGGGGGCGAGAGGGTGGGGTGGGAAGGTGGGATGGGGGGTGGGATGATGGGGGCAGGACGGTGGGGACGGGAGGGTAGGGACGGGGGCGGGGGCAGGATGGCGGCACCTGCCCACCATGAGAACCTAGCCTCAGAGGTGAGCCTGCGGGATGGGATGGCGGGCGCCTGCCCACGTGGCCTCCCGGCCCGCCCCCAGCCCAGATGCCCAGCCCAGTGGACGCTCACCAGCAGAGAGGAGGCGATGGAGAAGGCCCGCGGCCGGATTGGGGGGATGAGGTCCAGCAGGTAGTCCGGAGGGATGGCTGCCGCCGTGTGCGGGAAGTCACACAGCACCTGCGCAGACACAGCCTCAGCAGGGCGGGAGCCATGGCCACGGGCGGCTCCGGCCCCCACGGCCCCCACGCCCCCACGCCGGCCCCCACCTCCAGGGCGGTCCTGCGGGGCCGGCTGCAGTACTCGTGCAGGGCCTCCTGGCCGGCGGCCGAGCTGAACTCCAGCAGCTTCTCCCGCTCCAGCGCGTGGGGGGACAGGCAGGCCAGGAGCTCGAAGAAGGAGCGCCGTGGCACGCAGGCAATGTCCAGGTGCCGGGACACGAGGTGCCGCACGGAGCAGGGCCGGGGCAGCCGCTCGGGGCAGGCGACATCTGAAGCAGGGAGGGGAGGTGGTGGGGCCCCGGACTGGGGCGAGGGTGGGGGCGAGGGTGGGAGCGAGGGTGGGGTGAGGGTGGGGGCGAGGGTGGGGGTGAGGGTGGGGGCGAGGGTGGGGTGAGGGTGGGGGCGAGGGTGGGGTGAGGGTGGGGGCGAGGGTGGGAGCGAGGGTGGGGTGAGGGTGGGAGTGAGGGTGGGGGTGAGGGTGGGGGCGAGGGTGCGGTGAGGGTGGGAGTGAGGGTGGGGGTGAGGGTGGGGGCGAGGGTGGGGGTGAGGGTGCGGTGAGGGTGGGAGTGAGGGTGGGGGTGAGGGTGGGGGCGAGGGTGGGGTGAGGGTGGGGTGAGGGTGCGGTGAGGGTGGGAGTGAGGGTGGGGGTGAGGGTGGGGTGAGGGTGGGAGTGAGGGTGGGGGTGAGGGTGGGAGTGAGGGTGGGAGTGAGGGTGGGGGTGAGGGTGGGGGCGAGGGTGGGGGTGAGGGTGGGGGCGAGGGTGCGGTGAGGGTGGGAGTGAGGGTGGGGGTGAGGGTGGGGGTGAGGGTGGGGGCGAGGGTGGGGTGAGGGTGGGAGTGAGGGTGGGGGTGAGGGTGGGGGTGAGGGTGGGGGCGAGGGTGCGGTGAGGGTGGGAGTGAGGGTGGGGTGAGGGTGGGGTGAGGGGGGCAGCCGCCCGCACTCACTTGGCTCCCGCGGCTGCAGCGTGAAGTGCTGGTCAGGGGCCAGGCCCAGCACCTGGCAGAAAAGCTGGACGTGCCGGGCCGCATTCTCGGGCTGGATCAGCGCCACATCGCCGGCCACAAAGCTGGTGGGAAGCCACGGAGGGCGTGGGCGGGCGCTGGGGACGCGGGGGTGGAGGCGGCCACAGAAGCCGAATGCCAGTGTCCAGGGAGGGCTGGGCCCTGGGACTGAGGCGTCGGCCTGCAGCCGGGCTGCCGCCTGCCTGCGCGGCTCTGGGAGAGGACCACGCCCCTCACCGTGGCCTCCCCCCCCCCCACCCCCCCCCCCCGTCCCCGGGGCCGGGACTCCTCACCTGATGCCCGAGTCCGCGATGTCGAACTCAATGAGACGCACGTCCTGGAAGTGGGAGGGGCCGGTGACCCGCTGGTTGGTGACCATGCGCGCCAGGAAGGGCCGCCGCTCTGAAGGGGGGCTCGGGGGGTCTGCCTGGGCCGCGTGTGGCTCCGAAGGGCACGGCCCAGGGGCCTCCTGAAGGAACCGCAGGGTGAACTTGGAAGGCAAGCTGTGGAGGGGTGCCCGTCAGACCCGCAGGCCCGGGAGGCCGTGGCCAGGCCGCTCTGGTGCACCCGCGGGCCCCAAACCAAAGCCCGCACTCACGGGACTCCAGGGGGGATCACGCCGAGGCCAGGGGGCACGGGGTACAGCCCCAGCACCTTCTCCCACAGCGAGTGCAGCCAGGGGTCGATGGCGCCATCGGGCCTGGAGAGGGGACGGCGCTGTGAGGGCGCTGCTCAGGGCTGGCCCGGGAGGCGCTGGCTCCCCGCCACACTCACCCCAGCTCATGCTGGTCGTCGCCCAGGCAGACCGGCAGCAGCGCGGCGCCCCCCAGCTGCAGCAGCCGCCGGTGCAGCTTCTTGGCCACGAAGTTGAACCTGTGCAGAGGGAGGCTGCTGCGGGCGCCCGGTGGGAGGTGAGGAAGCGGCCCAGCCACCCGTGCAGGGCAGAGGGCAGAGGGCAGAGGGCAGAGGGCAGAGGGCAGCGCTGTCTGAGACACTGGGTCCCTGGGCCCCGGAGGGCGGCGGGGGCAGCCCCACGTCTCCCCATCTCCCAGGGTCGACTGGCCAGCGCAGCTCCCGAAGGAGCCATCCCGGGGAACACTGTAAGCACGAGGGTCAGTCACCACGCTCTCTCCTTCCTCCAGTGAGCCTGCCCTCCTCTCACGGGGCCCGACTTTGAGGCGTGGGACCCCTCAGCCCTGGCCTGCTGGACGGTTAGGGTTCTGACGCCCATGACCTGATGCCGCGTGCAGCCCGTGGCCCTCTGCTGGGACCCAGGTGTGTCGTGAAGGCGCGGAGGAACACCGGAGGGGCTGCACTGCTGGCCGGGGAAGTGGTGGCCACGGGCTCCTGGGCCTGGGGCCCTTTGCACCCACTGCCCATCCCCCGCGCAGGCCTCCGCACTGTTTGAAACACGCCGAACGTCTCACGACACGTTTCTATAAAGACGGGCAAGAGCTGGGCTGTCCTGTCGCCCAGGAAGTCCCCTGGGGTGCCGGGCCTGGCACCCCGTTTTGCACCCTGCCCACCCACAAAGGCACCAGTGAGGAGCCCTGGTGGGGCGAGGGCCCCGGAGGCTGGGGCGCCTGTCCCTCCCCCAGGACAGCCCGCCGGCGCGAGGACAGCCCGTCGGCGCGAGGACAGCCCGCTGGCCAGCAGCCTGGCGCCCCACTCACTTGGTGTAGGAGGAGTCCCCAAGGCCCACGACGGCGAAGTCCACCTGACAGAGGGACGTGGACGGCAGGTTCTTCCGGAACAGGAACCTCCAGAAGCTCTGCCCCAGAGACCCGAGTCAGGGGCCTGCTCCCACCGAGCCCAGGGTGGCGGGAGGGCCGGTCCGGCCTTCCTAGGGCCCGCTCTCCTGCCCCAGCTAACAGACTGCCTTCCAGTCCATCGCGAAGGCCAGGCCTCTGGAAGAGGAAGGCTCCCCAGAGCCACTGCGGAGCGTGGGAGGGTGGCGGGGGCGGCTGGCGTGGAGGGAGGGCCACCAGGCTTCACTGCGGCCGACCCCCAACTCTCCCCAAGTTGGAGGAAGGGCCTGCTCCTCCCTGGGAGACTTCTCGTCTCTTCACACCAGGAGGCCCATGTCCTCGGGTCCCTCCGGGGGGGCCTGGGCCTCCACAGCGCAGCTCTGGGCTGAGCCCGTCCTCACCTGGCCCCCCTCCTTCCTCTGGGGCCCCTCCTGGTGGCTGAGCAGAGTGCGGGAGCTGTGAGGGCGAGGACCTGGGTCTGCAGAGCTGCCTCGGAGGCTCAGCCTGCCAGCACCTCCAGCTGTGCTGACCCGGCCCGGCCACACGGACCTCTGCCTGGTCCAGGCCTCACCTCCGCCCCCTCGGTGTCACACCTCCCCCACCTGAGGCCACGGGGTGGACCAACCCTGGCCGTCGAGGCACAGCTTTGCCTGCTGGCCCTGCCCACCTACCCGCACCCCCCCCCCTCCCGGACTTGGCTGCCTGGGCCCCGCGGGGGACCCCGCCTTTGCAGCCTCCGAGGTGAGGCGTTGGTTTCTCCCAGCACACCTCCTGTGAGACCCAGGGGAGGTGACACTCTTGTGGCCGATGCTGGAGCACGCTCCACTGCCTTCTCCCCACCCTGACCGGCTACTGGGAGAATTTGGGTTGAAACCCCCCCACCCCCCTGGAACCTGAGCTCTGTTCTAAGTGGGTTGGGTCACTGCGGAGCTGGTGTCCCTCAGCCCTGCTGTCCCCACAGCTGACCCCCAGGAGGGCGTGCGCCGGTCACGTGGGCCCTTCCTGGCACCCGAGGGCCTGAGGCCTGTCCCCAGCCTGGCACGGGTGTAACTTTCCCTGACGCCTTCCCTGCTACCTTCTCATTCTGAGGCTCCTGGAATGAACTGAGCTTTAACATCGCTCTTACATTTTGTTCCTTTTGTCTTTTTTTTTTAAATATATTTTATTGATTTTTTTACAGAGAGGGATAGAGAGTTACATCGATCGGCTGCCTCCTGCACACCTCCTACTGGGGATGTGCCCGCAACCAAGGTCCATGCCCTTGACCGGACTCGAACCCGGGACCCTTCAGTCTGCGGGCCGACGCTCTATCCACTGAGCCACACCGGTTTCGGCTTTGTTCCTTTTGGAAGAACGTCTCGACTTTATCTTTTCAAATCTCCCTGGTGTTCTTTCCGAGCCCGTGTGCGTCTCCCGCGTTGGCCATGGGCCCGAGTTTCCCTTTGCGGGGAGCACGCCGACCGCTCTTCGCTGCCGTGGGCGCTGGCTCTGTGGTCTGTTTGTACTTAGGAAGCTGACAGAGCCCTCACCGGTGTGGCTCAGTGGATAGAGCATCCGTCTGCAGACTCAAGGGTCCCAGGTTTGATCTCGGTCAAGGGCATGTACCTTGGTGGCGGGCTCATCCCCAGTAGAGGGCGTGCAGGAGGCAGCCGATCGGCGGTTCTCATCATCTCTCTCTCTCTCTCCCTTCCTCTGTAAAAAAAATCAATAAAAAAATATTTTAAAAAAAAAGCTGACAGAAAAACGTGAGCCTGGACCTGCCTCCCGGCGGGTGTCAGGGCTGGGAGACGGGGTGGGGACCACGCTGCCCAGCCTTTTACCGCGGTCACGTGGTTTCCCAGAGTGCTTTTCCCGCCTGCTGCCTGGTGCACACCTGGCCATGGCGTGCTCAGAGAACGGGGCGCGGAGGCTGCTGTCTTCCTGTGTAGCACACAGCTGCTGGCTGCGCCCGGTTCTTGGCAGGAGCCATGCCCCTGCCTCCATGTCCCGAGGCCTGCAGTCCCTGCTGTGGTTGGGGAGGCCCCCTCCGTGGGTGCTGTAGAGCCCTGCACTGGGCCTGCCTCAACCACCCTCCTCCCAGCGGGCTCATCACCCTCGTGCTCTTGGCTTCCGACAGTGAGCCTGGCCTCTGCCCTGACTGCCCAGCCGTCTGATGGAGGGCACCCACCCCTCCAGTCTGGGCCCTGCATCTCCCACACCTCCTGCCTTTGATCTCCGCCAACCTGCCTTCTCTCCTGTCTGAGGAGACCCTGTGCTGAGGTCCTGGAGACCCCCTGAGTCTCCCACCCATCTCCACCCCACCGTGCTCTTTAGTCTCCAGCCACTGTCCCCCACCAGCATGCCCACTGGCCCAGGTCTCTCCCATCGTACACGTTCCTTCCTTTTAGCCCCTCAGCCCCGTGCAGTCAGCCTTCCTGGGTGAACACAGCCGTTCCTAGAAGACAGACTCCCTCCCTCCCTCCTTAGTTGCCGGTGACCCTCTTATCCAGCCTCTCTCCCCGAGGGCCTCTGAAATGGCTCCCCCCCAAGGTCACCCGTCCCTTTGCTGATAAGCTCCAGGGATGCCTCCAGCCTTATCGCACTTGCACTTCGTTTCCCTGCAGCTCGAGCACCTTCCTCTGAAGGCACCTCCCACCCTTGGGCGTGGAGACGCTGCATTCCCTCTTCTTGCTGCGGGGGGTGGGGGCCCTGTCCTGCGCCACAGCCTGTCCTGGGGGGCGGGGGGGAGGGGAGCTTCCTTCCTCGGCTCCCTCCTGTGGCCTCTCCAACACCTGCCTGCACCCAGGATCCTGGTTGGAGCTCCAGAGCCACCTCACATCTCCACCTGGACGGTCCCAGGCACGGGGCCCTCGCCGGTCTACTTCCCTGCGTGCGACTCCCATCCATCCAGGTACCCGAGCTCGAATCCCCGTCTTGATCCCACCGCCTTCTTTCTCATCTTTGAAATCCGTTTGATTCTGTGTCGCGTCTTCCTTAACGTCTCTGGGACGCACCCACTTTTAGTCTTTTGCCTGCGCCGGGTACCCCCACCCCGCACTGTCCTTGCTCTCCTACAGCCTGCCCCCCCTTTCCCGGCCCCCCCCCCCCCGTGACAAGTGGTGGTTTTGCTAGAACGTGAATGTGACTGTCACCCTGTGAGGCCCACAGCCCTTCACTTCACGTCCCCCGGCCTCACCGCGGCAGCAGGCTTCTCGGACGGGCCTCACTCCGCTCCCTGCTCCCCCAACGCATGCCTCGGCCGTCATCCTGAGCTGCTTTCGCGCTCCTGGGGCCTGGGCAGCCCCCCCTTATCCTCAGGACTTCGCCTACAACCCACATCACCTGGCACGCTCCCCAGTGGCACGCGCTTCCTGGTACTGTCCCTGCCAGTGAAACCCGTTGCCTCTGCTTTCTGGTGGGCTCCGTGAGGGTAGGCACGTGGCCACTGGCCTCACAGCTCAATTCCTAGCCCTGGGTCATGCTTGCACGATCACGTGTGCCCAGATGATGGTTGAAGAGTTGAGGGTGTTCCCAGAGAGTCAAACAGTTTTGAAATACACACAAGACCCAGACGAGAGTCGTACCCGGCCCGGAACCGCAGGAGAGGGGACATTGGTGTCCTGGGAAGTTTATTTGGGAGGAGACCAGAACCCCCAGCTCCCCTCACATCCACAGCAGCCGCCGAGCAGCACTGCCAAAGGGCAAGGACTCGTCCTGCTTCTCAGACACCCCGCCCCCCGCACTGACAGGGGGGTGAGGGTCCAGGGCAGGGATCTTCCGTCCTGAGCACAAGCAGCCGCCTCTGGCAGCCTTACCTTCATGTTGTCAGGGGGGTCTCCTTGGCCTGCAGTTGCACAAACAAATACCACCAGGGGCTCGTTAATCAGATCCACCTCAACAAAAAGACACACGCGTAAGGCCTCGGGCTGTAAGGACCAGGCATCCCTCCCGGCCCGGGTTGGGACAGACAGCCCTTCTTACTGCTCCCACTCCATCGGGCCCTTTCCCCGGCGGCATGTACTTCCTGGCCCTGGCCCTGCCTGTTAAACCTGTTGCTTCTGCTTTGTGGTTGGCCCGCGGGCCGCCGGCCTCCCTTCTCCCTCGGGCTCCCCCGCCCCTCCTCCACACGCCGCTGTCACCACGCTTTCCCGTCCCCAAATCCTCCATAATAGGAGGGTCCTCTCAGACCAAACGCGGCGCCCTGGGGCCGAGGGCTCGGGGGGCCAGCGCCCAGGCAGCCCGGTCTCCCCGCCGAGGCCCAGGGAGCCCTCACCACCGGGTAGGAATCCAGGGCTTGCACCCGGCAATCGAGACGCCGACGCCGGGCCTCGCGGCCCAGCCGCTCCGCCACATCCTCGGCCGTGCCCGTCTGGCTGCCGAACAGCACCAGGAGCCGTGGGCTCGGCATCGGGGGGTGGGGTGGGGGTGGGGCGGCGTGAGGGCGTCCGGGGACCCCTGCACCCGGGAACACGACCCGCAAGTTGCCCTGAGAGCCGAAGCGGCCAGGAACGACTCTGACTTCCGGCTTCCGGTGTCGCCCGGAAGTGACGCCCTGGGGGCTGCGTCCAGCGGGGCATGGCGTCCGAGCGAGCCGGGCCTCCGCGGGCGGCCAGTGCTGGGTTCCGGGCTGGGGTCGGGGGATCGGCGGCGCGCCGGGGCCGAGAAACGGGGCAGGCGGGCCGCTCGTTGCCTGTCGTTCGCAGCGGCGGGCGCCGGCGAGGCCCGTGGGGAGAAGAGGCGCGGCCCGGCGGGTGAGACGCTCGGTTGGGCCCGGGCCCGCGCTCCGCCGGCGCGATGCTCTTCTCGCTCCGGGAGCTGGTGCAGTGGCTGGGCTTCGCCACCTTCGAGATCTTCGTGCACCTGCTGGCCCTGCTGGTGTTCTCCGTGCTCCTGGCGCTGCGCGTGGACGGCCTGGCCCCCGGCCTCTCCTGGTGGAACGTGTTCGTGCCCTTCTTCGCCGCGGACGGGCTCAGCACCTACTTCACCACCATCGTGTCGGTGCGTCTCTTCCAGGACGGAGAGAAGCGGCTGGCCGTGCTCCGCCTCTTCTGGATCCTCACGGTTCTCAGCCTCAAGTTCGTGTTCGAGATGTTGTTGTGCCAGAAGCTGGTGGAGCAGACTCGGGAGCTCTGGTTCGGCCTGATCACGTCTCCCGTCTTCATCCTCCTGCAGCTGCTCATGATCCGCGCCTGCCGCGTCAACTAGCCTCGCAGAGCGGCCGGAAAGGGAGCTCTCCACAGCTCGAATGCTGCACCCAAAGCTGAGGACCACCCCGCAAGTGTGGGGACGCAGTCTCCCACCGCACCGGAGGAGAAGTCTGGGTCTGAAAGCATCTTCAACTAGTACCCTGCGGAGGGCTCAGTTTCTCCTATGCCGGTCAATGTCTGAAACGGTTCCCTCAGCAGGAATGGAAAGAGCAGCCTTGACCCTTACAATCTATTTCCTGTTATTTCATGCTTTGAATAGCGCATCCGAGTGGAGATCTTGAGAAGGACCCAAGCGTGACAGGCCTGAACTCCTCTGGCAGTTGGAAGCTGTATATAAGCAAAATGTCCTAGTGCAGTGGTCGGCAAACTGCGGCTCGCGAGCCACATGCGGTTTGCCGTTCTGTTGACTAATGAGTTTGCCGACCGCTGTGGGCTCAGTATTTTCATGGATCCTGGGAAAGTACCCTTTATGCCCAGGCTGCAAAGTCGGGCCAGCATCACTGACCTCAGAGCTCATTGTCCCATTCACCCAGAGAGACTTCCTTAGATGCTTGAGCTCTAAGACGTGTAAAGCATCTTGTCTCTCCTCTCCCCCTGCCACTGGGGAAAGGATGGCCCTTCCTTCCTTCCAGCCAAGGCACCCAGGAGGGTGTCGAGTACGCATGATCAGGACCCTGTCTGGGGACCTGTCACCTGCGAAAAGAACTTTGCGTTCAAGGCTCTGCTTGGCTTCCTGTCCCAGCAGGTTGGGGTGTCACGACTTCTCCGCCACCTGGTGGCCAGCACTGTTAGCGCACCTGAGATGATTTAGGTCTCACTCCCCTTTGTTGGCCTGAGGGCTTTGGTTGGGTACCAGTCAGGTGCCAGATGAGAACACTTGCTGAGATAAAAATAAAATAGAATGTTTTGCTGAAACGCAGTGGTTGCCTGGCCCATGGGGAGGGAAATCAAGTGAGTGCTGAGACGCTCCCTGCCTGAGATCCTAGTGAGTAGTTTGTGTGGCGTCAGAGCCTTGGCGTCCTGCCAGGGTGTGGTCTTTGTGGGCCTTGCTGACCCTGAGGCCTGTTTTTTGTACCCTCACCTTGAAAGGGGTGTGGAAACAGAAGAATGTCTGACCGATGTGCCTGCCGTGTGCGGGGTCTCCGTTCTGGCGCTGCTGGTGGTCTGGGTGACATCATTCCTTGTTCCAGGAGAGCTCTCCTGAGCAGTGGAGACTGTAGCAGCGTCCCCGGCCTTGACGCTCTCCATGCCGGCGGCATTTGTGACAACCGGAAGTGTGTCCAGACATTGCCAAGTCTCCTGGGAGAAAAGAGTGCCCCTGGTGAGGACCAGCGGGTTAAAATATTTACTGCCTGGCCTCTCACAGAACAGGTGTGTGGACCCTCCTCGTTCCAGCGCAGCAGCTTTGTGACCTTTTGCTGAGGGCGTATGTACGCTGCATGGCCACTGAGATGCTTGAGCTGGATGGAGACTGGTCTGGCCCGGTCGGAACCACAAAAGTGTTTCCTACCCAGGCATGGCCATGTAACTTGTGCCAAAGCCAAATGCAAGCTGAACGTTGGGAGTGAGTTTCCTTGTTTGTTTGTTAATCCTCACCTGGGGATATTTTTCCATTGATTTTTAGGGAGAGAGAGACACATCGATTGGTTGCCTTCGCACACGCCCCCACCAAGGTAGGGGATCCAGCCGGCATGCCCTTGACCAGAATTGAACCCAGGACCCTTCAGTCCCCAGGCCGACGCTCTTTCCACTGAGCCAAACCACCGAGGGCTGGAGTGAGTTTCCGATTAATGTTCTTTTCAGGTTGCCTGTTTTGTTGTTGCCCTGTTTTATTTTGTTAGTTCAGAATTAGGGAGTTCTGTTGCTGTAGAAGTGACTAGAATAAGAAGGTTCACGTTCCTTTGGGAAGTGACTTACCACCACGGCATCAGAAGCAGAGAAGGGCCCTCAGGCTGAAGCCTGCCCGGATGCCCTCAGAGCTCCTTCCCTGAAAGACGAGTGCTGTGGGAGGCAGTGGCATGCCTGAGCGACTGCTGATGACTGCAGGCGGCATCTGTGTCAGTGCTCCCCAGTTCCCCCTTCTCTCCTGAGTCCAGTGGCCCTATGGTGGGCACTGGGCAGCCCATAGGGGCATCAGCTTTCTCATGGCACGAGGGCAGGGAAGCTGTGTCTTCAGGGTCGGTGGGACCCCAGCAGCCTTGGGATGAGGGAAGTTCAGTAGTAGCTTGGGGAGGTAACAGGGCGGGACACACGTGTGCCTGGCTTCTGTGGCTCTTTGGGTGTTCGAGAGCTTGGGCCTGCTTGTGTGTGGGGTAGGGGGATGGAAGGGGTGGGTGGAGTCTCCTTTCAGCTTTGGTGCCTCCTCGCAGCTTCCATACTTCTGGATGGCCAAGTGTGGGACAGAGCTCCCACTTGTCTGAGCAACACAATCAAGTTCTGGGGCCTGGCAAAGCCAGGGGCTCCTGAGAAACACTGGTGGGGTTCCCGCATCGGCATCTCCCCTAAGTCCCGCAGGGACTGAGGGCCGCAGGTGGGCAGGCATGGACCAGGAGGGACTGGAGTGCAGCCTGAGCCTCGCCCACAGGAGCGGGGATAGCCTACCGGTCCTGGGCAGGTCCTCCCTCCACTGCGCTCTCAGTGCGGGGAATAGGCGGGCTGGGTTGGGCGCTGGCACCAAGAGGAAGTTACCTGGCCGGGCCAAGGTCATCCACGACACCGGGCGCTGGGGTCCAAGTACCGGGGCCCGCCAGGACCCCGCCCCCGCCAGGCTCCGCCCCCAGGGCATCCAGGGCGGGGCGCAGAGGCGGAAGTGAGGGCCGCCAATGAGCAGCGCGAGGTGTCAGGGGCGTGTTCAAAGGGGCCTTCCCAATGGAAGCCGGCGGTGGCGGCGGACGCTATCCAATGAGGTCCTTGGGAAGGCGGGGTCAGGGAGAGCCTTCTCCAATCCGCTCGGTTAGCCATCCTTTTCTGTCATAGGTGGGGCTGCCGGGCGTGGGGCGGGTCTCAGAGCGCCTTCCCCAATGGGCAGAGGTCGCGGGAGTGGGCGTGGCCGCTGCGCGAGGGCAACCGGCGGGCGGCCGCCGCAGTTCCCAGCGCGCGCTGGCTTTGGCGGCCGCTCCGCAGCATGGCCGGCCTGGGGCGGCCGGGCCCGGGGCCCCGCGCCGGGATGCCCGCCTGGAAGCGGGAGATCCTGGAGCGGAAGCGGGCCAAGCTGGCGGCCCTGACCGGGGGCTCGACGCCGGGGACCGGGGCGGACGCGGCGGGACCCGCGGAGCCGGCGGGCGAGCGGCTCGTGCTGGCTGATAGCCTGGGCCCGCTGTGCGAGAACCCGTTCATGCGGCTCGAGTCGGAGCGGCGACGCGGAGCGCGGCGCGGCGGGGGCGCGGGCGCGGGCGCGGCGGGGGCGCGGCCAGTGCAGCAGCTCCTGGAGCTGTACCGCCGGGTACCGGGCGTGCGGACCATCCGGGCCGACAACATCCTCATCATCGAGTCGGTGCCCGGCTTCCCGCCCGCCGCTCCCGACCCCGCCACCACCGGCCTGGCTGCCCGCATCCGCGCCGCCGAGGTGCTCGTGTACGAAGCGCCGCCGTCGCCCGGCCGCGTCACCCGCCTGCTCCAGAAGTTCGACCCGCCGTCCGCCCCGCGCCGTCGCGGGAGCCCGGAGCGCAGTCGCCCCCTGCCGCCGCCGCCCCCCCAGCAGCCTGTCCTCGGCCCGGCCGCCCCGCGCGTGGGCGAGCGCGCCGCCTGCTTGGAGCCTGAGCGGCGCGGCACAGGGCCCGGCGCCCGGCGCAGCGACTTCCTGCAAAAGACCAGCAACAACTCGTTCACCGTCCACCCTCGGGGCCTGCACCGCGGGGCGGGCGCTCGCCCGCTCCCCAACGGGCCCGCGGCCCCGGAGTCCCCGGCCGGCGCTGCCAACGGCATCGGGGGCTCCGGCCTTGGGCCGGGCGAGTACAAGCCAAAGGTGGAGTCGGGGAAGCCTCCCACCCACCCGCCCCCCAGCCCCGGGACCCGCAGTGCCACTCCAGCCTCGCCCCGGGCCTTGCCCAGGCCCAGCCCTGCCAGTGCCACTCCCAGCCAGCGCCACTGGGTCTCCTCGGCCACCAGCGCCAACGACTCCTTCGAGATACGGCCGGCCTCCAAGCCAGATTTGGACACGATTCCCGCGGGGGACCTGCAGGCCCGGGCCCTGGCCAGTCTCCGTGTGAACTCCCGCAACTCCTTCGTGTTCATTCCCAAGCGCAAGGCCACCGGGGCCCCTCCGCCCCAAGGGAGGCAGCCTGTGAGGCTGCCAGAGGGAGAGGCTGGCTGGGCCTCCCAGCGCCCGCAGCGTGGAGCCCAGCTGGCGTCTGGCGGGGATGGTGCACCTGTCCCAGAGAGGAGCCCCTGGAGGGCCCAGGAGGGGGCCTGCCCCAGGCCAGCCACTGCCCCAGTGGACCAGGCTGTTAGGTGGCCTCGGCCATCCTCGCCGCCCCCATCCCTCCCGGCTGCCGCCGAAGCCGAGCCTTCCCAGCGCTTCGGGGTTTCCGGCTTGGCCAAGAACGGCGGGGAGCCCGGAAGGCCAGGGCTGCCCGTCACCTTCATCGATGAGGTGGACTCGGAGGATGAGGTCCCCCAAGAAGCCAAACTGCCCTGCTCGGGGGCCAGCGTGCCTCCCCAGCACCACCCATCAGAGCGCCTGCACCAGGGTGGCAACACCTTCACGGTGGTGCCCAAGAGGAAGCCAGGGGTCCTGCAGGCCAACGGGGAGCCTGGGCCCCTGGAGGCTGAGGAAGTGGAGGCGGACCGCCTGTCAGAGACCCCTGCTGTCCTGGGGACCGCGTTGAAGAAGCGCTACCCGACCGTGCACGAGATCGAGGTGATTGGCGGCTACCTGGCCCTGCAGAAGTCCTGTCTCACCAAGGCTGGCTCCTCGAGAAAGAAGGTGCGTGGGGGTCAGGGTCACCAGCCAGGAGGACACCTGGCCTGGGAGGGGGCTGCTTCCATGGAGACGAGAGGAGAGCTGGGGCGGGGGCGTCCCTGACCTGGGCCCCCGTAGAGCCCCAGTAAACCAGGGGCTGTGGGCACCGCTCGCTACTCGGCCTGGAAAGGCTGGTGTGGAGGGCCGGTCCAGCCAGCACCTGTGTTGGCTTTGAGGCTTTGCCTAAAACGGGCTGGGCAGGGCTGTCTCCCTGAGGTCGTTTGGAGACAAGCGTGAGCCTGTGGCTCCCCCTGGCCACCAGGTAACAGCGGGGTGGCCCTGGCATGACCTGGGCTGAGAGTGTCTGGAGCTCCTTGTGCGCCAGGCTTAGTTTGAAGCTGGGGTGTGATGCTGGGGAAAGATGAGGACACCCCACCTTGTTGGGGGGAGGGGCTGGGAGGGGAGCCTCATTCCCTAAGCCTTGCCCTGCCTGGTGGCCTGGAACCCTCTGGGCACAGGACTACGTTCCTCAGATTCTTCTGGTCACTCTATCGCCTGCATTGGCCGGAGGCAAATTCCAGGCCAGCTCCCGTGACCCTCTGGCAGGCAGCGGGCAGGTGCCCTTCCTGTGGAACGCTGGCCCAGTGATGGCTCCAGCGGGCCTCTCCCTGAGCTGCTGGGGTCTAGGGCCCGTGAGGCCACCTCTGCTCCAGCCTCAGGTTCCCGGACATGCCACCTCCTCCTCTGTTTGCTTCCTTTGGACTTCCTGCCTCGGCATGGCCTTGGCACCGTCTCTCCTCCTGGTGCCATTCTCCCCTCCCCTGGTGAGGGCATCTGCGTTCCTGCCAGCTCCCTCTGCTGGGTCAGGCACCCACGCCTGGCTCCCCAAGTGCCCCTGCCCGGCCTGGCCTGGCCTGGCCTTGTCTTTGGGGCCACAGGCCATGATCCGTCCCCCTCCTTCCTCTTCCCCTTCCCCTCCCTGCTCTTCTCCTTCCAGTTGCCTGGGATCCACCCAGTAGCCATGGCCATCGGCCCCACCCCAGACTTGCAGGCCCTAGTCTGGCCCTCCTTCTTGCTTTCTGACCCTTGACCTCCACTCCCCGTGAGGCCCGAGAACTGGAAGTGATAACACTCCCTGCTCTGTAGATGACAGTGAGGTCATGGAGCTCATGGGGTGGTCCCTGTCCCCAGAGCTGTGCGGAGCCTGGCTCCTTCCTGGGCCTGGGAGGCTGCAGCCTAGAGCCTGTTCAGCCCACCCCCAGCCGGTACAGAGCTGTGGGGTCAGTCATGGGTGGAGAAGGGCAAGGCCGGGGCCTAGGGCCAGCAGGGCAGGAAGAAGTGATCAGAGGAAGCAAATCTGGGCTCCGTGCCATCCCGAGGGGTCCTGGGTCCAGATGGATGATGCCTGGTGTGACCAAGTGGCCTGGTGGGGGCCCTGCCAGAGCAGTGCAACCTGCTGGCAGCAACTTCCTGCCTGGGGGGCACCAGCTGCCCTGCCCGGGAAGGGCCAGACAAATGGAGGGCGGGGTGGGGTGGGGTGGGGGTGGGGCTGCCCAGCCCTTTAGAGCACCCCATCAGCCTTGGGCTGCCCCCGTCTCTTCTGTGTGGCCCCTGGGAGCCCCTCCAGGCCCTGGGCCACTGGCCTTGTCCTCACCTCGACCCCTCCAGGCAGCCCGTGGTTTGATCACTGCCCTGCTCCCTCACCCCCTGCCCGGGACACAGGCCCGGAGGACCTTGGGGCGACCACGCGCACACTGACCCCCGAGTGGCTGCTGACCTGGGCAGTGGAGGGAGGTGGTGGTGCCTTTTCCAGGGCAGGTTCGGGGAGCCTGCCCCTGGCTGGCACCTCCCTGGAGGGTGCTGTGCCTTGGGTGGATTCCGAGGGCTCCAGCTCTGCCCTGGGTGGTGGGGTCCCCAGCCCGCCTGTGCACCCGGGAGGCCTGCCTGGCGGGCACACGCCCCCATTTAGTTATCTCTGCAGAATCACAGATGCTCTATCGCTCTGCTCTCCCCGGGGGACAAGGGGTGGCTGCTGCGCCCTTGATCCCTCACCCCTGCCCGGCCCCAGGCCACTGGGTGGGGCTGCCCTGAGCGCTCCACACCCGCCTCCCATGGGATCCCACTGGGCCTCCCCTTTGTGAGGGGCCGCAGGCCAGGCTCCTGCCTGTCTGGTGGCTCCTTTCCCTCCTCTTCGCTCTCTTCATCTCCGCACCTGCTGGTCCTCTGCCCTCACCTCATGCTGGTGACCACTGCCCCAACCCCCAACCCACTGGCATGGCCCGAGGTACCACGGCCACCACCTCCCTGCCGGGGTGGAGCCCGCACCTTCTTGCCATGTGGGGCTGGATACCAGGTGCCTGGCTTCTGCCCTATTCCCCCCCCCCCCCCCCCCAGCGTCCTGCAGGCGCCCCTAAGGTCGCCCTAGAACCCAGAGAGACCCCAGGGGCAGGTCTGGACCCTGCTCTGCTCAGCTCCCCCCCCCCGCCCCCGCCCTGCCTGCAGGGGTCTGCCCGGGGCGGGGGTCAGAGCTTGGGCTGGGTGGGGGATGGGGGCCAACAGGTGTGGAAAGTGAAGGTGGGGCCTCATCCCAGCTGGGGCTGGTGGAGCCCAGTCAGCCCAGAGGGGTGGCCTTGCATGGGTGGGCGGGGCCAGGGGCACAAAGGCCCAGTGACAGTGGCAGGGGGTGAGCCGGGAACAAAGTCCCCAGAGACAGGTGACTGGGTGTGTGCAAGTGCCAACCCCTCACTGCCCTCCTGCCTGCCTGGCGTCTGGGGCTGGCCCCCCAGTATGAGTCACGGGGCATCCTGTGACCTGCAGACAGGCACCCACAGAGCGGGGGCTGGTGAGGATCCTGGGGACTGGAGGGGCCTGTGAGCACTGCCCCGCCCGCCCCAACCCGGCCAAGGCTGTGCCAGGCTCAGGCCCCCACCCCCACCCCCCCCCACCCCCGCTAGGAGCCAGTCATGTGGACTAATGAGGGCACGCTAATCCGGCCTGGCCTGGCACTGGCTCTTCCTGTGTCTTCCGCAGGGGGGATGGGCTGGAGGACTCTGGGTCTAGAGACAGTGCCATGTTCCTGGGGTGACGGGGAGCCCTGGCCTAACAGCTCCATCCTGCCCGGGGCTCCTGGGGAACCTGTCTCGGAGGGCTAGCGGCTCCATCCCCAAGCCGACTGGCTGGAGGTGGACCTCTGTGGACTCTGCCGATGAGCCCTGTGCCAGGCCTTGACCTTGGCTCCCAGGGACAGCAGCAGCCGTCTCGCTCCTGGCTCTGCCCGCCCCTGCTCCATGCCTGTGGGTGGCTGGGGCGAGGGGCAGTGGGCCAGGCCTGGACTTGCCCAGCAGGTGTCCGTGTGAGCCGGGCTGAGGTGGGAGCCCAGAGCTGGGTGGGCAGGTGGGGTGCCAGCTGAGCAGGCTCCGAGGGAGGAGGGGGCGCCCTGGCAATGAACGCTGGTGGTCTTGCCTGTGTCCCGAGGCCCCTCCTGTCTGTCCTGCTGTCCCTGGGCCCCATGGCTCTGTGCTGGGGGCCAGCTCCGGCTCCGGCTCCTTCCAGGGGAGCAGGAGGAACCTGAGCTGGCTGCTGGTGTCCTGTGCCTGGGAGTTTAATATTTCGAGCTCCAGCAGGGCTGCTTCCATCTGCTGCGGGCGTGTGGCCGAGTATTCATTACCGCCGGGCGGCCCACCCTGCCCAGCAGGCCCGGGGGCTTTCAGCTCTGAGTTAATTCTAGAGTCTGAAGGGCAGGGAGGACGAGGGCGGGTGGGCAGCGGGGAGGACAGGATCACTGACCCTGCACTTGGTGCAGCCTTGACTGGCGCCTCCTCAGCCTGTAAAATGGGGGTGCCGGCACTTGGGGCTGCTTTCCTGTGCTGGCCTGTGGCAGCCACCTGGCTTTGCACCTTGTGTGGCCCTGGGGACCCAGCCTTGGGCGCGCCCGGCCCTTGCCCAGCAGTGGCAGTCCCTGCCGAGTTGGGTGGCAGCACCGTCCAGGTGCCCAGCAAGCTGGACGTGATGAGCCTGGCTCTGGAGAGAGGCCCCAGCCAGCAGCAGCAGCTTTCCTGGGAGCTGAGGAGGCGGGGCCCCAGTGCAGCCTGACCTGGGCTCTGCTCCTGTGCGGAGCCAGCAAGTGGGAGGAGGTGTGGCCAGCGCCCTGCTCCCCGAGGAGGTCCCTCTGGCCCCTTGAGCCGCCTCAGAGGCTTCCGGAGACCCTGAGGGTGCTGGCTGGGCCTGGTCCCTAGGGGGAGGGGTCACTTGGGGTGATGTGACCCAGGGCCTGGGGGCCTGCAGAGTTCAGGTGGAGGGTCTTCTCTGAGGAGAGGCAGTCCCCCCTCTGCCTCTGAAGGGCTGAGGGCATGTCCTGCCCAGCTCAGGTCTGACAGCCCCCACTGTGCCCTGGGGGCCACAGTGCCACTGGGTCCAGCGGGAGGGCCCTGGTGGCCGGGCAGCGTGGTGGCTGGCGCAGGCCCTGGCTCATGTGCCTTCTGCCCCCAGATGAAGATCTCCTTCAATGACAAGAGCCTGCACACCACGTTTGAGTACCCATCCGAGAGCTCCCTGGTGCAGGACGCCCAGGCGGAGGCCGAGGGCGAGGAGGCGGAGGAGGAGGACGAGGAGGAGGAGGAGGAGGGGGGCTCTGGCTTGAACGGGGCGGTGGAGAAGCCCTTTGCGCTCTTCCTGCCCCGAGCCACCTTCGTGAACAGCGTGGCGCCCGACAGCCCTCGCCTGCCAGACGGCAGCTCAGGTGAGTGCCCGCCTGTCCAGGTGGACAGCCCAGTCGGTAGCCTGGGCCACATGTCCACGCGTTCATGCGTCCACGTGTGCCCTTGGCCTGCAGGCCTGTCCAGCTACACTCCAAAGCACTCCATGGCGTTCAGCAAGTGGCAGGAGCAGCCCTTGGCACAGGCCCCGGGGAAGGTGGAGCCCTCACTGAAGGAGGTCATGGTGAGTGGGCAGGGAGGATGCCCGGCACCGGGTGGAGGCAGGTTCCCAAGGCCTGGGCACCCCTCGCTGACCGCCTTTTTGCCCCTCAGCTCACTCCCGCCAGCCACAATGACCTTTCGGACTTCCGCAGCGAGCCGGCCCTGTATTTCTGACGCCAGCCCCCCAGGAGGGCCAGGCTCCACCCCCATTCTGCATACCCCCTTCTGCCCTGCCAGCTCTGCTCCCCCGAAGCCCACCCCTGTCCTGGGGCCTCAGAATCATGCTGCTGCTCCAGGCTTGAGCCTGGGCCACCAGGGGCCACTCCTTCCCTGGGGGTCTCACTCTGCGGCCATGATTTGGGGGCAGGGTCCTGCTGGCAGCCATGCCCAGTGACTGTTGGGTGTGTCCAGGGCGAAGGACTGGCTCAGCTGCCTGTCCCCTGCAGGACTACAGGCCCCCTCAGCCCCCTCCCGTGTCTGAGCTCAGCCTCCTTTGTGATGAACGGAAGCCTGTTCTTACCTCCGATGGATTCAGTAAACAGCACTGGACCAGCCGCCTCCTCGCATGGTCCTTCGCCTAAGCAGGGTGCACAGGGCTCCAGTGAGGTGCTGGCAGCAGAGGAGCCCACATAAGGGTGTTATGGGGACCAGCTTGGACCTCTGTGCCTGGGGGGCAGGGAGACCTCCCCACACCTCACAGTGCTGCTTCTCACTCCCCACAGCCCGTTGCCCTCCCAGCCACCCCCTTGCCCAGGAAAGGGACCCTGTGCATGCCTCATCCTGGGGCAGCACCCCCCCCTACCCCCAGCACTGGCACAGTGGGCTGGGACTGCGCCCAGGGGCCTGGGCGGCATGCAGCAGGGTGGGTGCTGTGGATGTTGGGTATGAAGTGGTTTCTCTGAAGGGACCCAGGGCAGGGCAGGGGATGGAGCCTTGGAGCTCCCGGGGGATTCTGGGAGGTGAGGGAGACGCAGAGCTGCCTGCCCAGCTGTGTCCTGGGGCCCGGGCCCTCTCAGGCCACACCTGGACTGGGAGGTTGTTCCCAGGAGCCCAGGCTCGGGAGGGAGGAGTGTTTTCCTTGGAGGGGTAGGCCTGGTGTCTCTGGGCTCTCAACCTACCTGCCAACCTCCCCCTCCCCCGAAGCAGCTGCGGGACCTGACGGGCTGACAGATGGACCTAGAGGGCGAGAGCATGCCTGGTGGGTGGCAGGGAAGGTGAAGGCAGTGATGCCGTCAAGCTGAGCGGGATCTGGAGCCACGGAGCTGAGGCACGGCCCTTGCTGGGCGACTGGAATCCAGGACCTCTCCCTGGGTCAGGCCTTGTGTGGAGAGCGGGGGTGGCCGGGACCAGCACCAGCAGGCAGAGCCCTGAGGGAAGACAGGCTGCGTGCACTGGAGTCAGGTGAAGGGCTAGGACGGAGGAGAGGGTGGGGGTGGGTCACAGGAGATGCTCAGGGACACCCTCAGCTCCTGTCTCCCAGGGCAGAGGCTCTCCCCACCCCACCCCACCCCACCGAGGAGCCCCTCTCCTGACAGGACACAGGCAGCAGGGAGGCATGGCTCTTTATAAAGACAACCTTTATTAACAGTCACAGGCCCCTCGGGCAAGCTCTGAGGTGAAGGAGTCCCCTGCCTGTTGGCCTAGCCTGGGCGCCTGTTGGCCTAGCCTGGGCGCCTGCTGGCTGAGGAGCGTGAGGGGCTCCCGTGAGGCGGAGACTAGAAGCAGGGCTGTCCTGCAGTCCAGGGGGATATGGGGCTTCAGACGGGCCCCGAGCAGAGCTGACCCAGAGCCCACACCCCCACGGCCTGGGTGAGTGCATGGACAGGATCCCACCGGGGAGGCTGCACCCCGGGGCAGTGGAGGCGGGGCTCCACCGGAAGGCAGCCGCTGCCTTGTTCATGGCAGACAGACTCGCTGGGGATGGGCCTGTGGGGGAAGCAGGGGAGGCGCCCTGCCACCCGCAGCCGTCAGCTGTCCTTGCCCCCACTGCTCTTCTGCTCCGAGGCTGTGGCCTTGGTCAGGTTCCCCGCCTCCCTCTTCAGGACACTAAGCAGAGTCTGTGAGCTCTCCAGGATCTGGGGACAGACACACGATGGTCCTGTTGGGAGGTCCCACAGCCAAGTCCCCCCAGGGCCGGCCAAGGGCTGTGGGGCAGGAGCAGCCCAGAGGAAGCCCTGGAGGGAACAAGCAGAAGGGTGGGCAGCCCCTCCACCTCCCACCCCAGTCTAGCCCAAAGCCCCTTCCTCACACCCAGGAAAGCTCAGGCCCCTGCTGCCACTCCGCTGCTCAAGGACCGAGCACACGCTCAGAACGGAACCTGGGACACACCAGGCTCCACCATGGGCCTGGCCATGCCACAGTCCTGTCACTTCTGCTTGGGGTCGCCCAGACCGGAAACCCTGGGCACACAGGCCCCAGCCCACCTTGAGATAGGCGGCCTCCGTCTCCGCGATGGTCCGGTCAAACTCATTCCGAGAGGCGATCTTGCGCGCCAGGTTCTCATTGACTCTGGCCAGCTTCTCGGTCAGCTGCCTCACCTCATTCTGCAGCCGCTGCTTCTCCTCCTCCTCCTGCTGGATCTGCCGGCACAGCTCCTCCCGCTTCTGGCACAGCTCCTCGATGCCTGGGGCGCGAGGAGCAGGCTGTGGGCGCGGCAGGGGGAGCACATCCCACCCACTCTGGACCCCACCGCTTCGTAGGACACAAGGGCGGTGGGGGGCCCGGTGCGGCTGGGCCACCTGCCACGAGCCACGCCAGTGTCCTACCGCCCAGGGACTCGGGGTTCAAGAAGGCACCGCACGGACCACCGGGCACGAGGCCTGGAGGCAGGACGTGCTCGAGCCATTCGTTTGGGCTCACTCCGCAGATGCCCAGCGGCGCGCCATACCATGGCGGTGCGCGGACCAGGTCCCAACGGCCCCCGCGCCACCCGGGCCGGCCACCGCCGCACCGGCAGGACCACAAATTCGGCCGTGCGCTGCGGGCCGCTGCCGCCCGGGCCTGCGAGCCGGCCAGCCCGCGCCCTCCCGCCTGCCCCGGGGCGACGCGCGGCCGCTCACACTTGACCAGCTCGTTGTTGTAGTTCTGCAGCGCCGCGCCCTGCTGGGTCATGTCGCTGCCGCCGGCCGCCGGCCGCCACCCCAACCGCCGCGCCGCCTCGCGCCCACGCCTGCGCACCGCCCGGCGCCCGCCTGCTACGTCATCGCCGCGCGCCCCCATGTGCGTCATCGCCGCGCGCTCATGCGTCATCGCCGCGCGCGGCGCCGGGCCGCCCTGGGAGTCAGTGGGCGCAGATGGCGATGGCGGCGGCGGCGGCGGCGGAGGGGCTCCCCGGGCCGGCCCAGGAGCTGCGCGGGGCCTGGAACACCGTGAGCACCGGGCTGGTGCCGCCGGCCGCGCTGGGGCTGGTAAGGCCGCGCGGGTTCCCGGTCCCTGCGCGCTGCATTGGGCCTGCGCCCTCGGGCTGCTAGGGCAGCGGCCGTCGCCCGCCTCGGTCCTGGCTCCTTCCTCCACATTCCCGCCCGGTTCGGTTCCCCCAGCAGCCCTTGCCGCGGGCGAGGGGCAGCGGCGCTTCCGCAGCCTCTCCTCCGCCGTGTCCCTTCCCCACCTGCCCCCACCTGTCACCGCCCTCCCCACCTGCACGCTGTGTTCACTGTCACGTCCTCTGCCTTCCAGGCGTCCTCCCGGACCAGCGGCGCAGTCCCGCCGAAGGAGGAGGAGCTGCGGGCGGCGGTGGAGGTGCTGAGGGCCCACGGCCTGCACTCGGTCCTGGAGGAGTGGTTCATGGAGGTGCTGCAGAATGACCTGCAGGCCAGCATCGCCCTGGAGTTTTGGAACGCCGTCTCCCAGCGCGAGAGCTGCGCGGACGAGCCGCAGTGCCTCCTGCTGCTGCTGGACGCATTCGGGCTGCTGGAGAGCCGCCTGGACCCCTACCTGCGCAGCCTGGAGCTCCTGGAGAAGTGGACCCGCCTGGGCTTGCTGATGGGCACCGGCGCTCAGGGGCTGCGGGACAAGGTCCACACCACGCTGCGGGGCGTCCTGTTCTTCTCCACTCCCAGAACCTTCCAGGAGATGGTCCAGCGCCTCTATGGACGCTTCCTGAGAGTCTACATGCAGAGTAAGAGGAAAGGAGAAGGGGGCACGGACCCTGAACTGGAGGGGGACTTGGACAGCAGGTATGCCCGCCGCCGGTACTACCGGCTCCTGCAGAGCCCCCTGTGCGCCGGGTGCGGCAGTGACAAGCAGCAGTGCTGGTGCCGCCAGGCCCTGGAGCAGTTCCACCAGCTCAGCCAGGTCCTGTGAGTACTTGCGCCCTGTTTCTCCTGACTCCTGCTTGCTCCCCTGGGTCCCGCTGGCCTCTGCAGAGAGCTGGCGAGCTGGCCGGGGTCTGTGCCATCTGTCCTGATAGCCACGGCCACGGCTGAGGGAGGGCTGCCAGGATCCTCGTGCTGTGAATTTAACATCTTTTGCCCTGGACAAGGGCGTCTCTCTCGGTCATGCGCACTAGCCCGGCTTCCCGCTTTGCTTGATGGAGCCTGCAGGATTCCAGGTGCCCTGCGGAGCCCAGCTCTGCTGTTCGTAGGCTCCGGGGCAGGGAGGTGTGCATCCTGCCTGCGGTTGCCGGAGCTGGGCTTGCTGCTGTTTCTCTGTAGCACAAGTTGGAAGTTAGGCCGGCAGGCTGGCCGAGCAGGTGCCTCTCCAGGCCTTGGAGAAGGAAAGGACCTGGAGCCAGGTCTGCTGTGTGGCCTCCAGCCTCCGCGGCCACTCAGGACCATCTCGTCCCGTTGAATGAGGTGGCCGCAGGGTGGACGTTAGGCGGGGTCTTGTAGCGGGACCGAGGGAGTGCCCCGTGCCCTGAGGGATTCGTCCCAGGCGACGTTACACAGAAGCAGTCCTTCTCGTCTCTTCACGGGTCTCTTTGCCGTCACAGACCAGGCTTTGGGCTAAAGGCCACCAGCAGCGGCATCTGTCCGTGGCCATGGTGGCTGTTTCTGGGCGAAGAGGGTTTGACCCTGAGAGCCGCACGTGCTGTTGGCACGGGAGGGTCAGTGTCCCGGCCCAGGCAGCGAGGCCAGCTGGGAGGGTGGGGTGCCGGTGCTCTGTCCTCCCAGCATCCCCGGGCACAGTGGGGTCGTGCCCTACCAGGAGGGTCGTGGGGAGGCATGTGCTGGGGGGTGGGGGCATGTGTGTGTGCGTGTGCTCTGCGTGCTCCACAGGCAGGGCTCTCCCCAGGCACAGGCTCAGTCTGCTGGAGCGGGTCAGTGCCGAGGCCGTGACCGTCACGCTGCACCAGGTGACCCGGGAGAGGATGGAGGACCGCTGCCGGGGGGAGTACGAGCGCTCCTTCCTGCGCGAGTTCCACAAGGTGAGCCCCCCCCCCCCGGCAGGTCCCCTGGGGCAGGAGGAGGGGTTCCTGGCAAACCTGCCCCGCGGACCCGCTGCCGGAACGTGGGGCCTGATGGCCGGCCCCGCTGGAGCTGTCCTGGCGCCGGGTGGAGGCGTCCTCACGGGCTCCTTGGTGGCCGCCTGCTCGGCCGGTCGGAGCGAGTCGCCTGGCTGGAGGCAGTGCCCGGGTCTGGTGTGTCCCAGTGGGGGGCCTCAGGGCGCCCACACCGTTGGGGTATGGTCCTGGACTCTGCTCTGGGTTTCATGGAAGAGCTGGGACCAACCGTGAGGTCACCCAGCTGCTCCCACTTCCTAGTTGTCCTCCCCGCCGTGTCCTGGTGTCACTCCTGTGGGTGCCGATTAGCTGTGATGGGGTGGGCGAGGTTCGAAGCAGGTGTCCCTGCAGCAGTGGTCTGAGTGGGCGTGGCCTGGGGGCCTGGCTCGGGAAGCCGCGCAGTGTCAGGTGGCTTCCCGGGGCCGGGCGTCCGTGGGGATGAGGTGTGTGTCCTGGGTCGCGTGGCGGCATCTCTGGTTTGTGTACTGCTCATGCTCAGAAACGCTCACTACGCCTTGAGCAGCTGCACGTGGGGGCTGGCTGTGTGTGGTCCCCGGTGGGCCTGCGTCTGTCTTCTCAGGTGGGGGTGGGCCCCTGCTCTGCGCCCTCGTCCGGCCGCTGTTGCTTGTGGAAGGGGCAGGGGGTGCGTTGATGGTGGGCCTACGCCGCCCCCTGGAGCCATCCCCTCCCTGATCCCGATGTGCTTCTGGGCCCAGAGCGGGTGCCCTTGGGGGCGCTGCCCAGGCCCGGCCGACAGGGTGCTATTGGTGCAGCTGTCCGCCTCGGCTCCGGGTCCCCCCGGCCCACACGTGCTCTCCCAACAGTGGATCGAGAGGGTGGTCGGCTGGCTGGGCAAGGTGTTCCTGCAGGACGGCCCCGCCCGGCCCACGTCCCCTGAGGTCGGCCCCACGCTGCGCCGCTGGCGCTGCCACGCGCAGAGGTTCTTCTACCGCACCTACGCGGGCCTGCGCATCGAGGAGCTCTTCAGCATCATCCGAGGTCGGCCGCCACGCCCGCCCTCCCACTCCTGAGGCTCCTGAGGGTGGTGAGGGCACCCGGCTGCATCGTCCGGAGCAGAGCTGCCCCCGCGGCTCCCCACTCCGGGTGGACGCCCCAGCCAGTGTTGGGGAGAGGGGGAGGACGGTGCCTCTGGTGGCCACCCCTGCCCCCTTGGCCTCACAGCCCTGCTCCGGCCCAGCTCTCTGGTGCCCCGGCAGTCTGCCTCAGGGCAGCTGCAGTCAGACCTGTGGGCAGGGAAGGCGTAAGAGAAGCAGTGTCCAGTGGGTGTTCATCTAAGGCGTGGGTGTGGCTGCTCGCCTTCCAGGCCCTGCCGCCTGGTGTGTGTGTGTGTGGGTGCGAGGGCCGGCCTCTCCTGCAGACTTCCCGGACTCCCGGCCGGCCGTGGAGGACCTCAAGTACTGCCTGGAGAGGACTGACCAGCGGCAGCAGCTGCTCGTGTCCCTCAAGGCCGCCCTGGAGACGCGGCTTCTCCACCCAGGTTTGGGCCGGTCCCCACTGACCTCCGGGTCCAGGACCGGAGCTAAGAGTCCAGTCTCCCAGCCGCCTGCAGGGTCTGGGGGGAGGTGGGCAAGGAGCAGTTTTGGGGCACCCTTGGGGGTGTTGGCTTGCTGGTCGTGGGGGGGCTCATTCTGGGGAGTGCAGTCACCTGGCCCCTGGCCGGCCGGTGGCCGTCCCAGGGGCCGCCGTCACCGTCAGCCGCCTCTCCCGGCTGTAGGCGTCAACACGTGTGACATCATCACCCTCTACATCTCGGCCATCAAGGCGCTGCGCGTGCTGGACCCCTCCATGGTCATCCTGGAGGTGGCCTGCGAGCCCGTCCGCCGCTACCTGAGGTGAGCGCTGGGGCTCCCCCAGCTCCTCTCCTGTTGGCCAGCTCCCGGGGTCCCTGCTGCTCAGGGTCACCAGGCCCCGCCCCACCGGGTTCCAGCGCAGAGAGGCGCCTTCTCTGACCGGGCCCCAGGCTGACGGGCGGAGCTGGGCCACGGCGGGGGACAGACGCAGGAGGGGGGACAGACTGAGCGGGCTGGGCTGGGCCGCGGGGGCCTGCAGCTGCTCTGACTCGTGCCTGTGGCCTCGGCCAGGAAGCTGGCCCCGGTCTCCGGTCGTCCACTCCTGCTGCTCCCCCCGTCGTCGTTTACTTCACGTTGCCTTGTTTGTTTTCTGAGCAGAGGCCTGGTGCTTGTCTGTGACCCGCGGGCGGGACTGGCTGCGGGGCCGGGGCGGGGGCACCGTGGGGTCAGGTGAAGGTGTGAGGCTCCTGAGGGCCCGTGCGCACCCTGGCAGGACTCGGGAGGACACGGTGCGGCAGATCGTGGCCGGGCTGACGGGGGACTCGGATGGGACCGGGGACTTGGCCGTCGAGCTGTCCAAGACGGACCCGGCGAGCCTGGAGACTGGCCAGGACAGCGAGGACGACTCCGGGGAGCCCGAGGACTGGGTCCCCGACCCTGTGGACGCTGACCCAGGTCCGCGCCCAGCCCCACCAGCTCTGCGTGCGGGAGGGTCCGGCTGGGCAGCTGCTCTGGTTTCCGGGTGGTGGCCACGGGGCCCTGAGGCTTGCGGGGTCAGAGGTCAGTGGCCTCTCAGCCTGGCACCGTCCTGCCTCGCCGGCTCCGCGGTGGGCCTGCCGTCCCTGAGCTGCCGGCGGTGACGCTCCCGCGCCTGCAGGGAAGTCCAGCTCTAAGCGGCGCTCCTCGGACATCATCAGCCTGCTGGTCAGCATCTATGGCAGCAAGGACCTCTTCATCAACGAGTACCGCTCGCTGCTGGCCGACCGCCTGCTGCACCAGCTCAGCTTCAGCCCCGAGCGGTGAGGCGCCGGGCGCTGCGGGCCGGACCCCCGTGGGCCCCGCATGTGGCCGTCCGACCAGGGCCCCGGCCAGGGGCTGCCCCGGGAGGCCTGGGAGTGGCCCCGGCGGGGGGGGGGGGGGGTGTTGAGCGCCGCCCTGAGCTGCGTCCTCCTAGGGAGATCCGCAACGTGGAGCTGCTGAAGCTGCGGTTCGGTGAGGCCCCCATGCACTTCTGCGAGGTCATGCTGAAGGTGGGCGCCGTGCCCGCCCCTGCCCCCCCCTGCCCTCCCGTCCTGTGGTGAGACCCCTGCCCCCCCCCCGCCCTCCTGGCCTGTGGTGAGACCCCTGCCCCCCCAGGACATGGCCGACTCCCGCCGCATCAACGCCAACATCCGGGAGGAGGACGAGAAGCGGCCGCTGGAGGAGCAGCCGCCGTTCGGGGTCTACGCCGTCATCCTGTCCAGCGAGTTCTGGCCCCCCTTCAAGGACGAGAAGCTGGAGGTGCCCGAGGACATCCGGGAGGCCCTGGAGGTCTACTGCAGGAAGTACGAGAAGCTGAAGGTACTGCCCGCCGCCCCTCCGGCTGCGGGGAGGGACGTGGAGCGGCGCCGGCCCAGAGCGGCCGTCCCGGTGTCCACCACGGACGGGGCCTCCGAACAGCAGGGCTGTTGCCGGAGTTCTGGCCCCTGAGGGTCCAAACCCAGGGTCCACGAGGGGCCCTCCTGCCTCTCCCAGCTCCTGGCGCCCGGTGCGAGCGCCGCCCTCCAGCCCGTGCTGCCCCCCGAGGCTCCTTCCGGCCCGGGGCCCACATCGCCCTCCGGGGACACCAGTCACTGCTGAGCGTGACCCCTGATTGCGTCTCTAACGACCCCGTTTCCAAGGGTGTCGCCTCCTGAGGCATGGGGGTCAGGACGTCACATCTCAGGGACCCCAGTTCCGCCCCAAAGTGTCAACCTTTGGGCCCCTAAACGCGTGCCTCTCTCACATGCAGCACCCCAAAGCCTTATGTCCTCCAGCTCCCACTCGGATCTCTAAACCTCGTTAAACTCCAGCTCCGAGTCTCGCTCGTAACCGGAGCCAGGTGAAGCCGAGCCGGGGCGGTTCCTCCTCCGCAAGGAGCCCTGACCGGCAGGAGCGGCTGCCCCGCGCCCGGGAGGGCGGGCACCTGCCCTCGTTCCGACGGAGGAGCATGTCTGACGCCTGGCTCTGAGGCGCACGGCTAGTGGCGGGGGCCGTCCTCGGGTGGGCGGAGGGGCTGGCTCTGCCCGCCGAGCACTGGTCTGCTGTCCCCCCTTCAGTCCAGGCAGCCTTTCCCCAGGGAGCAAATTGTCAGGACCTGTGGGCTCCACACAGGGCGTCCACGCCAGAGGCGGCGCCCTCACGTCTGGCTGTCTGGCTGGTGGCTTCCAGCGGCACGGCCCAGCTCTGGCTCCCGCTCTGGCTGTCTGCAGCTCACAGGAGTGCCCTGCCCCGTGGCACCCAGTGCCAGCTTCCCCGCTTACACGAGAGGCCAGGCTGTACCTCCCGCCCTCGGCCTGGGAGTCGCATCTCAGCCTCCAAGCTCAGCACCTGCGGGTCTGCTCCCACCCAGTGCCACCAGCCAGGCCCTGTCACCTCTCCGTGCTCCACAGCGTGTCCGTCGTCCCCACAGGCTCACGGGCGGCCTTCGCTGTCCGTGTGCCCGGCACCCGTCCCTTCAGGCAGCCCGTGCAGCATGGAAGTCCATCGCTCCCCGCCCCTCCATGGCCACGCCCTGTGTCAGCATTTGTTAGAGCCGCACCGCTTCCTGGACCCTACCCTATCCCTGTGGCTGCCACAGCAAAGCCCCGGACCGGGGGCCACAGCAGGGGGTGGTCTGGAGGCCGGGTGACCCCGAGCGTCAGGGCCCTAGGAGTCGTGCTGGCCAGCCCCGGCGCTTCTTGGCTTGTGGCCACGTCCCCATCTTCACGTGGCTTTTCCCGTGTCCCTCTTGCGTGTCCTCCCTCGTACGAGGACGCTGGTCCTATCATGTGAGGGCCAGGAGGAGCTCGCCTTGGCCAATCGCGCGTGCGGTGGCCTGTGTCTGAGTTGGATCTTGGGGTGAAGCCACCCGAGACCAGGCTCGGCCTCCAGCAGCGTCCTTGGCGGGTGCTCACTTAGATGGGGGGACCCAGAGCCCTGCCTGCCTGGCAGGCTGCCTGGGGGCGGGCGCGGGTCAGGCCTCTGCAGCAGCGCTGGGCCAGGTGCTCACCCCGCCCTCCGCAGGCCATGCGCACCCTCAGCTGGAAGCACACCCTGGGCCTGGTGACCATGGACGTGGAGCTGGCCGACCGCACGCTGTCCGTGGCCGTGACCCCTGTGCAGGCCGTGGTCTTGCTGTACTTCCAGGACCAAGGTGAGCGGCCTCCCCTCAGGCCGGGGCCCTGCGGCTGTCGGGAGGGTGGACAGGGCTCGAGCAGTGCCTTTCCCACGGGCCTGGGGGCGACGGGCAGAGGAGGGGTCTGGCCCCACCCGCCCACCGTGCCTGGCCGCCCTCCCTCAGCCAGCTGGACCCTGGAGGCGCTGAGCAAGGCGGTGAAGATGCCAGTGGCGCTGCTGCGCAGGCGGATGGCGGTGTGGCTGCAGCAGGGCGTGCTGCGCGAGGAGCCCGCCGGCACCTTCTCGGTGGTGGAGGAGGAGCGGCCGCAGGACCGCGACAACATGGTGCTCATCGACAGCGACGACGAGAGCGACTCGGGCATGGCCTCGCAGGCCGACCAGAAGGAGGAGGAGCTGCTGGTGCGTGTCCGTGGGCTGAGCTGGGCTGGGCTAGGGGCGGCGGCCGAGGTGGTCTGGCTGACGCCGCGCTGCCCCCCAGCTCTTCTGGACGTACATCCAGGCCATGCTGACCAACCTGGAGAGCCTGTCGCTGGAGCGCATCTACAGCATGCTGCGCATGTTTGTGGTCACCGGCCCCGCGCTGGCCGAGGTCGACCTGCAGGAGCTGCAGGCCTTCCTGCAGAAGAAGGTGCGCGACCAACAGCTGGTCTTCGCCGCGGGCGTCTACCGCCTGCCCAGGAGCTGCAGCTGACGCCCCGGCCGCGGCCTCAGGGTGGACAGCGGCCCCCACGCCCCTGCTGGTCCCTCCCCCCACCCTGTGACCTGTCCCCTGGCCACACCCCGGCCCGGTCCCGAGTACAGAGTAAAGCAGCTGGTTCTTCATCCCTTCCCTGCACTGCTGCCTTTGTGGGCCCCTCGTGACCTTCTGGACGCTTCTCCGCTCCACTCGGCAGGCCCAGCTCCCGGGGTGGGGGAGGGAGGGAGCCCCAGGAGAGGCCAGGTGCACACCTGCATTTGGGCTCTGCCTGCAGGCGTTCTGGCCCGTGGCCACGCCTGCGGCCCTCAGCCAGGCGGAAGGAGCACGCCCAGCTCTGGCCCTCAGCCACCCGCCAGGCCTCCAGCTCCAGCCTCACTCCTCTGGCCTTGGGAAGGGGCCTGCAGTGCCTCCCTCTGCCCGGCCTGAGGGTCCAACCCCCGAGCACTGTGCCGGGTCCCAGGGCCACTGCGGGACTAGCGGACCATTGGGCGGGCAGGTGGCCGAGCATCCCTGCTGAGACGGGACCTTCCTCAGCCCCAGCGGGAGGGGCTGCCGGGGACATGCCCTCCAGGTGAGAGGGGCAGCCTCTGTCCCCTCCCACCCTCAAGGCCAGCGGCGCACCTGGGCCCAGCGCACAGTGCCACACACAGGAGCCCGGGTGCAGACAGGCCAGGCCCGGCCTCAGCTGCTCTGAGCACACAGCCTCCGGTGCCAAGACCTCAGGATCCGCTTGAGCCTGGCACTGCCCCACAGGCAACAAAGTCCCTTCAGAACAAGTGTGCCCACTGTGCCGGCCTGGAGCCGCTGCTGCCCAGACACCCATGGGTCCCACAGGCCCCTTCCCAGCGCCCTTCCCGCCTCTGCACATGCCGGCTGCACACAGGGCCCGGTGGCATTTCCGACTCCGACCCTCCTGAGAACTGCCTGCCACCAGGGCAGGGTGGGTTGGGCTCAGCTCTAGCCTTGGAAGCTGTCACACAGCAACCCTGCCCATGCGTGCGGAGCCGCTGAGCTGCGGTCAGCAGAGGGCTTCCCGCTCCGAGGCCCAGCGGCCCTGAGTCTCCCAACACGGCATCTGCTTGGCACTGAGCTGGGTGCCTTTGTCATCCCAACCAGGATGCAAACCTGCTGGACCAGCCTGGCCGGTGGCAGTGCCAGCCCCGGGCATGGGCCACCTGCACACCTGCCCTGTGTCTGTTGGTGAGTGCGGTGTGACCCTGTGTCGCAGGTCACAGAGTCGCTCAGCAGGTGTAGAGGTGTCAGGAGCTGCCAGGAGGTCCCCAAGGGCCCCACCAGCGGGGGAGCGCCTGTGTCGGGTCAGGAAGCTCCCGAATGACCGGGGGCCAGCTGGGACACAGCCGTGCCTCCCCCAGCCCAGGGCTCCGCTGTGGGGCGGGCACTTCCTCTTGCTGCCTGGGTGTTGGTGGAGGGGCCAGTGTAGGCCAGTGGGGAGGAGGCCAAGATGAACCCCGACTGTGCCAGCCTGCAGGCAAGTCCCCCGGGCAGTTCTTGCCTGGGCTGCAGGGGGCTGGCAGGGACCAGGCCCTCCGAGGGGTGGGCAGGCAGCCCCAAGGGTTTAAACCTGAGCCCAGGACACTGCCTGCAGCCTGCCTCTAGAGGAGGGTGGCCTGTGGGCAGTGCTTCCCACCTCTTCTGGGTGATTGGGGGCCCTCCAAACCTGGGCATCACTGGGGTATGGGCCGGACCCTTCCCCAACAGCCAGTGTGAGGGCAGTGGGCACAGGGCCACGTCCTGCAGGAGGGCTGTGGGAGCCATGGTGAGCTGCCCTGGTCTGCGGGCACCGGCTCCACTGCAGGGCCTGCCCTCCCCCTTTCCCATGCAGGGCTCTGGCCCCTCCCCATGCCCCCCGCAGCTGAGGTGGCCTCTGCCTCCAATCTGACCCGGACCCTGAGGGCTCCCAGGCCCATCCACCCTCCCTGCCCCAACCCCCAGGCCCAAGGGTAAGTGAGGCTGAGGCTGAGCCCTGCCCCCACCCTCCCTGCCTCAGGGCCCACTATGAGGTCAGCGCCTGCCCTGAGTTCCGTCCAGAGGTGTGTGGTCGGCTGGAGGCTGGACATGGCCTCCTGGCCGCAGCCCGCCGCCTGGCTGCTTGGTAGCCCCCTGGGCCTGACATGTTTGTCCCTTCTGATCCCGGCCGCAGGTGCCTGCTCCTGCCCCAGCGCCACCCCCGCCAGGGGCCCTCCCCGTCCAGCCGGCCCAGCCGGCCCATGTCCTAGTAGTGGGTGGCCACCGGAGTTGGGGGGGCCGGGGCCCTCAACGGGAGCTGACGACAGCCCTGCCGCCCGGCCCTGTCTCTGCAGCTGGAGACCACTGTGACTGCAGCCTGGGCCTCAGCCGGGAGGCCCTCATCGCGCTGCTGGTGGTGCTGGTGGGCATCGGTGCCAGCTGCTTCTTTGCCCTGGTCATCGTGGTGGTTGGCGTCCTCCGAGCCAAGGGGTGTGTGCGCCCCAGGGCGGGGTGGTGGGCCCTGCCTGCCCTGGGCCCTGGGTCCTGCCTGGAGAGGGGCCTCCTGCCCCCAGGATGGGATGGCACAGGGGTTGGGCCTGGCGTTCCCAGATGGGGCTGGCGGAGGCATGGGGGGCACCTGGGCTCCTGGAGTCCAGCCTGTTCCAGGATTCACACCGCCTTTGTCCCCCCAGTGAGACATGCGCCGGAGCCACGGAAAGCAGGTGAGTGATGCTGGGGGTAGCCCTGGGTGAGCGTGCCCCTGCCCCCTGCCCCCTGCCCCCTGCCCAGGGGGCACTGACAGGCCCGTTGCGCAGTTTGGTGCAGGAGGACCACCTGGACCTGCAGATGGTGCATGTGGAGTCCCACCTCATGGATTCCAACCTGGAGCCCCCCGCGGAGGACCAGGGCCAGGTCACCATTCCCATGGACACCTCCCTGGCCCTGGAGGAGCCTCTCTGCCCACCACTGCCCGAGTAGGCGGTGGCCGCGGGGGAGGGAAATGAAATCCTATTTACTGTTCTGCACTGTCTTCTTCACGCCCTGTGGGAGCGCCTGCGGGGGGGGGGGGGGTCTGTGCGCACCTCTGTCCCCTCCTCTGTGATGGGGGCGGGTCCACCCCTCCACCCTTGGGCCGGGAGCCACACCCTGGTCCTCTACTTCCCCCAGCGGAGCCTCAGCCCAACCCTGAAGCTGGCGGGCCCTGGGCCCCGCCCATCCCTCAGAAAACCCGGGGCGGGCCATTCTGGAGGGAGCGCAGTCAGCTATGCTAATTCGCGGTGTCCCTGCCTCACCCACACTGTCTCCTTGAAATTCCAGGAGAGTCCTTGGGGTGGGATGGGGTGGGGCAGGCCTGTCTTCCCAGCCTCAGGTGAGCAGCCTCCTTCCATTGCTGGGCCTGTCCCCTAGGATCCCCACCCCCAGCTCCCTCCGCCCCCTCATGTGCTCCTGCAATACCAGTCATGCACTTTGGGGAAGAAACAGCCCCCCTTGGGGGCGGGACTGTGTATCTGCACAAGGGTCGCTTCACTGAGCCCCGAACCGGGAGAGACCCGGGTGAGGAGCAGGGCGCACTCGGTCCCATGGGCATTCGGGGCGTCGCCTCCACGGTGGGTGTTGTGTGTGGGGTCCAGCTGCTCAGGCCTCGGAGGAGCTCGGGGTGTTGGGCGACTCAGGGGGCGGGGACACCTCGCCTGCGCCGCTTCTGGCTCGGGTCCAAGAGGAGCTGGCAGCTCCGGGACAGGTGGCCGGCAGCGCTGGGCCCTGGCCATGTGCCTAGCGCCCGCCCTAGGCCGGCCCGGCCCTGGGACAGGAACTGCCGGCGTTGGGGCGGGAGAGTCAATATTTGTGCCGCGCAGAAGGGACGGACGGGCTCCAGGAACACAGGAGCGGAGCGGCGCTCCCACCGCGGGTCCCACGGCTGCCCCCATGCCGAGTCCCTCCTTTTTCTCTTGGCCGCCGCTGTGGCTGCTGCTGCTGTCCCCGTGGCCAGTCCGGGCTCCAGCACCTGCAGCGGCCACCCCGACGGGGACCCAGATGGGAACCCCAGGCTCCCGAGCCTGCCCGGAGGCGTGCGCGTGCGCACCGAGCGGCCAGGTCAACTGCTCGGGGCGCGCGCTGTCCGAGGTGCCCGACGGCCTGAGCCCCCGCGCGCGCGACCTGCAGCTGGACCGCAACCGCGTGCACGCGCTGCCGCCCGGAGCCTTCGTGGGCGCGGGTGCGTTGCTGCGCCTGGACCTGCGCGAGAACGGGCTGCGCTGGGTGCACGCGCGCGCCTTCTGGGGCCTGGGCGCGCTGCAGCAGCTGGACCTCGGCGCCAACCAGCTGGAGGCGCTGGCGCCCGGCACCTTCACGGCGCTGCGCGCGCTGCGCAACCTCTCGCTGGCGGGCAACCGACTGACGCGCCTGGAGCCCGCGGCACTGGGCGCGCTCCCGCTGCTGCGCGCGCTCAGCCTGCGGGACAACGAGCTGTCCGCGCTCGCGCCCGGGCTGCTGGCGGGTCTGCCCGGCCTCCGCGCGCTGCGCCTGCGTGGCAACCCCTGGGCCTGCGGCTGCGCGCTGCGCCCGCTCTGCGCCTGGCTGCGCGGTCACCCGCGGCCCGCGCCAGGTGAGCCCGGCGGGCGCTGGCGGGACGGGGAGGCCGCCGCTGCTGCTCGGCCACTGCGTAACGCCGTGCCCGTGTCCCGCAGAGGCCGAGACGCTGCTCTGCGTGTCGCCGGGGCGCCTGACACTCAGCCCCTTGACTGCCTTCCCCGACGCCGCCTTCAGCCACTGCGCGCAGCCGCTCGCCCCGCGGGACCTGGTGGTGATCTACGTGCTCGGGCCCCTCTCCTTCCTCGCCAGCCTGGCCGCTTGCCTGGCGATGGGCTTGGTGGTCACTGCCTGCCACGCGCGCCGCCAACGCGCCGACGCCCGCGCCCCGCGGAGGAGACCTCAGAACCCCAGCCCGCGCGGGGCCCCGCCTGCGGACCCTGGGAGCCCCGCCGCCGCCGGGATCTGAGTGGGCGCGGCTGCCTTCAACCTTCCCCCACCCCTCGCCCTCCTCATGCTCCTTCCAGGCGTCAACAAGCAACACAGACCGAGCTGTTCGTACATTCTTTTAGGCATCACCACTGCACACACTGGTCGGGGGAGCGGTGCGCTGCGCTCCGGACTCTGGGGGAGGGTCAGCGCGCATCCGCGCACAGGCTGCGGGGGAAGGCACGCACGCACTGGGACACAGATGGCTGGGCCTGTACAAGGTGGCGGGCAGGGCTGAGGGCAGCCCCGAGCCAGCGATGGGAAGCCGTCCCGGGCTGCGTGCCGGAGGCGGCGAAGGGAGGCGCAGTCTGGAGGAGCAGGTCGGAGGCAGCGGGAACCCCAGGGGGCCCCTGGGAAGGGCTGCCAGCTGGGGAGTCAGGGTCTGCCGTCAGGGAAGGGCAGGGCCGATTGTCAAAAGGGGTCCAAGAGGAGAAGGGGGAGGTCAGAAGAGGAGAGGGTGCAGCCGAGGCTGCTAGGAGCCGCCAGGGGCCACAGGCCCCCACTGGGGCTCTGGGCGTGGCCGGGGAAGAAGGGGGCTCAGTCTCTGCCTGGGCCAGGTTCGCCCCTCTCCCTGCTCAGAGACCCCAGCCCTGACTCTGCCGGAGCACCCCGCGGCCCTGCCCAGCCAGCTCAGCTCTGGCGCGTCTGGGTCCAGCAGGGCTGCCTGCCAGGCAGCAGGGCAGACGAACGGGCAGGAGGCCCAGGGTGGGCAGTCTCGGGCGGGTGGGCTTCCCTCAGGCCTTCCCGAGCAGCAGGACCCATCAGTGTCCTTGGCCGGGCTAACTGGGCAGGTGGGCGCCTCCGGGGACCTCACACCACGGTGCTGACCGAGGGGTCTGAGAGGTTGAGCGGGCCCGTGATATCAGTGGGATGGCACTGCTGCAAAATAGAAATACACAGACAAGGCGGCCCGTTAGCCCGGCGCTCGGGGGCACGCGCGGGGCCTGGACGGGTGGACCAGCCGGCCGGCCGGCGGGCAGGCGGGCGCGGCCTGGGGGAGGTGGAGGGCGCTCCTCCCCCTGACCCCGTCGTGCTCCGGGACTCTGCGTGGGCCAGGCCGCTGTCCCGTCCATCTGTCTGTCTGTCTGCGGGGGAGGGGGGCAGAGGAGGGCGGGCAGGGCGTCTCAGCTCTCCCTATGACGGGCACACATCTGCAGCTGGCCCTCCTCCCTCTCAATAGCGCGTCGCGGCAGCACTGTGTCTTTTTGGTTTTGCAAAGCGCCGCGTCCACCCCCGGTGCTCTATAAATAAGAACCAACAATCAATACCCGCTGGCCCGCGGCCACCAGGGACCCCCGCCCTGAGCGCCCAGTGCCACCCTGGCCCGGACCGGCCACAGGACAGGGGCAGAGGATCTCAGCAGCCGGACCGACCCCCCCATCCCCACAGAGCCCCCCCCCAGGCCTCCCTCCCTCCCAGCAGGTGCCCAGCCCAAAGCCGAGTGGGAGCTGGGCTGCCCTCCCCCGCCCGGTCTCCCCAGTCACCCTTGCAGGGAAGGGCCAGGCCCCGAGGCCACAGGGGGCCGAGCTGGCCTGGGGGGTGGTCCCTGGTGCCCAGGGAGGCTCGGGGGAGGCCTCCGACGGGGTGTGTCCAGAAAGGCCCTGTGAGTCTCTGAGCTGCACCTGGACCAGGAAGGGGTGGGCCTGCCTGCTCTGGGGGCTCCAGAAGCAGCCTCGCCTGTGGGACTGTGTACTCCTTGCGGCTGCCTTCCCAAGGTGCTGTCTGGGGGGGACACCTGCACCCCTGGACTGCCACCCCCATCACTCTGTGGGCCTGTGCACCCTCTCCTCTCCCTGCCTGCCTGGTGATGCCCCTGGCTTGTGCCCTGCCCCCTTTCCCAGACCTGGGCAGCCCAGCCTGCGCTCCAGCCCCACCGACTCACTATGTACCCAGCAGCCCTGCACCCAGCCCCTGAGGAAGGGGGGCAGACGGGCCTCCTGGGGGGGGGCGGGGGCAGGGGAGCTTGGTGCCCTCTGGTGGCTTCACCTTGAATTCACATTGTGCCAAGCCCTGGCTGTGTCCTGGGGGCCTGCCCCTTGTCCTGTGCACGGGGCAGGGTGCCAACCCACTGCTACCTCGGAGCAAGCTCCTGTGGGCTCAGTCCCTGCACGGCCCCCTTCCCACCTGGGACCAGGGTGTGCCCAGCGAGACTGGGTCTGTTTGGGAAGCTTTTGGTCCAAAGGCACACAGATTTTGCGGGGACAAGATGCCCAAGGCAGGAGGGCAGGGATCCCTGGGCTCAGGCAGAAGGCCTGGCTCTGACGTGGCCTGTGGGTCAGGAGCTGAAGTGCTGGTCTCCTCCAGGGAGGCCTTCCCTTCCTGGCCCTCTGTCTGGGGGCCTCTGTGCCCCACGCTCTGGAGGCCCCCCCGCCCAGACCCTCTCAGGGCAGCCGGTGCGCCTCCTGCGGGGCCCCTGCTCCGCCTGGGGTGGGAGCTGCCCCCTCTGGTCCAAGCCACTACCTGCCTGAGGGTCCCCTGTGGCTGGGGGCCTGTGCCAACTCCAGGCCCCAACCGTCCACCCCGAGGGAGCCAGGCCCGGCCCCCAGCCCGGCCCACACAGAGACCACATGGAGGGGATGCAACAGGCATTGGCTCTGGTGAGACAGGTGAGACAGGTGTCTGGGTGGCAGGGCCGGCAGCCAGACAGATGGACGGATGGGACATCACAGCCACCCCTCCACGGAAGTCGAGGGCAGCGTGCCCCGGGAGAGACCGAGCAACTGGTGTGACAGTGAGGTGGTGCGGCCACCTGAGGTGTGAGGAGCCCGGGACCAGGCGGCTCTGGGCTCCCAGGGCCCCGGGCGCGGACCCGAGGCGATGAGGCCAACAACATGACACAGCTTCAAGATGGCGCGTGGCTCACGGCATGGGGGACTGACGCAGAGACACATGGGGACGAGGACCCGTGAGGGCCGGCGAGAGAGAGGCCCGAGAGGGGCCCAGAGATCAGAGAGAGAGAGACCTAGTGTGCTGAGTGAGTCGAGATGAGGGCAGAGGCCACAGCGGTTGGGATGGGGTGGGTGGGGTGGGATGAGAGGGAGGGGGAGGGCACGCCTGATGCACGGGACACAGACACGCAGGGCGAGAGAAGAGTCGGAGACGGGGACGGGCGCTCTTCCCCTTACCGTGTCTTTGGAGGACCTACGTCTCTTGAAGCTGGAAGCCAGGGTGGAGGTGATAGCCCTAAAAGTGGCTTTCTTTTTAGGGTCGGGCTCTGCTCTACCACTCTTTCTATCCTAAAATGAATATGTATAAGTGATTAGACAGCTAAGGGGGACGGCCACACCTGCCCTCGCCTGCTTCTTGGGGGCCGCTGGCCGGCCGCTCAGGCCCTGGCTCCTGCCTGCCTCCCTGCGCCGGGCCGATGGGCCCAGAGCCGGACCCGCGCGGGCGGCCTCAGCTCCTGCCCGGGTTGGGCCTGACCTTCCTGGTGCTGGGGCTAGACTTGGGGGGTCCCGTCTGGCTCTCTTCCTGGGAGGTCGCCTGGCTCCCTGGCTCTCAGGTGTCCCAGGAGGGGGGGGCCCTCGGGCTCTCCAGCCGTCCTGACCCTGAGGGGGCCCCCGCAAGATTCAGGAAGGGGCCGCGGGGCCAAAGGTGGGCGTCCGGATGAATCGGAGCGATAGACAGAGGCACTCCCGGGACCCTGGCCTCGGGTCTGATGGCCAGGCCGGCCCTGTGCCCGCCAGTAAGAGCAGCGACCGGGTCCTAAGAGCAAGAGGGGGCAGATGAGAGGTGGGGGGGCTCCAGCAGCCATCCCCCCCCAGGCCCTCCCTCTCTGCTCTGCAGCTTCACCCCAGGACACAGACTCTGGAGGGGCACCCAGAGAAAGAGAAGAGATGCACAGACTGACCTTGGGCCGTGGGCAGGAGCCACGGCCTCTGCCAGCCCCACTGCCTGCCCCGCCCCAGGTGGGCGTGGCTGCCCCTCATGCAGCCTGCTCCCTGCTGGCAGCCAATCCCCAGCGACGCGGCCTGGGCGACAGGCGGGGCCAGCTGGACCCCATGGAGCACAGGACATAGCAGGCAGCCAGGAAGGAGGCCCGGGCGCTGAGGAGGGGTGCGGGCGGCAAGGGTGGAGAGGCAGATGCGTCTTAGACTCACGTGCTACACCCAGGTGGGTCCCTGTCTTACCCTGCCTCAGTCTGCCTTCCTATGGAATGGGCGCCGGCGGGCGACTCTGGAGACAGAGAGGCAGGCAGAGGCTTGGAGCAGGGCACGTGGCCTCCCTCGGCCTGGCTTGGCAGTGGGCAGCCACCCGCAGGTGGCCCCCTACCGTCGCTGCCCCTGGCTGTGGCTCCTAGCTCCAGTCCTGCGCCCACGGCTCCGGGAGCCAGGGCCAGCGCTCCGGCCTGTGGGATGGAGGAGGGCTGGGGCCGGGCTGGGCCGTGGGCACCAGGCCTCAGGGGGTGGCCTGCCCTACCTGCAGGTTCTTTCTCCACACGTTCACCGCGGCGAAGGCCAGCTGCATCTGCTTCCGGCGGGCATCCTTGTGCCGCTTGTACGCGATTTCGATGAAGATCAGGAAGATCCCGGCCACGATGCCCCCGGCCACCAGCATGAAGACCCCTGCAGGCCAGGCCCTGCGCCTCAGTGTTGGCGGGCTGGGCTGCAGGCCCCCGGGGAGACCCCGGCCAGTGTCTTCAGGGGCGTTAAGGGGGAGCGGGGAGACCCACCTGCCATGTTCTCGAAGGTGAGAGTAGCAGGGGCATTGCTGCGCGAGTCACACTCCTGGTACCGCACCCACGTCTTGTCCAGGTCTTCCATGAAGCCGTTCTCGTGGGACCTGGTGGGCGGGGCAGCAGTGGGGTGGGGCCGGGGCGGGGCGAGTTGAGGCGGCGAGTTGAGGGCCGCCCCTGCTCCGGACCGGGATGGGGAGGCTCTCCGAGAGCCAGGCGGGGCGGCAGGCGAGGCCGACTCACTTGAGGATGGACAGGGACACGTTCTGCTTCCAGGGGCTGTCCTTGCGCATCCCGATGCCGAAGCCGGAGCGGAAGAACAGCTCACCCGTGGTCACCAGGTCGCACTTCTGCGAGGCCTCGAACTCCAGCACCGCCGAGTCCCAGATGAAGGCGTGCAGTTTGCTGCAGGCGGGGGCGGGGGTCAAGGGAGCCCCGCACAGCCGGGCTACCCTCGCCCCGCACGATCGCATGCTGTCCTGCCAGCCGGAGCCTCCTCTCTGCCTCCACCCCATGGTTCCCATCCAGCTGGGACCCTCGCTTTTCCTTTAAGGGCGGGTGCCTGCTTGTCCGGTCCGCCCCCCACTTTGTCCCGCAGGCCCCGCCCCCTCACTTGTCCCGCAGGCCCCGCCCCTCACTTGTCCCGCAGGCCCCGCCCCCTCACTTGTCCCGCAGGCCCCGCCCCCTCACTTGTCCCGCAGGCCCCGCCCCCTCACTTGTCCCGCAGGCCCCGCCCCCTCACTTGTCCCGCACGGCCTGGATGGCCTCGGCCGCGCTCTCGTAGTTGTGCTTCTCCATGTGCCGGTACATGGTGCTCAGCTCCACCTGCCGCCGGAAGTAGATGTCCACAGAGCTCTGCTTCACCGTCGCGTAGATGAACTTGTCCGAGGGGTTCCTCAGCTGCGGGGTCAGAGGCGGGCTCGCGGCTGCTCCCCAGCCCCACCGAGGAGACCCCCCCCCCCGCAGACCTCCCGCCTCCGCCCCCGGGAGGGCCAGGCCTCACCCGCGGGTCGTTGATGCCTGTGATGCGCTCCTCGGGCCGGTCCAGGACCAGGAAGGCCGCCAGGTTGGCGGTATAGGAGGCCACGATGATCATGGCGAAGCCGGCCCACACCATGCCCAGGATGCGCGCGGAGAAACTTCGGGGGGCGCCTGTGGACGGAGACCGTCAGCTACGCGCGGGGCGGGCGGGCGGCGGCGCAGGACCGGGCGGGCGGGGCGGGGCGGGGCGGAGCCTGACACAGCCTCACCTTCTCCGATGCCCGAGTTTAGCAGGACACCCCAGGAGAACCACATGGCGGAAGACAGGGTCAGCGCGTCCTCCTCCTCCTCCTCGCTGTTCACCTTGAACCGGCCGAAGGGACTGCGGGGCGCAGAGGGCGGGCGGGAGAGGGCGGGAGAGGCAGCCCCGCCCCGCCCTCGCCCGCTCCGCCCGCCCCGCAGGTGGAGGTGTCCGGCCCCCGGCCGCGCTCACCTGAAGCGGTCCAGCAGGTACAGCATGACGGCCACCACGTGCACCGACAGCCCCACCAGCAGCCACAGCGTGCTCTGGAAGGGCTGCATGAACGAGTCCAGCGTGCTCCGCGGGATCTCCTGCGGGCGGGTGCGCGTCAGCCTCGCCGGGGCCCTCCCAGGACCCTCCCTCCTGCCCGGGGCCCCTGCCTACCTTCTTGACCAGAATGGTCAGGCCCTGGTACTTGAAGGGCTTGGAGAACTCGATGTACTGTGCGCGCTCATTGTTGATGGTCAGTGGGGCCACGATCATGTCCGCCTGACCGCTGAGCAGCTCGCCCATCATGCCGTTCCACTCCTTCTTATTGCTGTTGTTCACCTGTGGGGGACACGGCCGGCCGGTGGGGGTGCGGACACCACCGGCCCCACTCCCGAGTCAGGCTCCCGCCCTAGTGCGCCTCAGGGGTCGCCCGCTCCAGACTCCGCCCATCTGAAGGCCCCCCCCTCGCTCAAGACTCCGCCCAACAGGGAGGTCCCGCCCACTCCAGACTCCGCCCAACAGGGAGGTCCCGCCCACTCCAGACTCCGCCAATCTGAAGGCCCCCCTCGCTCAAGACTCCGCCCAACAGGGAGGTCCCGCCCGCTCCAGACTCCGCCAATCTGAAGGCCCCCCCTCGCTCAACACTCCGCCCAACAGGGAGGTCCCGCCCACTCCAGACTCCGCCCAACAGGGAGGTCCCGCCCGCTCCAGACTCCGCCAATCTGAAGGCCCCCCTCGCTCAACACTCCGCCCAACAGGGAGGTCCCGCCCACTCCAGACCCCGCCCAACAGGAAGCTTCTGTCTACTCCTGACTCCGCCCAGACTAAAGGCCCCGCCCACTCACGACCCGACCGGTAGCAACCCCTTCCACCCGGAAGGTCCTGCGCGGGATCCCCGCGACCCCCGCGTACCCGCTCCTGCGTGCCGAACTTGCCGTCGGCCACCAGGTGCACCTCGTAGGTGAAGTTCATGGTCCGCGCCAGCTTGATGAGCAGGTCGATGCAGAAGCCGTAGCAGCACTGAGGCACCGTGTGACGCGCTGCGGGGAGGAAGGGGCGGTGACCGCCGGGCTCCGGTCCGAGCGGCCCGGCCCCTGTGCCCGCCCCGGCCCCCACTCACGGCTGCCCGGCGAGGTGTCGTTGGGCCCCGTGCAGATCACTTTCTTGACAGGGTCCCCGTTGACTGTGGACTCCTCCTTGCACGTGCCATCGCTCAGCGTGGGCTTGACATACACGAAGGGCTCCTGGTGGATTGTCACGATCTGGGGGGAGGCGGAGACCAGGTCTGGACCACTTGCCCTGGGCCGCGGGGGGGTGGGAGGGTGGGGAGTAGGGGGGCCGGGGGCGGTGCGGTCCGCTTCTCAGCGCCCAGACTCTCCTGGAGCCCCTCCAGATCCCACAGCCTGACGTTTGCCCTCCTGCTGCTCTCTGGGGCCTCGCCCTCCCCAGCCACCAGCACCGCCGTCAGCATCACCTCCCAGGAGGGGCCCGGACCCAGCACGCAGGGGGCACGTGGCCTCCTAAAACAGTGCCCTTCTCTTCGCCCCTTGCCCTTTGGTTCCTGGCTCACGCCTGACTCCCTCCATCAGCCCTGGAGTGGCCAGTCTGTCCCGGGCACCTTCTCTGCCGTCTCAGGGAGAAGGAGCTCCTGGTCCCAGCCCAGAGACTGCCCCGTGAGGACTGGGCCATGTCCCCTGACATCCCTCAGAGCCTGCCCCCGGTCCAGGGCCGCAGTTCCCTTGTCTGATTGCTCAGCCTCCCCAGCAACGGGTCCTTGTCTGGCCATCCATCCTTCCTTCCTGTGTCCCCTGTGACGCCACGCTCCCTCCCATGCCTGCCTCTTCCATCCGGGGCTCGCTGGGGCTCATGCCCGGCTCTCTCCTCCCCTTCCTTCAGGGGCTTGTAGGCTGGGGGTGGGGAGGACAGATCCAGGCAGAGGGGTGCCGGGGGGAAAGGGAGGCGATGTTGAAGCTGAGCTGTGGTGAGCAGGGATCCCTGCGGCGCCCTCTGCTGGCGACATGGAGGAGCCTGGGCCTGCAGCGGGGACAGGCCTCGCCTCAGGTCAAGGGCAGCATTCGGCTTTCCCCCTGGCGACTGGGAGTCCCTGAAGGAGCTTGGTGAGTTTTTAAACTTTCACCGTGTTTTTCTCTTAAACAACAAAACATGTTTGTGTTTTTTAAAAGCCAGTGGGGCCCTGGCTCGTGTGGCCCAGTTGGTCCCATGCCCCGAAATGCCGCCAATTCAATTCCGGGTGAAGGCACACCCAGGTTGGAGGTTCAATCCTGGGTCGGGGTGCACACAGGAGACAACTGATGGATGTTTCTCCCTCTCTCTCTCCCTTCCTGCCTCTCTAAAATGACCAAGAACATATTTAAAATAAGTAAGTGAAAGTCAGTGGGGAAAATAGTAAACAGTAAAAAGCTGGCAGCCCAGATGGGACCATCTGACCATCGGTATTTTCAGACTTTTCCACACGTGGTGCCTGCACCTCAGGGAAAGGCCACTGGGCCTCTTGAGGAGGGTGGTGACCCTCAGGCAGGTGCTGGTCAAGGGCTCTGGTGAGAGGACACAGGCAGGGTGGGACCAGGACACGGGCAGGGCCGAGAGGCGGGCCTGGGACACTGGGAGGAGGTGGCTGGTGATCTAAAACACTGGCCTGGCCCCAGCTGGTGTGGCTCGGAGGATATAGCGTCGGCCTGCTGCTGAAGGGTCCCGGGTTCGATTTCAGTCAAGGAAACAGGCCCGGGTTGCAGGCTGGATCCCCTGTAGGGGCGTGCAGGAGGCAGCCGATCCATGATTCTCTCTCATCATCCGTGTTTCTCTCTCTCTCCCTCTCCCTTCCTCTCTGAACTCAATAAAAACGTATTTTTAAAAGGGACACTAAGCCGAAACCAGTGTGGCTCAGTGGATAGAGCGTCGGCCTGCGGACTGAAGGGTCCCAGGTTCGATTCCGGTCAAGGGCATGCACCTTGCTTGCGGGCACATCCCCAGAAGGAAGTGTGCAGGAGGCAGCTGATCGACGTTTCTCTCTCATCGATGTTTCTAACTCTCTATCCCTCTCCCTTCCTCTCTGTAAAAAATCAATAAAATATATTAAAAATTAAAAAAGGGACACTGAGGGGGTAATGGGGGAAAAAGGACACATGGGTAATACCTTAATCAATAAAGAAATACAAAATAAAAAGGGACACTGGCTTGGTGTGGTCAGCAAGGGGAGGGGCCTCCAGGGGAGCCATCGCAGGAGGGAAGGGGCCCAGGAAGGAGCCCGAAGTCTCTGGGGAGTGTCAGGCCCAGGAAGAGCAGCTGTGAGGTTTGGGGCCGTGGGGAGGGAGCTGCCAGAGGCTCAGGGAGAGCCCAGGAGGGAGTGGCCCCCGCAGGGAATGCGGGAGGCCAGGGTGGAGAGGACAGTGTCATGGCAGGAAGCTGGGGTGCGGCTGGCTAGGGTCTCCCACAGGAGAGACAAGCAGTGTGGAGGGGGCAACTCTGGGACCAGAACTCGGATAGAGAGCTGAGGCTGCAGCCCACCCCTCTGCCCTGGGTCCCCAGCAGCTCGTCCTCAGAGAAGTCCTGCCCCGCACAGCGTCCCCGGACTTAAGTGGGGCTGGGTCAGCAGGGCCCTGGAGAGAGCCATGGGATGGGGCTGCAGCTGCCCCCTTCCCCCCCCCCCCCGCATCAGCCAGGTGAGTGCTGGCAGCCAGGTGCTGTCCAGTCCCTGCTTCCTTCGGGCACTTTCCTTGGCCGCACTGGGCCCTCCCCGGGGTCTGAGGGGTTGGAGGGAGTGTCCAGGGTGAGGGTGCTGGGCAGGGCAGGGCGGCGGGCCCCACCTTCAGCCTGGTGGACATCTGGTACCCTCGGGGTTTCTCTGTCTCTCCGCCCGGCCAGATGATCTTCCGGTCGTTGGGGATGACCTGGGGGTGGGAGTATGAGATGGAGGGTGGCCACGCAGGGGTCTTGGCCCCAGGACCCTAAGGCCCCAGCCCCCACCCCCTCATGACCCCCACCTACATGGGTGCCGTTGTAGATGCCCACTTGCACCAGCTTGCGGTTCTGCAGGTTCATGATGCTGTAGTTGGCGAACTTCCGGTCGCCGTCCTCATTGAACTCCACGCGGCCAGTCACCCCTTCCGCGTACTTGGAAGACATCAGCACTCTGGGGAGGCAGCGTGGGTCCCACATGACTTCTCAGGACCTCCGACCCCGGCCTCCCAGGGGCCTGACCCCGCCTCCCAAGCCTCCTGAACCTGGCCTTCGGTCCCAGTCCTGGCAGCCCCTGGAGCTGTGAATCTGGCGGGTGGGGCGCTGGTCTGTCTGCACCTGGTGGACGGCATTCCCACGGCCCGGCCGCAGAGCAGCTCCTGGAGCCAGCCCGGTACAGAGGGCTCTCTGGGGGCTGGGACATTCTATCCGCATAGAATGTCCTCGCTTTACTGCCCAGGAGGCAGACACGCCAGAAAGGACAGTGACCTGTTTGCCATGGGGAAGGCAGGGTGAGGTCCTGTCTGTCTGCGTGTGCACATCGCGCGTGTGCATGTGGCATACCCATTGGGACCACCTGTGTGCACACGTGATTCTTGGTTTGCAACCCCATGCACGTACATGTGGCATGTGTGTGTGCTTCATGACTCTCTGAGTCTGTGTACATGTGTACATATGCCCTACATTTGCAGCTGTGTATGTTCCTGCTGTGGACACGGTGGGCTGTGGCTCTGCATATGCAACTCAGTGCTTGCTATGCAGCTGGGGGTGGGACCTAGTGATGGGCTGGGCCTGCCCACCGGAGGGCTGCGAGTTAACGCCTGCCCCACGGTGGCTCTCTCCTTGGGTCCGTGGCCCACCTGGCTCTCTCTGTACAGGTTCGGGTGCCATCCCTGGATTCCTTGTCTGAACGCCTGGGTCCCTGGGAGCTCCCAGTACCCCCCCGCAGCAGGCTGTCAGCCACCTGGGGAGTGCGTGGGGTTTCAGGACTGGGTGCAGTGTTAAAAGTGGGGGCAGGAGCTGTGGAGGCAGCGGCAGGGCCTTGGTGTGTGTTGGAAACGGGAGGGGGATGATTATAAAACTGGAGCAGCGGGGGGAGGGGAGGAGTGGGGAGAGGAGGGACCTGGGGTAGGTGACTGTGTCTGTAGTTTGTGGGCAGCCGGCTGAGCTGGGCCAGCTGAAGAGCCGTTACTTCCACCTCCTAAGAGCCCTGTCCGTCTCAAGAGCGGCCCCGCCCACCTCTTGAGCTGGCCCGCCCACACTGAGAGGCCACGCCCACTCCTGGAGCGGCCCCGCCCACCTCTTGAAGACCTGACCCGCCCACACGGAGAGGCCCCGCCCGCTCTTAGAGCGGCCCCGCCCGCCTCTTGAAGAGCTGACCCACCGACACTGAGAGGCCCCGCCCACTCCTGGAGCGGCCCCGCCCATCTCTTGAAGACCTGACCCGCCCACACGGAGAGGCCCCGCCCACCTCTTGAAGACCTGACCCGCCCACACGGAGAGGCCCCGCCCACCTCTTGAAGAGCGGCCCGGTTTTCCAGATGTTGGTGTTGCCCACGCAGCCCCGCGGCGGGTCGGTGATGTTCTCCTTCTCCAGGAGCTCGTGCACAGCCTGGGCCACCACGCCCACCGCGTCGCTGATGTGGGCGGACTCGTTCTTGCCGTTGATGAGCTGCAGCCCGATGATGCCTGGGGCGAGCGCGGGCTTAGAGCCGTGGGGAACCCCGTGTGGGGAACCCCGCCCGCCGGGACCAGAGAGGCCCAGCACTCACCGTCCGGGGCGTAGCGCAGGGCGTTCCCGGAGATCTCGCGCTCCCCCACCAGCCACACGTACCCTGAGCCCGTCATGTTCAGCATCGCGGCGGCACGGTACACGGTGGCAGCGTCGTCCTCGCTGTGGGGCAGAGGGGGGTGACGGGCCGGGACTCCCGCCCTCCCCTACCGGAGGCTGGCGGGCGGGTACTCTCGATTCCTAGGTCCTCCTCCTGTCCCTGCCTCTTCGCCAGCCCCTCCCCTGGAGGGGGGCCTGGAAGCACCGCAGGGTGATGGGGCCAGCCCTGCCCCCAGCCCATATTTGGGCCGGGGGGACCCCACAGAGGTGAGGCAGGGTGCGGCCCAGACCCTGGAGCTTCCCAGGCCTCTCTTGCCGGCCCCCTGCCCTTGCCCAGCAGGTAGCCGGGGATGGCCATGGATCATTTTCTATTGATCACTCTGTTCTGAGTGCTGCATAGGGGGCAGGCGTTGGTACTACCCCTGTGTCAGGAGGGGAAACAGGGGCAGCCAGGTCACGTGAGTGGTGATGAGGGGCTGAGTCAGGCCTGGGCCTGAGCCGTTCACTCGGGTGCCCCTGCTCCTGTGAGCTCCTGAACCAGCCACACGACCTCTGGCTCCCAGGGCCGCACTGGAGTGAGGGGCTGGGGGCTCCCCAGGTCGGTCGGGTGCTGGTGGGACCCAGTGCCTGGGAACTGCCCTGAGCATCGCAGCCGAAGCCACAGCGAGCAGGAGGGCTGCTGCTCTCCCTCCCGGCGTCTGTGCAAGCAGCCGCGCCCTGCCTGCCACCTGGGGCCGGGACCACTGGCCGGACAGAGCACAGGCCACGCCTGCTCCCACACGTGCTTCTGAGGCCTCAGAGCGCCCTCATCCCCATGGACCAGGGCTTGAGCCGTCTGACCAGGACAAGGACCCTGGGCTGGTGGGGCTGCGGGGCCACCGGGAGTCCTGCCAGGCTGGGCCTGGCCCCACATGGCCCTGACCCGTGCAGGCGCTGTGCTCCCCGCGCATGGGCAGCGGGTGCAAAGGGGATGGACAGGTGCCCGAGGGCTGAGCTGTGGTCACAGTGGCTGACCCTGGGAACCAAGGTGGCCCTGAGCTGCCTAAGGGGTCTGCCCCGAATGTTCTCAAGGATTAGCCGGTGGAGACATAAAGCCCTCACTCTAAATGGCGATGGTAGCGCCAGATGTGAGCAACACGAGCAGGGCAGCGGCACACTGGTGGCCTAAACAATTGTTTTGCCCCGATCACTGGCAAATCCAAACTGTGCGTGTCGGGGCGCAGCGTGCCCACCAAGCCTGGCAGAGCCAGCGACGTGGTCAGGTGGAATGACACACCTAAGCTGGTATCGTGTACGTGGGTGCATCAGTAAACCAGCCGCAGACAGAAGCCTGGCCACGCCATCGGACTGGCTCGTGGAGCTAGCTGCCTGCAGCAAAAATCCCAGGAAGAGAAAAAGTAGATGTTTGGAAATGAATTCTCTGCACTTGGCAGAAAATTGGTAAATAATAATAATAATAATAATAAGATTGGCTTGACGGGGTTTCTCTACAAAATGCATGAAGCAGGAGCCACAATGCATCAGGTCGGGGTACCAGAGTCAAGGAGGCCGGTGCTGGCACTCCCAGGGGACAGTTGAGGACAGCCTTGCCGCAGGGCTTCTGGGGCTGAGGGCGCTGGGCTGGGCTGCCCTCTGCTCTGAGGAGGCCAGCGTGTGAGGGGAGGGAGCCCGCCAGCCCAGAGGCCTCGCATGGGGGGATTCAGGAGGGTGCTGGTGGGTGGTGGTTGCTGTGAGTGCTGAGCCGTGGTGGGCGGTGTACCTACCTGTGCGGGATGTATGCATATAGGTAGCACATGTGGTAGGGTGTGTGTGATTATGCACACAGCATGCACACACATGTGTGCTGTGTGTTACAACGGAGTACATGCATGTACTTGCAAATAGGTGTGTACACGACTGTGTGTATGTATTCATTTGTGTGTGTGATGTGCCTGCTTATGCACACATGCAATATCTTGTGTGCACATGTGTATGGTGTCTATATGGTGCCTGTGTGTGAGCATGTGCACACATTATATATCATGTGTATATTGTACATACACATGTCTATAGGTGTGTGCGTGCGCATGTATACACTATGTGCATGCTGTGCATTCATGTGTGTGTGCATGTGTTTGGTGTGTATTGTGTATGGTGTGCATGTGGTGTCTGCATGTGCGTGGTGCGTGAGAAAACATGTGGCATGCATGTGTGTGGCAATGGTGTGGATGTACTGTGCACATGTGCACACATACATGTGTGGCGTGTGCACATGGGTGTGCATGTGTGGTGTGCATATAGTGTGTGTACATGTAGTGTATAGGGTGTGTGCTTGTATGCGTGTGGTGTGTACATGGTTCCTGTGAGTGTCTCTGTCTGCTGTGACCATGTCCCCTTCTCTGGGCTGACCTTTACCTTCCTTTGGAGCCACATCTGGCAAACCGGTCCTTGACCTGGGGCTAGTGACACGGACACGACCCTCCCAGGCGTGCCTGGGCCTTCCCCTCCCATGCCCGCAGCGCGTGGTGCAGGTCCCAGGGAGCGGAGGGAAACAGTGGAGACGTGCCCCACCTCTCCCCGCCGGGACCTGCGGTGGTGGGGTCCCAGACTGGCTTTACGTGCGGCTCTCTGGCTCGTGTCCTGGTGCCACGCCGATTACAGTGTGTGGATGGGCAGGCCTAGGTTGGCGCGACCTTGGCCTTTGCACACGTGCACCACAGTTGAACAGCTGTGTTTGGGGTCACGGCTTCCTTGATGTGCTCTGTCCTGGATGAAGGGCCTGATCTGGTCTCCTGTCCACTGGCCTGTCTGCCCATTGGTGCACCCACCGGCCACCCTCCACCACCACAGCCTCCCAGTCTGCCTCCAGCCCTATGACCAGTGAGAGTGTAACGAATAGGGAGATAAAGGAGGGGGTCTAGGCGGGGTTTACTCTGGCCATGACTTTCCCTGGGCGGGGCTTGTCCTGGGCGGAGCTTTCACTGGGCGGGGCTTGTTCTGGGCAGGGTTTACTCTGGGCATGACTTTCCCTGGGTGGGGCTTGTCCTGGGCGGGGCTTGTTCTGGGCAGGGTTTACTCTGGGCATGACTTTCCCTGGGTGGGGCTTGTCCTGGGCGGGGCTTTCTCTGGGCGGGGTTTACTCTGGGTATGACTTTCCCTGGGCGGGGCTTGTCCTGGGTGGGGCTGTCCTGGGCGGAGCTTTCTCTGGGCGGGTTTACTCTGGGCATGACTTTCCCTGGGCGGGGCTTGTCCTGGGCGGGGCTTGTCCTGGGCGGGGCTTGTCCTGGGCAGGGCTTGTCCTGGGCGGAGCTTTCTCTGGGCGGGGTTTACTCTGGGCATGACTTCCCCTGGGTGGGGCTTGTCCTGGGCGGGGCTTGCCTGGGCGGGGCTTCCCCGGGTAGCGCTAGGTCCAGGCTGGGCTTGCTCTAGGTGGGGTTTTTCTCAGGGAGGGGGTGTGCCCTCTTGACTTTGCCTGGGCGCATCTTTAACCCTTCTCTGAAGCCCTCCCCAGGGGCCTAGAGTTGGATGGTCAGCGTGGGCAAGTCCCTTGTGATTCTGAGACCCATGTTTGCCGCTGTAAGGGCACCCGGGTCCGTGCCCGAGGTTTGCTGACGGAACGTGCAAACAGTCTCTGCCTGGGACTCAGTGTGCTGCCGCCCGCCCACTCGCCTGCAGGGCGGCAGCCTTGGGGCGTCCTCTGGGCCGGGTAGTCCTGCTGTTTCTCTGCCCTCAACTGGAGCCCAGTGGGGCTTCCGCGTGGGGTAGGCAGCGGTGGGCCCACCGCACGCTCCTGGCTGGCCTCTTCCGGGCGCTAGTCTGGGGGCCTGGACCTTCCCTTCCCAGGAGGCCCAGCCACTGGCAAATGGCGATTTTTACAGTCGCTGGTCCCTGAGGGGGAGGGGTGGGGCCGGGCCCTGCCAAGGACAGCCTGGGTCCCTAAGTGTTCCCCTCCCCTGCCGCCTCCTCCCACCGCTCCAGGCCCGTCCCTGCCGCAGCCTTCCCGCCGGACACGCCGTCCTCAGGACCCCTCCCTGCGTCCAGTCCCAGCGTGCAGGGTTACCCCACCTGCCTTCCTAAGGACAGGAAGTTGTCCAGACCCAACCCAAGCCCAGCACAGGGCAAGGGGCGTGGTGACGGTGGCAGGGAAAAGCCAGGGAAGGTGGGCAGAGAGGCGTCCCGCCTGCCAGGTTGCCAGGCCACCAGGTCCCCAGGTCCCCGTGGAGGGCTCTCTGTGGCAAGGGCAAGTGGGACGCTGAAGAGCAATGGTGCCCTCAGCCCTGGCCCAGGTGGTGGGCTCCTGGCCCATGGGGGTGCAGCCTCACCTGGCAGAGAGGATGATGACCCGGGCCTCCAGCTCCCGTGCCTCCATCAGCAGGGCCGTCACGTTCTTGGTCCCCGGGTCAAACTGCAGCACCTTCTCCGCCTGTGGTGTGAGCAGGAGCGTTAGCGGGTGGCCGGGCCGGGGACATAGCGCCTCAGGGGCGAGAGGTGGGCCGCAGCCACTAGGAGTCCCGAGGCAGCGCTGCTACGGCTGCCTGGGCCTGCACCTGCCACCTTCCCTGTCCACTGGCCTTCCTGGCACCTGGCCTATCCTGACCTCGCTCGTCCTTCCTGCGCCTGCTCGCTGGCCTGCGCTGCGCCTGCTCTCGGACCTCTCTCTCCACCTGTCACTGTGGTCCTCTGTGCGCTGAGCATGCAACCGATGGGCCGAGACGCAGAGAGCGTGCAGCGGACTGAGACTGGACGAGGTTTGGAATGCAACTGGGAGCAGAGATGGGGCGGACTGTGCCCAAACCACGGGAGATCCTCTCAGGCCCGACTCCGCAGGCCCCTGCAGAGCAGCCCGGACCCCATCAGGCAGGCGGGCGGCTGGACGGGTGGGCTCCTTCCTGGGTTCCGCGAGGAAACCCGGGGGTCCCAGAGATTCGCATGCACTTCCCGAGGGCGGCTCCTCCTGCGGCGTGCCTGCTCTCCCGCAGGCCCCGGCCACGTGACGGACCGGCCGGGGGGACCCACGCGGCCGCTCCTGCCCGCTCCTGCCTGTGGCTGCCTGCTCCTGACCTCGCTCTCCTCACTGCTCGGCCTGCGCTCGCCTGGGCCTGGGCCGGAGGACGGCCTCGTGGCCAGGCGCCGGGCCAAGCCCCTGCGGTGGGTGGCGTGCAGTCCATGCATATATACCTTGGGTCCGCGCTTGTTGTCATAGGACAGTTGGTCGAGGTTGTCATAGTTCCTTTTTTTACTCTGATGAATAATGTGCACAGAGAAAATATGCAGACACAGAAGAAGATTATAAACGGTTGAAAATGACGGCGCTAAAGCAATCACACCACCTCCTCGGCACGTCTGCAGATGGCACGTACCTGGAGCTCGCAAACACCTGGGCCCGGGGCGGGGCGGGGCCGGGGCGGTGCTGGGGGCGGGGCCTAGGGGCCACCGAGCTGTCTCTGTCACACTTGGGAGAAAGGCGCCCCTGTTCCCGCCCATGCCACACGGGTCCCTTTGGGGCCCCCCTGCCACCCCACCCGCCATGCACCTGCTGGGCCCCATGTCAGTCCTGAAGGGGGGTGAGCAGCCTCTCCCGGGCCCTGCCCTGACACCCCGCCACCCCGCACCCGCCCGGGGCCTTGCTAAGGGGTCCGTGTTCTGTCCTCGCTGACGGGGGTGCACACACCCATTGCCCTCTGGAGAGCGAGAGGGGTTTGTGTGCACACGTGTGCCCAGGGGTGGCAAGCACGTGCCTGGGAGCGTTAGCCTCCGTAAGCCAGAGGGCGGGTGTGAGGGCCAGTGTGTGTGTGTGTGTGTGTGTGTGTGTGTGTATGTACTTGGGCACATGTGTGTGAGCTGGTGAGTGAGTGTGTCCATGGGCCACACGCCTGTGCCCGTGCCCGGTGGCCTGAAGGAAGGGTTTGGGGGAGGTGTGGAGTGACCGGGAGGGTATGCACGCATGGCTGGTGTGGGGTGTGTCTGGTGCGTGTGAATGTGCACTGGGCATGTGAGTGTGTGTGGCCCGGGGTGGATTCGCTAGGAGTACCTGCCTGCCCGGTGTGGGGGTGCTGTCTGGGGGGTTCCCCAAGGCGCTGGCAGCCAGCCCTCCCTCCCAGCCTCAGCCGATCCCCACAATAGGAACCCCCAGGCCCTCTGGGTCTGCTCTCAGGCTTCACCCCCCAACCAGCACCCACTATTCCTTCGGGGTCTATGGCGTCCGGGGCCCGGGGTTGACACTAAACCTGCTGACACCCAGAGAACATGCTCCCCCCCGGCCTGCCTCCCACCCCTGGCCTGCCTCCCCCCTCTCTGCCTCCCCCCCTCTCTGCCTCCCCCCCTCTCTGCCTCCCCCCCTCTCTGCCCAGTTTGGCCTCCACCCCCCGGGGCGGGGCCCAGCGCTGAGGGCCAGGCTCTGGGCTGGGACAGCCTCTCCCTGGGCCTCTGGTAAGCATCAGCTGGCAGTGGGCGGGCAGTGAAGAGGGGGGGGTCACCTGGACCCCCAGAGATTGCCGTTCTTGTCTCTCGGCAGCCCTACAGCGGGGGCATGGGGCTGGGAGGGCTCAGTGTATCCCAGAAGCAGGTGTCACATGGTCTCCAGGCGGAGCCAGCCCTGTGGTGGGAGGTGAGACGAGGGGGCTGGGGCCTGATGGGGGCAGAATCCAGGTGGGGGTGGGGTGGCTCATGCCCGGGTCAGGGGTCAGGGCAGGGTGATGGGCGCTGTGAGGTGGAGGCTGTGCGACTGGAGGGAGGGGCCGTTGAATGGGAGGCTGTCTGGGAGGGGCATGGCGCCCCAAGTTCTGAGAGTGGCTGGGGGGGGGGGGGAACGGCCGGGGCGGGAAGGAGGGTCAAGCCGGCGGGACGCGGGCCCGAGGGCGGGCGGGCGGGGTGTTTGCGGAGCTCCAGGTGGCCCTGCCTCGCCCGCAGGGACGGACACAAAGGAGATTTGGACTAAATGGCAAAAGCGAGTGAAATGAGCCGAGGACAGGCCGGGGCGGGCGCCGGACGAGGTGCGCTGGCCATGCAGGATGGAGAGAGAGGCGGCCGGCGGCCGCCCGCGCCCACCTTGGACTCGCGCTCCTCCAGCAGCGTCTCCAGCCGCTTCTGCGCCGCGCGGCCCTCGTGGTCGTCGCTGACCAGCAGGATGACGTGGTTCCAGCCGTAGACGCGCATCATCTCGAACCAGACGCTGGACTGGTGGGAGTAGGGCGGCACGGTGCGCAGGAAGCTCAGGTGGATGCTCTGCGGGGCAGTGGGCGGGCGGGCAGCTGAGGGCGCCGGGCTCCCCCTGCTCCTCCCTCCTCCCGCACACAGCACCCTGTGGAGCCGGCAGGTGTGTGTGGGATGAGCCCCCCACCTCCCCACAGCCAACCAGCTGCTACTGCGGCACAGCCTGGGCTCAGAAAGTGCGCCCCAAGCCTGACTCCGGCCGGCGTGGCTCGGCGGTTGAGCGTCGACCTATGAACCAGGAGGTCAGGGTTCGATTCCCGGTCAGGGCACAGGCCCAGGTTGCGGGTTTGATCCCCAGTGGGGGGCGTGCAGGAGGCAGCTGATCCATGAGTCTCTCTCATTGTTGATGTTTCTCTCTCTCTCTCCCGCTCCCTTCCTCTCTGACATCAATAATATCCTATATAACAAAAGGCTAATATGGAAATCAACCAAACAGCAGAACGACCAGTCGCTAAGATGCGCACTGACCACCAGGGGGCAGACGCTCAACGCAGGAGCTGCCCCCTGGTGGTCAGTGTGCTCCCACAGGGGGAGCTCTGCTCAGCCAGAAGCCCGGCTCGTGGCTGCCTCCCCCTCCTCTGCAGCAGTTGGACATCCCCCAAGGGCTCCTGGACTGTGAGAGGGTGCAGGCTGGGCCGAGGGCCCCACCGCAGTGCACAAGTTTCATGTGCTGGGCCTCTAGCATCTACACTAATAAAAGAGAAATATGCAAATTGACCATACCTCTGCAACACCCACCAGCCAATCAGGAGTGAGTATGCAAATTAACCCAACAAAGTTGGTGGGTTAATTTGCATACGCAGGTGTAAAGCGGCCGGGTGGGGCGGGATGCCTGCTATGAGGGGGAGGGTGGGGGGCGGAGGGAGCCACAGGAGCGGCACTCTGGCTGGGAGTGAAGACTTGCAAAGGCTCCGGGACGGCAGCTGGGAGCGAAGCCAGGAGAAGGAAGGCCTATTCCTGCATGAATCTTCATGCAACAGGCCTCTAATAAATATATATATATAGTGCTCCCTGACATTGGGCCTCTCGACGGTCCCCACTGGGCTTCCCCCAGGTCCTTCCCAACATCAGGTGGCGGGGATATGTCAGGGAGCCTGTGCCTGCTGGCCCTGCCCTTGGGCTCAGGATCTCCAGGGAGGGAAGGGGGAAGGGGCTCCACCTTCCCAGCCAGTCCCCGGTCTGTCCAGGCAGCACTGGCAGCCCCATTGGTGTCTCTGCAACCCCCGATCTTGTGTTCCTGAGATCTCCAGATTGTTTTCCACCTGCTCCCCTTGTGGCCTGGGGCAGTGCCTTGGAGCCCCAGTGCAGGAGCCCCTTCAGCCCTGGCTGGTCTTCCCAGTGGTTAGAGCATTGCCCCACAGACCAAGAGGTCCTGGGTTTGATTCCCGGTCAGGGTACATGCCCTGGTTGTGGGCTCATCCTCAGTGCAGGAAGCAGCTGATCCCTGATCCTCTCTCATCATGGATGTCTCTCTCTCTCTCTCTCCCTCTCCCTTCCTTTCTGAAATCAATAAAAATATACTTTAAAAAACAAGAATGGACCTTTGGCCCTCACTGGTTTGGCCAACTGGTTAGAGCTTGGCCCACGGATCAAAGGGCCTTGGGTTCAATGATCAGTCAAGGGCACGTACCTCATTGCAGGGTCCCGGCCCCGGTAGAGAGGGGTGCAGGAGGCAAACCAGCAGCGTGTCGCTCTCACGTGGCTATTTCCCTCTCTCCCCCTCCTCTCTCCCTTCTACGCTCTCTAGACACCAGTGGGGGAGGGGGATCCTCGAGGGAGGGTTAAAAAGGAGAAATAAGAGTGCCTCTGTCCGTCATGCTCCAGCCGCAGGGCGGCACGGTGGCAGCTGGGGGCTGGGGGGGGGCTGAGCCAGGCCTTCCAGTCCATGCTGGGCCCCGCTTGGCTGTGGACTGGGACCAGGAGTGGGGTCGGGACAGCTGGAGGTGTGGCCACGATGCTTGCCCTCATGCTGGACCAGAGTTGGGCCACAGTCTGGATCTGGGATTGGGGCATGTGGTGGGCAGGGCTTGTGCCCTGGGAGCGGACCCTCTTCCCGGCCTCTCCCCTCCTCCCAGCCTCTCCCCTCCTCCCAGCCTCTCCCCTCCTCCCAGCCTCTCCCCCGCCTCCCAGCCTCTCCCCTCCTCCCAGCCTCTCCCCCTCCTCCCAGCCTCTCCCCTCCTCCCGGACTCTTCCCTCCTCCCAGTCTCTCCCCTCCTCCCAGCCTCTCCCCCGCCTCCCAGCCTCTCCCCTCCTCCCAGCCTCTCCCCCTCCTCCCAGCCTCTCCCCTCCTCCCAGCCTCTCCCCTCCTCCCGGACTCTTCCCTCCTCCCAGCCTCTCCCCTCCTCCCAGCCTCTCCCCCTCCTCCCAGCCTCTCCCCTCCTCCCGGACTCTTCCCTCCTCCCAGCCTCTCCCCTCCTCCCAGCCTCTCCCCCGCCTCCCAGCCTCTCCCCTCCTCCCGGACTCTTCCCTCCTCCCAGCCTCTCCCCTCCTCCCAGCCTCTCCCCTCCTCCCAGCCTCTCCCCCTTCTCCCAGCCTCTCCCCCTTCTCCCAGCCTCTCCCCATCCTACCAGCCTCTCCCCCGCCTCCCAGCCTCTTCCCTCCTCCCAGCCTCTCCCCCTCCATCCAGCCTCTCCCCATCCTCCCAGCCTCTCCCCCTTCTCCCAGTCTCTCCCCTCCTCCCGGCCTCTTCCCTCCTCCCAGCCTCTCCCCCTCCATCCAGCCTCTCCCCATCCTCCCAGCCTCTCCCCTCCTCCCAGCCTTTCCCCTGCCTCCCAGCCTCTCCCCCTCCATCCAGCCTCTCCCCATCCTCCCAGCCTCTCCCCTCCTCCCAGCCTTTCCCCTGCCTCCCAGCCTCTCCCCCTCCTCCCAGCCTCTCCCCTCCTCCCAACCTCTCCCCTCCTCCCAGCCTCTCCCCTCCTCCCGGACTCTTCCCTCCTCCCAACCTCTCCCCTCCTCCCAGCCTCTCCCCCGCCTCCCAGCCTCTCCCCTCCTCCCAGCCTCTCCCCCTCCTCCCAGCCTCTCCCCTCCTCCCAGCCTCTCCCCCGCCTCCCAGCCTCTCCCCTCCTCCCAGCCTCTCCCCCTCCTCCCAGCCTCTCCCCCTCCTCCCAGCCTCTCCCCTCCTCCTGGACTCTTCCCTCCTCCCAGCCTCTCCCCTCCTCCCGGACTCTTCCCTCCTCCCAACCTCTCCCCTCCTCCCAGCCTCTCCCCCGCCTCCCAGCCTCTCCCCTCCTCCCAGCCTCTCCCCCTCCTCCCAGCCTCTCCCCCTCCTCCCAGCCTCTCCCCCTTCTCCCAGTCTCTCCCCTCCTCCCGGCCTCTTCCCTCCTCCCAGCCTCTCCCCCTCCATCCAGCCTCTCCCCATCCTCCCAGCCTCTCCCCTCCTCCCAGCCTTTCCCCTGCCTCCCCGAGAGGTGTGTCTCCTCTTTGCAGCTGAGGAGGCTGGTGCCCGGGGACCAGGAGGCAGGAAAGGAGCCCCCACCTCCCACAGTCCGGGACCTCTGCTTCCGGGCTACGGTGCCTGACCCTCTCAGCGGCCTTCCACCGGGTGTGTGAGTGTGAGTGTGTGAGCATGTGCTGGTGTGAGCGTGTGTGTGAATGTATGAGCATGTGCTGGTGTGAGCGTGGATGTGAGCATGAGTGTGTGAGCATGTGCGTGCCCGAGCGTGTGTGTGTGAATGTATGAGTATGTGTGAATGTGTGAGCATGTGCTGGTGTGAGCATGTGTGTATGAGTGTATGAACATGTACTGGTGTGAGTGTGTGAGTGTGTGAGCATGTGCTGGTGTGAGTGTGTGTGTGAATGTATGAGCATGTGTGAATGTATGAGCATGTGCTGGTGTGAGCATGTGTGTATGAGTGTATGAACATGTACTGGTGTGAGTGTGTAAGTGTGAGTATGTGCTGGTGTGAGTGTGCATGTGAGTGTGAGTGTGTGAGCATGTGCTGGTGTGAGTGTGCGTGTGAGTGTGAGTGTGTGAGCATGTGCTGGTGTGAGTGTGCGTGTGAGTGTGTGAGCATGTGCTGGTGTGAGTGTGCGTGTGAGTGTGAGTGTATGAGCATGTGCTGGTGTGAGCGTGCGTGTGAGTGTGTGTGAGCATGTGCTGGTGTGAGTGTGTGTGAGTATGAGTGTATGAGCATGTGCTGGTGTGAGCGTGCGTGTGAGTGTGTATGAGCATGTGCTGGTGTGAGTGTGTGTACTGTGTGCATTGCTGTGTGTGTGTGTGATAGACTGAGTGTGTGTGGGTGTGAGTGTGTGAGCTTGCACAGCTGCATGTGCTTGTGTATCAACCTGTGTTCCTTGAGCCCAGGCCCCTAGGCTGAGCACCTGCCCGTGTGCCCTGTAGGCAGCTGCCATGCCCTGGGGTGGACGCCATGGGTCTCAGCACAGGGCCGGGCCACTGGGCGGCTGGGGGTTAGGCTCACCTTGTCTGAGTAGATGGACATGCGGGTGGTGAGCCCCAGCACGGGGATGCGGTAGAAGCCGGCGGTGTAGGAGACGGGGGTGGGGGTGAAGTGCTCATTGGGAGTCGGGGGGTGGCTGACGAGGATGGCGTAGACCTGTGGACGAGGGACAGCATCAGCGTGAGTGTGAGCGGGCCGTGCCCTGAGCCGGGCCATGTCCAGCAGGGGGGCGGGCAGGGAACGCCATCTGTGCGCACACAGCACAGGGTGCACACCCACAGGCAGGACCCAGAACCGCCCTCTGAGTATCAACAAATCGCAGGGTGAGTCAGAGGCAGAGCCAGGCTGGGGTGACGCTGAAGACACACAGGGAGGTGACGGGCCCTGGCTCACGCCGCCCCCTCCCCAGGCCTCTGGCTGCCCTCACGCTGCAGGGGCTGCCTCCAGTGTGTACAGAGACGGAGGGTGAAGGCCCGTCCCCGGCCGTACAAGTCACCCCAGGGTGCGCTGGGAGGAGGCTGGTCCTGGACTGAGCGGACAGCCACACCCACACCCCGTCCCTCATCGGCTCAGGGCTGTCGCTCCGGAGGCCGAGCGCCAGCGCGAGGCTGAGCGAGGAGCTCCCAGGCCTCCAGGGGCAGCTGGGCTCCCTCAGTTTGAAGGAGACCCAGTGCCCAGGCTCAGGAGTGGGGTGGGGGGGGCAGACAGCTGGGCAGCTCCACCCTGTCCTCACATGAGGAGGACTGGTGTCGCCCGGCTGGCGTGGCTCAGTGGTTGAGCAACGACCTATGAACCAGGAGGTCGAGGTTCGATTCCTGGTCAGGGCACATGCCTGGGTTGTGGGCTGGATCCTCCCTGGGGGGCGTGCAGGAGGCAGCCGATCGATGATTCTCTCTCATCATCGATGTTTCTCTCTCTCCCCCTCCCCCCTCCTCCCTGAAATATCCTCTATAATAAAGAGGCGATATGCAAATTGACTATCACGCCATCACAAGGTGGTGGTGCCGGCTGCTCTGCGCCTGCCACCGGCGTCCCCTCAGCCCCGCCGGGGGCCTCGGGTCCTCCTGCACCCCCACTGCCCGAGGCTCAGGCAAGCAGGGCCGCCCGAGGCTTCCGCTGCCGGCAGTGGCAGCAGCAGAGGTGTGATGGGGGCATCGCCTTCCCCTGATCGCCCGGCCGTCTCCCGCCCCTGAGGGCTCCCGGACTGTGAGAGGGGGCAGGCCGGGCTGAGGCACCCCACTCCAGAGCATGAATTTTCATGCACCGGGCCTCTAGTAAATACATACATACATACATACATACAGGACCTGTGCCTGCCTCAGCTCTGCCTTCCTCTCTCTGAGGCACACACCCCTGCCTCTGTGAACGGGAAGGTGCTGTGCACTGGCCCCCATGCAGGCAGCGGCGGCCGTGCCGCTCAGCCCGGCCCCCGGGGCGTGCTCAGCGAGGTTCAGCGATGCTGTCACCTCGGCCCTTCATGGGGCTGCCTGTTCTCCGGGGAGACAGTGCCCAGACAGCAAAACTATGAGCTGGAATGGTGATCCCCAGAAAGGGCCCCCCCTGGACCCCTGACTGCTCCTCCCCCGCCCGCACAGCGTGTGACGGAAGGAGCGCCCCCGGGTGGGCGGGCGTGGAAGTGGCTGGGGAGGGAGGGAGAGGATTTCTGAGCAATGCTCTGGCCTGGCGTCGGCCGGTGAGCTGCTGGGACCGGTCTCCTGTCCCTGGCCCTCCTTCACCCCCCCCCACCCCCCATTGCACCAGAGGTGCCCGGTCAGCGCTGGCATCGGCGTGTGTGTGCGTGACATGAGGGTGTGTGGGAGCGTTGGCCAGGGATGCGTGTGCACACTGTACCCCAATACATCTGTTTTACGTACATTTGGAGGGTCCCTGAGCCTGGCGTGTGTGAGCAGGTGTTGGATGTGCCCGGGGTGTGCCAAGCAGTGTGTGGCGCATGCGTGCATGTGTCTGTGGCTTTGCGTGGGGGCAGGGGGCGTGAGTGTGCCATTGAGTGTGCGCTGCGATGTGAGCTGGCGTGAGGCCCCGCCCCCTGCACAGACACGGGTGTGTAGGGGGCAGGGTCTAGAGGCGGACCTGCTCTTACATAAACGGCTGCAATGCGGCCATCCCACAGCCTCATTGGCATTCGGCGCCCGTGCGGATGGCTCCCAGCGTGCTCCCCTGAGTCGTGTCCTCCCCCGCAGCCTGGCTGCCCAGCTCCCCTGCTGTGCCCGCTGCCTCCCCGCGCCCCCCCCCCCCCGCAGCCCTGCTCCTGCCCTCCAGCACCTGGCATTTCCCAAAACAGGCAGACCTGTGGTCGAGGTGGGGGAGGAAGGGAAGGCGGACTAGAAGCCGAAACAATGATGCCCGGGCGCCATCCTGCTTGAAGCCCTGCTTCTCGTGACGGGGACAGGCGCCTCTGTGTGACCCGGAGGCCCCCCCCGCCCCCCCCCCACACGCACCAAACGCCTGAAACACGTCTGCACACACTGGTCAGAGCCTGGAGCCCTTCTGAGGGGTCACTGGCCACAGTGGCAGGTGCCCAGGCTGGGGGCCCAGATGGGCGCTGGCTGCTAATGCATCCAGCCCTCTCTAGCCCGAGGCAGCGGATGGGGGTCCTCTCCGTGGGAGAGGGAGAAGGGCTGGAAGGTGGATGGAGCTGGGGCGCGGGACGGGGTGCAGGGGAGGTGGGAGGTGGGAGGGAGGGAGCTGGCGGCGGGGGCGGGCGCACCTGGCTGGAGATGAGGTCCTCGCACACCGACAGGGCCATCTGGATGGCGTTGGGCTTGTGGGTGACGGAGGTGGCGTTGAGCTGGATCTTCCAGGCGCCGTGCCGCTTGTTGGCCTGGCTCACCGCCTCGCGGAACACCTGCTCGTGCTTCCGCGTGCTCAGCACCGCGCCGATGTTCACGATCTTGGGGTCGCAGGCGGCGCGGGCGAAGGAGCAGGAGAAGAGCAGGGCGAGCGTCAGCAGACGCATCTTGCTCATGGGCGGGCGGCACGGGCGCGGGGCCCTGGGCGCATCCCCGGCCCCAGCGGGGCGCCCCGGCCGGCCTGCGCGCACCCGATCCCGCGGGCGGGGGGCGCCAGGTCCCCGGGAGCCTCACGCCCAGGACGTCTGCGGGAGGGAAGGGGGATCCGGAGCCCTCGGCCGGCCGGAGGGGACCCTCCTGGGCGCTCGCTGGTTCAGGCACCGCGCGGCGGGCGCTGTCCGCGGTGCTGACGCGGGTCCCGGCGTGGCTCCCGCCGCCTCGCGCCGAGGCCGGTGCGGGTCCTGACGCTGCAGCGACTGCGGCAGCTGCAGAGCCTGGAGCGGGACCCGCGTCTCCTGCCCCTCCCGCCGCCCCCGCTTCCTAACACGGAGCCGAGGGGGCGCCTCCCGCGCCGGAGCGAGCGCTGCGTCTGCGAGCCTTGGCCAGCGCGGGGCGCGCGGGGGAGCCAGGCGGTGCGGGTGCGGGTGCGAGTGCGCGCGCTCCGTGGAGGGGTCGCGGGGACAGGGCCCGAGCTGTGAGCGACCTGCGGGGCGCTGCGGGTAGGGGACTTCCCGCGTCACTGTGCGCAGCTCTGGGTGGCTTTGAACATGACCGCGGGGTGCGTGCGCGCGCGCGCGCGCGCGCGGGCACGAGCCCTCCTCCACCGTGATATTTCGGGACCGGTTCTGGGGCTGGAGACCCAGGGGTGTGGAGGGGCCTAAGCCACGTCCTCCTGGAAGGGGGGGGGCTCTCTTCTCCGGAAGCTCAAACGTGGGGAAGCGTCCCCATCTGGCAGGCCTTGTGACTGGGACACCCCGCCCCCCCAAAAGGTTGAAGAGAATAGAAGGTGACAGGCTGCCCGGGTTGAGCTGGACCTCCCAGCAGAGTCGGGGGGGTCTGGCCCCCAACCCGCTGTGGGGAGACCAAGGCCAGAAGTGGCGTCTGCAGCAGATGGGACTAAGGTTAGACGCCAGGAGGCACTGCCCCAGGAGGGACCTGCGGGGTAGACATGTGTCTTCTGCTTCCTCTCCTTCCCCCGAAGGGCCCTCCCAGTTCCCTCCCAGCACCCCCATCCTGCCTCTCTCCAGAGCCCCTCTCCTCCCTCCCTCAGGTCCCGGTGACCCCGATTCTTTGTCCCCTCCGCTCCCGGACCTGCCCCCCTTCCCTAACCAAAAGGGTAACTGAAGCTCCGCCCCCGCCCGTGACATCACCGTTTCCAATAGCAACTGAGGATTCTGCCTTCCCAACAGCAAAAGAAGCCCCCAGTGGGGACAAAGCAGGTCGTCCCTACTCCTCAGTGACGCTCTGAGCAGTGGAGAGGGGAGGTCCACGCCGGCACCCCCTCCCCTCGCACCCCCGGTAGTTCTCACCACCAGGCTGAGCCCCCGGAGCCAAGCGCCGGGCGGGAGGCCCTGGCACGGAGTCAGGGGCTGCAGCCTGGCGGGCTCCCTCTCCAGCCCTTTCTCCTCAGTGAGGGGAAGCGGGGCCTGGGGGCGGACGGGCCCACATCTTGCTGCAGCCCCACCCGCCTCTCTCTGCCATGGCGGCCCACAGTGGGGAGACCCCCAGCCCTGAGGATGCTTACTGCTCCCGGGGCTCACCGGAGGGCACGCGGGGCGCGCTCAAGGGCCCAGAGCTGGCTCCGTCTCCCAAGGGTCTGTGGCCCTGCCAGGTCACAGCCTGGAGGCTGCCTGGGTGCAGGGGGTGGACGGCCAGTGGGTCAGCCAGCACGGGGGGGGGGGGGTAAGGGGGGGAGGGGGTTGGGGCGGAGCTGCGGGCCTGTCTCCTCCACCCGCCCACCCCCTCCTCCAGTGGGAGCTCCACTGACCTGGAGAAGCAATTTCTAAATACCCAGGGACCTGTGAGCGGGGTGTGAGCAGCGGGGAGCCTGCAGGTGGCCGGGTGGGAGTGTTCACCCGGGGAAGCCGCCGGACCCCCCACAGCAGGGCCCTCTTCCCGTCAAAAGGGTTGTCAGCGCCCCTGCCCCCCCCAGGCCCAGGCGCTGCAGCTTTTGCCTGGAGCCCCTTGCAAGGCTCCCAACACCCAGGGGCGGGGGGCCGTGCCCGCCCCCAGATCACGGGCTCCTGGCAGGAGTGAGGCTCCCGTGTTGAGCTGGAGGCTTCCTCCACCCCCCATCATGGGTTGGAGTGAAGCTAGAGAAAGCCTTTTAAAAATATATATATGTTTTTAAATTGATTTCAGAGAGGAAGGGGCATCAATGATGAGAACCACTGATCGGCTGCCTCCCGCACGCCCCAGACTGGGGATCGAGCCTGCAACCCGGGCCTGTGCCCTGACCGGGAATCGAACCTCAACCTCTGGTTCCCAGGCCGGTGCTCTAACCACTGAGCTCACTGGCCAGGGCTGGAGGAGGCCTTTGACTGGCTGCCCTGCGGTGACCGATGAACGGGCTGAGACAGAGGCCCCTCTGCATGCTGCGGAGGCAGATTCTGTGCGGAGGCCCAAGGAGACCTGGGCTGCGGCCCCTGCCCCAGGTGGGCGGGAGCCCCCGTCTGCCCCAGGGCTCCCCATGGGAAGGTGTTCTTGGGGTGCACGGCCACCCCAGTGCTGGCTCATTCTGCCCAGCAGCGAGTGGAGGGACCGGCTCCTGCCCCTCCCTCACTCCAACCACCAGCTCCAGGAAGGGCTGTCAATCATCAGCACAGCCCCTCCTTGGCCTCAGCCCATTGGCTGAGGGATCAGCACGTGACCCAGGCAGCCCACTCAAGGTTCTTCCCCAGGATTTTAGCCAGATTTAGCCTGGGACAGGAGCCCCTTTCTGCCTCCTCTCCGGGGGCCAGTCCCCGAGGGCAGGGCTCACGAGCCGCTGGGAGACACATTTCTGCCGACAGGAAGCCGGTTGGCGAGGACGCCCACATTGCCCACGGCCCAGGATGAGCCTTCCTCCCGAGCCCCCTGCTGGGAGGACCCGCTCCAAACCGGGGGGGGGGGGGGGGGGGCGGGGGGCGGGGGACAGGGGCACTGGCCGCCAGCAGGCCTGATCCGGGGCTCTGTCCCCTGATCTGGGGAGACCCGAGGGCCTCCCGACCCACAGCAGCTGCAGACCCCAGCGGTGCTGCCTCGCTTGCCCTCATGTTGATGTCCGCGCGCGCGCACCCTGTCCGCCCCGCTTCACTGCCTGCCCCACCACCGGGCCCCTGCGACGCTGCCTTCCCAACTCCCCTCTCCCGGAGACCATCTTCCCAGCATCACAGGGTCCCCACACATCCCACCTGGGCAAGACCCGTCACCTTTCACTCACCCCACAGACATTTGCTGAGCACCTACTGTGTGCTAGGCGCAGCCCTGAGGGCTGGGGCTGCAGCAGCCGGAAAGTTAGATCCGACTCGCTGGGCCAACCTCAGACCACTGTGTGCAGCGAACCGGCCCAGCCGGAGTGCCTCCGGGGTCCAGCGTCGACCTATGAACCAGGAGGTCAGGGTTCGATGCCCGGTCAGGGCCTGTGCCAGGTCGTGGGCTCCATCCCTAGTGGGGCGTGCAGGAGGCAGCTGGTCCGTGATTCTCTCTCATCATGGAGGTTTCTCTCTCCCGCCGCCCTTCCTCTCTGAGATCAGTCAAATATCTACACAGCACCTAGGTTCCACAGAGGGGTGGCCTGAGGGGAGGACACTCCCGCCTCGCTAACACAGACCAGCTAGGTTCTGGGACCAGTTTCGTTGCCTGGTCTCAAGTCTAGGGCCTTGGCTTCAAGACCTACGACGCAGAGTAACCACGGCTCTATTTCTGACAACTGCCTGTGTTACAATCAGCCAGGGCGCCGCCGGAGCCGCCCTCACCTCCAAGGCTCAGCGGCCCGTCGTGGGACGCAAGGAAGTCACACCTGACCCAGCGGCACGCAGCCTCGGCGCACACACGTGAGTTTAATCCACAAAGTCCCCGCGGCGGGAAACCTCGGTATCACGGTCACGTCCCGCAGCCTGGCTTTGTCTGGCCTCGGCCAAAAGGCGGAATTTGGAAAAACCGTCGGCCCTGGTGCTTCTGAGATCCCATGGAGGTTCGGGGGGTGGGGGGGTGTGGGGAGCTCTCCTGCGGGGCCGGGAGCAGGAGTGCGGCCGCGAGCAGGAGTGCGGCCGCTTTGAGTCCACTGCGTCCCCGGCGGTCTCGGGGCGCCCACACGTCGCCTCTGGGCAGGGGCAGGTCCGGCGGGGCCTGAGCCCTCCACACGCCTTGCGGAGTCGCTCTCCGCGGCCCGTGTGCGGACAGAAGCGGACTCGACGTCCGTCTCCCTCCTCGTCTTACCTGCCCCGGTGCATTCTGGCCCTGCATCCCGCCCAGCCGGTCACCCGCCGCCAGGGAGCTGCCCCCCTTCAGCCGCAACGGAACTGCCGCGGGACCTCCTGAGCTCCTCCCTGTCCTCACCGAGCTGTCCCCGTGGCAGAGATTCCCACTTGTGTTCTTTCCAGTGAGAGTGCCCCTTCCGCCCCCGTCCTAGACATGGAAGCAGCTGTCCAGGCTCCAGCGGAACGTGATCCTCTTCCTCCTGGCCTTCCTGCTGTGCTGTGGGCTCCTGTCCTACCTCAGCGTGGCCGACCCGTGGACAGGTACCTGCTCCGGGGGCCGCGGAGGGGCCGAGGCGGCAGCAGCTGCAACAGCCCCAGGAGCCGTGAAGGGCAGGGCGCGGGCAGCACACCCAGGTGGAGGGGCGCCGCCGGGCTGGACACGGGCATTGCTGCGAGACCTTGGGCTGTCTGCCGTGGGCAGGTGTCCGCCCTGCCCTGCGGTGAAGGCTCGCGGTCAGCGCACCGCCCTGTGTCTGGACAGCACGAAAGGACGGCTGGGAGCTGGGAGGGTACAGGGACCCTCCGAGGCGCCTGAGCTGCGGGTTTGACAGGAAGCTGACAGGCAGCTGCGGGGCCGGTGTCCTTCCCCAAGTGGAAACATCCAGGCAACGCCGTGGGGGCTGCGGGTGGGGGTGCGGACAGACAGCCAGGCGCGGAGAAGGGGCTCTCTCCGGCTGTCCTTGAACGCACGTGGGGGCTGCCCGAGGCCGGAGGGGTCCTGGGTGAGGAAGCAGGGAGCGCTCTGAGGTCCTCGGGGCCCGGGCGCTGGAGCTGAGGCGGTTCTCTGGTTCAGCCCCGAACGGCAGGCCAGCGGAGGAGCAGAAGGGGAGGCCCGCACACCCGCCCGTCTTGCCGGCTCCTCGGAAGGCAGATGCCGACCCGGCACAGGGCCCGCGGCCGCCGCCTCAGGTACTTGCCGCGAGCGAGGTCAGGCTGGCACCGGCTCAGGGCCAGAGGCCTCGGAACAGGACGCAGGGCTCCAACTGATGGCGAGGGCGCCTGTTCCCGCCGTCTGACGGGTGTCCCACCCTCACGTCTCAGACCATCCGGGCGGTCGGGCGACCCCTGGGGAAGGAGGCGGCGGGTCTTCCTTCGACCTGGGCTGCGCGCCTGCTGCTCCCGGGGCCTGGGTTTGGTGGTGAACAGAGCAGACCTGTCCTCTCCCTGGGCCAGGGCGGCGTCTCCGAGGACAGGACCCAGAACAGCACTGTGGGGGCTGAGGGGCCCCCCAACCTGCAGATCAGAGCGCCCCACAGGGACGCGGGGGGCAGGCAGCAGGATGACAGGAGGCGGGAGGCGGGACGAGGCTCCTCAGGAAGAAGACCTGCCCGGGTCGGTTGGTCGGTCGGTCGGTCGGTCGTCAGGTGGCAGGAGCCGCAGTGAGCGCCGGGTGGCGTCGCTTCCGGAAAGCAAGCAGAAAGGGACAGCGTCTGGCGTCGCGGCCTGGAGGGGACAGCGGGGTCTCCGATGAACCCCCAGAGCACCAGCAGCGAAGGACACAGGCCCGCTGGACGCCACGGAGGGGGAGCTTCTGTGCAGCCGGCGCTGTGCCTGCAGAACGAGAGGGAACCCCGAACCCCGGCACGGAGGACGCTCAGACGGCTCACCTGACACCGGCCGACACCAGAGCCTGCTGGGAAACGCTCCTGAAGCTCAAGGACAACAGCAACAGCCTGGCCGGTGTGGCTCAGTGGACAGCGTCGGCCTGCGGACGGAAGGGTCCCGGGTGCGATTCCGGTCAAGGGCATGGGCCGTAGCTGCGGGCACATCCCCGGCGGGGTGTGGAGGTGCAGGAGGCAGCTGATGGATGTCTAACTCTCTATGCCTCTCCCTTCCTCTCTGTAAAAAAATCAATAAAATATTAAAAAAAAAACAAAAAACAGCAGCAACAAAAGCACCTTCACCGACGGGCACGTTGCCTTGCGAACGACGTGACACACGCGGGTCCGAGCTGAGAGCACAGGGCCCACGGGGGCGCCTGGCCCCGATTCAGAGACGGGCAGAGCACCTCCGTAGCCGGGCCAGTGAGGCTGCATGTCAACCCATGAACCAGGTCACGGTTCCACTCCCGGTCCGGGCACGTGCCGGGTTGCAGGCTCGAACCCCGGTGGGGGGCGTGCAGGAGGCAGCTGATCCATGGTTCTCTCTCTCACTTTTTTTCCTTTGTCAATCCTCACCCAAGAGTATTTTCCATTGATTGTTATGGGAAGTGGGAGAGAGAGGGAGAGACAGAGAGAATCATCGATGTGAGAGAAACACACTAATTGGCTGCCTCCTGCACGCACCCCAACCAGGGCCCAGGCCAGGGAGGAGCCTGCAGCCGAGGTACGTGCCCGTGACCGGAATCGAACCCGGGACCCTTTTGTCCACAGGCTGATGCTCTAGCCACTGAGCCACACCAGCCAGCAGCTCACCTTTGGTGTTTCTCCCTCTCCCTTCCTTTCTGAAATTAAAAAAAATTTTTTTAAAAAGGAGGAACGTTCTGACACACGCTAAGACACACATGAACCTAGCGTGAACCTTTAAGATGTGATGCTGTGAAACAAGACAGACATTCAGACCCCTGCCTGTGAGGTCAGCAGGACAGGTGGACCACGGACACAGCCAGGCCACGGACACGGGCATGACCACGGACACGGCGGGACCACGGACACGGGCATGACCATGGACACTGGCAGGACCACGGACACGGGCGGGGCCACCTGAGGATGTTTTCTCTGTGTCCCTATCACCACGTCCCCGGCCCTGACACGGGTGAGACCATGAACACGGGTGGGACCACGGACATGGGCAGATCACGGACACGGGCGGGACCACGGACACGCCGGGCCACGGACACGGCCCTGCGGAGCTGTCGGGCGGTGACCAGGTGTCCGGGCTGATGACATGGCTTTGGAAAGGGATGAGGAGGAGCTGTGTGAGCTTTGCCAGGGGAACTGGGTGGAGCACCACGGGCACCTGGGACCCCCCCATCCTTACCTCCCGTTGCTGCCGCCTGGGGGTCTCAAAGGGCCGAGCAGGGTGCTGGGGTCCAGGCCTGGCTCCCAGATCCGCAAACTGTGGAGGGGATCTGGCCCCAACTTTGTCCCCAGAGCTCTGAGGGCGGCTCTGAGGGGAGGCTGCTGGACCCCGGACGCCCACTCCCCCACGCAGGGCTACCACGCGGGGCAGGACCGTCCGAGAGGGAACAGGACACTCCTGGTGACCCCTGGGTGGAGAGCTGCCGGTGGCCTGCGGGCCGGTGCCGGCGCTGAGGGGGGCTGGAGCAGGAGCAGTGAAGGGGCTGCCGTCCGGGGGAGAGACTGCGAGTCCTCGTGTGTCCGGCCACCCCTCTGCCGAGGCCACGGCCCTGAGCGCGGGCGGCTGTCTACTTCACACAGGCCAGGCAGCCCTGGGTGCAGCCACGGGAACACAGAAACATGGACACGGGGATGCGGGAACACTGGTACTTGGAGACACAGAGACGTGAGGAGGGGGACACGGGGATGCGGGGCAGGGGGCACGGGGACGCGGGGACGCGGGGGCAGGGGCACAGGGCCGAGGGCGTGGTGACAGGGACACAGGGGCACCGGCACAGGGACACGGGGACACAGGGCTGGGAGCACGGGGGCTGGCACACGGGGACGGGGACGTGACACGGGGCACACGGGGGCACGGAGACCGAGACACAGGAGCAGGGGCACGGGGTCATGGAGACACAGGGGTAAGAGCACAGGGACGGGTACCCAGGGCCGGGGGGCCGGGGGCACGGGGGGCAGGGGGAGCAGGAGGACACGGGGATGGAGACACAGGGACACAGGGACATGGGGACACAGGGGCAGGGGGAGCAGGAGGACATGGGGACGGGGGCCAGACAGGGACTGGGGGCACCGGGTGGCCTGGGGGGCCACGCCCGTGGCTGGTGTGATGTGGGCTCATTGTCATCATCTGTTGCCTCAGTGACAGCCTTGGGACTGGGACCCCTGGCCCCCCAGTGGCCAGACCTCCCCAGCCAGCCCCCAGCCCCCGGCCCCGGCCCCGCACCGGCTGGGCAGTGCCGGAGTCACGCTGGCCAGGGGCAGCCTGGGTGGGGGTGTCGCTCCTGCCCTCTGCAGCCTGTCGGGGGGGCGGCCCTGGACTGGGCGCTGGGCAGCGGGAGGGCCTCTCTGTCCTCAGGCCCAGGCCTTGCCCCCGCCCCAGGCTTTCAGCAGCGACATCCTGGCCGCCGCACCCCTGCCTGGGCCCGGACCCCGCCCGGCTTTCTCAGGGAAGGTGCCCGCGGCATGGGGCACCCCACCCCCACGTTCCAGTGCCTCCTCCCCCCGCCCCCAGGCCTGTCTGCAGCGGGACCTGGCCCAGGACACCTCAGCGTGGCCGTGAGGCCGGTTCGGGGGCACTGGTCACCCCTCCCGCCTGGCGCCTGGCACGGACCTGGCACGAGCAGGGCCGTCTGGTGACCGGCGGGGAGCGGGGAGCGGGGAGCAGCGGGGAGCCGGCCGGGCCCCTGCAGCAGCCGCGCGCACGCCCCAGTCCCAGAGCCGAGCCCCCAGCCTCCGCCTGCCCCGCAGCGCCCGTCTCCATGGCAACACGGTGGCTGCGGAAGCGTGAGGACGGCCAGCCCCGCCCACCGGCCACGTGAGGGTGCCCGCGGGTCACGTGACCGCTCGTGCGGCGCGCGCGGCTGACATGGGCGCCCTGCTCCCGCGCGCCCTGCCCGGGGCCCTGGCCCTGCTGCTGGCGCTGGCGCTGCCCGGCCCGGAGGCGGCGGGTAAGTGGGGACTCCCTGCGGCCCCGCGGCCCCCGCGGCCGCCGGTCCGCTCAGCGAGGTGCCCTGCAGCCCACAGCGCCCCGGACCCCGGCTTCCGGGAGGGCTACTTCGAGCAGCTTCTGGACCATTTCAACTTCGAGAGGTTCGGCAACAGGACCTTCCCGCAGCGGTTCCTGGTGTCAGGTGAGCTGCCCGGGGCCCCCCGCGCGCGGCCCGGCACAGGCCTCACCCCGTCCCGCCTCGCCCCTTCCCGCAGAGCGGTTCTGGAAGCGGGGCGCGGGCCCCCTGTTCTTCTACACGGGCAACGAGGACGACGTGTGGGCCTTCGCCAACAACTCGGGCTTCATCGTGGAGCTGGCGGCCCAACGGGCCGCGCTGGTGGTCTTCGCGGAGCACGTGGGTCCTGGGCCGCCCTGGGCCGCGCGGGGCTGGTGGCCGCGGGCGGGCGGGAGGGCCGGCCGGGCCTTGGCGAGGTCACTGCCCCGCGCCGCCCCGCCCGCAGCGGTACTACGGGAAGTCGCTCCCGTTCGGCGAGCGGTCCACGCAGCGCGGGCACACGGAGCTGCTGACGGTGGAGCAGGCGCTGGCCGACTTCGCCCGGCTGCTGCAGGCGCTGCGGCGGGACCTCGGGGCCCAGGACGTCCCCGTCATTGCCTTCGGCGGGAGGTGGGTCCTCGCCGCTCCGTTCTCTCCGGGGATCCAAGGGCCTTAGACCTCTCGGGTCCTTCCCGGGCCGGGGCGGGGGCTGGGAGGCGCCCTGGGCGGCGGGGGCTGTGTGTGGGGGGGTCCACAGCCTGGATCTTGCGTCCGGACCAGCTACGGGGGGATGCTGGCGGCCTACATGAGGATGAAGTACCCCCACCTGGTGGCCGGGGCGCTGGCGGCCAGCGCGCCCGTGGTGTCGGTGGCGGGCCTTGGCGACGCCCACCAGTTCTTCCGGGCCGTCTCCGCGGTGAGTGGGGGGTGAGGGGGGCTGGGGCCTGGAGGTGGGGATGGGGTTCCCGGCGTGGCCCCTGTTGCAGCCACCTGTCTTTCCTCCAGGACTTTGAGGGCCAGAGTCCTAAGTGTGCCCAGGGCGCGCGGGACGCCTTCAGGCAGATCAAGGACTTGTTCCTGCAGGGAGGTGAGGAGGCGCTCCCTCCCTGCCAGCAGCCCCCAAAGGCCTGCCTGCCCCCACAGCCCCTGCCCTCTCTGTATTCCCCTCCCCCCAGCAGCCCCCAAAGGCCTGTCCCCCCTCCTCTGCAGCACACGACAGGGTCAGCCGGGAGTTCGGCACCTGCCAGCCCCTCTCGGGCGAGAAGGACCTGGCCCAGCTCTTCGGGTTTGCCCGGAACGCCTTCACCATGCTGGCCATGATGGACTACCCGTACCCCACCGACTTCATGGGGCGCCTGCCCGCCAACCCTGTCAAGGCAAGGACTTCCCCCCATCAGCCCCCCAGGCGGGCAGGGCCCGGCCAGCTTCCCAGGGTGGGCGATGCCAGCCACCCGAGGGCTACCACCCCACATAGCTTGGGGCCAGGGCAGGGTGAGTGGAAGGGGTGCAGGCCGTGGGGGTCTCCGGCTGAGGCTCCCCGCTGCCCCCCAGGTGGCCTGTGACCGGCTGCTGAGTGAGAGCCAGAGGATCGCAGGGCTCCGGGCGCTGGCAGGTGCGTGCACCCTTGGCCCTGAGCCCTGGTGCCGAGAGGGGCCCCTGATGTTGGTGTGGGGATCCTGGGGGACCTCGGGGCCCAGGACACTCGCACATCACCCCGTCCTCCCCCGTGGCCCAGCCTGGGGCCGCTGCCCCAGGGGCCGTGGGAGGTCTCGGCCGGGAGGGCAGGCACTGCTGCTGCAGACCCGGGGCCTCGCCCCCGGGCACAGGAGGTCCTGAGCGGGCGGGTGGGGGTGTTCAGGCACTGGCTCAGCCCCCTCCCACCAGGGCTGGTGTACAACTCCTCGGGCACGGAGCCTTGCTACGACGTCTACCTGCAGTACCAGGCCTGCGCAGACCCCACCGGCTGCGGCTTGGGCCCCAACGCCAAGGCCTGGGACTACCAGGTATGGGGGGGCGGGGACTGGGGCTGTGGGGGGGCGGGGACTGCGGCTGGACGCTGAGTGAGGCTGCCCACAGGCCTGCACGGAGATGAGCCTGACCTTCTCCAGCAACAACGAGACGGACCTCTTCCCTACGCTGCCCTTCACAGAGCAGCTCCGCCAGCAGTACTGCCTGGACACCTGGGGCGTGTGGCCCCGGCAGGACTGGCTGCACACCAGCTTCGGGGGGGCCGGTGAGGCTCGGTGGGGGGGGGGCGGCTGAGCTGAGGTGTGAGCTGCCTGCCCCACAGCTCACTGAACTCGGGGTCCCACCTGGTACCCCCCACCTGCTCTGTCCCTTCCAGACCTCAGAGCCGCCAGCAACATCATCTTCTCCAACGGGGACCTGGACCCCTGGGCAGGGGGCGGGGTGAGTCCATGCAGGGCTCCCCATGGGGCTGCAGACATGCAAGGAGCCCACTGGGCCTGGGCCATGGCCACACCGGGCCTGCCCCTCCTCACCCCTCCTGGTTGATGGGACCAGGCCTCTGGTCACCTCTCCTCGCCAGTGAGGCCAGTCGGGGCTGCGCAGCTACCTCTCATTCCAGCCCTAGCTGCACCGCATGGCGGGTGTGTGCAGGCTGCACGGGAGGGCTGGGGGTCGGCTGCCGGAGCCCCCTCAGCACGCCTGACGGCGTCTGACTGACAGATCCAGAGGAACCTGAGTGCCTCGGTCCTGGCCATCACCATCCGAGGGGGCGCACATCACCTGGACCTCAGGTGGGCCGCCCTGGGAGGGTGCTGCGCCTGGCCCAGCCCACAGCTGGACCTGGCAGGTGCTGACCCAACCTGCTCCTCAGGGGATCCCACCCGGCTGACCCCCCGTCCGTCCTGGAGGCACGCCAGCTGGAGGCCATGCTCATTGGCCAGTGGGTGGAGGAGGCCAGGCGGACGCAGCACAGTCTCCACGGCTGAGGGACTCGCCCCGAGGGACCGGCAAGGACTCCAGGGCAGGCCGCTCTCGAGGGAGGGGCTGAGCAAATGTGGAGCCTGGCCAAGTCCCATGGGGGTGGGAGCGTGCCCAACCTTCCCCATCAGCCACAATAAAAGTCCTGAACCCCACGTTTGCTGTTTGTGGGTGACGGGGGCCTGCTTTCATGGGGCCAGCTGGGCTGCGACACCAAAAACCAGCAGCTGCACCTCCCTTCTCTGCAGTTCTCAACGTCCCCACCAAGCGATGCACCCCAGGGAGCCCCGCCCCTCCCCTCCCAGTCCATCTTTGGGGGCCCTGGGCAGAGGTGCCTTAGGCCCACCCTCCTGCAGCAGAGGGCAATGCCTGGCCTGTGGAAGCCCACCCTCAGCCCTGGGGCCTGCATGGGGGAGGGGCCCTGCAGGGGGGACCCTTGGGGGAGGGGTGCGGCAGCCACAGCGCAGGGCCAGAGACCACTTCAGGGTCAGGCCTGCAGCTTTCCGACCCAGGAGAGGTGGGATGGGCCCTGGGCCTGTGGGGAGTCCAGGGCACTCGTCTGAAGGCCCGGCCCCAGGAGCCCAGACCCTGGCAGAGATGGCCCCGTCCCAGGCCCCTTGGTCCTGGGGGCAGGGGCCCAGTGGTCTCTGCAGACACTGACTGGTCAGTCCTAAGACTGGTGCTGCGTGAGGGAGAGGACACTCCCAGGCCCCAAGGGCCACCTCCAGCCCACGCCCAGGAAAGCAGCACATGGGGGTGAGGTGCCAGTGGGTCCTGAGCTCAGCGGACTGGGGGTGGGGTGACCAGCCCAATGCCCCGCCCCCCTCATGCCAGGCGCAGGCCACGCACGCACGCACACGCAGCAGCGTCGGAGCGGATCTGCTTTATCCCAAGTGAAGGTCCGTCCCGTCGGGAGGCCGGCGCAGGGCACATCTGCCACCTGCCCGACGACCCCGCGGGATCCCTGAGTCCAACACGTAAACAGCACAGCCAGCCAGGAGCCCGGTCAGTGGGGCACAGACACCCCGAGACCTCGGACAGGACGGCCACAGACAGACCCCGAGGCCGAGCTGCACTCTGGTCCCGCGCTCGAGCCCTGAACACGTGGGCCTGGGGCCCCCCCGAGCCGGGCCCGAAGCCCGTGCGCTGGCTGGCGGGGTGTCCAGGTTTCAGGAATGTGAGCCATGACGGATCCTCGGGAGGAGAGGCGTGCACGGGGCCCTGCACACAGCGCTGGTCTCCCTCCTGGTCCCCGACGATGTCCCGAGGGAACCATCACTGGGCAGACACCGGTGGCCCGCGGCCAGCCCAGCTCCTCACAGCCCAGTGTGCCCGGCCCCGCTGCCTCCTGGCCTGTCGCCCAGCTGGGCCGACACCACACGGCCAAGGTCCAAGGGCGGTGGCCTGTCCAGGGCCAGAGCCCTGCTGCCAGGCTCCTCCAGCACCGAAGTGAGACCAGGGCAGCGCCCCACGGGCCGCCCTACGCAGGGGCCCAGATGGGCAGGGGGTGGGCCTCGGTGTTGAACACGTAGGCGTCCAGGCTGAGCAGCTCCGTGTCGTCGGAGAAGAGCAGGTACAGGTACTTGAGCGTCTCGCCCAGGAAGAAGCTCTCCATCTTGTCCCTGGGCTGCGGGTCGTGCGGGTCCTGGACATTGCTGATGGAGGAGTAGCCGCCCGAGGGGACCTGGAGGAGCCGAGGCAGGGTCACTGCGTGGGCACAGCCTGCTCCCTCCTCAGGGGAGCTGCATGGCCTGGCGGGGTCTGGGACGGGGGCACCGAGGGCCACAAGGGACTGACGGGAACGCTGCCTCCAGAGCCCTGGAGGCCTTGCTGAGGCCACTCCCAGCTCCACCCAGCGCAGTGGGCCCTGGGCAGGGCGTGACCTCTGTGCTGTGGTTTGAGGATGGGGGGCAGTGTGGTCCTGGTGCCCATCTGGGGGAACAGGGCTGCCTGGGCCTGTGAAGGGACCCTCCCCACGTGGTGCCCTGGGGGGGGGGGAGGGCCGGAGGGAAGGGGCGTGAGGCGTGGGCCGGCGCTCACCCGTGTGTAGGTATTGAAGCTCTGCAGGATCTCCCAGCCCCAGTCCTGGTAGGTGCGGTCCCCCGTGAGGCGGTACAGGTAGAAGAGGCTCTCCACCGTCTCCGGGCGCAGCAGGTTGTGCCTGTCGGCCGGCTGGGGGCACAGGCGGCGTGAGGCCTGCACAGGGCCCTGGGCCGCCCACCCTGGCCCGGCCCCCCGGCCCCACTCACCTTGACCTGCACGTCCTTCTGGTCCTTCTGTGCGTGCAGGTTGAAGTGCGCGATCTCAGGGCTCAGCCCCGTCGCCATCTGCCTGTTCATCTGGTAGCAGGTGTCCATGAGTGCCCGGGCCAGGTCCATGTGGTCAGCGGGCAGCCCGTAGTGGGCGCCCAGGGCCAGCGTCCCTGGCAGGAAGCACACCAGGTGGTCCTGAAAGTGAAGGGCCTCCTCACCACCACGGAGCCAGCCTCCCCTTCCCAGGAGCCCTTGGGCCTCCACACCAGGAGCAGGACACCCGCGGCTGGGAGCAGCCTAGCCTGGCCTGGCCTCTCCCTGGCCCCCAGCCACAGTGGATCCCGGCTGCAGGGAGGCAGGTGCCTGTGGCCCTCAGGTTACCCCCCCCCACTGTGGGCACAGCCCAGGCTGGGCAGCCAGTCTGCCTGGGCACACTCCTGGTGCTCTCCTGGCCCTAACTCGGGCCCAGATGCCCAGGCGCGGGGACAGGGCCTGCCTGCAGCAGCACGCACCATCTTGGCGCTGAAGCGGCCGTGGGCGAGCTCCCCGACGAAGGCGAGCTTGCTGGGCTCCGATCGGCGCAGCAGGTGCTTCCGGATCCCCTCAACGGCCTCCAGGTAGTCATCCCGCAACCTGAGAGCAGGCCCTACCTCAGACAGGTGGGCGCACAGCCCTGCCCAGGTGCAAGCCCCAGGGGTGCTCACACCCTAAGGGCTGCCTGGCTGCAGGGTGCAGGAGCCCGCCTGGGGGTGGGGCCTGGGGCGGGTCAGCCGAGGGGCAGGGCAGTGCCTTCTGCTTCCCAAACAGGTTGTCCCTTCCCACCAGCCTGAGCCCTGGAGGGCGGCTCCCTGATGGGGAAGCCCTGGCGGGAGGGGCAGCACGCCAGGCCCCTATGAGGGGTATGTGGGTTCCCACGCCCTGAGGGGTGTGTGGGTTTCCCACGCCAGGCCCCTATGAGGGTGTGTGGGTTTCCCACGCCAGGCCCCTATGAGGGTGTGTGGGTTCCCACGCCCAGAGGGTTGCTGCACTGTGGGGAGCGGCCCGCTCCCTCCAAGGAACCCACGGAGGGAGACCAGGGGTCCTGGTGCCCTCTCCAGAGGGACTCTCGAGGCTGCATCCGCTCCTCCTCGGGGAGGGAGCTGGGCCTGCAGCCAACCCAGACCTCAGCTCAGCACCAGCTCAGGGGCAGGCCCTGCCCTGGCACGTGCTGTGCAAAGAGCAACTGTGTCCCCACAGGTGCCCCTGCAGCTGGGACAGCGCAGAGCGGCCTCACCGCGTGTCCTGCCGCTGGCCCTGGATCCACTGCTTCAGCAGGTACTCGTAGTAGCTGTCGGCCCTGGCGCCCAGGGTGAACACGCCTCCATGCGTGAAGAGGCCGCTGTGCGTGTTGATGAACATGGGCACCAGCCCGTCCTTCTTCCCCGACAGGGAGTGGACGTGCCGGGTCACCTCCTCCGCGGCCTCCTGGGCAGACGGGGGAGGGCGGGTGAGCGAGGGCTTGGCGCACTCCGCCCTGACCATCCACTCCCCGGGCAGCAAGGCCTGTGTCCTGGACGCCGCTCCCGGCCACTGCCCTGGCCAGCCCACACCTTGCAGTGCCCTGCTTGTCCGCAGATGTGGCTGCCTGGGGGCCAGCAGCCACCAAAGCCCCGATGCAGGGCTGTCCTGTCCTCTGGGCAGGTGAGGCCCCTGCAGGGATGGGCCTGAAGCCACACCCAGTGCCCAGGAGGCCGCCCAGCGTGGCACCTGCCCCGCCTCCTGGGGGAGGCAGGCACGTCCGTCCTGAGCCCAGGGCTGCTGCTGACAATCGACTGCCCTGACTCCTGTCCCCAGTGAACGCCTGCTCCCCCTTCCAGACCGCCAGCCCAGCTCGTCTGAGCTCACACCTCGCCGGGCGGCACCACGCACGAGCTCCACGGGCCTGTGCACCTTGGAGGTCAGGACCCGCACGGGCACTTTCTGGTTCTCTACCCAGCATGTCCCGACTGCTGACTGCTAACTTCCTCTGGATTCCTTTTTAGTCTCTAGCGGCTGCACATGCCTGGCGGCACACGGCATGGCCCAAGGCCATCTCAGCGCACACGCCTGGAGGCACAGGGCCCGAGGCCATCTCTGCAGCAAACAGCTAACGCTGAGGCTGTCACTCCACCTTAACACCAAGATGGCACTTGCACCAAAATGTGAGCTTGGTCCTTGGCCCCCATCCACGGGCCACTGCAGGCCACGGAGGCTGCCAGTGGGGACAACCACCATCTCACTAGCACGTCAACAATGTCCGACCCAGGCAGCCGTGCGAGGCCTCGCATGCTGCCTCCGAGGCGGCCAGGACACGGTGCCACCAGAGCTCTGCACCACCAGCCACCAGCTGTGTCGGGGCCGGGAAGAGGTGCTACACCAGGCGGTGGGAGGGAGGGGGGTGTCTCACCAGCCAGCAGTGCCTCCCAGGCCTGAGCCCGGGCATCAGTGAGGAAACAGGACTCGAGTGAGGCGTGAAGAAGAGGCAGGGCCTGGCGGCCCGGGACCAGTGCCCCACGTCGGCACCTGCCGCGCCGAGCCCGACTCCGCGGACAGCAGGCCGTACCTGGAACTTCTTGACGCCCGTGAGACGAGAGAGCTCGCGGAACTCCAGCTGGATGCTCGTCACCTCGGCCACCGTGCTGTCGGACGTCCACCAGGGCGGGTGGGCCACGCCAGTGCCGATGTTCACGTCCGAGTACGGGATCTTGGAGGGCGTCTGGAACGCAGGCATCAGCCGATTCCCGAAGTCCTCCTGGTACACACGGCAAGGGCACCGCTGGCGGTCAGAGAGGGCGTCTCCCTCCCACAGCGCAGACCCGCCACCCGCTCCCACCCCTCAGGAGCCCGCCCTCCACGGCAGCCCAGGGGCTGGGCTCCAAGCCCGAGCGTGGCCTGTGGCTGCAGGGGACAGGGGTGCGCTCGGCTCAGATCCTGCCAAAACAGACAAGTGAGCTCGAGGGGAGGGACGTGGAACCGCCCGCCCAGAACCCCTGGAGAGAGGAAACGGGGGGGGGGGCAGGCGAGACCCGGTCCCGGGCCGGCGGGTACGCACGGCTTTCTGCAGGAAGAGCGAGTCCCCCGTCAGGTGGTAGGCACTCAGCAGGCCCCCCAGGATGCGGATGGTGCTCTCAAACAGGTTCACGTCCACGTCCTTCTGAAACTGCAGCTTCTCGGACACCCACCGCCTGGCTTCTCCAAATTCTACGTGAACGGGAGAGGGCACAGGACACGCTCACGGGTCCAGCACTGCCCTAGGGCCTCCCAGTCCGGGCGACACGTGTGCTTGTCCCCCTTTCTGCTGAGGGTGCAAAGGCGGGAACCCGAGTCTTCGGGTCTGAGCAGAATGGGCCAGCATGCAGCCGGGAGCCACCTCGGCCGTGAGCACAAGTGGCCGGCGTCAGAGGCCACGGCGCCAGGACCCGGGGGTGGCTCAGTGGCGGCCTCCAACCTTTTCAGCAAACGTCGGTTTAGAAATAACCAATAACGCCGAGTCCCAGTTGGCCCCCAGCTGCGGCACAAGGTGGGCACCGAGGACAGTTCCCGTGCTGGCAGCTACACCAGACCAAGTGCCACCTCCCACTCGGGGCCTCCCCGCTGCAGCAGAAACCCCGGCAGGAATGCCACTGGACGCCCACCAGGGTCCACCTGGCTCTCGGCAGGGGCCCCTCTGCTGCCCCGAGTGCCCCCAGATGCCAGGATGTGAGTGACAGAGTCCCCACAACCAGCACGCCCCTTCCTGTCCCCCAGGCAAGGAGCGGCACGTCGGTGGACACGGCAGGCGGGACCTCCGGGCACGCGTGCTCACTTGCCCGCCGTCCCATGCGGGAGCCCGGCGCGAGCTGGGGGACAGGTACCTTTCTTCAGACCCAGGATCCACAGGGTGTCCAGGGAGTCGACCAGCGTGAGGCCGAGGCCGAACCACTCGCTGAAGGACTTGGACACGGGCTTCAGCTCATCATGGCCCCAGGCAAACTTGCGGTATCCGGCCCACGCGTGGCGGAAGGCGTCTACGACGGCCTGCTGGCGCTTGTTAGGGGAGGCTGCAGGGGGAAGCGGGTCAGGGGGCAGGACCTGGTCAGGAAGGAGAGTCCCTCTGGGGCCCCCAAGCAGGGAGGCTGATGAGCTGGGGAGCACTGTCCAGGGCCACAGGCAGCAGTGGGCAACATGAAGGTCGGGGAACAGCCCGAGTGAGACCCTCAGGGCTGGCCAGGGCTGAGGAGGTGGAGAGGCGCTGGGGCCTCACAGGACAGCTCGGACTCACGTCCACCAGGCCTGTCCCGTCCACCTGCCGGGCCACAGGGAGCCCCGGCCAGCAAAGGCATTTCAGGCTGCAGAACAGTCACACTGGCTGCGCTGGCAATGCGGGCGCGGGAACGTTAATCGTGACAGGTGCCGTGATGAGGACCAGACCACCCGCCTCTCATGAACCCGCACCTGGTGCCTTCCAACAGGAGACGCGTGAGGTCCGAGTGTCCTCTCTGTGGGGCACAAGCCCACAGCTTTGCCCTCACAATCAGTGTCCCCGACAGGCCTGGCCGCCAGCCCAGCTCTGGGCCCTGCGTCCCTTCCCAAAAGTGCCAGCACCCAGCAGGCCCCCAACCACCGGGGCCTGAACGCAGGGACCCTCCCAGCTGCCCACGTCTCTCAGGGCCCGGAGCTGCCACGGGCGGGAAAGCAAGCCTCCCACACGTATTCCCTTCGCCACAGCCTGGGCATGGGACAACGACCTCAAAAAGCCACTCGCTGCCTGGCCAGCGTGGCTCAGTGGGTGGGCATCGGTTCGATCCCCGGTCGGGGCACCTGCCCAGGCCGTGGGCTCCATCCCCAGCAGGGGCTGTGCAGGCGGCAGCTGATCAATGATTGTCTCGTCCATACGTTTCCATCTCTGTCCCCCTCTTCCTTTTGGGAATCCATGAAAACACGTTAAGGAAAAAGGAAAGCTCCATGTCGCCGCCTAAGCTCTGAGGAGTGTGTGCCCCGCGTGCAGGGGACGCGGCCTCACGGGGATGGCCGGACTGTGCCCTCGCCAGGGACGCATCTGTGTGTCCACGTGCCCTCGCCCTCAGGATGCCCAGGTGAGACCCAAGAGGACACAGGGGGCCTCACCTCGTTGGTCCTGAATCCTGAGCGCCTGCAGGGAGGGCCGGGCGGGGGCCTCCGCCTTCCGGGAAGGAGCCTCGGTGCCCGACTCCGGCTCTATCACTGCTCCCCGCCAGCTGCAGGGAGAGGAGCGTCAGCAGCACAGGGCAGGACCCGGTGAGGAGGTGGCCGCCCGCAGGGCCCAGTCCCCCCCCCAGGCCCCGGCAGGATGGGCACGCGGCGTCTCCTCCAAGGGAAGATGTACGCCTGCCAGACGCTGTCCCTTTCTGCTCGTTTTCCAGAAGAGAAGCCACAGGCAGCCTCCGCCCGGCCGCTCACTGCGGCTCCTGCTACCTGACGACCGTCCTCGGAGGGCTTCCTCCCTGCAGAGCCTCGTCCGCCGCCTCGTCCCTCCTCCTGCCATCATCCTGCCGCCTGTCCTGCGCGTCTCTGTGGGGCGCTTGGAGCTGCAGGTTGGGGGGGCCCCGCCGCACGTGCCTTTGAGGCTTCTAGACAAACAGCACCAACGGAAGGTCACCGGTGAGAGGAGCTCCCTGCCCACCAGGTCTCTCCCATCAGACCTGACCCCTGGGCTGTGCACACGCTGGGCTCTTCCTCCTCACAGCGACCTGCAGATCGGGGGCCTTTCACCCCATCTTCTGACCCTGACCGGCCTGGGTGGAGACTGCAAATGCTGGTGCCCCTGGGTGAGGGCTAAGCCCTGGCCCGGAACGTCTCTGCTGTCACAGGCCCAGGACTCACAGGGCCCTGCTGGGTCTCAGCCCCCAAATGAGCCGAGCCCCCTGCCTCGGGCAGCTCCCTGGACCAGACCTGCTCTCGACGTTCCCCAGAGGCAGGGCCCCCCAGCCCCCACAGTGCTGTTCTGGGTCCTGTCCTCGGAGACGCCGCCCTGGCCCAGGGAGAGGACAGGTCTGCTCTGTTCACCACCAAACCCAGGCCCCGGGAGCAGCAGGCGCGCAGCCCAGGTCGAAGGAAGACCCGCCTCCTCCTTCCCCAGGGGTCGCCCGACCGCCCGGATGGTCTGAGACGTGAGGGTGGGACACCCGTCAGACGGCGGGAACAGGCGCCCTCGCCATCAGTTGGAGCCCTGCGTCCTGTTCCGAGGCCTCTGGCCCTGAGCCGGTGCCAGCCTGACCTCGCTCGCGGCAAGTACCTGAGGCGGCGGCCGCGGGCCCTGTGCCGGGTCGGCATCTGCCTTCCGAGGAGCCGGCAAGACGGGCGGGTGTGCGGGCCTCCCCTTCTGCTCCTCCGCTGGCCTGCCGTTCGGGGCTGAACCAGAGAACCGCCTCAGCTCCAGCGCCCGGGCCCCGAGGACCTCAGAGCGCTCCCTGCTTCCTCACCCAGGACCCCTCCGGCCTCGGGCAGCCCCCACGTGCGTTCAAGGACAGCCGGAGAGAGCCCCTTCTCCGCGCCTGGCTGTCTGTCCGCACCCCCACCAGCAGTCCCCACGGTGTTGCCTGGATGTTTCCACTTGGGGAAGGACACCGGCCCCGCAGCTGCCTGTCAGCTTCCTGTCAAACCCGCAGCTCAGGCGCCTCGGAGGGTCCCTGCACCCTCCCCGCTCCCAGCCGTCCTTTCGTGCTGTCGGGACACAGGGCGGTGCGCTGACCGTGAGCCTCCACCGCAGGGCAGGGCGGACACCTGCCCACGGCAGACAGCCCAAGGTCTCGCAGCAATGCCCGTGTCCAGCCCGGCGGCGCCCCTCCACCTGGGTGTGCTGCCCGCGCCCTGCCCTTCACGGCTCCTGGGGCTGTTGCAGCTGCTGCCGCCTCGGCCCCTCCGCGGCCCCCGGAGCAGGTACCTGTCCACGGGTCGGCCACGCTGAGGTAGGACAGGAGCCCACAGCACAGCAGGAAGGCCAGGAGGAAGAGGATCACGTTCCGCTGGAGCCTGGACAGCTGCTTCCATGTCTAGGACGGGGGCGGAAGGGGCACTCTCACTGGAAAGAACACAAGTGGGAATCTCTGCCACGGGGACAGCTCGGTGAGGACAGGGAGGAGCTCAGGAGGTCCCGCGGCAGTTCCGTTGCGGCTGAAGGGGGGCAGCTCCCTGGCGGCGGGTGACCGGCTGGGCGGGATGCAGGGCCAGAACGCACCGGGGCAGGTAAGACGAGGAGGGAGACGGACGTCGAGTCCGCTTCTGTCCGCACACGGGCCGCGGAGAGCGACTCCGCAAGGCGTGTGGAGGGCTCAGGCCCCGCCGTACCTGCCCCTGCCCAGAGGCGACGTGTGGGCGCCCCGAGACCGCCGGGGACGCAGTGGACTCAAAGCGGCCGCACTCCTGCTCCCGGCCCCGCAGGAGAGCTTATCCGTGTAACCTCGGGTTTCCGTTGGGAACCCGCTGGGGGTGCGTCCGCCCCGTCCAGCGCCCTCCCCCGCCCAGGCGTTCGAGCTCGGAACGCGGACAGTGCAGCTGGGACCAGGGCCCCCTCCCAGGGCCAGCGCCTGCGCCTCCGGCCCGACCGGCGTGCGGGGCGGAGACCAGGGGCCCGCGGGGCTGTCCTCACCCGCCAACACGAGCGGCGCCGCCGGGTTTTGCTGCCGTCGTCGCTCTGGTCAAGGCTCAGCGTCACGGAGATGAAGTCCCGCCGTGGCGCGGGCGGCGCGGGCGGATACATGACAGCGGCGGAGGCGGCCCGGAGGGCCCCGCCCGCGGGCGGCGTCAAGAGGCCGGGCTGTGCGGGGGGTCGGAGGCTCTGATCTCGGGACACCAGCGGTCAGCCATCGCAGCTCGGGCAACACCCCGCCCATCGCGCTCGCCGCCAATGCGCGTGCGCCGCGCCCTTGTAACCCCACTGCGCGTGCGCCCGACTTCGAGTTGACGTTTCCGGACACCTGCGTCTGTTTACTCCGGCGCCTTGCTGTGATGTCACATCTGCGACGCTGGCGCTGTTCCGCGCCTGCGCACCTCTCGCCTGGTGTGGGCGTGGCCTCGCCTGGGAGGCGGGCCGAGCTGTCGGCGTCCGGCTGATCGCGCGTGGTCCGGTTTCCTCGTAGTGGAGCCCGTGTGCACCGAAGTCCTGTGGTCGGTGAAGACCGGCCGGCCGCTCCGCCACCTTGGCGCGGGGCCGGGGCGGTGCAGCCACCTGGATGGAGCCGTCACTGATACGGCGCCCCGCCGCGGGGTTTCCACCCCTCGGACAGGCTGGTCATGGGAGCGCCCTGCGGTTCCGCCCGTAGCAGAACCGCCCGCTGCTTTAGGGACCTGCTCAGCTCAGGGCCCGCCGTTGCTCCAGGCAGCCCTGCTTGTGACCTGTCCGGGTGTCTGCAGGGCTCCCCGCCGTGTGCGTGGCCACCTCGGCCCCTGACTGGCTTGCGCTGTCCCAGGGAGCTCCTGCCGCCCTCCCAGTCCCTTCCTTTCTAGGGGCCACCTCTCAGGTCCCGCACACAGATGTGCGGGTAGTTCTGGCGACACCCTCAAGCATCCCTCCCCGTCCAGCCAGCTTCCAACAGAAACGGTGGCTCCTGGAGGATGCAGGGCCAGGTGGGCGCAGTCACCAGTCTCAGACCTGAAAACGCAGGAGCCCAGTCTGGAGAGCTCCTTCAAGGGGCAGATTCTGGGCCCACTCTCCAGGGGCCCCGCCCACTAGGTTGTTGCAAGCCCCACCTGCACCCCAGCCTGGTAAGGTGCTGGGCATTACAGGAGGAATTCATAGTCAGCCCAGGGCCGGCCCCACTGATGGACAGAGCTGCTCCCACCTGGTGCTGCTCCCACCGCACATCTGGGCAAGCACGGCACTCTCCAGGCCGGGGGCGGGGCCCCCACAGCACGTGTATACTGGTACTCCGCCCACCACCTTGTGTGCAAAGAAAGTCGAGTCTGGCAATGTTTCCAACACAGTTGTTTCATTAGCAGTTGTCTTGGGGTTAGAGATAAAGGCACGAAGATCTTTACGGTGACAGGACCATCCAGCTTCCAGAATACAGAGCGGACACAGGGAGGCACATTGGTGAGAAGTGCCTGAGCACGTGTCCTGGGTGGTGGTGTCCTGACGCCACTGACGCCGCAAATGTTGTGGGAAACTCCGTGAAGGGCACCTGGGACCTCTGTGCTCTTTGAAACTTCATCTGAAAATAGAATTCTCTGAAAACATGTGTGTTTTTAAGTGAGCTGTTTCGTTTGCCCAGAAAACGTTACTTATCAGAGAGATTGTGCTGTGTTCCGGGTTCCAGCTCTGGGCAGGACCCCAGACCTGAGCCTCCACCTGGTGGACCCTGTGCCCTAGGCCCCCGCTGGCCTGTGGAGCCGCTGAGAAGAGGATCCTAAGGCACACGATTTGGTTTTGAGGTTTGCAAGAGACTGGGAGACCTGGGTGTGGCCCTGACTCCGCCATGGTGCCCAGGTGGAGATGTACAGAGCAGCAGTCATCCACACCAAGCCCCTGGAGAAATCTGCTGGCCCTGACCCCGCCGTCCTGACAGCACCCTCACCCTGGGGAACCCCGGGGTTCCCTGCAGGCTTGTAAGGGGCTGTGGAGGGAGGGCAGGGGCCTGGGCTTAGCTGCAGCTGCTCTTCACCTCAGCAGGGAGGTAGGTGCCCCTGTGCTGAGTCCAGAGGGGGAGGAGACGCTGGGGCCCAGAGCAGCAGACCCAGGACCAGCTGGGCCCCTGGCCTCAGCCAGGCTGTGGGGATGCGGGGAGGGTGCCGTGGTCCCCAGTAGGGAGGCTTCGCCCAGGCCCCTCCATAGAGCAGGGGAGGAGTGTGAGCACCAAGATCAGAAGCCGCTGGCAGACTGGGTGAGGGATGGTGCCCCCATCCCGTTACATTCCAGATTAATGGCCACCACAGGAGGCCGGGGTACTGGTCCCACAGGTTCTTGGGGGCAGCACCCAACCTTCAGCAGCTCAAACCAGCCACAGACGTGACTGAGGCCAAGGCCTTGGAGGGAATGGAGAACTCAGTCCCCGGTGCCGCCAGCCCGCATGGCGATGAGTCAGGCCTCTGCTGTCGGCCTCGGCCGGCAGGCTGGGCTGTGCACCCCCAGCCGCACCAGTGACTGGTTCAGCTGCCAGGAAGGGGGCAGCCCCCCAAAGAAGTCACCCGTGAGGCGGCCCTCCTCTTGTTGGGTCTGTTCGTCTGTAGAAAAGCCGGTGTGGCTGGTGCACCCCAGAGAGGCCACTGCCCCGTCTCACTCCCAGGCAGGGTCTGCTGTCCTCAGTGGTGCCTCACCCCGCCGTCCAAGGTCCAGAGTCCCTCTGCCTCCCACCTGGACCCCACACCCGAGACTGGAGCCCACAGGAGGTCTGTGGTCACTTGTGTCTATGGCAACCAGTGAGGGGACCGGTCCCACCCTCGCGGAGTAAGCCAGGGCTCTTCCTTCTGTGTCGCGTGGTCGGGAAAGGCGCAGCTGCCTGTGCTCCTGCCCAGAGCCCTGGGCCAGGGCTGCACCCACCCCCCCACCCCACCCCCCCCGCGGACCCCAGGGGCTGGCGGGGCCGAGCGTCACGGCTGCGATGCCCTGACCAGGTTCTCGTCCAGGATGAGTGGGGACTGGAACTCCCGGCCTCGCAGGTGCACCTCCAGATCCTGGAGACAGGCCAAGTGTCCACCTTGTGGCCCCAGGAGGGGCCCCAAGGTCCCAATTCCGCCTGGAGCTGGGGAGGGGCTTCCAGGAACAGGGGTCAGGGGTCACCTCAAGACTGCAGGCCAGCAGGAGCCATCCCCGCAGGCTCAGGCCAGAGCTCACCCCGAGGGGAAGGGCCGGCACACCTCGCTGAGGAGGCCGCTCTTCTCCCCGCCCCCCCCAGGACCTTCGGGGGCTCCACCCCCCACCCCACATCCAGGAAGGTCCCTGAAACCTAAGGACCCACTGACCCCCTGGTGAACAGAGGCAGAGCTGTGGTTTTCCGCCCACGGAACCCCCTCTCCCCAGACCGTCTCCCTGCCCTGACCAGGCAGGCCTGACCCCACCAAAGCCAGACGCCAGGTGTGCTCACCTCTCCGGAGTAGGACACCAACGGCGAGATCTCGCAGATGGCCGGAGGCTCTCCACCGCTGGGCGGGCTGAGGGAGCCACTGGTCAGCATCTGCTCGGGGGGCGCACCCCAGCCCCCCCCGGCCCCGCCGATGGGAGCTGGCCCTGTCCTTGTGGCCCAGCAGGCCGACCACCACACGCCCAGCTCCCCACAGTCCTTTTCTCGGTCATCTCTACGCCGGGACACCGAGCCCTGGGCAAGCTGCCCCTGCCCGAGTGACAGGCCCCGACGTGGGCTGGCACCCAGTCCCCTCTCCCCGGCAACCCTGCCAGAGCCGGGAACCCCAGCTCCAGGGGGTGGCGGTGGGCAACCAAAGAAATGGGAAGTGAGCGTTCTTTTCCTTCCTGGCCCGACAAAGGGACCTCCCTTGCCGCTCTGTGAACGTCCTGCCTGGTCCCGGCTTCAAAGCTCACGAGGGAGCCAGGTGGGGCTGTGTCCTCCCCACCTTCCCGGGCCTGAGCAGACCACCCCGGGGCCACAAGCTGCGGGGGGTGGGGTGCGGTGGGGAGTCACTGTTTGGCCAACCTGGGCCCGCCCTCACCTGGCCAGCTCCGGGAGCTGGGCCCCGTGAGCGTCCACGAAGCGGGCCCCCGCCTGCAGGGCCCAGCGGAGGTGCTGGGTGAGCAGGGCCCGCCGGGCCGTGGTGGGGCTGTCCCTGTCGGCCGAGTCCGCGTTCTTCAGCGGAGAGAACTCCTCCTCCCGCAGCACCTCGAAGGCCACGAAGTTCCTGGGGGGAAGAGCTGGTGACCCCACGTCCTGGCCCACGGACCCCGCTCCGGAGCAGCAGGCCCCGGGAGGGCCCACGGTGCGGCCTGGATCCCCTAGAGCCCCAGCACCCTGACCTGGAAACAGCAGACGAGGCTGCTCAGGAGGGGCCGGGCATTCCCCCAAAGTCCACGGCCCCCCATGTTCCCTACCCCCCCCCCCGAGGGGGCCGCTTCCTCTGGCCTTCTCCCTGAGACCTGCCTTAGCCCCCCCAGCTCCTCACTGCGAGGGGGCAGCCTCTACATTCCCGCCCGACTGGGCTTGGGAACCCCCACCTGAGCACACGCCCCGACAAAAGGAAAGACCTTGAGCCACTAACTCAGCGAACGGGAACACGTCGAACACGAACTTCTCCATCTTTATCCCGTTCGGTGTGAGCGGCTTCACCAGGTTCCCCTCCTCGTCCACGTACGGGACCTTCTTCACAGCCACGTGCGCCTGCAGCAAGGGCTCGAACTCCCTGCGGGGACAGGCAGGAGAGGGAGGCAGATGCCGTTCAGACAGGCTCCCTGAGGGCGCCCAGCCAGGGAGCCGGTGGCAGGTGGCTCCTGCAGGGCACCCGGGGGCGGGAGCCGAGCAGGGTCTCTGGAGGGCACAGGCACCCGCCCCTTCCCTGGCCTAAGAGCAGGCACCCTCCTCCCTGCCCATGTGAGGTGGCCACTGGGGCGGAGGTGGTGCCTGGGGGACAAGCACCACAGGAGGAGGGACAGCCACCTGGCCAGAGCCTTACCCGCTGCTGGGCTCCCTGGGGCCTCTGGCTTCTTTATTATCATCATCATCATTACTAGAGGCCTGGTGCATGGATTCGTGCACCGGTGGGCTCCCTCAGCCTGGCATGTGGGGATCGGGCCTAAACCAGCAGTCGGACATCCCTCTTGCAATCTGAGACCACTGGCTCCTAACCGCTCACCTGCCTGCCTGCCTGATCGCCCCTAACCTCTCTGCCTGCCTGCCTGATCGCCCCTAACTGCCTCTGCCTGCCTGATCGCCCCTAACCTCTCTGCCTGCCTGATCGCCCCTAACCTCTCTGCCTGCCTGCCTGATCGCCCCTAACTGCCTCTGCCTGCCTGCCTGGTCACCCCCAACTGCCTCTGCCTGACTGATCATCCCTAACTGCCCTCCCCTGCCGGCCTGATCTCGCCCCCAACTGTCCTCCCCCACCAGCCTGGTTGCCCCCAACTGCTCTCCCCTGCTGGCCTGATCTCGCCCCCAACAGCCCTCCCCTGCCAGTCTGATCTCACCCCAATGTCCCTCCCCTGCATGCCAATTTGGTTCTGACTGGTCGGTTTCTATGCCAGTCAGTGCCAAAAGCTCCGCCTCCTAGGCAGCCATTGGCTCCTCACAGTTCACCCAGATTTGGTTCTGACTGGCTGGTTTCTATGCCAGTCAGTGTCTCCGGGTCTGTCTCTAGGCCTGATCAGCAGCCCCTGTGGAGGCCAGAGAGAAATGGAGGCGAGGCTGCTGGCCAGGCCCAGAGAGAGAGAGAGAGGCAACGGCTGATCAACAGCTGCCACGGAGGCTGCGGATCAGACCCTGCCTCTCCCTTTGGGCCTCTCTCCTGGCCTGATCTGGCAACCCAGCACTGACTTCTGGTTGGCCGAGCCTTCGTTCGTTTTGGACGTTACGGACCTGGGTTTTTATACATTAGGATTGTTATTTGTTTAAAGGCAGAAGAGTATTTCTTTTTACATATTTTTTCTTGATTTCAGGAAGGAAGGAAGGGAGAGGGAGAGACAGAAACATCAATGAGGAGAGAGGATCATCGATCGGCTGCCTCCTTCACGCCTCCCACTGGGGATGGAGCCTGCAATCCGGGCATGTGCCCTGACCAAGAATCAAACCCTGACCTCCTGGTCCATAGGTCGACGCTCTACCACGGAGCCACATCAGCCAGGCCCTCTGGCTTCTTTAAACGCCAAGAATCTTCCTCCACCCCAACCCAGCGGCCACGCTGACCACGGCCCACCCTGCTCAGGTCAGCCCATCACTGCTCACCTGGTGACCACCTGGAGGAAGCTCCGCGTGAAGAAGTGGTTGCAGATGTTGCCCGCGCTGTAGAGCAGGCCCCCATCGGGCGCGCGGAGGCCGGCGGTCTCGGGGCCAATCTCGCTGTACTCCACCACCTGGGGGGTACCATCCACCAGGCACACCACGCCCACCGGCTCCTCGGGGTACGCCTTCTCCACCACCTGCAGCCGGGACAGGTGCGCTGGGAGCTGGGGCAGGCGGGCACGGCGGGTCCGGGCGGGTCAGGTTGGGCGAGGCACGGCGGCGGAGGCTGGCGGGCTCACCTTGGCGCCACAGTCGGCGCCCTGCAGCACACAGAAGCCGATGAAGACGGGGTCCGCCAGCCGCACCAGGATGTTGTCCACACAGTACACGTGCACGAACTCCACGCCCCGGCGCTCCATGTCCTCCACCACCTGGTGGTCGGCCAGCGCGCGGTACAGGCCCCCATTGCCGTCTGCGGAGGGAGGGGGCGCCCTGTGAGGGTCCAGCTGGGCCCCAGCGCGCGGTCCAGGCTGGCGGCGGGAGGCCCTGGCCTCCAGATGGACCTCCGCCCCAGGCGCGCTCACTGCCCGAGGCGGTTCCGCCCATGACGCGCGGAAATGAGGCCTGACAGGGAGGCCCCTCCCCCAGAAGCGCTCAGCCTCAGGCAGCACGTTCCAGCGGCCCCAGCCTCCCGCCCCCCAGAGCGGGCCAGGGTGGGGCGTACCGGGAGCCATGGCAACCTTGTCTTTGCGCTCCAGGATGGCCCTGCCATCGAAGGCCACGGCAGGCAGCATGCGCTGCTCGAACATGACCACGTTGCCGGGGTCCAGGCGGAAGAAGCCACGCTCCTTGAAGAACTGGGCCGTGGGCCCCAGCGTGAACTCGCTCGTCATGATGTACCTGCGTAGAAGGGCGGGCCGAGCAGGCCGTTAGGAGGGCCCGGCTGGGTGGACGCTGGGCGCTGTCCAAGGCTATGCAGGGGTTGTGGGGGGCAGAGCCAGGCAACGTGGGGGGACCCCTGGGGCCAAAGCCAGGCAGGGAGGGCACACACACCAGGGCACCGTGCAGCGGGTCCCGTGGCGCCTGCCAGCCAGCTGCTCCACCCGCCGGATCCGCTCCGCCTGCAGCTGGTACAGGGTCTTCTGGCTGGGCAGTCCCACCTGGTACATGCCCTTGGGGTAGGTCACGCCCAGGCGAGTGCCCTGCCCGCCGGCCAGCAGCAGCACCGCCACCTTGTTCCGGGCGATCTGGCGCAAACCTGGAGGCAGGGGTGCGGTGAGGAGACGCCAAACCCGCCACACCCACCCCCGCTGCGGTCGGAGCCAGCCAGGCCCGGGGGGCGGGGGTTAACCGGCGACTCTCCAGGAACACCCGCCTCACCTCCAGGCCAAGAGACCAGGGATGCGCCCGCGCCAACGTGGGTGTGAAAGGAGGGTGTGCGAGTGTGCAAGGGGTCCCCTGCTGCCAGTGCGCCTGTGGGCGGGGCACTGGCCAGCCAGATGTGCGCACGCACAAAGCATTGGGGCGGGGGGGCGCCCCGCCGCAGTGGAGAGCTGGTGTGTGTGAGCGGGAAGTAGACTTCACGAAGTAATAGACAGACTAAACTCCAAGCACAGCCTCCCCTTCCTGCCGGCCGGCCCCCCGCCCCGCCCTGCCCGGGCCTCCCGCGCACCAACCTTCCTCCTCCCAGAGCCGCCGCGTCTCGGGGTCGCTCCGGACCGCGCTGCCCAAGCGCTCAGGGGGCAGGGGCCGCAGGCGCGCAGCCAGGTCGGGCGGGGGCCCCGGGGGGCGCGCAGAGGCGGCGGCCGCGCGCAGGCAGTGCTCGCGCAGCGCCTCGGGCTCCAGCGGCGCCAGCTCGGCCAGCAGCGCGGCGCGCGGCCCGGGCTCCAGCTCCGCGCAGAACCGCAGGAGGTGCTCCTGGCCCGCGCGCTGCAGCCGGGCGCGTACGGCCCGCTCCGAGGCCATGTCGCCACTGCCGCCCCCGGCGTCACGGGACCCAGCGGGCGGTGCCGGCCCCAGCGCCCCGCCCCGGCCCTGCCCCCGAGATGCGGCCCGCTGCGCCCCGACTCCGCCCTCCCGCCCAGAGGGACCTCTGGGGTAGCTGTGAGCGTAGGAACCGGACCCGGGCGCCAGGAACGCCAGAGGCTTGGGGGCCAGGGCGCCTCGAGTCGGGAAGCCCTTCCCGGAAGGTTCTGCGACCCCTGTGCCGACTGAATTCTGTTCAAATACACCCCTTTGCCCAGGTCCGGGGGGGAGACCGAGGGGGAGGCCGGGTCTGTCCCTGCTCCTGCCCCGTTTGCACTTACTAAGGCGCCTCGCAGCAGGGACATCAGCCCCAGAAGAGGCCAGACTCGCGGCTGGACCGGCTTCGGAGGCCGGACCCAGGCCCGCAGCAAGGCCAGGCGTCTGGACCGCACCAAAGTCCAGCAAGGCCACCCTGCATCCGCCCCTTGCCCTGCCTTGCTGTCTAACCATCAGGCTTCACAGCAGCTTGCTGTGTGTGACCTTCCTTGGGGCAAGGTTCAAAGTGCCTAAGGCCATTTGGGACAGAACTTACTTTCAGAAACTAGTTTTATTATTTAAAAGTAATGTATGTGGGAGGGGCGGAAATAGAATTGGGGCCAACGGCCTTCCTGCCTTCCTCCACCCGGCCACCCAGTGCACTCCAGGTGCACTCCAGGAGAGATGGGCGTGTTGGCTCACTGCCCTGCCCGTCGCTGATCAATGCCCCGCCCACAGGAGGGGCCCGGTAGTGCTGTTGGCTGAATGAATGGGTGTTGGTCGCAAGCCCAGCAGGGGGGCTGGGTCACAGCAAGTGCTCAGGGACCGCTTGCTGAATGAATGAGTGAATGAATGAATGAATGAATGAATGAACGGTCTGTGGCAGGTGAAAGGCAGTTTGGGGCAGATGTTGGAGGTGGAGGGTGTGTGTGGGAGCAGAGAGGCCTGCACCCGGGACAGAGCCCATGGGGACTCCTATCGTCCCTGCACAGGTGCCCTGGAAGCGAGGTGTCAGAACATGAACTTGGGGCCTGTCTTGGCCCCGGGCGACCCCCGCATCCTCCCTCAAGGTGGGAGTGGGCCTGTGATCAGAAGGGTTTAGGCCATTGGGACTGTGTAGCTGGAGGCTCCTGCCAGCCATCTGGGCAGACGGGTGCCCACGGGCGGGTGTGCCAGTGAGGCAGACCATTTCCTGGGCCTCCAGCCAAGGGCAGATCTGTGGCCCAGGAGTCACCTTCCCTTCGCCCGAGGGCCTCATCAGAGCAGGGCCCAGAGCAGGCTGGGAAGGGCTGGAGGAGGAAGTGATCAGAGACGGGCCACACCTAGGTCCCACGCCCTGAGCCCGCACCCATCCCAGTTTCTTCTGGCTGTTCCTCCAGGGCCTAGCCAGGGGCCACAGGGGAGCCCACAGACCAAAGGTCAGCGGGCGCCTCCCACACAGCCTCAGACTCCTCTGCACGGTGAGCTCAGGCTCACGGCCCGGCTGGCCCCGGCGCTGCAGCAGCACCACCTGCCGGCCGCCGGCCTCCGCACCCTCCGTCCCCAGGCCTCACGCTGGCTTGGTGTCCCCCCTGGATAAGGTTCCGCTTGTGCCGGCCAGCTGGCCACTGAGCACCCACTGCGGGCTGGGCTGATGCCGGGCCTTGGGGTGCCCCCCGTCCCCACTCCCAAAGAGCACAGGGACTCACAGGGAGACCGCCACCTCAGCAAGGAGAAAGCAGGCTTTGGGGGGCAGGGCACCTAACTGATTTAGGGTGGGTCAGGGACCTGAGTGCAGTTTTGAAGTGTGCCTGCTGGCATCAGCCAGGAGCAGCCAGGGACGGGCATTCCTGACGGGGAAGCCACGTGGGTAACCGCCCAGAGGTGAGGAGATGCCAGGTGCCCTAGGCATGGGGGGCTGGGGGTGCTGGAGCAGAGGAGGCGGGGGGGGAACTGGGGGGGCAAATGGCTGGGATGCTCCCTGGGACGGTGGCCAGTCCTGCCATGAAGGGGAGCCAGGGGCAGGCCAGGCTCCAGGGGAGGACTCCAGGCTCCCAGCTTTCTAGGCCCCCTAAATTCCTTACCACAAAGGAGCGCTGACCTTTGAGGGGTACCCCCAGGGGAGACGTGGACCCAGGATACTCCCTGGCCAAGGCAATAGCCCTTATAACCTGGGATGCAGGCACCAATACTTTGGGGCCCAAGGAACAGAGGCCCAGGGAGGTGGGCCAGCCACGGCGGGCTGAGAGAGGCCCGCCAAAGGACCAAGGTGCATCCTGAGCCAGGGTCTGCCTGGAGGGGGCGGTGTCTGGCAACTCTTCACGGCTTCACCCCTGGAGGAGGGCAGCCTGCCTAGAAAGCAGCCGATGACACGTGAGCATGCTCGGTGGCCAGTGCTGGGGACAGGGATGTCTGGGGAGACTGAGGCCGGGGGCATGGGGACCAGGCAGGGCCTGGAGGACAGGCGAGGGTGAAGGAAGGCAGGGCTCCAGGCAGGCAGCCTCTGGGGCAGCTCTCTGCCTTCAGGAGGGTCCTGCGTTTATTGTATTCATTTGTATTTAGTCCTCACCCGAGGATTTTCCCATCGATTTCTAGAGAGAGTGGAAGGGCGGGGGGGGGGGGGGGAGAGAGAGAGAGAGAGAGAGAGAGAGAGAGAGGGAGAGAGAAAACATCGATGTGAGATACATGCCCTTGACCGGAATCAAACCCGGGTCCCTTTAGTCTGCCGGCTGACGCTCTATCCACTGAGCCCCACCGGCCGGCCAGGGCGAGGGTCCTACCGTTTAGTCCTGAGATGAGCACCCAGAGCTGGACGGCAGGCTCAGCCCCGGCACCCACCCAGACTTGACCAGACAGTGACTGGATCTGGTTGGAGAGGAAGAAGGGACCCCAGGGACGCAGGGCGGTCTGACCCGGCCGAGGAGCCGTGAGAGCCGCTGGAAGGGGCGTCAGGTCAGAGGCGAGAGGCTGCAGCAGGGGACCGCGGGGGCTGGGGAGAGCTGGTCACAGATGGGGATCTGGGGACACCGGATAAAGGGGCTTTGTCCTGTCACAGGCAGGAAAGGCCAGGCCGTCCCCTGGGACCAGGGGAGGGGCCCGCGGCAGTAGGGACAGAGAGGCCTCTGTGCGGGGAAGCGCCCAGCTGGCTGGAGCCCACAATCCTCTCGGGGCCCGCCTGGCGCAAGAGAAAGAGGCCCCAGAGTCGGCGGTGTCTGTGCCCGGGACCCTCGGCGAAGAGCGCCCAGGGGAGCAGGAGGGGGAAGGTGGGTCCCTGGAGGGGTGCGCTCCCCACTCTTACCCCTTCCAGGCCACCTGGGGACAGGTTTTGGGTTGAGTGCCAGGTCCCGCCCCTCGGAGAGGTAGGCGAGCAGCCAATCCGAGAGAGGACCGAGCCGCGGCGAGGCCCGGAGGGAGGGGAACTGGGGGGACCCGCCCCTGCCGTTCGGGCCTCCGCGCCCCCCCGGCCCCTCCCGGTACCGCGGCAGGAGCGGCCGGGGCCCGGGACCCTTCTCAGGAAAATCAAACCGTGCTGGCGGCCTCGCAGCCAATCGGGGAGGAGATGGGCCAGCCTCGGCCAATGGCCGCCGCGGATGCTAATGAGCACTGACGCCACGCGGAGGCCCATTCAAAAAGTAGCCGCTATTGTCGGGACGGGCTGCGTGCGCCCGCCGGGCCCCGCCGTCGGGCCGCGCGGGGACCCAGCCGGGGTCGGGCCCAGGACGGAGCCCGGCCGGCAGGCCCATGGCCGGAGCCGCGATGGCCGAGCCGGGCCGCGCGCCGCCCGCCGCGCCCGCCGAGCCCGGCACCGAGGGGCTGCCGCGCGCCTTCCTGCAGAGCCTGCGCACCCTCTTCGACATCCTGGACGACCGCCGGCGCGGCTACGTGCACCTGCGCGAGATCGAGTCCCGCTGGCGGGGCGCCGACACGCGCGAGCTGCCCCGCGGCGTGCTCGAGGGCCTGCGCCAGGTGGCCCCGGCCAGCGGCTACCTGACCTTCGAGCGCTTCGTGGCCGGTCTGCGCGCCTCGCTGGGGAGCGCCGACGACGGCCCGCGGGGCCCGGCGCGCGCCCCGGCCCGGGGAGGCGGCCCCGCGCGGTCCGGGGGCCAGCCGCCGCCTCCGCAGCCCCCGCAGCGCCTAGTGTTCGCGTCCGCCGAGGAGCCGCGGACCATCCTGGAGCGGAAGCCCCTGCCGCTGGGCGCGCGCCCCCCGGCGGTCGGCCCCGGCGGCGCGGCCCGGAGCCTGGAGAAGCTGTGCATCCCGGCGGAGGCGGCGCCCGGCCTGGCGGAGCCCGAGCGGCCGCAGGGCACGGCGCTGGAGCGGAGCCCGAGCTCGGACGCGGGTGAGTGCAGGCGGCTCTCCTGGTGTCTCCTCACCCCGGCCCGCAGCTTAGACCGGCGCCCGGGAGGTGCAGCCCGGGCATCTCCCACCGAAGCGGGGGCGGGGCGGGGCGGGGACCGGGGCGGGCAGCCCTTCCCGGGTTCCTGAGCCCGGCGGGGAAAGGGGCCTCTGCCTGTCTGTGCGCTCAGGGGCCAGGGGGCAGGCTGGCCCTCCCCCCACCACAGCGGGGCCACCAGGAACCCGCTCGGTACCAAACACAGCTTCTTCTGTGGGGGGTCCCCGCCTCATATACCTGCCCTGCACCGGCCCTCGGTTTCCTGTCGGGTGACTGCTTAGGCGGCAGCCTTTCCCTCTAGGGCAGCCGAGAGAGGGGCCCCTAGACTGCACAGGGGCCCCTCTGCCTTCTTAGCCCTTCTGGGTCTGACTGCCAAGCTGGAGGGTTAGGCCCACTGCCCCCAGGAGGCCAGGGCGGGCAGGGGCTGCGGGGGCAGAGGGCAGGCCTGGCTGCCAGGGCCGGGGAACTCCGAGGCCTGGGGAGGAGCACAGACCGCAGCCTCTGGGGGTGGCCAGCAGGCTCCCAGCCTTGGGCAGGGAGGCGACGGCTGATATGGGGCTCCCCCGGGGCAGCGCCCAGCGCTTCCTGTGCCACCCGCTGCTTGCCAGCCTCGCTGGACTCACCCATCTCTGCCCACTGGTCTCCCAGCTGGACATCTAGGGTGCTGTTAGGTGGGGACCTGGGAGCCGCCTGTGGACTGGATAGTGTTACTGGGCCCAGGTTTCCTGGGGTGTGCCCCCCCCCCCCCGCCCCCAGCCTCCCTCTGCCTGCACCTTCCCGCCACACAGCACTGCAGGTTGGGACGTGAACACTGGGCCTGCCTGGAGCATGAGCAGGACTGGCTGGCGGCCCACACACCACCTGTGCCAGCCTCTGGCCGTGCCCCTGCCAGGCACACCTGCACCCACTACTTGCATCACGCGCCCACTCCCACAGCCTCTAAAGATGAGCTGGTGAGGTGGGTCGTGCTAGGCAGCCCAGGGAGGCGGCCCTCCCCACTGCACCCCCCCCCCCTCCCAGGAGGCCCTGCATAGGCTCCCTGTCCCCCACGGAAAACGACTGGCCCCCAGGACGCTCTCTCAGGGGACCTGGGCCAGGGCTCCATGTGTGGGCTCAGTCTGCACAGAGCAAGGACTAAGCTCACCGGGATCCCTTCCTGGGAGTTAGGTCCCCGCCACCCACGGCCCCTCGTGTTCCATGCATTAGCTCACCCTAAAGGCCCGGCTACAAGGAGGGGAATGGAGAAGCCCAGAGCCTCCCCCCCCCCCCCCCCGTACCTGCAGCCTTTCAGCCCCAAGGTGGGCACTGGAGGTGCAGAGACAAGCTGGGCAAGCCCTGGTGCTTAAGAGAGTTCAGGCCCTGCGCATGTGTGTACACACGTGTGTCATGTGCAGATATGCATTTACAGGCGCCAGGCCTGTGTGAGGGGAGCTGGTGGGAGTCAAGTGGGGACCAGACCCCAGCCCGGTACAGAGGTGATGGGGGGGGCTGTCTGTTGCCTGAGACCCCGGGGCTGCCCTCATATGGGGAGGGGCCCAGAGGGGCTCTGAATTGCCGATGACCCCAGAGGCGATGACCCCAGACCGAGCTTTGCATTGCTGGGGTGGTGGCAGCGAGGTCGGGAGGGGCCTGGGAGCCAGGCTGTGGGTGGAGCTGCCTAGCCAGGCCCTCACCTGTGCTGCAGGTGCAGCGACCTGCAGGGCCTGGGAGCTGGGCATGGGGGACCCCCGGCGGGCCCCCCGAGTCCGGGGCGAACGTCGGAGGCACACCATCACAAACGGCGTGGACTGTGAGCTGGTGAGCGGGGCCCTGGGACACTGGGACTCTCCATCTTGCCAGGGATTGGTCTCCTGGACCAGTAGTCGGCAAACTCATTAGTCAACAGAGCGGCAAACCGCGGCTCCTGAGCCGCATGTGGCTCGCGAGCCGCAGTTTGCCGACCACTGTCCTGGACCATCGCTCTGCCTGGTGGGTCCCAGGGGTGACCTGTGTTAGGAACAGGCTCAGTTCTCAACACCACCACCCCCCAGCTGGAACCGCCTGAGGACGGAAGGGCCCAGGGTCAGGGCAGGAAGGCCTTCAGGGCGATGGGGCCTGGGTGCACCGTGGCAATTGGCTCGGCCCCTCTCCAGAGCTGCCCCTGCCCAGGCCTGGGCCCCAGGCTCACCGCTCACCTCAGGAGGGTGCGCAGAGCTTCGCGCAGTGGCCAGTTCCCTGGGGAGGCCTGTGTGCAAGGCTGGACCCCTGGGGGGCGGGGAACAAGGCTGTGCTCCTCGAATGGGAGGGTTCAGGTGCCGGGCGTCCCTGGGTGAGGGCATGCGGGCCCGCACCACGTGTGTGCATTGACTGGCACATGTGTGCCCCGCGTGGCAGCTGAAGCAGATGGCGGAGCTGGAGCAGGAGAAGGAGGTGCTGCTGCAGGGTCTGCAGATGATGGCCCGGGGCCGAGACTGGTACCAGCAGCAGCTGCAGCGCGTGCAGGAGCGCCAGCGCCGCCTGGGCCAGAGCCGTGCCAGCGCCGTGAGTGACACTGCCCGTCCCCAGGCAGGGTGACCCCCCCCCACGGTGACACCACCCATTCTCCGCACCCCAGGCTGCGTGGGACTGCCCTCCCTCTTCAGGGCGCAGCGGCTGTCCCTCCACCCGGGTGCTGGGATCCCCCACAGCAGTGCCCCCCGACCAGCAGCACTTCAGACTCTCGCTTCTGAACAGGAATTTCCGGGGGCAGGAGGGCCACCCGGGGGACCCCTCAAGGCACGGCAGCTGGTCCTGGGCTGGCCCTGCTCTCTGACCCCTCCTCCGCTGCTTCCTTTTAGGAATTTGGGGCTGAGGGGAGCCCCCGCCCACTGGGGCGGCTGCTGCCCAAGGTGCAGGAGGTGGCCCGTTGCCTGGGGGAACTGCTGGCTGCAGCCTGTGCCGGCACGGTGAGTGCCCCGGGGCCCCCCACACCCTGTCCTGGAGGCTGAGCCAGGGGTGCCATGCCTGCCTGACTGTGCCCTCCTGTAGGCTCTGCCTGCGGCCTCCTCGGGGCCCCCGTGCCCTGCCCTGGCCCCTGCCTCACCCCCGGCACCTGGCTGGCAGCAGCAGACCATCCTGATGCTGAAAGAGCAGAACCGGCTCCTCACGCAGGTGAGGTGCGTGCGGGGGAGCTGGGGGGAGGCTGGCCGCCTGGCGGGCCCTGACTGCCCCCCGTCCACCAGGAGGTGACGGACAAGAGCGAGCGGATCACGCAGCTGGAGCAGGAGAAGTCCGCCCTCATCAAGCAGCTGTTCGAGGCGCGCGCCCTCAGCCAGCAGGACGCCGGGCCTCTGGACTCCACCTTCATCTAAGGCCACAGGCACGGACATGGCCTCTTGGCCCGACACTGGCCCTGGGCAGTGCCCCTCGATCCCAGCCTCGCAGGCTGATGACCACCCGGCTGGCCTGGACACGGCGCTCCCGCCTCCCAGTCTGGGCCCCCCCAGCCCCAGGTGGCGCTGGCAGGTGGGCTGCCCCCAGGATGCCCTTCCATCCTGGCCTGGGGAGGGGGCTGACCTGGGCCAGGGCTCCATCATGCGGGCTCAGCCTGAAGCTGCTGCTACCCCTTTCTCGCGGTCAGTGGATCCTTCCTCCCGTTGACCAGGTGTCCAGGTGTCCAGCCTGCCTAGTGTTTGCAGCTGGCCTGTCCCTGGTCACGCAGGGCTGCACTTCTGACAGCAGCCAGCAGAGGGCACCACCTGCACGCTGGTCATGGATCCTGAAGCCCCCACTGAGGTCTCCCATGGGGGCTGGGAGTAGGGGGCCTTGGGGAGGAGGGCTGGGACACCTGAGGGCCAAGCAGGTGACCCCTCTCAACCCAGGACCCAGACTAGGGGCCCCTCAGCAGGAACAGATGGAGGAGGTGGGGACGGCTCTGATGGGGGCATGGGGTCTGCCTGTACCTGGTTCCAGGGACCCCGGGATGGATGAAGGCGCCTGGAGTGGGGCTGGAGGATGGCCTGCTTGCCCCTCCACACAGAGTCTGGGCCCCAAATCAACATGGCTTAGCCGTCACCCCTCCTGGCCGAGACCCAACCCAGACAAGCCCACAGAGCAATCTGTGACCCGGCTCAGGGCCTTGGGGCCCCCCAGGCACCCTGGCCAGGGCAAGCTGTGGTCACCAGTGGGTGGCTCCAGTGTGGCCCTTACCTGGGGGGGGAGGGGGGAGCCTTAGAATCCCAGACGTGCCGTGAGGGGCCTGGTGGGCCAAGCACCCCCGCCAGGTATGCACCCCACCTGTGGCCTCCTTCCCACCCCAGCTTGGCCCCAGGTCTGGGCTGGGAGGCAGCATGTTGCTCAGAAAGGGGAGCTCAGGACTCAGAAGGAGGCTGGGACGGGTCCTCCAGGGAGGGGGGTGGGGGAGCAGGTCCGGAGGGCAGGACAGCCTCCGTCGGGCACCCATGCCAGCCAAGAGGCACTGCCCAGGGGGCTCCCCAAGTCTTCCTCTTCCATGGTTCTTGGATCTGCCCCTCCCTCTCATCCCATGACCAGTCCCCGCACCTAGCCCCGGCCCTGCGCCCACCCTCACTGGGGGTCCCTCTGCTCCCCAAATGCAGCCCGTGACACTTCCAGGACGGAAACCCACGGCCCCCTGCTCTGAATCCTCCCGTGACCCCAGCACTTGCAGACCCAGGCCCCAGTGGTGTAGCCTGGAGCCCCCACCCAACCGCCTGGTTTTGGGCTGCAGCTGTGCAGCCCGCCTCCCATCTCTGGGCTTTGCACATGCTGTTCCATCTGGGACGTCCCGCCCCGCCTCCCCCGGCTTGCTCCTCCCCGGCCCTCCAGGATGGGTCAAAACGGCCAGGGATCTGGGGAGACAGAACCTAGGTCTGCCCCAGGGGGCTGTCACTGGGTGACCTCCCACGTGAAGCTGGCCCTTCAGGTTGCAGGGCTAACCTGGCTACGCAAAGGACAGGGAAGCGGCCTCCCTTGGCCCCGGTGCTCCATGCAGGTGGCATCCGTTGCCCGTGTGGCCCTGCAGCCTGAAGGGCAGGATCTCCAGGGTCCCAGGATGGCAGGGCCCGGCCACTGGCAGAGGCAAACCTCTGGAGAGGTCCCTCAGGCCTGCACGGTGGTGTTCAGGGCGTGGCAATCCAACCCGGGGCCCTGTGCTCTGAGGGGGGCCCTGGCTCTCCCACTGGATGCCAGAAGCAACCAGAAAGTCTGTGACACTGGGGGGCGGGGCAAACTGCCCCATGAGAACCTCCGCCCCCGGGGAGTGCAAGTTCCAAGGGAAATGAGCACCCGCAGGCTAAAAGCAAGCTTTCCCACACAAGGAAAGACTCCGCGGTGGGAGCCACAGAAACAGCAGACGAGGTGCCCCGGGCGTCGGCATTTACCAGGATCCAAGATAACGTTTACACGTGAGGGGAAATAAAGGCCCGTGAACAGGGACCCATCGATGGTTCTTTTTTCAAAATGGGTTTTTCTTGGTCTTTTAGCGAGGAGTGGAGAGGGATTCCTCCGTCGGCGGGCTCCTGCACGCCCCACAATGGGGGGTCGAGTCTGCACCCCCTGCATGTGCCCTGACCAGGAATTGAACCGGTGACCTCTTGCGTCCTGGGTCCGTGCTCAACCCCTGAGCCACGCCGGCCGGGCGCTATGCAGGTTTTTCAGAGGGAAATCTGCGACCTTGAATTCAAACCCCGACTGGGATTTTGCAAGAATGGAAAAACAGTCTCATCCCGTCCCGGCAACAAAGAAGGCGAGTCTGTCCAACTTGGGCCCGGCCCAAGGCAGGATCAGCGACGTGTTGTCATGCACACCCCGAACAAATTAAAGGGGAAAGGACGGCGCAATTCATGTTTGTGAGAGACTTTTGGGAATGAGGCCACTGCACACGAGCCCTCAGCGAACCACGGTCAGCGGTGGCATGTGGAAGGCACGCTCCCCGATCAGGAAGGAACCACAGATGCCTGTTCGGGGCAATGCCGTCCACACTTTTACTGATAAAGTCTTAGCATTATTAAGAGTTTAATAAGATTCTGATTACAAAATGAATTCAAAAAAGATCATTGAATTACTATAAGCCAGCAAAAAAAAAAAAAAACACCTTAGAAAATGTAATTTGAAACTAAAACGGTACGTTCCAAGTACTACATCTAAGAAAAAAACGTGCGAGACCTTTAGGAGGAAATGACTTAAAACTTTTTTGAAGGACCTACAAGAAAACCTGTGTCAGTAGGAAAATAAACCCTGGTGTTGGATAAAAGACGCCATGTTTGAAAGGTGTTCACTCCTCGCCCTGGCCAGGTGGCTCAGTTGAAGCACCACCCCGTACACCAGCAAGGTGTGGGTTCCACGCTCCATCAGGGCACGTGCCTAGGTTCAACCCCCCATCGGGAGGCAACCCATCAATGTTTCTCAAAATCGGTGAGAACATATGCTCAGTGGGGATTTAAAAAATGCATGGGTGGCCCTGCCCTGTTTGGCTCAGCGGATAGAGCGTCGGCCTGCAGACTGAAGGGTCCCGGGTTCGATTCCAGTCAAGGGCACAGGCCCGGGTTGCAGGCTCGGTCCCCAGTGTGGGGCGTGCAGGAGGCAGCCGATCCATGATTCTCTCTCATCGTGGATGTTTCTATCTCTCTCTCCCTCTCCCTTCCGCTCTGAAATAAGATTTTTTAAGTGAACAAATAATATTCATTTTCCCCCAGTTGGTGTGTAGATTCAATGTCATCACAGTTGAACGCCCAACCGTTCTTCAAGGCATTTGGGCAAGTTGCTCCGAATGGTCACGGCAGAGCTGAGGGCTCCAGGAAGGAAGCGTGGAGAGGGTACTTTTCCGGGGCGAGTGCCTGGGTGGTGGAGAGCTGCCCCCCACTGCACGCCCCCCAGCTGTGGCCTCAGGGCAGACGGGCTGCCACATGACACCCCGGCATGTGGACAATGGCTGGGACAACCGGTTCTCTGGACGGAAGGCAGGAACTGGAATAATTTCTGCAGATTCTGCAAAAAGCCCCTCCAGGTGGACCCCAAGGCCTGCAGTCAGCAATAAGCGACCTTCCGACGTATCCTCAGACCTCGTGGGCGACCGTTCTGAAGGGGGAGGGGGGGCGGGGCAAACTGCCCCATGAGAACCTCTGGTCCCCAGAGGAGCAAGGATAGAGCAGGGAACGGACATTTGGACTGACAAGGAACCCCCATGAATTCCCGGCCAGAGGACTCGTGTCCAGGGCACAGGGGACCCTGAACAATGTGGGGTTGGGGCGCTGCACCCTCAGAGCAATAAAAAAATCCACATCTAACTCCGACTCAACCAACATGTGACTGCCAAGACCCTGCTGCTGACCCGAGCCTCCCTGATAACACAGTCAATTAACATGTATTTTGTATGTCTTATGACCTACATTAATAAAAGAGAAAGATGCAAGTTGACTGTACTTCCGCAGCACCCACCAGCCAATCAGGAGTGAGTATGCAAATCAACCATCCAAAGATGGTGGGTTAATTTGCATGTGCAGGTGCAGAGCGAAGACTGAAGACTGAAGAGGCTTGGCTTCTCTGCTGCGGCCAGAGTGGAGATGCCAAGCCTGGCTGCAGCCGGAGCGAAGGCCTGGGTCCCGGGAGCCGGAGGAAAACCGGTGACGGCAGCCGGGGGAGGAAGGCCTACTACACGAATCTTCGTGCAACGGGCCTCTAGTATACTATATTCTTACAAGAAAGTAATCTAAAGAAAAGACAATGCTATTAAGAAAATCATGAGGTCCCAGCTGGTGTGGCTCAGTGGTTGAGCGTTGACCTAGGAACCAGGAGGTCATGGTTTGACTTCCAGGTCAGGGCACCTGCCTGGTTGCAGGCTCGATCTCCAGTGGGGGGCGTGCAGGAGACAGCTGATCCATGATTCTCTCTCATCAGTGATGTTTCTGCCTCTGCCTCCCTCTCCCTCTTTGTGATCAATTTAAAAAAATTTTGTAAGGGGAAAAAAAAAAGTCTGCTCCCCCAGGACAGGTGGGGGGGGGCTCCCTGGTGCCCACAGCACAGGGTCCCCTGTGCCCACCTGAGCCTGCAGTGCCCAGGCCAGCTCAGCGTCTGTTGAATGGACGTGTTTCAGCCGCTGGACACTGGTTTCCGACGGGGAGACTGTGGCAGAGGCGGCCCAGACCCAGGAAGGTCCCTGCCCTAGAGGTCTGGTTCCTGTGGGGTGGGTCGGGACCCCGCTCTGAGGGAGGACCCTCCACACAGCTCTACAGGCCATTCCTTCCCGAATTCCTGCCGGGGCGGGGTCAGGGCCGCACATCTGGACCTCACCCCACTGAAGTTCCCCAAGGCTGCCCCGCCCAGTGTGCTCCTGCCAGGGCTGCCTCCCACTCGAACCCCCACCGCCCACCCCCTTCCAGACCCTAGCTCCTGGCCAAGGAGGGTCCTTCCCACGCGGCTCCTGGGGGAGAACCTGCTCCCTGCCTCCTTCCCAGGCTCCTCTGGGCTCTGGGTCCTGGGCCACCAGCTGGGCCCCTCCAGGGCAGGTCCCAGCTCCATCCCCTCCTGCCTGCTGGGGCTCCACCCAAGGACAGCTCAACTCCGGGAGTCCTGTTTGGCCTCGTGGGGCGCGGTGGGGGTTCTGGGGGCCAGCCAAGGGGGGCCAGCCTGCAGCGTGCCTGCCTTCCATGCCCTTCTCTGGGCCCCGGCTCCTCTGGGCCGCCTTCGCCTCCTCCTTTCAGCCTCCTGTGCGGGCCTCTCCCTCCGCTGGGCTTTCTGGGGGAAGAAAAGACCCGGGGAGGGGGGTCTGAGGCGGGGAGGGTGCTGGCGGGAAACCGGGCCTGGAGCCCTTCGCTGGCCCCACCCGGAGCCTCCGCTGGGGCTCAGCCAGGCCGGCTTGGAGGAGGCTGAGCCAAGACCCGGTTCCCTCCCTTCCCGGCAGGGTCCTGAGCGGCAAGAAAGGCTCTTTTGCTGGGCCCGTGACACCAGCCCGTCAGCCCGGGCAGGGATCCCAGCCCGACGGTCCCCGCCTTTCCCACCACCAGCTAGGGGGCCGCCCCCTCCGCCCCCATCAAACGCTGCCCTTCTGACCCCTCCCCCCGCGGCCCGCACTCCTGGTGGGTGGTCTTGCCACAGGGCTTCCTGCGACTTGTTTGCTGGGTCCTCCTTGGGGCTGGAGCTCCCCGTCCTCCAAGTGCATGAAGTGGGGGGGCCTCTGGCCAGGGAAAGGGCATGTGGGGGGGTCAAAGCACAGAGGCCGGCATTCTGGGGGTGGAAAGACCGGGCTGGTTCTGGGGCTGCTCAGCACTGGCCACGCCGGAGGTTTCTCAGCCTCTGTCCTCCCCTTGGTCCTGGGACCCAGGACAGACTTCCCGCCGCTCAGCTGTGACCTCCCCGCACCCCGAGGGCAGCCCAGCCGGGGCCAGCTCAGCGTCCCTGTCCTCTGTGCCTGCAGCCAGGGCCCGGTCAGCTCGGTGTCTGCAGCCAGGGCCCGGTCAGCTCCGAGGCTGCTGGCCCTTTCTTGTCGGAGGGGCGGTAGTGACGCAGCCTGCCTGGAGGCCAGCTCACCCCTATGCAAGGCCTCCTGCCCAAAGCCACCCCACGAGCACCCCGAGAGGGATGGGGTTCTCTAGGTCCTGCCCCAGGGGAACCCCGGTGCCCACAAGCAGACCCGGGCAGGCCAGCCCTTGGGGTCAGCGGGCAGGTCAGGGGTGGAATCCTGGCCGCCGGGCGGGCTGAGCCTTCAGGGGGAGGGTGAGTGGGTGGGAAGGAGGGTAGGCAACAGCCTCCGGGAGGGCAGGTGACTCACCGCAGCGCCTCTCACCTGCCCGCAGGAGCCCGCCGGGAGCGCGGTGGGCGGGGCGTCCGCCAGTGGGCGTGGCCAGCGAGGCCTGTGCGGGCCCTCGCCCCGCCCCCAGCGCCTACTCCGCGGTCCCGGGCCCGGGCCGCCCGGCTCCCGCCGCCCTGCCGTCCGCGCCTGGTCCGCCCGCTCCGCGCATGGCCGGGAAGCTGCTGTCGCTGCTGCCGCCGGCGCTGCTGGCCGCCGCGGGCCTGGCCGGCCTCCTGCTGCTGTGCGTCCCCACCCGCGACGTCCGGGAGCCGCCCACCCTCAAGGTGCTGCCGGGACACCGGGCGCGCGGGGCGCGGGGCGGGGAGCTGCGGGGTCCGCGCGGGGCCAGCTGCGCCCCGTGGCTGCCAAGACCCTCCCCGCGCTGCGCTCCGGGCCGGCGGGCGGAGTCCCCGCCCTATGCGCTCCGCTCCCGGCTGGGCCTGGGTCCCCGGTGCCTGGCGGCGCTTCCGGGGAGACGCGGTGCCGGAGGCCCAAGTTTGGGAAGCGCCCACTTGCCGAACCCTCCGGGAGCCATCAGGGCGCTGGTGAAGAGCTGCTCTCTGCTGCCGATGCGCCCCAGGGCCCGGGCTCCAGGCCCCAGACCCCGGGTGGACCCGGGCACCCACAGGGCACATCAGTTCAGGGCTCAGCCTAGACCTGGTGGGCAGGCCCCCCTCCCGGGAGGTCCGGACAGTGAGGCAGCTGCTCCTAAGGGGGGCCTGGAGCGGGGTGGGAGGTGGGGGAGGGAGGGGGTGCGGGGGTGGTCAGACCGGGTGGGTCCTAGGCCCGATTCCCTTAATCCCTTTGTGGACTGTGGGGCGGGGGAAGGCTTGGTGTGTGTGTGTGTGTTGGGGGGGGCGGGCAGGGGGTGCCCCAGGACGGCCATGGCAGGAGGGACACGGCAGCCAAAGGCCTTCGCCAGGCGGGTGGGCGGGCAGGTGGGGTGGCGGCTGGGCTGGCAGAGTTCCTTGGTGGGGAGAGGACTGGAGCGGCCCCGTCACCCCCAGCCCCGCCTCGGGGTCCAGGGCGTGTTCCGTCCCCTTGGGGGCAGGTGCAGGGAAGTGGCACTTGCAAGCTGGGTGCTTATTTCACTGACCTGCAGGAAGCGGGGAGGCCTGTTTGGAGACTGGGATGGGGGGGGGGGGTGCGGGGAAGAGCTGGCCTGGTGCTTCTTCCTGCAGCGGCTTCACTCTCGGGGCTGGAGCTCCATCCCCAGGGCAAGGTTCGGAAGGTGGTCGGTCCTGGGACTCTGAGCTGACCCAGCCCCTTGGCCTGTGGTCGCCAGGACAGCCCTGCCCTCCTGACCCCTTCTCCCCGCACCAATCTGTATCGCTGAGGCTGTCCTTGGCCTGGACACAGGGTGGGGTGGGGTGGGAAGTGGGAGTGGGGCAAGGGATGGCCTTCAGGCCCCTCCCTCTCCCCTTCAGGCCCCTCCCTCTCCCCTTCAGGCCCCTCCCTCACCCCTTCAGGCCCCTCCCTCACCCCTTCAGGCCCCGCTCTCACCCCTCCCCCACTCCCTCCCCCCCAGTACGGCATCGTCCTGGACGCGGGCTCCTCCCACACGTCCATGTTCATCTACAAGTGGCCGGCGGACAAGGAGAACGACACTGGCATCGTGGTCCAGCACAGCTCCTGCGACGTGCGCGGTGAGGGTCCCCCTACCGCGGTGCACCCGGGCCGCATGCCCACTCCCTGTCGGGCCTCGGGCCTCTGCAGGCCGAGCAGCCAGGTCCCTCCACCAGGTGCTCCAGGCAGGAGCCCCCACGGAGAGGCTGGGTCCAGACCTCGGGGGGCTGTGGGCACTGCCATTCTAGAAAGGAGCCCCGGGGAGTCGTCGGAAGGGCTGGGCCTGGCCGGGCCCAAGAGGGGCCTGGACATCCCAGGCAGACAAGAGGGGCTCCGAGGAGCTGGCGGGCACTCACCCTCCACTGGCCCCCGGGAGGCCAGGCCAAGTGGGCAGGGCCCAGTGCTTTGTCCTGCACCTGTGCCCACACCCACTGCCCAGGTGGCAGCCTCAGAGACTCTGGGTGGCACGCGGTGTCCCCTGTGTCTGTGAATGTCTTTGTCCTTAAGCTGCCACCTGGTTTGGGAGCCCCCGCCCCCCGCCCCGCCCGGGTGGCCCACCTCAAGGCTGACGGCCAGGCTGGGGCCCCGCTCACCGCCTCCCTCCAGGTGGGGGCATCTCCAGCTACGCAGACAACCCCTCGGGGGCCGGCCAGAGTCTGGTTGAATGCCTGGACCAGGCGCTGCGGGACGTGCCCAGGGAGAGGCACGCGGGCACACCCCTCTACCTGGGAGCCACGGCGGGCATGCGCCTGCTCAAGTGAGTATGCCCGCCCCTGCCCTTCCTGGCCCGAGGTCCCCACAGCCGCCTGGCACAGGGTGGGCCCCGATGCCCTCAGCGGCAGCCCTGGGCGGGGGCCCTCTTGACCGGCACCACGGACCCCGGGATCCCGGCCACCCGGGAAGAAGCCGCTCAGAGGCCTCCCTGTACCCCAGTCTGACCAGCCCGGAGGCCTCGGCCAGCGTGCTGGCGGCCGTGACGCAGATGCTGACCCAGTACCCCTTTGACTTCCGCGGCGCCCGCATCCTGTCAGGCCGGGACGAGGGCGTGTTTGGCTGGGTGACCGCCAACTACCTGCTGGAGAACTTCATCAAGGTGGGCCCGGGCCGGCTCCCGCGCGGGGTGCGAGCGCCCTGCCCCGGCTGACCCGGCTTCCACCCCCCACAGTACGGCTGGGCCGGCCGGTGGTTCCGGCCGAGGAAGGGGACGCTGGGGGCCATGGACCTGGGAGGCGCCTCCACGCAGCTCACCTTCGAGGCGGCCAGCCCCGCCGAGGACCCGGCCAGTGAAGTGCAGCTGCGGCTCTACGGCCAGCAGTACCGCGTCTACACCCACAGCTTCCTCTGCTACGGTCGCGACCAGGTCCTCCAGAGGCTGCTGGCCAGTGTGCTCCAGGTGTCCCCGGCCGCCCGCAACCCCGTGCCCTGCTGGGGGGAGGGAGGAGCAGGAGGGAACAGGGCCACGGCACCAGGCAGGGCCAGACAGCCGCCACGCTACCTGGCAGCCAGGGCGGGGAGTGACCCAGCGTGGGCCAAGGCTCGGTGGCCGGGGGAGGCCTGGTGAGGGCCACGCAAGGGAAGCAGGGCCAGGGCCAGACCTCAGAGGGCCTGGATGGCCTGGCCAGGGTTTGCTTTTTGCCCAGTGGCAATGGGGAGCACAAAATTGACATCACCAAGTGGGCTTGGGGGAGAGTCATCAGGCTGGGGAGGCCCCCGAGGGTCCTGGGGTGGGCAGTGCTTAAAGTGGGGTGGTGAGACCCCCCTTCATCACCTCCCAGACCCACGGCCCCCACCCCTGCTGGCCGCGGGGCTACACCGCCCACGTGCTGCTCCAGGACGTGTACCAGTCCCCGTGCACCACCGCCCAGCGGCCCGGCACCTTCAACAGCAGCGACGGGGTCAGCCTGGCCGGGAGCGGCGACCCCGCCCTCTGCCGCAGCCTGGTCTCCGGGCTCTTCAACCTCACGTCCTGCCCCTTCTCCCACTGCTCCTTCAACGGCGTCTTCCAGCCGCCCGTGGCCGGGGACTTCATCGTGAGTCCAGGGGCGGGGCGGGGGCGGATGCCGGCAGCGCCCGGGCCGGGGCTCAGTGTCACGGCACCCCCCGCAGGCCTTCTCCGCTTTCTTCTACACCGTGGACTTCCTGCGGACGGCGATGGGGCTGCCCGTGGCCACCCTGCAGCAGCTGGAGGCCGCCGTGGTCGCCGTCTGCAACCAGACGTGGAGTGAGGTGAGGCAGGCGCTCGGAAAGTCGAGGGGAGCCCAGCTGGCGGGGCTCAGCGGCTGAGCGTCGACCTATGAACCAGGAGGTCACGTCCAAGGCCAACGCTCATCCACCGAGCAAACCAGCTGGAGCTGTGCCTTTGTCTTTCTAACCGCATTGCCCGTGTGTGTGTGTGTGTGTGTGTATCTTTGTGTATGTGTGTGCAATGTGTGCATGTGTGTGTATGCATGTGGCACATGCGTGGTATGTGTGTATATGTCTGTGTAGGTGTGTGGTGTGTGTGTGTGGTGTGTGCGATATATGTGTGTGCAATGTGTGCATGTGTGTGTATGCATGTGGCACATGTGTGGTATGTGTGTATATGTCTGTGTAGGTGTGTGGTGTGTGTGTGTGGTGTGTGCTATATGTGTGTGTGTGGTGTGTGTGTGTGTATGTGTGTGGTGTGGGTGTGTGGTATGTGTGTGGTGTATGTGGTGCGTGTGTCTCTGTATGTGTGTGTGTGCAATGTGTGCATGTGTGTGTGCAATGTGTGCATGTGTGTGTATGCATGTGGCACGTATGTGGCACGTGTGTATATGTCTGTGTAGGTGTGTGGTGTGTGTGTGGTGTGTGTGGTGTGTGTGTGGTGTGTGTGGTGTATGTGTGTGGTGTGTGTGTGTGGTCTGTGGTGTGTGTGGTGTATGTGTGTGTGTGTGTGTGTGTGGTGTGTGTGTGGTGTGTGTGGTGTGTGTGTGTGTGTGTGGTGCAGCACCTGGCTGGCCACCCCACCACCCCACTTCCTGGGGCCGGGGGTGACGGTGCCCGTCCTGTGTCCCAGCTGCAGGCCCAGGCACCGGGGACAGGGGACCGCCTGCCCAACTACTGCCCCGTGGCCATGTTCGTGCAGCAGCTGCTGAGCCAGGGCTACCGCTTCGACGAGCACGCCTTCAGCCGGGTGACCTTCCAGAAGAAGGTGGGCGCTGGCGGGAGGGCCCGGGCGGAGGCGGGCGGGCCGAGGGGGTCTCCGGGCTGCGTGGAGCTGAGGCCGTGCCCTCACCCGCAGGCCGGGGACACGGCGGTCGGCTGGGCGCTGGGCTACATGCTGAATCTCACCAACATGATCCCCGCCGACCCGCCGGGGCTGCGCAAGGCCACGGACCTCAGCTCCTGGGTGGCCCTCCTCCTGCTCTTCGTGGCCCTGCTCCTGGCTGCGCTGGTCCTGCTGCTGCGCAGGGCGCGGCCCGCCAAGTCGCCCAGCGCCATCTAGGGACCTGCTGGGGGCGGCTGTCCCAGCCCCGCGTCCCCTGTCCTTCACCTCGCCCCACACTCAGCATCGCTGCCGCTAACGCGGCCCGGAAACCGAGGTGGGGACTCCAGCACCCACTCCCACGGGGCCGGTGGGGGAAGGGCACCGGATCCAGCCCCTGCAGCCCCCCTCATGGCAGCCCTCCTGCTGCGACCACAGGTGGGCCTCCCCGGAGTGGGGCCTCTATTCCGATCCTTGGGGCCCTCAGACCCCCCCAGCGGGTCTGTAGTAGGGGGAGGGTCTGTATTAGGGGGAGGGTAGTAGGGGGAGGGTCTGTATTAGGGGGAGGGTAGTAGGGGGAGGGTCTGTAGTAGGAGCCCACAGGCTGGGAGCTGCCCTGCACCTACTTCTAACATTTTGTAATAAAATGTTTGTCCTAAAGCAGTGCCTGCCCTCCCTCCCACAGCTGTGCTGGCCACGCAGCCCACTCCCGGTCCCCAGGGTGGCCCTTGGCTCTCCCCACTTCCTCTCCGCGTCCGGACCTGGGCGGTGCTGACCACGGCCCCCTGCTTCACGGTCCTGGCCGGGAGGGGCTGCTGGCTGGCCAGAGGCCCTGAGGCCCTGGAGTCATCTCCTGCCAGCAGCACCCCGGCAACACCCCGACCAGCACCCCGGCAGTGACCGAGGGAGGCCAGGCTGGGCCCGGCGAGAGTGGGCCTGGTGGGGGTCGGGGCGTGGAGATGTGAGGGCAGGTCGTGGGCAAGACTGGCGCCAGGGTCCAGCAGCGCTCGAGAGACCGGAGGGGCAAACTCTGCCGGGGTGGGTGTGGGGAGGTGAGATTAGGGTGGGAGGGTGGGACCTGGTGAAGAGCCTGCTGCAGAGCCCAGCGTGGCCAGCGATCAGGGACACAGCGCGCCTCCTGCGGGGTGCTTTTCCACACCCAGAGACAGCTGCACCCACCTGCGCTCCCGCAGGCCTGCCCTGAGCGTGGGGGTGTGGGGAGCCTCACGGGAGGTGTGGGAGGCGTTGGGAGGACTGGCTGCGTCTCCCGCCTACCCGGGCCTTCCTGGGAGGTGAGCTCAGACGTTCTCTCTGTCTGGTCAGGCCTGTGCTGGGGTTAGCATCATTGTTTTGCTCCCAGCACCCCGCACCCACCACTCCTGCCAGTTTGTGAGCCGTTTTATTTATTTCTCGCTAATCCTCACCCGAGGATATGCGTCCATTGACTTTTAGAGAGTGGAGGGAGGTGGGGAGGCACGAGAGAGAAACGTGGATGTGAGAGAGACACAGGGGGGTGGGGGTTGCCTCCTGCACGTGTCCCGACCACGCGTGGGGTCCAGTGAAACCGCTGGCACAGGCTTAATGTTTGAGCCCAAACCCGGGGCCCAGCTCCTGGTGGTGGCACCTACGGACCCAAGCTGTGAGAATGGGCGCTGCTGGCACTCCCTGGAGGGGTGCAACCGAGGACGCGCCTTGGACCAAAACTGACCGGGGACCCTGCCGCTCACGGGCTGTTGCCCCATCCGCTGAGCCACGCCGGGCAGGACGTGTGAGCCCTTTTGAAGCCTGAGGGCAGCCAGGCGCATCTCCCGAGCTCAGCGCCCCGGAGGCCTGAGAGCCCGGGTCCCAGGGAAGGGAAAGCCTGGCACCTGGCACCGCGGACAGCTCCCGGCGGGCCGGCGCCCGCAGCTCCAGGCCGCTCTTGCCCCCTGGCGGCTCCCGTCGAGAGCGGCTGCCGGCTCCGGGCTAGCGGCCACCGAGCGGCCTAGTTCGGGGCGTGTATTTGCTTTCCACCCTGAGTGCCGGGGGCAGTTTTGGGCACAGCTGTGCGCGCCTGGGGTCCCTGTGTTCCCGGTCGCCCGCGCCGCCAGCCCCGCGCAGGTCCCCGTCCCCAGTGGGTGGGGACGGAGTGCGCGTGGGCAGCCCCGCAGCCGGGGAGTGGGGGACGGGGAAGCGCATCGGGGAGCCCACCTTCAGCCCGATTTGTTGGGAACAGAGAAGGTCCCCGGCCGCAGAGGCCGAGCACCCGCGGCCCAGAGAATGGGGGACCCCCCAAAGGTGGGGAAAGGGGGAGGGGCGCGGAGTGGAGGCGCGGCCCCGCCCCGCAGGTGGGGCGCGCAGGCGCACTCCCCGCGCGCTGCCTCCCGGCGCCGCGCCCACAGCCCCGATCCTTTGCCGCAGCGTTCACGCCGCCGCCGCCGCCGCCGCCGCCTCTTTCCTCCTCCTGCGCCGCGGCCTCCGCCTCCTCTTCCTCCTCCGCGCCTCCGCCTCCGCCCCCGCGGCGCCGGGAGCCCGCGCCCAGCCCGGGCGGCGCTGCCATGCTGCCCCCGCGGCGGCGCTGAAGGATGGCGACGCCCGTGCCCCCGCCCTCCCCGCGGCACCTGCGGCTGCTGCGGCTGCTGCTCTCCGGCCTCGTCCTCGGCGCCGCCCTGCGCGGGGCCGCAGCCGGTCCCCCGGGTGAGCGAGGGCGCTCGGTGGGGGCGTCCCGGGGCGGGGGTCGTGCGCGCGGCGCCGCGTCCTTCCCAGCGTCGCCGCCCTCGCCCGGCCCGCAGGCCCCGCTGGCCCGCAGGCCAGGCCCGCCGTCCGCCGCGCGGGGTGGGCGAACAGGCCCCGGCCGCGGAAGGACTGCTGGATGGGGCCGGTCCCGATTCCTGGTGGCGAACGCCAAGTCCACGCGCTTCTGGTCTTTGTCCGTGAGCCTGCCTGCCTGCCTGTCTCGGGGGCCCAGGGCCTGAGCCTGCTGTCAGCGGCCACTCTTGTGCGCGCGGCCGGGAGGCGCGTCTGGGGTTGCGCGGTGCGGGCCTGGCCCTGGGTGCCTCGCTACCCGGCCTGCCCTGGGGCTGGGGTCCCAGGCCTGGTCTGCCCGCCCCCAGGCCTGCGGCGGTGCTGGGCACGGGTCTGCTTGGCTGCCACGACCAGGTCTGAAAGTTCCCAAGGTCTCTGACAGCTCGACCGACTGACCGACCTACCGACCGAGGCTTAGGGTCCTGTTCTGGCTTCAGTGGGGGCAGGAGGGGCTTCCGGTTTTAAGCTTCCTCCCCCACCCTCTGCCCTGGGGGACCCCGCCATGCTGTCTTCTGTGCCGGGGTCTGGGGGCCCCCTCCCAGGATAGACGCGGGCAGAGAGCCATGAGCCGCGGGTCCTGGGAGCCTCGCCCTGCGTCTCAGGTTCCAGCCTGCAGCGCCCCAGGCCCCTGTGGGCCGAACCGGGACACTCTGTGCCCACACATTCCCGCACTTCTCCTGGCAGCCCTCCCAGGAGGGGCTGTCTGAGCCCACTTTACAGATGAGCAAACGGAGGCACAGGAAGATGAAGGGGCTGGGACGCTGATCTGGGCAATGTGGTTCTGTGTGTGTGTGTGGCTTGAAGAGGCCAGAGCAGGGCAAGCTTCCTCCTGGGCACAGCACCCAGGACTGGGAGGCTGGCACCACCAGGAGAGGTGCCCGAGGAGGCCTGAGGGCCAGAGCCAGGCTGGCAGAGGCTTCCTACCGACAGCCTGGCCCCAGGGCCAGTGGGCGGGGCCTCCTGGAGAAATGGCTGAGTCCCCGGCGTGGGCAGGAGCCATGCCACCCAGCTGCACTTGACTGGGTGCTCACCGGCTGTGGGGAGGGGTGCCAGCCACTTTCCAGATGCCATTGTGCCCGGAGCCTCGTGTGCCCTAAGGCTGGAGTGGGGACTTTCCCAGGCCAGACAGGCAGCAGCCCCCTCCTCCTGGGCTGGCGGCTGGGAGTGTAGGGAGGCCCCTGGACCCAGGCCTCCGAGCCAGGTCTGCCCCTACCCTTGGCCTGGTGCACTCTGCATTCTCAGCGTCAGGGCAGGGAGTGGAATGCCTGGCTCTCCGGGCGCCCAGCTGGTGGGTCCAGACAGACCTGCTGGCACAGGCTTAATGTTTAACGAGCCCAAACCCAGGCCCAGCTCACGGATGTTGGCGCCTGCTGACCCAGGCTGTGCCGAATGGGGGCTGCTGGCACTTTCTGGAGGGGGTGCCTACAGCAGGATGCGGTGAGTGTCTGGTTACCGTGGAAACCAAGTCAGACCAGTGGAGGTCAGGAGCAGACCAGGGCTGGGCCTTCCCCGATCCCTCGCATCACCCTGAGCTTCCGTGGCCCTCCTGCTATGTGAGGGCCTCAGCTGAGAGGGTCCCAGTCCTCCAGAGCCCCCCCCCCCCATCCTCACTTCCCCAAGCAGGGTCGACGGTCCTGCTGGGTATCCCACCTGCTCTGATGCCCAGTGGCTGGGGCCAGTGTCCCAAGCCTCAGGACCTTCCTTAGCTTTGAGACAACTCACCTTTTATTTTATTTATTTATTTTTAAATATATATATATATTGATTTCAGAGAGGAAGGGAGAGGGAGAGAGAAACATCCGTGATGAAAGAGAATCACGGATCAGCTGCCTCCTGCATGCCCCCCACTGGGGATCGTGCCTGCAACCCAGGCCTGTGCCCTGACCGGGAATGAACCCTGACCTCCTGGCTCCTAGGTCAACGCTCAACCACGGAGCCACGTCGGCCAGGCCCATTCTCCTGCATCAGAGGGGAAACTGAGGCAGAGAGGACCACTGCCCACCCTCCCGTGTCAGGATGGGACCTATGCCCCCCCCACCCTCCCGTGTCAGGATGGGACTTATGCCCCCCCCCCCCCCCCCCGTGTCAGGATGGGACCTATGGGGTCTGTTGGCTGTGTGTATAGGACACGGGGCCAAAGTGCCCGGCGCTCCCTGGCCCCTGGCAGTGGTGGTTTAGGGAGCCACCCCCGCAGGGCCGTGCAGCCCTCCACACCCTGCCCCTGGTCTTGTATCCAAAGCAAGTGAGGCTGGCCACCTCCATCCAGGTCTCCCACCCCCAGCAGCTCCTCTGCCGGAGGGGGGTGGGGGTGGGGGTCGAGCTGGCGGTGGGACATGGGGCGTGGCTGTCTTCAGCCGGGGCACCTATTCCCTCGCCTCCCGGCTCTGCTCCCTCGGGCTGTAGGCTGGCGGGGCAGGGTTTAGGAGGGCAGAGTTGCTCTGCGGGGAGAGGTGGGTTGCCAGCACCCTTGGCGGCTCCTGAGCCAGAGGGAGACCTGAGCCCCACCCTCTGGGGCTCCCCGTCTGGCCAGAGGCCTGCTGGGGGCACCCCGAGACCAGAGGCAGGATGTGCAGGCTGAGCGGCGCTGCCTGGGGAGTTGGTCTGTCGGACAGAGAGGGTCAGTTTCCTTCCGGAGGGCTGGCTCCCGCCGGAGAGCGGACCCTGGGGAGTGGGTGGGGCAGGCAAGTTCCGATAAGTCTCCGACTGTTTGTCTTCCTGGTTCGTGGCTGTCCCTGGCCGCCGGAGGAAGGGCCCACCCAGAACAGTGGCTAGAGCCAGGCCAGCGGCCCTGGGGGTGGGGGAGGCGCCTGGGACACTGCTGCCTCTGGGAAGGGCCCTGACCCTGCCCTGCCTCTGCTTCCTTCCCAGATGGGGCCACCTGTCCTGGGAGCCTGGACTGTGCCCTGAAGAGGCGGGCACGGTGCCCCCCAGGGGCTCACGTCTGCGGGCCCTGCCTTCAGCCCTTCCGGGAGGACCACCTCGGGCTCTGCGTGCCCCGGGTGCACCGGCCTCTGGGTACGGGAGCAGGACACCCTCTTCCCTCCCCCTCCCGACCCATCGCTACCCCCCCCACCCCCCTGCCCTGGCCTCCGCTCCCCTGTTTCTGAGCTCTGTGGGACTCCCGGGACCCTCAGGCACCTCCCGGCAGCCCTCCTGTCCTCTCCACTGCCCACTCGTTCACCCCTGTGCACCGGGGACGCCCCACTTGCCAGCCAGAGCCCAGAGTGGGAAGGCCGGTCAGAGGCTGTGGGCCCAGGTGTGGTGGGCAGCACCGAGGGGTGCTGGGAGTCTGGGCCCGTGGGCGGGCTGCTGGGGAAGCGTGTTCCTGGCAGTGAGGGGGGAGGGATGAGACCCATGGGCATCTGCCTGGAGCCTGTCTGGCCTGCGGAGCCCACCCCAGGGAGAAGGGGGCCCAGCCACCAGTGCCACCCGGACAGCTGTCCACCCTGCTGGTGGAGGTGTGGGGACAGGGTGGGGCCTCTCCCCGCTCCTTGGGGAGTCACGCCCTGCTTGCCAAGAAGGCGACAGGATGCAGTGCTGTGTTGTCCCGACGCCCTGCCCCCCCTTTTGTTGGTAATGGGTGGGGTCAGGGGCACCCCTGCCCTCCTGGCCTATGCACACTCCCGCAGCACCTCCGCCCCTTGCCCCGCCCACACGTTTCCTGGGAATGCCGCTTCTCACACAGGGCTCCCCTTCAGTTGTCACCATGGCAACCCAGGATGACAAGGGGCAGCTGGGTACCAGCCCAGTCCTCAGGCCACGGGGCCTGGGAGGAGCCTAGAGGGAGAGGGAGGCTCTGGGCCTGGGGACCAGCTCCAGGGTGGAGTCACCTGCAGCTGGGGTTGCTGGGAGGGCCTGGGGCTCCCCACCTGATGGCCCCTTCTCCTCCCAGGAGGGCCCCCCCCCCAGCCCAGACCGGAGGATGACATTGACTTCCTGGCCCAGGAGTTGGCTCGGCAGGAGGCAGGGCGCTGGAAGCTCACAGCCCTGTCCCAGCCAGAGGCGCCCCTCCGGCTGCTGGAGCCTGGTGAGAGCCCCCCACTCCCCCTCTTCCCGTCTCCCCACCTCCCGACCCAGCCCCGTCCTGTCATAACAGCCTGCTCTCCACAGCAGCCACCCTGGGGCTCTCAGCAAGAGGCCAGGGCCCCGGCCTGGGCCTCCCCTCTACCCGGGGAGCCCCCGCGCCCACACCCCGCACCTCCTTGGGCTCTCCGGTGTCGTCTGGGCCTGTGCACATGGCGCCCCTGGAGCCCCGGGCTGGGCACCTGGACGGCCTCGCCCTCGGTAGGTCTGGCCGGCGGGAGGCGGGGCTGCGGTGGGAAGGCACCCTCCCCGCCCTCCCCCTGCGCCCTCCCCTTACGCCCTCTCCTCCCGCCCTCCCCCTGCGCCCTCCCCACCCTCCCCCTGCTCCCTCTCCTCCCTCCCTCCCCTGCGCCCTCACCACCCTCTCCCTGTGCCCTCTTCTCCCCGCAGTGCTCATCTTGGTGTGCTCCGTGGCTGGCGTGGCCGCCCTGGCCGTGGCTGCTTTCTGCTGGTGCAGGTGAGCCCGGCCGCGGGCAGGTGGGTGGGCAGGTGGGCCGGCCGTGGCCCCAGGGTCTCAGTCTCCGCTCCCCGCCCCCAGGCTCCAGCGAGACATCCGCCTGACCCAGAAGACCGACTACGCGGCCCCACAGGCGACCAGCGCCCCCCCCACGCCCAGGATCTCGGTGCGTGGCCCTGCCCTCCCCCCACCCCCACCCCCGCTCGCTGCCCCAGCCCCACCGCAGCGGCCTGACCCTCCCTCCTGCCCCCCGCCCCCCACAGCCTGGGGACCAGCGGCTGGCGCACAGCGCCGAGGTGTACCACTACCAGCACCAGAGGCAGCAGATGCGGTGTCTGGACCGGTGAGATGCCCCCCCTGAAGGCACCCCCACCCCAGGCCCTGCTGACCCCACCCAGGCCCTGCTGACCCCACCCAGCCCCCCTGAAGGCATTCCCACCCCAGACCCCGCTGACCCCACCCCAGCCCCCCCTGAAGGCACCCCCACCCCACACCCCGCTGACCCCACCCAGGCCCCCCTGAAGGCATTCCCACCCCAGGCCCTGCTGACTCCACCCAGCCCCCCCTGAAGGCACCCCCACCCCAGACCCCGCTGACCCCACCCAGGCCCTGCTGACCCCACCCAGCCCCCCTGAAGGCATTCCCACCCCAGACCCCGCTGACCCCACCCCAGCCCCCCCCGAAGGCACCCCCACCCCAGACCCCGCTGACCCCACCCAGACCCAGCTCACCTACCCCAGAGCCCACCGCCCCGACCCCCACACAGCGTGGCCCAGGAGGCTGAGCCCCCACCCCGCCTGGGCCCCTAGCCCCTGAGGGTGGGGAGGACCGGCCGTTCGTCCCACAGGCATAAACAGCCACCCGAGGAGCTGGACTCGGCCTCCTCGGACGAGGAGAACGGAGACGGGGACTTCACGGTGTACGAGTGCCCCGGCCTGGCCCCGGTGAGCGCAGGGGGCGGGGCGGGCTCACCAGCTCCTGGCGGGCGCTGCTGCGCTGCCCACCCTTCCCCCTGGGCCGCTGAACACCCGCCTTCGCCCTTTGCAGACCGGGGAGATGGAAGTGCGCAACCCGCTGTTCGACCACTCCTCGCTGGCCGCGCCCCTGCCGCCGCCGCCGCCGCCACAGTGACCGGCAGACAGTGCCCGCGCTCTGAGGACCCCACGGCCCACGGGTGGGAGCCCGGGACCCGCATTTCCCAATAAAGAAACCGCGTTCTGACCCTGGGCCGTGCTTGTGGCTGGACTGGGGCGCCCGCCGGAACCCCTTGTGGGGACAGGACAGCTCTGTTCCCCCCGAATCTGTGCCCTAGCGCGGGGACCCCCAGAGGAGGGCGGGGGAACCCCGAGGCCAGCATGGATGGGGTGCGGGAGACAAGCCCATTAAAGCGCTTTGAGATCTGGGCTTCTGTGCTGGAGACCCACCCTCAGCCTCTGGGGTCATGGGGGTGGGCCTGAGGCCTCAACCACCCCAGAGGGGGACACCGCTGCGCCCTGCTGGGGGCGGTCCTCGCCACCCCATCCCCCTCCTCTAGGCCTCACCCCTCGGACACGTCTGCCCCAAGGGGCTGGGGCAGGGCCAGGCAGATCTGGAGTTGCTGCTACCCCCTTACAATCCCTTCCCACGTATGCCATAAAGGGTTGGGTGGCCCGGCCGGCCTGGCTCCGTGGGTGAGCGTTGACCTAGGAACCAGGAGGTCACGGTTAAATTCCGGTCAGGGCACAGGCACGGGTTGTGGGCTCGATTCCCCGGTGGGGGGCGTGCAGGAGGCAGCCGGTCCATGATGCTCTCCCGTCATGGCTGTTTCTCTCTCCCTCCCTCTCTCTTCCTCTCTGAAATCAATAAAAAAATACATATTTTTAAAAAATGGCTGGGCAGCGGGCACCCACAGACACCTGGTGTAGGCACCCGGAGCCTCCGCCCCTGCTTGTGTCCACCTGGGTCGGAAGCAGGCGGACCAGGACACAGGCCTGAGCGGCTTTGTCACAGGCACCACACGGGTCCCGGAACCCTGCAACATACGTGAGGGTGCTGCCAGGCAGAGGGCACTGAGGGGCAGAGGCAGGTACAGCAGGTGGGCTGGGCGAGGGGAGGGAGGGATGGGATCCCAATACCAGGAGCAGGGTCTTGGCCCCCCAACACCCCCTGAGGCGTGGGGAGGAGAGGGGAGGGTGACCTTCATGGAAGGCCCCGAGTGGGGGGTGTGTGGAGGGTACTGTCTGGTCAAAGCTGCTGAGGCCGGGCCTGGCAAAGGGGTTTGTGGGGACGGGACCAGACCCGTGTGCCCTGCAGGCGAAGCACTGGGTTCAGAAGCCCCTGGGTGGCTGGCTGGCGTGGCTCAGTGGTTGAGCCTCGGCCTGTGAACCAGGAGGTTGGGGTTTGACTCCGGGTGGCGGGCTCGATCCCCAGTGTGGGGCGTGCAGGAGGCAGCCGGTCCGTGACTCTCTCTCCTCCTGGATGTTTCTCTCTGTCTCCCTCTCCCTGCCTCTCTGAAACCAATCCTATAGAAGAAAACCCTAATATGCAAACTGACCCGCAGAATGACAAGTTGCTATGATGCGCACTGACCACCAGGGGGCAGACACTCAGCGCAGGAGCTGCCCCTAGCGGTCAGTGGGGCTCCTGGTGGTCAGCCAGAAGCCTGGCTCGCTGCTGGCGAGCGCAGCGGCGGTGACGGGAGCCTCTCGCCTCCGCTACATCAGTTGGACATCCGTGAGGGCTCCTGGACGCAGGCCGGGCTGAGGGTCCCCCCCCCGAGAGCACAGATTCCGTGCACCAGGCCTGTCGTAAAAATATATTTGAGAAAACCACCCAGAAACTAAAGTAGCCGTTAAAAAGAACCTGGGAGGTCCTGGGGGTGGGGTCTGGAGAAGGCTGGCCCTCTGGCCCTTACGTGATGGGGGCAGCCCTGAGGGGACAGGGGGGCCCCAGAGAAGGGGCAGGTGGGGCAGCCCCTGGGGTTGGGGTGGACCCTTGCTTGGAGCAAATGGCTTGTTCTAAAGCAGCAGGCTCTTTGGACCAGAGCCCACCCAGGCTGGGACGGCCCTCCGCCCCGGACCCCTGGCTGGGGCTTCAGGCTGGCCCTCAGCCGTGTGGGCCACGGGAGGAGGCGGTGCCAGGGCGGGAGCCCCAGTGGGAGGCGGGTGGGTGGTGCCCACTGTTAACTCACCTGTGCCATCGGGGTGTAAACGGGGCGCGGAGAGCAAAAGGTCGCCCGGCACCTGGCGGGTCGGCCCAGGGCCGGGAGGTCCCTGGAGCTCGGGGTCTGTCCTTGGGGTCCTGACACTCACCTTCCCAGCCTCCTGCTACGCTGGCCCCGGCAGACCAGCCATCGGCTATGTCCTGTCTTCTCCCTCCTCAGGGCCCCTCTGCCCCAGAGCCCCTGCTGCCCAGCAGAGAGGGTGCCCCATCCAGTGGCAGCTGCCATGAGGAGCCGCAGGCCTGGCCAGGGGAGCGAGCAGGGGGCTGCGGTCCTCCGGGCAGGGGCCTCCCTCAGCCTGTGGCCGGGCCCCGGCTCCCAGCCGCTCAGCACCCGCTGCCCACCTGCTCCCAGGGCCTCATTGGCCCCACTCAGAGCCAGCCCTGCGTTTGAAAGTCTATATTTTTATTGATCTCGGGGAGGAAGGGAGAGGGAGAGAGAGAAACATCCACCAGGAGAGAGAATCGCGGATCGGCTGCCTCCTGTACGCCCCCCACGGGGGATCGAGCCCGCCCCACCCCCCCACCCCCCCAACCCCCGGGCCTGGGCCGGACCCGGAATTCAGCCGTGACCAACACTCGGCCACGTCGGCTGGGCCCATCCCTGCTTTTGTCCAAAGTCCCAGAACCCTCTTCCTCCCACAGGCCCCGGGGTGTGGGGGGCTGCCCTGCGGCCTGGGTTTAGGGCTCAGGGAGGCCCTGGCTCCACAGGGACCCCAATCCTGACCAACTCCGGATTCTGAGTCCCCCAGCGGCAAACCTGCCCCCCACCCCCCGCCCCAGGAGTGGGTGTTGGGTCTCAGAAGAGAACAGAGGGGTGAGCCAGAGTCGGGCACATCTGGGAGGTCCCTGGAGGAGCCCCCAGCAGGTCCTGGCGCTCCTCACGGACAGGCTGTGGCTGTGTCCTGAGCCTGGGAGCCTGGGGGGGGGGGGGTGGCGGGAGTGGGGAGGCACAGGCGGGGAGGGGCTGGCGCCTACAGGACACCCTGGGCCCAGGTGGTCCAGGCACCGCCCAGTGCTGCCCCCTTGGCCGCACCTCAGCCTCAGTGCACCCACCTTCCTGAAGGGCTGCCCTGAACTACCTCCCCACCCCACCCGCTCCAGAATAGCTGGCCCTCTGGCTCCCTCTGCTGCTTCCCTCCCTCCGAGCCAGGCCACTCTGGGGCACGGCCGCCAGGGGGCCCCAGGCACCTGTCTGCACTCTGCCCTGTGCAGGCCAACCCCTGGGGCAGCTGGGCAGCTGGGCGCTGGCCCTCTCTCCCGAGGTGCCCTGGGTCTGGGGCTGCACAGTGTGTCATCTGCCAGGGGTGGTGACCCAGGGGGTGGCCGCCCGCCCTCTGCGTGGGCCCAACCCCTGGTTTCCCTGCAATTGGTGCCCCTGGGGAGGTCGACCCTGCCACCGGCAGGGACCAGCGGCAGGGTGATGGGGGGTGGGGGAGCTGTGAGCTGGAGTCGGGTGCCACCCACACCCCAGGGCGTCATGAGGTTGGGGAGGAGCTGGCAGGAGGGGCCCCCACTTTCCCTTTGACTCAGGCCTCTCACCTCTCTCCAACCAGAGCCTCTCACTCTGACCTATTTCTGGGCCAAATCTCGAAGTACGTTTCACAGCCGGCGGGTTCCCAGGGGCCCCACGACGGCTGGCGGGCGCAGGCCCTGATGGGGGGGGGGGTGGCAGAGCCAGGGCCAAGGCTGCAGCCCCTTTTGCATCCACCCAGGAAAGGAGCAGGTGGTGGGTGTGGGTGAGGCCCGTGGCAAGGGTTCGACCAGCCTGTCCTGGCAAACAGGAAGGGCAGAGGGTCAGGGAACCAGAAAGCCGCCTGCGGCGGGATCAGCTCCTTTTGTGCACCCGCCGCCCACTGGCACTGCCCCGGGGAGAAGCAGCGGCTGAGCCAGGCCAGGGCAGGGCGTGGCTCCTCTGGGTCCCTGCCAGGAGCCAGGTGCCCGGGGCGGGGCGGGGGGGGGGCAATGGCCGGGTCCCACGTTGGTCATCTCCCTAAACACAGAGGCGACCGGAGGGCAGGGGCAGGTGACGGCCCCTCTCTCAGAGCCAGGCCTGGCTGCGTGGCCACACCTCGCACCCACCAGCCCGATGGCCCCACAGCCCCACAGCCCCCCACGGCCCCCCACGGCCCCCCTTCTTCTCTGGTCTTGCACAAGACACACCGCAGCTCAGAGGTTTTGCTGGGGGGGCCAAACTGCCTCCTTCTGGACCTTCTGGACGCGATGGGCCCCCCATTTCCCCCGATGGCAGCGGGGGAGCTGGGGGGGCCAGGACGGCCGGGCAGGGGGGGCCCCGGCTCAGCACGGGCGCAGCCCCGGCCCACCGTTCCCGGTCGCGGCTCCAAGGACCCAGCTGGCCCGAGGCCTCCCGGACACGAAGCATAGGGCCGGTCCAGGACAAACTCGCTAAAGGGCACCAGCTCGGCCGAGGGGTGCAGGCGGGGCGCAGGGGCACGTGCAGTACCTGCCGCTCAGAGGAACCCAGGCCAAAGGGGAAGGAACTGGACCTGCAGGCGGGACCCAGGCCGGGGGGGGCGGGGAGGGAGGGCTGATTCTCACCTTCCTCTTCCTGGAGCCGTTGCCAGCCCCCTGCCCGCCCGCCGGCCGCCAGCGCCGGGACACAAGGGCTCCTTCCTTTCCAGCTTGGAAAGCCCCCTCCCCGCCCCCCATCCTGAGCTGTGGGCCTGGAGGAGGGGCCTGGACCCCCAGCAGCCTGTCCCTTGCAGGACCCGGGGCTCCCCTTCTCCCGCCGGGAGCTCCTATGGACACGTGTCCTGGGGGAGAAGGCCCTGCAGCCCCCCCCGCCCCCCGCCCGCCGGGCCGGCCCAGCCTGGCCGCTGCCCACTGTGGGGTGTGCCAGGGCCTGGCCTGGGCAGACACTCTCAGGACCCTGGGATGGACCCCCTCCCCGGGAACCCGTGTGCTGGCACAGGTGCCTGGAAGGGGTGGGTAGCGGGGGCGAGGAGGCCCAGTGAGAAGCAGCAGAGCCTCAGGCTCCTGGCAGGTCTGCGCTGAGGGGCTGGGAGCTCACGGCCGCCGGGCACAGGTGGTGAGTGAGCAGAGGAAGTGGGTGATGCCACCGCAGGAGAGGCGGGTGGCGCTGGCCTGGGGCTCGGTGGCCTCCCGGGAAGCATGCCTGCTCTCCGCGGGCGCCCTGGGCCTGGGCGGTGGGCAGCCCTTCTGGGCGGTTACCTCCATCCAGGGTGGCCTCCCCGACCCTGAGTCCAGCAGGGGCACGGGATTGGGCGCAGCTTGGCGCCCTTTGGAACCACTTACCCGGCAGCCAGAGGCCTGGAGAAGAGGTGGGGTGAGGGTGCTGGTTTGTGCCAAACGTTACCCCCCGGGTGGGGGCAGGGGCGGGCTGGGCGGGGCTGGGAGCCGCCCGGTTTCCTCCCTCCTGGGCAGATGAAAGGAGTGCTCCCAGGTGGGGCCCAGCCAGAGTGCAGCCGTGATTTCAGAGCCGGGTTTGTGGGTGACCGATCCCGAGAGCTGTGGGCGAATAATGCCGGTGAGTGTCTGGTTCTCAGGGGGGCCCCGGCCGGGAGACGGGCTGTGGGTGAGCTCAGGGAGACAGCCTCTCTTCCTGTGTCCTGTGCAGGGCGTGGCTGTGCCCAGAAGCTGGGGGCATTGGGGGGCCTGGTCTGGGGTCGCCCTGCTCTCCGCCCTCTGGCTGCTGTGGCTGTCCTGGGGGGCCCCTGGGGGAGCCCCCAGGCCCCAGCGCACGCTCACCATCCTGGTCTGGCACTGGCCCTTCGCCCACCGGCCCCCGGAGCTGCCCAGCGACACCTGCACCCGCTACGGCGTGGCGCACTGCCGCCTGAGCACCAACCGCAGCCTGCTGGCCCTCGCCGACGCCGTGGTCTTCCACCACCGCGAGCTGCAGGCCCGGCAGGCCCGCCTGCCCCTGGCCGAGCGGCCGCGGGGGCAGCCCTGGGTGTGGGCTTCCATGGAGTCGCCCAGCCACACGCGTGGCCTCGACCGCTTCCGAGGCGTCTTCAACTGGGTGATGAGCTACCGGCGGGACTCGGACATCTTCATTCCCTACGGCCTCCTGGAGCCCCGGCAGGGGCCCGCGCCCCCGCTGCCCGCCAAGAGCAAGGTGGCCGCCTGGGTGGTCAGCAACTTCCAGGCTCAGCAGCGGCGCGTGCAGCTGTACCGGCAGCTGGTGCCTCACCTGCCGGTGGACGTGTACGGCCGAGCCAACCGGCGGCCGCTGTGTGCGCACTGCCTGCTGCCCACCGTGGCCCGCTACCGCTTCTACCTGGCCTTCGAGAACTCGCAGCACCCCGACTACATCACCGAGAAGTTCTGGTACAACGCCCTGACGGCCGGCGCAGTGCCCGTGGTGCTGGGCCCCCCGAGGGCCTCCTACGAGGCCTTCGCGCCCCCTGACTCCTTCGTGCACGTGGACGACTTCGGCTCGGCCCGTGAGCTGGCCGCCTTCCTCCTGAGCATGAACGAGAGCCAGTACCGCAGCTATTTTCGTTGGCGAGAACGGTTCCGTGTGTACCGGTTCTCTGACTGGCGGCAGCGCTTCTGCGCCATCTGCACCCGCTACCCCCACCTGCCCCGTGACCAGGTCTACCAGGACCTTCAGGGCTGGTTCCAGGCCTGAGCGCTGCGGGGGGGAGCGGGGCTGGGAGCGGGCGGGGTGGGGGGGCAGCTGGATGTTCAAAGCAAAAACCGGCCTCCGGCTCCCACAGGCGACCCTCCGGCTAACGTGCCGGCTGGAGTCAGAGGCCAGGGCGCAAGGACGAGGGAGGAGTGGGCCGGTCTGGGCGGGCTGCCTGGAGGAGGAGGCATCTGCGGCAGAAGTGAGAGAGGTGAGGGAATGCGTGGGGTGCGTGCTGTGGAGGTGGATCAGAACAGACGCCGCTAAGAACCCTGCCCCCCACCTTGATCACATCTTGGGTCGGTCCAGGCTGTCCCTTGACAGGGTGCCAGCCACAGTGCCCGCTCCGACCACAGCTCTGGAACCCGGTGTGCAGCCTGGAGCCAGCCGGAGCGTGTGCTGGTCGGGCCAGGCTGCTCTGGGCTTCCTGCAGCCTCAGTCCCCTTGGGGAGGGGCCAGCGACAATAAAGAAACACAGACAAGCATGGCACGTGTCCCATGTGGGAAGCACAGGACCCCACGTCTCTGCCACCCCAGCCACACAGGCCTCCTTGTCCCCTCCAGGGATCCGCCCGCGCCACCTCAAGGCCTTGGCACTCCCTCTGCCTGAGCCGCCCTCCCCTGCAAGCTCTGCCCGCTCCCCCTGTACCTCCAACTCCCGCTGAATGACTTCGAATCAGAGTCTTCCCTGAGCCCCTCCAAAAGACCCAGTGGGTGGACAGCAGGGGCGAAGTCAGCAACCTGGCTAGGGGGGTTGAAGATGCCCCATTCTCAGGCCGGGTCTGCTTGGTGACCGGGGTTCCCTCTGCCAGGCGGCTGGTGGTAGCGAGTCCTCCCCCTGCCCCCCAGGATGCCGCTGCAGCTGGGGAGCCCTGTGGCAGGCGGCTGAGTGAGGAGAGACTGGGGGTGCCGACAGGGGCCCCAACAGCTCGAGCACCTGTGATAGGAGCTCAGGACTTGCCGCTGCCCCAGCTGGGGGTGGGCATCGGTGGGACAGGAAACTGCCCGCCCCCTTGGCAGTGGCTTGTGGGAAAGGCCTGTCAGTGACTTCCGGCCCTGACCTAACGCCCCCCGCCCCCCACCATGCGCTGACCGGGAGAAGGAAGCATCCTCAGGCCACAGGGAGGGTGGGTGGGGGATTGTGCCCACCACCTGCCCCAACGAGGGGCTGGGAGCCGCAGCTCCCCACCCCCAGGTCTGCCATTCAGTGTACGTGTGACTGCTATGTGCATCCCAGATACTGGCCATCACATGACCCACCGTTCCCATGCACAAGTGGGGAAACTGAGGCTGGGGAAGGGCATCAGAGCCACTGCTGGCTCCCATGGGGCAGGGGCCGGCCTGCCCTCTTCTGCCCCCTTTTGGCCACCTGGGGAATTGCCCCTGCAACGTCCCCCGCTGGCCCAGGCTGCACAGCCCTCCAGCAGCCCCCGCCCCCACCTCTGCGGACTCCCTGGACCCCAGGCGCCCTGGGCACGGGCCCGGCTGCCCTCGGATGTGGGGAGAAAAACGAGCCACGCAGAGGGGCAGCCTCCGTTTCTCCCAGCACCTGCCCTTCCCTGCTGCCAGGGCAGCTCCGTCCCTCCCCTTCTTCCCATGCCCAGGGAGCAGCAGCCCGGGCAGCGCCCAGCCAGGCCCGTCCTGCCACTTGGTCGCCCAGCAGCTCGCTCTCCAGGAACCGCTGGGCCGGCTCGCAGGGGTGGGCGCGAGGGGGCGGATGTGGATTCCTGAAGCCTCGAGGGCAGAGGCGACTCGCCCGGGCGCATCTCCATCCAGGGCGCGATCTCTCCTCCCCAAGCGAGGCAGCTGCCGGGCTCCCGCCGCAGGGGCCGGGCCCTGGGGCTTAGACCTCAGGCTGACATCCCTGCCTCTGGGGCTGCGACGGAGGCGGGCGGAGGCCGTGACCTGGTGGGGCTGAGCCGCCCGCAGCGGCCCCTCAGGGCGCCCTCCGGGCCAGTCGCCGCCTGGGGCGCCTCCACAGGAGGGCATGGAGGTTGCACGCGGGCCTGGTGACCCGGGAGCAGAGCGCCCTGGAGGGGTGCGTCGCGGGGATCTGGGTTCAGGTGTGGGCGTTCACATCATCATCGCCTGGCCAGGCGGGCGGGACGGCGGACGCAGCGGCGCCTTTAAGCGGGGGCGGCGCGGCCCCGGCGGGCGCGAGTGGCTGTCGTTGTTCCGCGGGGCGGAGCCAGCGCGGAGCCGGTCCGGACGCGAGACCCCGCCCCCGCGCGGGGGATGCCAAGCGGCGCGGCGCACGGAAGGGCCCGCGGGGCGCACGGAGGAGCTGGCCGGGCGCGGAGGCCGGAGCGCGGCCCCGCCGTCGCCATGGGCTTCCTGCACCAGCTGCAGCTGCTGCTGTGGAAGAACGTGACGCTGAAGCGCCGGAGCCCGGTGAGCGCCCCGCGTCGGGCCTGCGGGCCCCCTCCCCGCCCCCCGGGCTAGCGGCGCGCTCCTCTCTCCGCGCGCACGGGAGCGGGCCGGGCGCGCGCGGACCCCAGGCGGGCGCGGAGGATGGCGCGATGGGGCGCGGGCCGCAGCCCCCTCCCAGGCGGGCCCCGCGCGCCCCTGCTCCGGCCTGGGGGTCGGGGGGACCCCCGCCGTGCCCAGCCCGCCGCCCGCGCCCGCTGACATTCGCGGCGCTCGGCTGAGTCACCGGCGCCCTCCGCAGCGTTCTCCGGGGGCCGGTTCAGAGGCGGGGGACAGGCGGCCCCCCACTGGGGTCGCAGGAGGCCCCGGCGCCCAGGACAGAGGGCTGGGCTGGTCCTCGATTCAGCTCCGAGGCTCCGTGGTCTCTGGGCCCGGCCCCAAGCCCCGCAGCGACCTGCGGCTTCCCTCCCTGCACTGTCCTCTGCCCTTGGGCGGCCTCCCCCACCCGCATCCACCCCCCTGGCCCTAGCGCTTCCTCACCCCTGGGAATGCCCTTGTGTCCCTGCACCCTTTTGTCCTTTGGGGAGTCCTCCCCGAGGCGGACCCACTCTCTTGCCCCCTGACCCAGCCTCCTCGGGGCCAGGGGTGCTGCTTGGGGTTGTGACCACCGGACTCCCCAGCTCTCGGAGGGCTGCGGGCGGCAGCTGTCAGGAGGGAGCCTGGTGAGGAGCAGGGCCGGGATGGTGTGAATGGCGTCATGCTGGCCCTCACCGACCACGCACCAGGGAGGCCCCAGCAGGCAGCTTGGGTTTCTGAGTGGGCCCTGGGGACTTTGCAGACTCTGGTGCAGGCCGGGTCCTGAGAGGGGCCTGGGAGAGGCACGCTCTCGCCCACCGGAGCCCAGGAGGCTCCTGTCCCGCCTGGCCCTGGGCCCGGGGCTGACAGCTCCTGCACCGTGGGAAGCCGGGGCTGCGGGCCGGGCAGCGTGGCCATCATCGCCACGGGCTGGGGCCTGGCAGGAGTCCCCTGAGCACCTGGCCCTGGCTGAGAGCCAGGGCTGGGAACACTCCCTGACAGGCCGCCTGGGACTGGCTGCCTCTGCGTCGGGCCTGCAGCCCAGGTAGCCTCGGGGCAGCTGCCCTGCCTCAGGGTTTGGGTCACCACGGACAGCAGGGTGGGCTCAGGAGAAGAGGGGCGACTGGGATGCATTAGTATCAGCCCCCCAGCCTTGGGGGGAAGGGCCCCCTCCCCCAGGGGCTGCTGGGAACGGGCTGGGCAGGCCAGGTGGAGTCCTTGGCCTGCGGTCGCTGGCACAGGTGAGAGAGGCCCCCCTGGCTGGCTACCTGGGGTTGGGGCTGGCTGGAGGCGGGGCACGATCCCACTGGACCTCCCCTTCCCTGGAGGGTCTCGCCCTTCAGAGTGGACCCTGGGCTTGGCTAGCAGAGTGAGCCCCTCTGTGTGCCTGGCCCCGGAGGAGTGGCCTCTCCCCTCTTAGCGGTATGGGGGTCTCCCCCGGGGCCGCAGGGTGCTCTGGTGGAGGGACTGGGTTCCTGTCACCAAGCCGCTGGGGTGGAGGCAGCACCTCCGTCCTCAGGCCTCACCTGTTCTGCCCTGGATCCCACGGGAGGGGCTCAGGCCTGGGGTGGGCACCCATGCCCCCGGCACCACATGGTGGCACCGGCATAGGAATAGGAGTTGGACCGCCTTGCAAGCCCCCGAGTGGGAAGCCCAGGTGGGGCTGGCCCGGTGCTGCCTGCCCCGTAACCAGATGCCCCTCTAGCCACCCGCCCTCAGGCAGGCCTCTTCTCCCAGCAGCCCGTGTGCAGCGTTGCTATAGCGATGAGAAGGCAGCAGGCCTGTTGCTGCAGTTACCCCTTGGGAGGTGCCCCATGGCAGGGCGGGTGTGGGTGGGGCTGGCAGGCTATGACCCCAGCCTCCAGAGTGGCCGCTTGCACACGGCCGCCGCCCTCGCTCCGTGCGCAAGCCGGTGTGTGGCACGCGCCCGCCATCCCTGGCCCCGTGGGTGCCCACGATGTCTCCTTTGGCCAGCCCTGGGCTGGATCCTGGCTCGGGGTGGGATGGAGACTGGCACGGACTGGGGGGGCGGGGGGTGATCCAGACCACAGAGCTCTATTGTCAAAGGACAGCAAACACAGCGGCAGCCGTCGCCGGGGGCTGGGCTCGCACCCTGGGCCGGACGGAGCGCCCGGGGAAGGGGCTCTGAGGCCTGTGTTTAGTCGGGGGCGACACAGGAGCCCGTACCCCTGACCAGGCGGAAGGGGGCCCGGGTCCCTGGCAGTTCCCACGCAGTGGGTCCTGGTGGGCTCAGCCTGGTGCCCAGCCTGGGGTGGCAGAGGCCCAGGGGTGGGCAGGGCGGTTGCTCCCACCTGAGCCGCCTGGGGTGAGGGGAAGGGGCTGGGCAGAGGAGATGTGGGTGCCTGGGGATGGGGGGGGGCGGGGGGGGCGCGACAGACCCTGACCAGGTCCTCCCGGAGGCTCAGCCCCCCTCAAGCCTGGCCTCGCCTCTCTAGGCCCTGCAGGTGGGGAAGAAGATGAGCTGGGTGCTCGGGGGTTGAGCACCGACCTATGAACCAGGAGGCCTGGGTTCGATTCCTGGGCAGGGCACATGCCCGGGTTGCGGGCTTGATGATCCCCAATGTGGGGCGTGCAGGAGGCAGCCAGGATTCCCTCTCTGAAATCCATAAAAATATGTTTAAAGAAAAGAAAGAAAGAAAAGGCTTCTAAGGAAGGGACAACCCGTGGCCCCTAAGGAGCCCGTGGAGACGGGGCAGGGCCGGCCCTTCGGGGAGGCGTCTGCCTGGTGGGCAGCGGGGGCTGGCAGGTCCCATCCAGCCCCGGGCCGTGGCCTCACGCCCTGCCCCTTGCAGTGGGTCCTGGCCTTCGAGATCTTCATCCCCCTGGTCCTCTTCTTCATCCTGCTGGGGCTGCGGCAGAAGAAGCCCACCATCTCCGTGAAAGAAGGTGAGGCCCAGGGGGTGGGCCGGGCACAGCTGGTGGGCGGGCAGGCAGCCCTCACCGCACCACACACGCATGTCCGGCGTGCACGTGACACATGTGTGTGTCCCGGATCCCACAGGCGCCCCCACCCCCCAATCTGTGAGCCTCACCCCTGCGTGGTCCCCGGCCACACCTCGTGGCTGGGCTGGGGGCGTGGCCGGCCACGGTGACCACGAGATGTCCTCACTGTTCTCCTCTGTTCTGTTTTGCCCCTCCCCCCCGCATGGTCTCTGTCCTCCTCCGCCGCCCGCATGCAGTCAGTAAGTGAGCGGCCGCCTCCTCCCTGCTGGCCCAGGCGCAGCCGCAGGATGGTTTTGGGGGGCCTCCTGGTGCGGCTTGAGCACCCCCCACCCCCGCTTGCATTAACAGCCTTTCCCAGACCTGCTGGGTCCGGTGGAGCCCCCTGCCCGCTGGCAGGGACTGCTGGCCCGGGGGAGGGGGAGGGGTGCCGGGCGCACAGGGCTGGGCCTCGGGGCCAAGCTCCCCGGGGTTCCTCTCTTTGTGGGGTTGCCTGGCGCTGTCTTGCGGGGCTGGGGCACCAGACATTCTCCCCTCAGACCCTAGTGGGCTCCTGCATTCCCTCTGCTAACCAGCTGGCCACAGAGGTCAGAGGTCGCTGCCCAGCAGGGGGCTCCCGTGCCCCCCTGGGCTCTGTGGGTCCTGGCGCACCTGTGTTTTGGGGGGAGGGTGTCAGGGCGTTTGGGCCTTGGCTGGCCGAGGGAAGGAGGATGCTCTGGGAATCGTGGGGAAGGGGTGGTCAGGTGCCCTTCGACCTCTGACCTGCTGGGTCATTTGCACTAGAACTCTCGGCCCTCGGTTCCGCGCCTGCTGCCTGAAGCCGCTCCTCCTTCCTGACTTTCTATACGTTTCTCTCCTCGGCCTCTGTCTCTCCCGTCCCCTCCTGCCCCTTCCCCTTGGCCTTCTCACCTGCCCTGTCCCCGCCAGCCTTCTACACAGCAGCCCCCCTCACCTCCGCCGGCATCCTGCCCGTCATGCAGTCGCTGTGCCCTGACGGCCAGCGGGACGAGTTCGGCTTCCTGCAGTACTCCAACTCCACGTGAGCCGCCCCAGACCACCCCGCTCCCACCCCCACCCTGGAGCCCAACCCCCCCACCTCCCACCCCACCCCGCCGGGCGCCGGTGGCTGACCCCAGCCCTTGCTGCAGGGTCACCCAGCTGCTCGAGCGCCTCGACCGCGTGGTGGCGGACGGCAACCTGTTCGACCCCAAGCGGCCCAACCTGGGCTCGGAGCTCGAGGCCCTGCGCCAGCACCTGGAGGCCCTCGGCTCGGGCCCCGGCACCGGGAGGAGCCACCTGGACAGGCCTGCAGGTGCGCCGGGCCGTCCCCGTGCGTGTGGAGTGGGGCCCGGGCCCAGCCGCAGCTCTGGGGTCAGCGGGGTCTGAACCCCAGCGGGTGACTTCCTACCTTGTCTGGGCCGGGGCCCAGGCCCTCCGTTCCCTATGCACTGGGGTGTCGCAAGGATGCTTTCAACACGCAACCCCACGGTTCGGTGGGGCCCTGGCCGCTCTTCCCGTAGACTGTTGTCACGTGAGAAAATGACAACAGCCAACACAGCAAGAGCCGCCCCGGTGAATGAGTCAGGATTATACCTGGTTTTTGGGTCAGATCAGCAAAAAGTGCATTTTTGGTGTGCGCAGGGTTTCAGGAACTGCTTTAGGCCATGAGGCAGAAAGGTGGAAAACTGCTGACCTGAACTCTTCTGAGGTCCCAGGGGACCCCGCTCAGGTGGGCCCGGCCCGGCCGCCCGCCGCGTGGCTGAGCCGTGAGGCCGGGAGCTGGGCCCTGAGCCGGCCCAGCTGGCCCTCAGCCCCGTCCTTCTGCCTGTCCAGTGTCCTCCTTCTCTCTGGACTCGGTGGCCCGGGACCCAAGGGAGCTGTGGCGTTTCCTGACGCAGAACTTGTCCCTGCCTGACAGCACAGCCCACGCCCTGCTGGCTGCCCAGGTGGACGTGCCCGAGGTGAGGCGGGGGAGCCTGGCCGTGAGCGTGTGTCTGCTCCTGCGGGCAGCTCCAGGCCGGACATCTGCTCTGCCCTCCCCTGCTTGCAGGGCTGGGGTAGGGGACGTGCTGGGCTCGGAGCTCTGGGTGGCCCTGGGGCCTGGCGAGAAACCCCAGCCCGAGCCGTGCCCGCACCCCCAGGTCTATCGCCTGCTCTTGGTCCCTTCGCCCGCCCTGGACGCGGAGTCAGTCCCCCCCTGGGGTCAGGAGCCGTGGGGCCGCCTGCAGACTAGCTCCCTGTCCCGGTTGGAGGTGAGGGGCCTGTTGGTGGGAAGAGGGGCTGCTGCCTACCTCTGGGTGGGTGTTTCTGCCCGGTGGGTGCAGGAGGGGCCTGGGGTTTGTGGCTGGTGTGGGAGGGGGAAGGCAAGATGGTGATGTGTGGCTGCCCTGCCCACTGGGAACCTGTGAGCTCTGACCTGGCACAGTGGGTGGGCAGCGAGGCCTGAGGCCGGCGTGGGCAGGGCCTTGGCTCCTCTTGGTGGGGCTCCTTCCAGCCGCTCTCCTGCACCCCCAGGAGCTCCTGGCAGCCCCCGCCCTCCTGGAGCAGCTCACCTGTGCCCCTGGCTCCGGGGAGCTGGGCCACATCCTCGCTGTGCCCCGGGGGCAGCAGGCGGCACTGCAGGGCTATCGGGATGCGGTCTGCAGTGGGCAGGCTGCAGCCCGTGCCCGGCGCTTCTCCGGGCTGGCCGCTGAGCTCCGGGACCAGCTGGACGTGGCCAAGATAGCCCAGCAGGTGAGGAGGCCCTGCTGCCAGCTGGCCCGCGGGCGGGGAGCTGGGCAGGAGGAGGCCCCAGGGCTTCTGCGGGGGAGGGGAGGGGTGCGCGTGCCTGGCCTAGGCGTCCTGCTCCTCCGGTGATGCCAGTCCTCACCCCCGCCCCCGCCCCGTGTTCTCACCCCTGTCTCTCCCACCCCCAGCCAGGGCTCCCTCACCTGCAGGCTGCCAGGCTGCAGACTCCCTCAGCCCCTCGTCCCGCCCACCCCCTTTGTAGTGTCCTCCCTGTTCCACTCTGTCCCCAAGTGTCCGTCAGCACCCGCCCCTGGTCCCGGCCTGTGCCCACACGCCCCCGTCTCCCCAGCTGGGCCTGGACGCCCCCAACGGCTCGACCCCCCAGCGGCCGCCCCCCCCACGGCGGCTGCAGGCACTGCTGGAGGACTTGCTGGACGTGCAGAAGGTGCTGCAGGACGTGGACGTGCTGTCGGCCCTGGCGCTGCTGCTGCCCCAGGGCGCCTGCGCCCGCCGCGCTCCCGGCCCCCCAGGCAGTCCTGGCGGGACAGCCAACAGCACGGGCGCGGGCTCCAATGCCACGGCGGAGGACGGCGCCCCGTCAGCTGCGGCCCCCGCCGCCTCCCCCTCGGAGGCCCTGCAGGGCCAGTGCTCGGCCTTCGTGCAGCTCTGGGCCGCCCTGCAGCCCATCCTGTGTGGCAACAACCGGTAGGTGGGGCGGGGGGGCCGGTGGCCAAGGCCCCTGGCCTGACCCCCACTGCCCTGCCTTGCTGCCCCACCCCACTCCAGGCCCCCTGGGCACCTACACTGAGGCCCTGTCTCATGCCCCACCCCCACCCTCGTCCCCCCCCACACGTGTTCCCCACCCTCACACATCCCCCACCGCCACCCTCACGCGTGTCTCCCACCCCCACGCGTGTCCCCCACCCTCACACATCCCCCACTGCCACCCTCACGCGTGTCCCCCACTGCCATCCTCACGCGTGTCCCCCACTCCCCCCCCACGCGTGTCCCCAGCACCATTGAGCCGGAGGCCCTGCGCAGCGGCAACATGAGCTCCCTGGGCTTCACGAGCAAGGAGCAGCGGAACCTGGGCCTCCTGGTGCACCTCATGACCAGCAACCCCAAGATCCTGTACGCGCCCGCGGGCTCCGAGGCTGACCGCGTCATCCTCAAGGTGTGGGTTCCTTCTGGGGTTCCAGCCGCGTCTGTTCCGGGGAGGGGGCTGGAGGAGCCGGGGAAGGGTCCGCAGGCTGGGATCCCGCAGGACGGTGAGCCCGGGCTCAGGCTCTGTGGGTGACAGAACTCGGGGCGGATCGGGGTGCAGGGGGACCCAGGGCTGGTGCGGGGCGGGGTCCTGGCCCGGCGGGTGTGGCCAGGGCCCATCAGCGCTGGTGGGGATGCAGGAGAGGCCGCGGGCGGCAGCCTTCCAGGGCAGCGTCCAGGGGGCCAGAGGGGGGCCACGCGGCGGGGTGGCTGGAGGCCGGCTGAGGGCTGGGGTCCATGGCCAGCCCGGGGGAAGGGCCCCGTCTGGAACAAGGAGGAACCAGGGCTGGACATGGCCAGGGGACGAGATGAGGGCCAGGCGTCAGGCTGCCTGAGGGCTGCAGGGGTCTGAGGAGGGAGCTGGGGAGGTAGGGGAACCAGACCCCAGGCTGGGGCAGAGCGAGTCGGGGTGAACTGCAGAAAGGCAGGCGGGGGAGGGGAAGGGAGGGGAGCGCCCCTCGCTGGCCGAGTCCTTGCGTGAGTCCCACGCCCCGTGCCCTCCCCTCTGCAGGCCAACGAGACCTTTGCCTTTGTAGGCAACGTGACCCACTACGCCCGGGTCTGGCTCAACATCTCGGCCGAGATCCGCAGCTTCCTGGCGCAGGGCCGCCTGCAGCAGCACCTGCACTGGCTGCAGGAGGTGCCGGGGGTGGGGCGGGGCGGCGGCGGGCGGGGCGCCCACTCCATCCTGGGTGGTGGTGGGTGTGGGCCACCCTCCGATGCCGTCTTGCACCCCCAGTACGTGGCGGAGCTGCGGCTGCACCCTGAGGCGCTGAACCTGTCCCTGGAAGAGCTGCCGCCGGCCCTGCGCCAAGACGGCTTCTCGCTGCCCAACGCCTCGGCCCTCCTGCAGCAGCTGGACACCATCGACAACGCAGCCTGCGGCTGGATCCAGTTCATGTCCAAGGTGGGGGGGGGACAGCCCCTTGGGGCCCCGCCGCCGCCTGGGGCTGGCTCCGACCATGCCCCTCCCCCAGGTGAGCGTGGACATCTTCAAGGGGTTCCCGGATGAGGAGAGCATCGTCAACTACACCCTCAACCAGGCCTACCAGGACAACGTCACCGTGTTCGCCAGTGAGCCAGCCCTGCCCCCTGACCCCTGCCCCCTGCCCCCCCACCTACCCACCTGCAGCCCCTCTTTCTCAGCCTCTCCCCATTCCCACCCCACTCCATACCCTTTACCCCCAAGGCCCCGCCCATCACAGGTCCAGCCCCACCCCTGGGCCCCGCCCCTTCCTAAGCCCCAGCTAGACCCCACCTCAGGTCTTGCCCCTCTTCCCGCCGCCTCCGGCCGGTCCCAGGCGTCATCTTCCAGACGCGCCAGGACGGCTCCCTGCCGCCCCACGTGCACTACAAGATCCGCCAGAACTCCAGCTTCACCGAGAAAACCAACGAGGTCCGCCGGGCCTACTGGAGGCCGGGCCCCAACACGGGCGGCCGCCTGTACTTCCTCTACGGCTTCGTCTGGATCCAGGGTGGGGGCCGCCCCGGCCCGGGTGGGTGGGTGGGTGGGGGAGGCCCGCGCACCTGCTGACGGCCGGCCCCGCCCCCGCAGACATGATGGAGCGCGCCATCATCAACACCTTCGTGGGGCACGACGTGGTGGAGCCCGGCAGCTACGTGCAGATGTTCCCGTACCCCTGCTACACGCGGGACGAGTGAGTGCGGGGCCGGGGCGGGGGCGGGGGCGGGGGCGGGGCCCGCCCACCCTCACGCTCCGCCCACCCTCACGCTCCGCCCCCACCGGACGCAGCTTCCTGTTTGTCATCGAGCACATGATGCCGCTGTGCATGGTGATTTCCTGGGTCTACTCGGTGGCCATGACCATCCAGCACATCGTGGCGGAGAAGGAGCACCGGCTGAAGGAGGTGGGGGAGGGGAGGGGGGAGATGGGAGTGCGGTGAGGCAGCTGCGGGCCCCTCCCTCCCCAGCCCTGCCCAAGGCCCCCTGCATGCACCCGCCCTCCCTCCCGGCTGCAGGTGATGAAGACGATGGGCCTGGACAACGCGGTGCACTGGGTGGCCTGGTTCATCACGGGCTTCGTGCAGCTGTCCATCTCCGTGACGGCGCTCACCGCCATCCTCAAGTACGGCCAGGTCCTCATGCACAGCCACGTGCTCATCATCTGGCTCTTCCTGGCCGTCTACGCTGTGGCCACCATCATGTTCTGGTGAGAGCCTGCGGCCAGCAGAGGGCTGGGAGGGGTGCCTCCTGTCCGCCCAGGCAGTGCAGAAACAGCCCGCCCAGAGTCCCCAGTGCCCCGGCAGGGACAGCCCCAGGCTTCCGGCTCAGTGCCAGGGCTGGGTGTGCATGGCCGGGTGTGCATGGCCGGGTGTGCATGGCCCGGTGTGCATGGCCGGGTGTGCCAGGGCCGGGTGTGCAGAGCCGGGTGTGCAGGGCCGGGTGTGCCTGGCCGGGTGTGTCTGACAGCCCGTGGCTCCCCCGCCCAGCTTCCTGGTGTCCGTGCTGTATTCCAAGGCCAAGCTGGCCTCAGCCTGCGGCGGCATCATCTACTTCCTGAGCTACGTGCCCTACATGTACGTGGCGATCCGAGAGGAGGTGGCGCACGACAAGATCACCGCCTTTGAGAAGTGCATCGCGGTGAGGGGCCCGGGTGGGGTGGGGCGGGGGGGGGGGGGTCGGTCTGGTCTCCGTCACCGGCACTGACACGGCGGTCACCTCCCTCAGTCCCTGATGTCCACCACGGCCTTCGGCCTGGGCTCCAAGTACTTCGCCCTGTACGAGGTGGCGGGCGTGGGCATCCAGTGGCACACGTTCAGCCAGTCGCCCGTGGAGGGTGATGACTTCAACCTGCTGCTGGCCGTCACCATGCTGGTGGTGGACGCCGTGGTCTACGGCGTGCTCACCTGGTACATCGAGGCCGTGCACCCAGGTACCTGCCCACCCTTGGGAGGGGGGGCAAGGGGGTGGGCTGCGGCTCCCTGGAGGGGACATGGCCCGTGGCCCTTGACCCCGGTCAGCCTCCCCTCCTCTTCCCGCCCCCAGGCATGTACGGGCTGCCCCGGCCCTGGTACTTCCCGCTGCAGAAGTCCTACTGGCTGGGCAGCGGGCGGACGGAGACCTGGGAGTGGAGCTGGCCCTGGGCTGGCGCCCCCCGCCTCAGCGTCATGGAGGAGGACCAGGCCTGTGCCATGGAGAGCCGGCGCTTGGGTGAGGCGGGCGCCCTGGTGGTGCCCGGGGTGGTTGTTGGGTGCCGGGGGCCTGGGCAGCCCTGGCGCTGACCCGGGCCCTGGTGCAGAGGAGCCCCGGGGCATGGAGGAGGAGCCCACACACCTGCCGCTGGTGGTCTGCGTGGACAAGCTCACCAAGGTCTACAAGAACGACAAGAAGCTGGCCCTGAACAAGCTCAGCCTGAACCTCTACGAGAACCAGGTGGTGTCCTTCCTGGGCCACAACGGGGCCGGCAAGACCACCACCATGTGAGTGTGTGTGTGGGGGGGGGCCGGAGGGGGGCGGGGGGGGTCCCGACCTGTGGGAGGCCGGGCTGTGACCTGCCCCTCCCCCAGGTCCATCCTCACGGGCCTGTTCCCGCCCACCTCGGGCTCCGCCACCATCTACGGCCACGACATCCGGACCGAGATGGACGAGATCCGCAAGAACCTGGGCATGTGCCCGCAGCACAACGTGCTCTTCGACCGGCTCACGGTGGAGGAGCACCTCTGGTTCTACTCGCGGCTCAAGGGCATGGCCCAGGAGGAGATCCGCAAGGAGACAGACAAGTGGGTGGGGCCAGGCGAGGCGAGGCTGGGAGGGTGGGCGGGGCCTGGGAGGGCGGGGCCTGCTTGGGGCAGGCCCAGGGGTGGGCGGGGCCTGGGAGAGCAGGGTCTGTGTGGGGCAGGCCCAGGGGTGGGCGGGGACTTGGGATGGGGCGGGGCCTGCGTGGGGCTGACCCAGGGTGTGGGCGGGGCCTGGGAGGGCGGGGTCTGTGTGGGGCAGGCCCAGGGGTGGGCGGCAGGGCGGAGGCTCCCACTGGGCCGGTCCGGTTCTGCCCGCCAGGATGATTGAGGACCTGGAGCTCTCCAACAAGCGGCACTCGCTGGTGCAGACGCTGTCGGGCGGCATGAAGCGCAAGCTCTCGGTGGCCATCGCCTTCGTGGGCGGCTCCCGCGCCATCATCCTGGACGAGCCCACCGCCGGCGTGGACCCCTATGCTCGCCGCGCCATCTGGGACCTCATCCTCAAGTACAAGCCGGGTGAGTGGGGCGCCGCCGTGGGGCGGAGGGGCAGTGAGGGAGGGGAGGGGAGGAGAGAGAGGAGGGTGCCCCTGCCCGGCCCCGCCCACCCCTCCCTGACCCGACCCCGCCTCCCAGGCCGTACCATCCTCCTGTCCACCCACCACATGGACGAGGCTGACCTGCTGGGGGACCGCATCGCCATCGTCTCGCACGGGAAGCTCAAGTGCTGCGGGTCCCCGCTGTTCCTCAAGGGCGCCTACGGCGACGGCTACCGCCTCACGCTGGTCAAGCGTCCTGCCGAGCCCGGCGGCCCCCCAGGTCTGCCCGGGCGGGACCCTGCGCCCCAGGCGAGGGCGGTGGAGGGCTGCACCCTCACATTGCCCCACAGGCCCAGGGTGCCTGGTCCGGCCTGGCCCGCCCACTCCCCAGGCCCCCATCTGACCTGGCTGTACTCTCCTGGGGTCCCCCTCCCCGGCCCCCAGTGAAGCCCTCCCGTCTCCCCTCCCCTCCCAGACACAGGACTGACGTCCAGCCCCCCAGGGCGGGCCCAGCTGAGCCCCTGCTCAGAACCCCAGGTTTCCCAGTTCATCCGCAAGCACGTGGCCTCCTGCCTCCTGGTCTCGGACACAAGCACGGAGCTCTCCTACATCCTGCCCAGCGAGGCGGCCAGGAAGGGCGCTTTCGAGCGCCTCTTCCAGGTGTGGGGGCAGGGCGCTGTGGGGGCGTGGCCGTGGAGGGGCGGGCCAGTGGCAGGTGGGGGCGTGGTCCAGGGAGGGCGGGGCCTCGGAGGAGGGGCGGGTAGCGAAGGGACTGGGGGCCCCGCCTTCTGGCCTCACCCCGCACTTTTCCCAGCACCTGGAGTGCAGCCTGGACTCCTTACACCTGAGCAGCTTCGGGCTCATGGACACGACGCTGGAGGAGGTGTTTCTCAAGGTGTCGGAGGAGGACCAGTCCCTGGAGAACAGCGAGGCTGGTGAGGCCCCAGCACGTCCCCTGCTGCACCTGCCCACCAGGCCTGGGGCTCCTCACCCTCCCTTGGTGGTGGCCGAGTCCTGAGTGGGAACCAGGGCCTAGGACTCCCTGCAGTCAGCCTGGGTTGGAGGTCCTGGGTGTGGGGCGTCAGCCTGGGTCGGGGGTCCTGGGTGTGGGGGGTCAGCCTGGGTCGGGGTCCTGGGTGGGGGGTGAGCATGGGGTCGGGGGTCCTGGGCAGCCGGCAGGCAGCTGGCCACCCTGAGCCCGCCCTCCTGTGGCAGACGTGAAGGAGTCGCGGAAGGACGTGTTTCCCGGGGCGGACGGCCTGGCCTCCTTGGGCGAGGCTCCGGCCAGCAACCTGGCCAGGTGTGCGGAGCTGGCCCGGTCCCAGGCCTCGCTGCAGTCTGCGTCCTCCGTGGGCTCTGCCCGTGGGGACGAGGGAGCCGGCTACGCCGACGTCTACGGCGACTACCACCCCCTCTTCAACAACCCGCAGGACCCCGATAACGTCAGCTTGCAAGGTGGGGGGCGGCCAGGTGGGGCCGGGTGGGGTTCCCGGAGGGTGCCGGGGGCGGGGCAGCCGGCTCAGCCTGGCTCCCCCCTCCCCCCGTGCAGAGGCGGAGGCGGAGGCCCCGGCCAGGGCGGGCCAGAGCAGCCGGAAGCTGGAGGGCTGGTGGCTGAAGGTGCGCCAGTTCCACGGGCTCCTGGTGAAGCGGTTCCACTGCGCCCGCCGCAACTCCAAGGCACTCTCCTCCCAGATCCTGCTGCCCGCCCTGTTCGTCTGTGTGGCCATGACTGTGGCCCTCTCCGTCCCCGAGATCGGTACGGCTGCTCAGCAGGCAGCAGGGCATCGGCTGGTGTCCCACCCGCTGGGGCTGGGGCTGGGGCGCTGCCCGCCCCGCTCAGTCTGGGCCTGGCGTTCCTCGGAGCCTGGCATTCCTTGGAGCCTGGCGGGAGCACCTGGGATTCCAGCCTCCCTGGGGCCCAGGCCCAAGCTCAGACTTGATGGGTACTGGGAAGAGGGGCGTCTGGCCCGGCCGGGGGGCTCCGTGGTTGAGCCTCGACCTGTGAACCAGAAGGTCACAGTTGGACTCCCGGTCAGGGCACAGGCCCGGGTTGTGGGCTCGATCCCTAGTGTGGGGCGTGACGGAGGCAGCCGGTCCATGAATCTCTCTCCTCATCGATGTTTCTCTCTCCCTCACTCTCTGAAACCAATAAGTGTATTTTCTTTTAAAGATGGGGTCTGGGCCCAGGGCGGCAGGCGGGCAGCCAGCACCTGCTCAGGCTCCCTGCATCCCCCTAGGTGACCTGCCCCCACTGGTCCTGTCGCCTTCCCAGTACCACAACTACACCCAGCCCCGCGGCAACTTCATCCCCTACGCCAACGAGGAGCGCCGGGAGTACCGGTGAGCTGCCCGCCAGGTGGCCGCGGTGTGCAGGGGCCTGGGTGGAGCGCCAGGACGGGTGGGCACGCACCTCTCCCTCGGACTCAAGCTGCGGGTTCTCCCAGATTCCAGCTGTCCCCTGACGCCAGCCCCCAGCAGCTCGTGAGCACCTTCCGGCTGCCGTCGGGCGTGGGTGCCACCTGCGTGCTCAAGTCTCCGGCCAACGGCTCCCTGGGGTCCACGCTGAACCTGAGCAGCGGCGAGTCGCGCCTGCTGGCCGCGCGGTTCTTCGACGGCATGTGCCTGGAGTCCTTCACGCAGGGGCTGCCCCTGTCCAACTTCGTGCCGCCCCCGCCCTCACCCGCCCCGTCCGACTCCCCGGTGCCCCCGGACGAGGACCTGCCACAGGCCTGGAATAGCTCGCTGCTGCCCACGTCCGGGCCAGGTACTGGTTCTCCGGCGGCCCCGGGGGCAAGGGGGAGCGCGGCCCACTCACTGCCGCTGTTTCTGCAGAAAACTGGACGTCGGCGCCCTCCCTGCCACGCTTGGTGCGGGAGCCCGTCCGCTGTACCTGCTCCGCCCAGGGCACCGGCTTCTCCTGCCCCAGCGGCGTGGGCGGGCGCCCGCCCCAGGTGCGGGTGGTCACGGGCGACATCCTGACCGACATCACCGGCCACAACGTCTCCGAGTACCTGCTCTTCACCTCGGACCGCTTCCGGCTGCACCGGTGAGCGGGCGGGCGGGCGGCGGGTGAAGGGTCGCCAGCCCTGCCCGGGGCCTCATGCTCCCCGACCTCGTCCAGGTACGGGGCCATCACCTTCGGCAACGTCCAGAAGTCCATCCCGGCCTCGTTCGGCGCCCGGGCCCCGGCCATGGTGAGGAAGGTCGCAGTGCGCCGGGCGGCCCAGGTGAGCACGCGGCCCCGCCCCGTGGGACCCGCCCTCACCGGAGTCTGCAGGACCCACGGGCCCTCGGGTCTCTGTGCCTCCAGGTTTTCTACAACAACAAAGGGTACCACAGCATGCCCACCTACCTCAACAGTCTCAACAACGCCATCCTGCGCGCCAACCTGCCCAAGAGCAAGGGCCACCCGGCAGCCTATGGTGAGCGGGTGCGGGCGGGCGGGCGGGCGGGTGGGCGGGCGGCCTAGCAGCCGAGCAGCCCCTGAGGCTGTGCTTCCTGTGCCGCAGGCATCACCGTCACCAACCACCCCATGAACAAGACCAGTGCCAGCCTCTCCCTGGATTACCTGTGCGTGTGGCCGGGGCGGGCCTGGCGGGGGACCGGGCGCCGGGCAGGGCTGAGGGGCGCGGGCAGGGCTGAGGCCGCCTCGCCCCCACAGGCTGCAGGGCACGGACGTGGTCATCGCCATCTTCATCATCGTCGCCATGTCCTTCGTGCCGGCCAGCTTCGTCGTCTTCCTGGTGGCCGAGAAGTCCACCAAGGCCAAGCACCTGCAGTTCGTCAGCGGCTGCAACCCCGTCATCTACTGGCTGGCCAACTACGTGTGGGACATGGTGCGCCGCGCGCGGCCGGTCCGGGTCCCCTCGACCCCAGGCCTCTGGCCATCCCGTCCCTGTCAGCGTCCAGGCCCCCCACCCCGCCCCCAGGCCCCTCACCCCTGTCCCGGGTCCTCACCCCTGTCCCAGGCCCCTCACCCCTGTCCCGGGTCCTCACCCCTGCCCCCAGGCCCCTCACCCCTGCCCCCAGGCCCCTCACCCCTGTCCCGGGCCCCTCACCCCTGTCCCGGGTCCTCACCCCTGTCCCAGGCCCCCCACCCCTGCCCCCAGGCCCCTCACCCCTGTCCCAGGCCCCCCACCCCTGCCCCCAGGCCCCTCACCCCTGTCCCAGGCCCCCCACCCCTGCCCCCAGGCCCCTCACCCCTGTCCCAGGCCCCTCACCCCTGTCCCAGGCCCCTCACCCCTGTCCCGGGCCCCTCACCCCTGTCCCAGGCCCCTCACCCTGCCCTCACCAGCCCCCCTGCTCTGGCAGCTGAACTACCTGGTCCCGGCCACCTGCTGCATCATTATCCTGTTTGTGTTCGACCTGCCGGCCTACACGTCGCCCACCAACTTCCCTGCCGTGCTCTCCCTGTTCCTGCTCTACGGGTGAGGGGGGGAGGGGGGGAGGGGGAGGGGGAGGGGCCCAGGGGGGAGGGGAAAGAGGGGGGATGGGGGGCCGGGCCGGGGTGACCGCGCCGCCTCTTGCCTGCAGGTGGTCCATCACCCCCATCATGTACCCGGCCTCCTTCTGGTTCGAAGTCCCCAGCTCGGCCTACGTGTTCCTCATCGTCATCAACCTCTTCATCGGCATCACGGCCACCGTGGCCACCTTCCTGCTGCAGCTCTTCGAGCACGACAAGGTGGGGGGGGCGACGAGGTGGGTGGGTGGGGGGTGCAGGGTGTAGCAGGCTGAGGGGCTGTGGCCCTGCCTGTGACCTTGTGACCCCATGACCCTCCAGGACCTGAAGGTCGTCAACAGCTACCTGAAGAGCTGCTTCCTCATCTTCCCCAACTACAACCTGGGCCACGGGCTCATGGAGATGGCGTACAACGAGTACCTCAACGAGTACTACGCCAAGATCGGTGCGCGGGGGGGAGGGGGCTGGACGCAGGGCAGGGGGCACAGGGCACTCACAGTGGGGGGTTGGGGCAGGGTGGGAGCTGCTGGGCCTGTGGGATGGGGGCGTAGATAGCATGTGCTGAGCCCCAAGATCGGGACGTCCGGGAGGGGGGAGGCGGGGGGGCATCCAGGAATGGGGGAGGGGGGACGTCCAGGAGGGGGGCGGGGGCTCTGAGACCCCAGCCCTGCCCTGAGTGGCTGCCCCGCAGGCCAGTTTGACAAGATGAAGTCCCCGTTCGAGTGGGACATCGTCGCGCGGGGGCTGGTGGCCATGGCGGTGGAGGGCTTCGTGGGCTTCTTCCTCACCATCATGTGCCAGTACAACTTCCTGCGGCGGCCGCAGTGCGTGGGGCGCCCGGGGGGTGCGGGGGAGGGTGCAGGGGGTGCAGCAGGCGGCTGGCTGCACACGGCCCCTCCTGCCCCAGGCGCATGCCCGTGTCCACCAAGCCGGTGGAGGACGACGTGGATGTGGCCAGCGAGCGGCAGCGGGTGCTGCGGGGCGACGCGGACAACGACATGGTCAAGATCGAGAACCTGACCAAGGTGGGCCTCAGGCACGTGGGGCGGGGCCAGAGGGGGTGCCCAGCTGCCTGGGTGTGGCGGTGGGTGTGGGGCGGGGCCAGAGGGGGTGCCCAGCTGCCTGGGTTTGGAGGTGGGTGTGGGGCGGGGCCAGAGGGGGTGCCCAGCTGCCTGGGTGTGGCGGTGGGTGTGGGGCGGGGTCAGAGGGGGTGCCCAGCTGCCTGGGTGTGGAGGTGCGTGGGGGGCGGGGCCAGAGGGGGTGCCCAGCTGCCTGGGTGTGGCGGTGGGTGTGGGGCGGGGCCAGAGGGGGTGCCCAGCTGCCTGGGTGTGGCGGTGGGTGTGGGGCGGGGCCAGGAGGGGCCAGGCTGGCGTCGGCCCTCCGAGCGCCCCTCGCCCGCAGGTGTACAAGTCCAGGAAGATCGGCAGCATCCTGGCTGTGGACCGCCTGTGCCTGGGCGTGCGCCCCGGCGAGTGCTTCGGCCTCCTGGGCGTCAACGGCGCGGGCAAGACCAGCACCTTCAAGATGCTGACGGGCGACGAGAGCACGACGGGGGGCGAGGCCTTTGTCAACGGGCACAGGTGCCGCGGGCACCCGGGCGGGCGGGCGTCTGGGCGGGCGGCGGCGGGCGGCCGGTGGCCGGCGGCGCCCGTTCTGACGGCCTGTGTCCCCAGCGTGCTCAAGGAGCTGCTCGAGGTGCAGCAGAGCCTGGGGTACTGCCCGCAGTTCGACGCCCTGTTCGACGAGCTCACAGCCCGAGAGCACCTGCAGCTGTACACGCGGCTGCGCGGCATCCCCTGGAAGGACGAGGCCCAGGTGGGGCGCCGCGGGGGGCGGGGGCGGGGGGCCCGGCAAGGAGGGCGTCTCTGACGGCTGCTCTCGCCCAGGTGGTGAAGTGGGCCCTGGACAAGCTGGAGCTGACCAAGTACGCGGACAAGCCGGCCGGCACCTACAGCGGCGGCAACAAGCGGAAGCTGTCCACGGCCATCGCCCTCATCGGCTACCCTGCCTTCGTCTTCCTGGTGAGCCTGGGCGCCGGGGGCCCCGCCTTGGCTTTCTGGGGGAGCCCCGGAGGGAGGTGGCCAGTAGGGGTGCAGCCGCTAAGCCCAGCGCCTCCCCCAGGACGAGCCCACCACAGGCATGGACCCCAAGGCCCGGCGCTTCCTCTGGAACCTCATCCTGGACCTCATCAAGACGGGGCGCTCCGTGGTGCTGACCTCGCACAGGTGTGGCCCCCCCGCCGCCCTCTGCCCTCTGCCCTCTGCCCTCTCCGCCCCCTGCCCCGTGCCAGCCTGTGCCCCTCGCCCGCAGCATGGAGGAGTGCGAGGCACTGTGCACGCGGCTGGCCATCATGGTGAACGGGCGGCTGCGCTGTCTGGGCAGCATCCAGCACCTGAAGAACCGGTGAGCGGCGGCGGGCCGTGGGTGCCGGCAGCGGGTTGTGGGTGGTGGTGGGCCGTGGGTGCGAGCGGCAGGCCATGGGTGTCGGGTAGGGGTGGCTGCTCTGGGCGGCGGGGCTCTGGCCATGGGCCCGTCCGGCAGGTTCGGGGACGGCTACATGATCACCGTGAGGACCAAGAGCAGCCAGAACGTGAAGGACGTGGTGCGGTTCTTCAACCGGAACTTCCCAGAGGCTGTGCTCAAGGTAGGAGGACCCCGGGGCGGGAGGGGGGCCCGGCCAACGCGACCTCTGACCTCCCCCCGATCTCCGTGCCCAGGAGCGGCACCACACCAAGGTGCAGTACCAGCTGAAGTCGGAGCGCATCTCGCTGGCCCAGGTGTTCAGCAAGATGGAGCAGGTGGTGGGCGTGCTGGGCATCGAGGACTACTCCGTCAGCCAGACCACGCTGGACAACGTGAGTGCCCGGGCCTGGGGCGCGGCCGCCGGCCCGCCTGCCCGCCCCCGCCCACCGCCTGCCCCTGCCCGCCAGGTGTTTGTGAACTTTGCCAAGAAGCAGAGCGACAACTTGGAGCAGCAGGAGACGGAGCTGCCCTCGGCCCTGCCGTCCCCGCTGGGCCGCCTGCTCAGCCTGTTCCGGCGCCGCCCCGCCCCCACCGAGCTGCGGGCGCTGATGGCCGATGAGCCCGAGGACCTGGACACAGAGGACGAGGGCCTCATCAGCTTCGAGGAGGAACGGGTGAGCGGGGCCCGAAGGGTGAGGGCAGCCAGGCTGCAGAGGCTGCGGGACGGGGGCCAGTGGCATGGGGACGGAGGGACCCTGGCGCTCGGGACAGACTGCCCCTGGCAGGGTGGGCACGGGTGGAGCCGACAGGCCCCCGCAGACCCGCGGGACCGGGAGGCTTGGAGGGGCCTCAGCGATGGTAGGCAGGGGTGGGGGCACCGGACTGAGCAGAGGCCTCACCCCCTGGGCGAGGGCGGGGAGGGGCAGCGCGGGGACGGGGAGAGCATGCCCGGTCCTGGGTCCCGGGGCCGGGCACTGCTGGGTGCCGGGTGCCGCCCGAACCTGCCCGTCTGCCGTCTGCCAGGCCCAGCTCTCCTTCAACACGGACACACTCTGCTGACCACCAGGCGCCAGCTCAGGACACACCGGAGGGGACAGAACTCAGGAGGGGGCAGAACCGGCCCGGTGCCCGCCCAGCAGGCCCTGGAGTGGGAGGTCCAGGGCCAAGGGCTTCAGGCCCCTCCAGCCCCTGCCCTGGGCCGGGGCCACCCTCCCCTCATTGTGCCAAAGGCCGGCCTGGCCCTGGGCTGACACCCTCACCCCGCTCTGCCTTAAAGCCTTGGGCCAGAGCCCTGGCTCTGCCCCGCCCAGCTCTGCCCGCCACCCCTCCCCCCACCCTGGGGCCACGGGGTGACGGCTGCCAGGTGCACCCGACCCCTCCTGGACCCGCTTCTTTCTTACAACCCCTGGAAGGCAGGGGCGTGCGTCCCGGCCCCGGGCACCTACTCGCCGTGCCAGGACCTGCTTTCCTGCTGGGAGGTCCCCCCTGTGGACCGGGCAGGGGCTGCCTCGGGGCAGCGGACTGGGTAGCAGGGATGGCAAAGCCGGCCCCCTGGCCAGGAGAGGACAGAAGACCCCGCCTGACCCCCAGCTGTCCCTGCTCCCCACCCAGCTGCCCGCCTGCCCGCCTGGAGCCGGACCTGTACGCGGCGCACGGATGTTGGTTTTAAGTAAATAAACGGGAAAGTCCCCAGGCGTGTCGCGTGTCCTGTGTTGGGGGACGGCAGGCTGGTCTGCATGTCTTGGAGCACCAGCCTGGGGGTGGGGGGAGGGCGCGGGCAGGCAACAGGTCAGCTGGAGGAGCCGGGGGCTCCCACCCCCTATGCCCTGACACTGCGGGAGGGGAGACTGAGGCAGGGGCTGTCCGTCGCTCTCCCAGCACCCCTCAGCCTGGGCTCCCTGGGCTCGGCACCCAGGACGATGGGGTTTTCACGTGTGAGGCTGGGGCAGGCCCTGCGTGGGCCTCCTATGCTCCCTGCCGCCCTCGGGGCCTGTGGAGGGGGGCGGCGGGGGTGCTGGCTGCCTGTCTATCTCCTCCTGGCCGTGGGAGGGCTCCAGGGGGAGGGGGTCGCGAGGCTGAGACCCAAGTCTAGGAAGGAGTGTGGGTGAAGGCCGGAGACGGGGTCCCAGGGACCTTCCAGGGCTCCCTCCCGCGCGGCGCGGCCATGGTCAGTCTTCCTCCTCAGGTGCTTCGGGGACACAGGCCGGCTCATCCCTTCCGCCCGGGGGTGGGGTGGGGGCTGCAGGGGCCGTGTCCTGCGGATCTCCCCGGCACGTCCCTCCCACAGAGCTCCACAAGTGGCCCGTGGCCTCGCGGGATTTACTAGTAGAAATCACATTCCCGTTCGTGACGGTCGTCCTTTAAAGTTTTTTTATTGTGGCAAACTATTCGCGATAGCGTGTCAACCGTGTGTGCCTGTACGCGTCTGTCGCCTTTCTTATGCTCCGAGGCCCAGGCTCGGCCCGGGGAGCCCCAGCCAGTGGCTCCGTCCCTTTGCCTGGTCCGTCCTGAAGCTCTGGCTGCGGCCAGTCCCAGGCCTGCTTCGAACCCGCCCCGTGTGGACGCACCACTTCTCCGAGGAGTTCCGGCTCCTCTTGGGAGGGGGGTCTTGTTTGGCGCCCCTATGGGGGCTCTGACCGTGCTCAGTGGGCGGAGCTGGGAGGTACCCGCTGAGGCCCCAGCACCACCCCAGCACCCCCTCCCTGTCCCGGAGGAGCCTGTGTCTCCCTTCGGAGCAGAGCCATCGGAATGCTGCTGGGAAGGGGCCACGGGGGCTGGGGACGGGCTTCTCGTTATTATTACTGTTATTGATCTCGGGAAGGTGAGGGGGAGAGAGAGGAACATCCATGATGAGAGAGGATCATGGGTCAGCTGCCTCCTGCACACTCCACGCTGGGGATGGGGCCCACAACCTGGGCTTGTACCCTGACTGGGAATCGAACCCTGACCTCCTGGGTCATAGGTCAATGCTCAACCCCTGAGCCTCGCTGGCCAGGCAGGCATGCACTCTTGACTGGGAACTGAACCCGAGACCCTTTCGTACTTGGTTGGTGCTCTAACCATTGAGCGCTCTGGCCAGAGCCAAGCGTCCCTTTTTGTGGGGGCAGCCGTGACCTCACTTTGCCAGAACCCATTTTAAAGACCCTGGTCTCCAATACGCTGCACTCCGAGGTGCTGGGGACTCGGGTTCAGCGTATGAAGGCCGGGGGCAGTGTCCGGCTCCGAGCCCCGCGGATGCTCTGTGAGACGCAGGAGCTGTCCCACAGCCGGTGCACGCCCCCCCCGCCCCCCACATTCACAAGGACACCTCGTGAGTACCACCTCCAGGCTGCTGACACGGTCTCCAGAGGTGCGTTAGCCACACACCGCCGAGCGTGTGACCGCCACGCGCCGGCACCTGCCGCCCTGACCGGGTCTGGTCTGTCTTTGCGAGGAGTGTGCAGATCCCGCTGCTCCTTCAGACGCGTGAGGGCAGCGCAGGTGCAGCGGCCTCAACGCCGCCCCAGGGCCGGGCTTGGGGGGGGGGGGGGCGGCAGGACACGCACAGGGCACGCCCCCATGTCGCAGAGGGGCCCTGGAATGCCAGCAGGTGGAGGGGAAGCCGGACACCAAGCTCCACGGTGGCCGGGTCAGCCCCCAGGCTTGGGGCGTGGCCTGGGCCTCGGAGCCCTAGCCCGTGGGGTCTGGGAAGGGGCCCCCAGAGCTGAGTCCCAGCAGGGACTGTGGCCCTGGGAAGGGGAACAGCCCGGGCAGATCCCGCGCTCGGCCACTGGGTGGCGCTGGGTTGTTCCCCCACCGGGGAGTGGGTGAGGTGCAGCAGGCCACCCTTCAGGGCGTGTGGGGTGGCAGGTTCCGGCTGAGGGTGGGGAGGAGGGCCCACCCCATGGGTCAGGGGTTATGGCTTCGAACCCCTTCCCGTTAGAAGCTAAGAGGGAAGGAGCCGTGCCCTGGCACTTGGGAGGGGCAGAGCGTGGGGTCAGCCAGGGGGACACTGAGCCGGGCCGGTCTCCCCAGGGCTCGGCTGGGACGGGGCGCCGCCCGGGCAGGGGGTCTGCCCAATGGAGCTCAATGGGTGGAGGAGGCTCCCTTTCTGGGGGGCTTACCCTCCTGTAAGGCCAGCAGATGGGGCAGCTGAGGCCGGGGCCCGGCTGGTCATTTCTCCTGCCCACTCCCCAGCTTTCCGGGCTGGGGTCCCTGACCAACCAACACCGGGATGTCCACTCCAGGACAGCGGGGTTCACGGGGGTGGGGGTGGGGTGAAGATCCAGAGCTGCCCCTCCCAGGCTGACACCCCTCTTTCCCGGCCTCCCAATCCACTGGTCGTGGCCTCCATTTCCCCAGGACCCCATGACACACGCAGCCCCCCAGCTGTGCGCCTGCCCCAGGACCAGCCCCTCCACCCCGTTCCCCCCAGGCCACACCCTCAGGCTTGGACACAGCCCACCAGCCGCCCGCGCCAGCCTCCTCCGCCTCCTCCACCTCCTCCGCCTCCTAGGTGACTCCCTCCTAGGTGACTGCAGGGCGGGGCCTGGTCTGGGAGGGCGGGGCCTGGGCCGGGGACCTTAAAGAGCTCCCCAGGTCCCGCCCGGCACTGTGGCTCCCACCATGGCCGAGACTGCGAAGCTCCAGCTCTTTGTCAAGGTGCGGGGGCTGCCTGGGCGGGGACTCAGGGCGGGGGGCTCTGTGGGCGCCACTGTCTTGGGGGAGGGGGGCTGAAGGGTGGGTCTCCGTGGCAGTGTCTGCGCCCCTTCCCCTGGGGTGGGCGGGCTCAGGCAGCCCTCTGGGAGCTGAGTAAAATGGGGTTAGCCTGAGGGGAGAAGGGCCTGTGAGTCATCCTCAAAAGGGGTAGGGGTGGCCCTGTCCCAGCACCCACCTGGGCCCCTGGGCCGGCCGCCCCCTCCGCAGGGAGGTGCCAACCAGGTAGCCAGTGGCCAGGCCGGAGGGGAGCTTGGGATCGTGCTGGAGGAGGGGTGCCCGGCCCATGGTGCCCGACCTGGAGCTGTCAGGCCTCGGCCCCCTCCCGGCTGGCGCTGCAGCCTGGGTGCCCAGCTGTCCTGTGAATCATTCTGAAACCAGCTCCCTCGGCCGACCCCACCCCGAGACCGGCCTGTGGGGCCGGAGCCCAGGGCCCTGGCCTCTACCCAGGCTCTTTAGATAAGGGCTGAGGGCCAGGCCCCAGAGCCAGGGTCCCACCCTGCCCGTGCCCTCTCCCCGCCTCCAGGTTCCCAGTGGCCCTGGGGCCCTCCTTCCACCCGGGGACCACGTCAAGGGCCCTCACCGGCCACTTGCTGAGCTCTGGCGGGGCCCAGCCTCTTGGCAGCGGGAGGCCAGGTCCCACCCGCCTGGGGGCAGGTTCCTGGTCAGCTCCCTGCCTGACACCCCCCCTCGCCCCCCGCAGGCCAGCGAGGACTGTGAGAGCGTGGGCCATTGCCCCTCCTGCCAGCGGCTCTTCATGATCCTGCTCCTCAAGGGCGTGCCCTTCACGCTCACCACGGTGGACACCCGCAGGTGAGCCCCACCCCGCCCCCGGGACCCTTCCGGCCGCTGCCCCCCCCCCTCGGCCGCTACCCCTGCTCCCTGTGCCCACAGGTCCCTGGACGTGCTGAAGGACTTCGCGCCTGGCTCCCAGCTGCCCATCCTGCTCTACGATGGCGATGCCAAGACGGACACACTGCAGATCGAGGAGTTTCTGGAGGAGACACTGGGGCCTCCCGAGTGAGAATCCTGGCTCAGCAGGAGGGGCAACGAGGGGGCGCCCAGGAGGGACACCCCCAGGACAGAGCCCGGGGTGGGCACTGTGGGGCTGGGGCGGAGGGAGGGGGCAGTACAAGGGTCTGACCCTCCCCCCTCCCCGCTTCCCAGGTTCCCCAGCCTGGCGCCCCGCTACCGGGCGTCCGCCACGGCGGGCAACGACGTCTTTCACAAATTCTCCGCCTTCATCAAGAACCCGGTGCCCGAGCAGGATGACGGTGAGAGGCCAGGAGCCTTGGCGAGGGTCCGGGAGGTCCCTTCCAGGCTGGGTCCTCACCGAGCACCCCGCACCCCAGCCTTGTACCAGCAGCTGCTGCGCGCCCTTGCCAGGCTGGATGGCTACCTGCGCGCGCCCCTGGAGGATGAGCTGGCCCGGGAGCCGCACCTGCGTGAGTCTCGCCGCCGCTTCCTGGACGGGGACCAGCTCACGCTGGCCGACTGCGGCCTGCTGCCCAAGCTGCACATCGTGGACGTGAGTGCGGCCTGGGCTGGGCGCCGAGCGTGCGGGCGGGACGGGAGGGGGTGCCCTGCAGGAGGCCCTGACCCAGCCGGCGCCCCCATCACCCGCAGACGGTGTGCGCGCACTTCCGCGGGGCCCCCATCCCCGCCCAGCTGCGTGGCGTCCGCAGCTACCTGGCCAGTGCGCTGCAGGAGAAGGAGTTCAAGTACACATGTCCGCACAGCGCCGAGATCCTGGCGGCCTACCGGCCCGTCGTGCACGCCCGCTAGTGCCCCTGCCCTGCCGCCACCTCTGCCCGCTCGCCCACAGCCCCATAATGCCCCCCCTGCTCCATGAGCACGGCACACGCACACCCCGGGGCCAGAGGGCCGAGGGCTGCCTCCCCTGCGCCCCCATGCTCCCAGGGTGGGCTGCTCAGAGGACAGCCCAGAGTGACAGGGGCAGAGACTGGGGGGCGGGGCACAGCCCATCCCCCATCCACCGGGGAGGACGGAGACTGGATTGGGCTCCCAAACCAGTCAGGCCAGGGCGGAGCGGCAGGATGGCCGAGGAGGGTGGGGAGCAGAGCCCAGCCCGAGCACCTAAGGGCTCCCAGCCAGTGGGTGGGGTGGCCCGCATTCCTCAGCCCCACCCCAGGCAGCAGGCCACGCCCCATCTCTGGCAGGACCTGTGTGCATGGGATGGGTACTCGAGGCCATGCCCTGCTGGGTGAGGGAAGAGGGGTGTGCCCCAGGGGATGATGGAGCTCCCGGGCGGGAGCCCCGGCCCAGCCCTGCACGGCCCCCTCAGTCAGCGGCTGGGCTGGCCACTGGGGACAGAGGGCCTGACATCTGTTTACAGCCTGTGGCCCACACCCAGGTGGCAGCCAGGCGTGGGGGGGGGGGGAGGCGGGGGATGCCGGACCCCTCTCTCCCAGCCAGCCCCCAAGAACCAGAGCCTGGCACGACCAGCCGTTTATTGGACGGGGGAGGGGCTCCAGAAGCAGGCTGGGAGGTCGAGGCTGCCTCTCTTCTCACAGGCAAACTCCTGGCGGGACCCCACTTTCTGCACCAGGGTCAGAGGTCATCAAAATTGACACCACTGGCTGGTCTTTTACTGGGGGAGAGGAGGGGGGACATTACGGGGTGTAGAGGGAAGGGCTGGATTCTGGGCACAGGAGGGAGGGGCAGTGGGCGTCACCTTTTGAAGCCGGGGTTGATGAGGGACTCTCCAGGACACCGCCTCCTGACCCCTGGTCCAGGGCAGCCTCTCTGAGAATCTGGGTCTGGGGAAAGCAGGATGGAGGGGGCCTGCATATGGTAGGACCCCAGGGCGACCCCCCCCCCCTCCACGTAGACAGCGCCTCTCTCTGGAGCTTGAGGTTTGTTCTGGGGAAAAGGGAGTCACAGAGGACTGAGCAGGGCCCCAACCCCAGGCACAGGTGAGAGGCCTTACCTGGTAAGAACGGCACAGGCCCCACTGGCCGAGGGCTCTTCCTGGGGCTGGCGGCTGTCTCCTCTGCAGCTGCGAGGGGAGGGGAAGCCAGGAATGGAGGCACCGGCAGGGGGACCCCAGGGAGGCTGTGGGGTGTCCCCCCCCCCCCGACCCCCATCCTACCTGCCAGCCGCCTCTCCAAGCTGCACACACGCTCTGCCAGGCCCAGCGTCAGTGCCTGCAGCCTGGGGGCCGCCTCTGGGCCCGGCACTTTGGAGAGGTCGAAGTCCAGCCCGGAGGGCCCCCCAGAGAGCCCCCCTGAGAGGGTCAGGGACGCCCCGTCCTCCTGCAGAGTGAAAGCCACCGCTTGCCGCTGGAAGGCTGCCCTGGGGAGAAAGCGGGGCTGAGCGCTGTGGCCAGACCCAGTGGCTCCCCCGGCCTGCCCTTCCCACCAGCTCAGGGCTCACCGGAACTGGGGAGCGATGTCCTCCGCCGCGCTCAGGCCAAAACGGGCTTTCTACAGGGCAGGGGGGTGGTCACCGCCTGCACGAGGCCGTGGACCCCTGGCGCCACCCCAAACCTGCCCGACCCAGAGCCACCCAGGATCCCAAGCCAATCTTAGGGCGACAGCCTCAGAGCCCGGGAAAGGCGTCCAGACCCTTAGGGGGATCCACCCCGCCCCTCCACCCGTGGGTGGTCCGTACGGCCAAGCCCGCCCAGGAAGCCCGTTACCCACCAGCGCCGCCAGGCTGTCGGGCGGGAAGCAGGTGCTCCAAAGCTGCGCGGCGTCTGTCACACTGCGGGGAGGGACTGTCAGCCGCCCCGCCCTCAGAGCTGCCCGCGCCCCATCGCCCCGCAGGCCCCGCCACTCACTAGAGGCTGAAGCCGCCTGGGCCCTCGGCCCCACCATCCTCCTCCTCGCAGTAGCACACGAAGCGCGGGGGCCCCGGGCCCGGCGGTAACGTGCAGAGCGGGGCCGACAGCGGCGGCAGCGCAGACATGCTCTCTCCCCGGCCCCGGCCCCGGGCCCAGGCGCCTGCGCGGGCGAGAGGCCGTGGGGGATAGGGGCGGGGCCGACACCGGTGGGCGGGGCCTGCGCCTGGCCTGTCAGACCTCAGACCCGGGCAGGCTGACGGGACTGGGCAGGTAGAGCTGAGGGCGGGGGGTGGTATTCTCTGGGCGGGGCTTAGTCACGGGGCGGAGACTGGGGGCGGAGCTATCTCCGGGGTGGGGACTAGAG